>CM054060.1:92700575-93321685 GCA_028641055.1 Alopecurus myosuroides
GCGGAAGTAACTTTGAAACCGCTGCAATCTCATTCCCCTTATAGTCTCGTAGAATCGCTCCAATTGCCCCTACGTGAACATCCTGATGGAACGACGCATCGACATTGAGCTTGACCTGTCTCGGGGCTGGTTTGGTCCATTTGATATCGCGATTTATCGAAGAACTATTTCTAGCTTTAGCCGCATTAGCAGATATAGCGAGGATTGACCATTTGCATTTCAAGAGAGGGGGTACAGTCTCACCACGAACCTTGCAGCGGCGTGGCCACCATAAGTACCAACAAGCAACCTAGATCACCTCTTTAAGCCCCAACAAATTAGAATCCAAGTACTTGTTGTCCGGCATCCTTAAAAGAACCTCTAAAACAGATGATCCTGACCTATCCACCTGAGAAACATTGTCAATGGTATCTTGTATGCCTAATGCCTCCGAGACCTCAACCGCAGCCGGACACAAAAACAGAAGATGAAGCATATCTACAGGTCCATTCGAGCAGATCGGACACACCCCTGAGTTTCCAATGTGGCGATTTGCTAGAATACATTTTAGAGGAATAATGCCATGAAGGGCTCGCCATACAAAGATTTTTACCTTGTTTGGAATATTCGGTCTCCAAATATTTTTCCAGACTGGGTTAGTAGTAGAAGAGCCACGTAAAGCCAATGTCTGTGCTCCAAATTGGTGTCTCCATTGAACATGATAACCAGATTTAACCATATAATGTCCATTCTTAGAATATTTTCACGCAATAAAATCATCAAAGCCATTGTTATGTAAAGGGATTTGAAGAATTCTACCAACATCAACCGAGAAAAAAACTCTCTCAACATTTGCTCGTCCCAATAACCAGTTAGGGGGCTAATAAGATCTGATACCTTTGTATAAACCGTAGAATTCCTTGATGTGATTATCATATTATTCGAGCTAGAAGGAATCCATGGATCATTCCAAATATTTATGTTCTCTCCATTACCTACTCTCCATATATAGCCCCTTTTAAAGGTAGCAAGCCCAGCCACAATACTCTGCCAGGTAAAAGAAGCACCAGCTTTTGGACCAGCCTTTAAGATATCACCATTAGGATAGTATTTGGCTCTCAATACCGAAGCACATAGAGAATCCGGAACACAGATGAGTCTCCAGACTTGTTTTGCCAGCATAGCTAAATTGAAGGAGTGGAAATCACGGAATCCCATACCACCCTCCTTCTTCGGGTAACAGAGTTTCCACCAGGAAAACCAGTGCATCTTTTTGCTATTATCGTCATCACCCCACCAGAAATTGGAAATAGCATCCATCATACGCTTGCAAACTCCTTTCGGCATTTGAAACACAGACATGGCATATACATGAATTGCCTGAGCAACTTCTTTCAATAAAATTTCTTTACCGCCAATTGAAAGTTGTTTTTTCGTCCACCCATTTATTCTCTGGATAATTCTTCCTACAAAATGAAGAAAGCAATCGCTTCTATCAGCTCCCACCAAAGCTGGAAGGCCAAGATATTTATCAGACAATGCCTCTGTATCAATATGCAATACTTCGCAGATTTCAAAGCATTTGTATTAGGGTAAAAAAATATGTTTGATTTTGCAAAACTCACAAGTTGCCCCGAGTTAGCACAGTAGGTATCCAGAACATGTTGGAAGTTGCATTAGTCATATCAGCTTTCATGAGAAATTAGGGAATCATCAGCAAAGAGTAAATGTCAGACCGATGGTGCATTTCTGCACACCCTTACCCCATATATGCCACCAACTTCTTCTTCATACGACAATAAACTGGAGAGACCTTCCGCACATAAAAATAACAAATAAGGAGAGAGAGGATCCCCCTGACGAAGACCTCTAGTAGGGCAAAAGAATTTCGTATTTTCTGAGTTAAATATAACTTGGTAACGAACCGAAGTCACACAACTCATCATAAGTGAAATCCACCTTTCAGCGAAGCCTAATCTTCTCAACATATTTTCCAAGAAAATCCATTCAACTCGATCATAGGCTTTGTGCATATCGAGTTTCACTGCACAATTACCAGAACCTCCAGATCTCTTATTTTTAATCGAGTGAACACACTCGTAGGCCACCAACACATTATCTGTAATGAGACGTCAGGGCACAAACGCACTTTGCATCGGAGAAATAACTTATGGTAGGATACCCTTTAACCTTAGAGCCAAGATTTCGGACATAATTTTATATATAACAACTTATCGGCCGAAATTGGGTGATCTACTCCGGATCACTAACCTTCGGAATAAGGACCACGGTCGTGTCATTCTGACCTTCTGGGATAACACCAGAATTAAGAGCTTGAAGAATCTCCAAAGAAATTTCCTCTCCACAAATATTCCAGCATTTTTTTATAGAATATAGCATGTAACCCGTTCGGACCTGGTGCCTTAAGGTCCCCAATACTCAACATTGCCTTTCTAATTTCTTCCAAGGAAAAAGGAGCAAGCAATTTATCATTCATGGATTAGGAAATTTTGGGCTGCACCTTGTTAAGAAAATCCTGATCTATAGCATGGACTTCACACGTAAAGAGGTTAGAGAAATAATTAAAAATCAAAGATTTCAAATCGGTACCTTTAACCCAATTGTTATCTTCTCCTTTCAACCTCTTAATAGCATTTTTCTTACGTCGAGCCGACGCAAATATGTGGAAAAAACCATATTGCGGTCTCCATGTTGCAGCCAATTTGCACGGGACCGTTGTGTCCAATAAATTTCCTCTTGCTCTAATAAAATCTCAATTAAATTAGCCATCTCTTTTGCTTCTACTTCACTCTCATCAGATATCGGTCCACTCATGAGTTTCTCCAAATCATTCTGATCTCTCCGAAGACGTTTTTTCGGTTTACAAAGGACACGGTTGTCCCACACGTGTAACTCGGCATGAAGCCGATTCACTTTTCCTAACACGCCACCCGAGGCCATGCAGCCCGCGAGCTCCCAAGCCCGCTGCACCTCTTGGTGGAAATCCTTCTCATGTAGCCGTTTAGCTTCAAATCTGAATTTGTTACGCCGAGCAGGCTCAAAAGAGTGCAACTCAGTATCAATAAGAATTGGCCTGTGATCAGATTTTGTATATTGAAGATGTGACAAAACTGCACCCGGGTGCATCGTTTACCATGCTTCGTTAGCAACAGCTCGATCAAGACGTTCGCGGATCCTTCCTCGTTTCCACGTAAACAAATCACCAGTAAAGCCCATGTCCTCTAAATTGCAATCCGAGAGAGCATCTCTAAACCCTTTCATATATATTTGTGGTCTCGAGTTTCCACCCTCCTTTTCATTAGAGAACAGAATCTCATTGAAATCGCCAAAAACTAGCCATGGCAGATTGGAATTTGCATTCAGCTCTCTTAATTTGTCCCACGATTTGTATTTGTTCTCCCAACAGGGTTCACCATAGAACCCCGTTAATCTCCACACCTTCCCGGGGCCTTCAGTTACTCTAATATCAGTATACTTAGGAGCTGAGAAAATTTGCTCAATAGTCACCTCTTTTATCCAAAATAGAATAACACCCCCACTCCTTCCATCACTAGGATTGACAATTTTACAGTTCATTTCTAACCTTCTCCTTACACACTCCGCCGGATATTCGTCGAGGTGTGTCTCGGACAAGAACATAACCTCGGGGCTATATCGCATTCGGACATCCAAAAGCGCATGAACTGTCGGGGCATTGCCCAAGCCCTGACAGTTTAGACCTAGGATTTTCATTGCGTCCGGACGGACTCCACAATGGGGTCCGCCGATCCTGGTAAAGGGGAGATAGTTCCAGCCTTTGATGGTATGATTTCCTGGTTCTTAGCAACAGCCACTTCTTCACTCGCAATCAACATCTCCGAAGACTCACTAGCGCTATCAGAATCGATTGTGTCCATTGCTTCTCCACTATTAGCTTTCAATTTCTTCTTATTTAGGTTCTTCTATGGGGTATCCGTAGGGACTGAATTTTATGCTACCTTGTCCTCCTTTCCCTTCTCTATCTCCATTCCTAGCCCGAATGAATCGACTGTAACTGAATCATTCGTCACCCCATGTTTGCCCGGCTTGGAATTCATGTCAAAGGCCAGTCGCTTCCTTGCCAATGGTAAGTTCTCGATCATCAGTGTATCTGTAGAATTGTCTTTTAGCTGATCAGATCCGTTTGGCAACAAGCTTCCCTCGTTTTCCTTCAGATTAAACGTACTATTGAACCTCCAGCCACGTGGTGGAATATCATCTCCCCTCTTGTCTGAACCAGGGTCTCCTCTACCAAAGCCTCCTCGGCCTCTTCCACCCATTTCCCTTGTCTGATTAGCAGTGCGAGGTCCACCTCTACTTCTCATCGGTGCCAGGATGAGGGACCCCCATTCAAGTTTACTTACATCAAACTCTCCGGTTCCACACTCTTGGTGCCAATGTCCCAGCTTTCCACACGCATAGCAGAACGTTGGAAGTTTTTCATATTTGACTTGGTAGTATTCTGTCTTGCCGGCTTTTGTGAAGCTAACAAAGCGAGTCAGCTTCTGGTTGACATCAAGCTTCACTCGCACCCGGATAAACTGGCCTATAAACCCACTCGGAAGTGTAATTTGTAGCTCCTGTACCTCACCGATACGGCCAGCCATGTTCTTGACAAACGCCTCGTTCTTCAGCACTCCATCAGGTAATTTATGAATCTGGCTCCACGTCTCTATTTTGTCTAGCTTGATCGATTCTGGGTTGGAAAACCCGTCATACTCAGCCATGATTACCGCCCCAAAACCCCTGAACTCGCAGGGTCCCTTGTGGATCGCCATATTCCAATCAGCCAGACATTGGAATTGTACTGAGAATAGATTAGGGTTGATCGATCTCCAAGTAACCTGTTGTGGCGGTCACCAAGCGGGTCGCCAAGCGGCACGCATATCCACTATCAGAGCCCCTTGGCTAAAATATTTTCCGGTGAGAACCCTAGCCAGGGCTAACCACTTAGGTCCCTCTAGGGGATTATCTACTTCCTCTTCCCAAATCAGATCTTCTCTCTCATTGTCCTCCAAATTCAAGCGATTGAGTAGCGAAGCTGGATCTTCAGAAGGCCCCTCCCGCGAACTACTACCGTCCGCACCTGCTATAGAACGTATCCACGAAAAACTGTCAGGCAAGCCTTCCCTCTGAGATCGATCTCACCGTGTTGCCTGGAGGAGATCGCGGTAGTGATCCCAGTAGGAAGCAAAGCCCGGGACGGAGAACTCTCATATAGATCACCGGAGGAGAGAAAACCCTAGGTTTTTTCGCTTGCGTGCTCGCAGCCTTGGCATTGCGTCTCAAAATTAAAATTATGGGAGAATCTTCGTTGGTATTTATAGATTTGTGGTTTGGTATCTATTTCATTGTTCTGCAGCTGCCTTCAAAAAAGTACAAGATTGTGTTCTGGAAGAAGAAATGGTCTGAAGATCTCAAAGATTTGCTCGTCTTTTTTAGACTTTATTTTGTAATCGATGTAGTATCTCTACCATGTACTATTTGCTAGTACAATAAATATATACGGTATTGAGTCAAAAAAAAAATCCTATTGCTTCCGGTTGTGTTGTCGCAAAACCTTCTTGTCGAACCGCGCCATTGGTCACGGCACATGTACACAGGGCGTTGAAGCAGGACCGTGCAGCGTGCCAGCCTGGATCCTCGTGTAGGGCCTGCTGCCCGCTGGACCCTGCCGGAGATGCGCAATCGGCGGCGAGGAATTGGAGCGGTGAAAGGAGTGACTGGCCGTGTAGCTGGGATCTTAATCCAAATCAGCATGGAGAGCGTAGGCCATTCCTGCATGGGTTCGCATTTTGTAGAAGCGGGCCTTGTGCCGGATCAGGTGGAGCCCGCCACGGGATGTCTTGCGGACCTTCACGCCCATCAGGTAGACGTTTCGCCGCCGTATCGTCGTGGAACCGCGACTAACGAGTCCGATGGTCCATGCGATGCAGAACTTGCCGTTGCCGAGGTAGGCCAGGCTGCCTAACATGGCGACCCGGCCCTTGGGTAAGCGCAGCCCGGCGTCGTCCCAGGCGTATCGGACGGCCGGCGGCGACTGGCTGATGTCCCAGGCGCAGAGGCGGCCGGTCAGATGGCACAGGCCGAAGCAGAGCCCGGATCCTAGCTCCGGGACGAAGAGGCCGCGGCCGCTGAAGGGCAGCTCCCAGTCGCCCTCCTTGTGCCACGCGTCATCCTCAAGCGAGTAGGTGCCCCTGTCGACCACCGAGACCAAGACGCGCGCCCCGACGGCGACGCAGGCCTTGACGTTGCACCCCGGCATGGAGGGGATGAGGGAGCAGAACTCGGGCGGCGGGTCGGGGAGGGCGCGCCAGGCGCCGCCGACGAGAGCCTCGGCGAAGGGCATCCCGCCGGGGAGGCCGCCGCGTCGCCTGATCGCGACGAGACGGCCGCCCGGGAGTGGTAGGACGAAGGTGCCCCCGGGCTTGTTGTCCCGCAGCTCCGGACCCGCCGAGGTCGCGCCGGACGCGGTGTCGTGCAGGACGGTGCGGCGAAAGTTGCTGACGCCGATGACGGTCGAGCCGCCACCGGTGAGCGCGAAGTCGATGCGCTCCGGCTTGTCGGGGAGCGTGTGGAACCGTGCCGTGGGAGCGCGGAGGCGCCCCATCTCCGTCACAACCGGCTCTGCGGCGGAGTTGAAGAGATCCTTGAGTCTGATCTTGTACAGGAGGTACCCGTGCTCGTCGTCCTCGGTGACGATCATGACGCCCGCGCTCTGCTGCTCCGCTCCCATCAAAACTACTGTAGTTTTTTTTCTCTTGGATCTGGCTGGGGAAGAACAAATCGACTTGAAGTGGATCGTGTGTGATCAGGGTGTTGGTCCACGGCCATAAATAAGTAGACGGACGCAGCCCAACTCCAAGTCGGTTTCGAGGGGACCCACCGTCTTACGTGTCGATCCAGAAAGTGTTTTCGAAATATATATATATATATATATATTTTAGAAATATATATTAACAAGTTGTAAATAATTCTAAACAAATTAGGTATGTAGTCATGACATATCTCACAAACGTGCAACTTTTTTTATTTCAAATATGAAGTAGTATGAGCTACACAAAAATGACAGAATGATAAAATCTAGAAATTTGAAAACAGACATACTCCCGTCCACTTTTATAAGACATTTCAATTTTGTCCACATACATTCTAAAATGAGTGAATCTAGACTTATTTTGCATATAGATTCACTCATTTGAATATGTATGTGGTCAAAACTAAAATGGTATGTAGTGAGCCTTATAAAAGTGGACGGAGAGAGTATATACAAATCAGCACTTTTTTTTCCAAACGACTCGTTTGAGCCGGGCTCATGGCACAATAGTTGTCCAGTTTTCTATACTTCTAAACTACTTATAAAATAGCAAACTTCGTAGATACAATAAATCTCGGCCGTTAAGCTGGACAAATTAGACGGATAAAATCGCTTTAATATTGAGCTACTCGACACAAAACCAAATTACAGGGACTGCCACCGCTTAAGTCAAGAGAAAAACGATTCATCCACCGAACAGGGCTGCCCTCCCGAGTTTTCTATTTCCTTGTATCCGTATGCCGTAGTCTCGCCAAAGCTGCATGACGTGTCTGTCCTTCCGTCGCGGTCGCCGGCCGCGTTCAGCATCGCGAACGTTGGGGAAGGGGCACCGAGGCCGCCGGAAGGAGTAGCGCCTAGCCACGCTGCAGATCGGATAGGAGACTCCATCGACAGATTCAAGCCCATGCTGGGGGCGCCGCCACACTGCACGTCGGGGTGTGTCGCGTCGTTCCTTGAGGCTTGAGTCGGCGCTTTCCATGCACCCTGCCACCACCGTTTGACGCCCTGTGCCACTGCTCCCGCACAGAGACCCTAGCTCCGCGTTTGTTTTCTTGCTTGAACCAGAGCATAGCAACTTGTAATTTCTACTAAACTGGTAATCTGACACCTTTGCAAAAACAGCTACAGTACAAATTATCGTCAATAAGCTAGCCATCTCTCCATAATAAGTTAAACAGCTGCCCTGGTCGGAACTTTGAGATTGTGTCACCACATGTTCCTTGGTTTTTCAGCCGTGTGCTACTTGGATTATTGCAACATTTGCACTAAACCATATTATAATTGCAACGAGGGAGCATATTGTTTTTTTAATGTTGAACTACTTGGGCGGCGACTATTGCTTACCTCGTGGCTGTATGCTGAACAAGGATAGACATTATTAGATTACACCCGGTGTTGGTTTGAACGGGGTAAACAAATTAGTTAAGGCGATCAGTTTTTCCCATCAAACGCATTCTAACGGATGTACACCAGAATTTGGCAAAGATCTCTGGACTACTTATTCTGAAATTCACCGCCTTCCTCCTTTAGTCTGTTGTGTTCTTCTTGTTGGTTACAGTTCCTGCTGAACACAGGGCATGGGAAAAGAGAAAGGCACTAACCATGTCTTTACTCCTATTGACCCTTGTACCATGCGCCGCCACCGCTCGCCTAGCGCCACGTAGCCACCTAGAGTCTTGTTGTCGCTGTGCGCTCTCGTAGCGCCACCTAATCACCTATAACTCTCTACAAATATCATTTGTTAGGCTATTTATCATGTCTTGAAGTAAGAAGCAGTTTCTGTGTATACTGTTAAGCATTGATACCTCAGTGCCCAGGCAGGTCTCAAACTTCTTGAGAAGATTGTCTGTTATGTAGTCCAATAAATCTAGATATGGAATTTCCAGGTATCTGTAGCTACAAGGATCATTAAAAACATGCATGACTAGGCGTTGGCAAGCCTGTTTGTTTTTCAGTAGCATTATCACGGAGAATGTTGCGTATGGTTGATCATTTGTGTACCAGTTGAGTGATAATTAGCTGATTCATTTTGTACCCATTTGTATTGCACCGTAGGCATATAGAGAGGAATGTCCTCTCCCTTATACCAAGCATTGTAATTTTTGTCTTTACCCACAGATTGGATACTTGATAGCCATACATTGTTGATGAATATAGTTTACGAAGTTACTATGATTCAAACAGAAGGGTGTTCAAAGAGAAGTTGAGGACGACGACCCTGATCTTGGATGCTATCATAGGCAAGGGCAAGAGGTGGAAGTTAGTAAGGTTTTTGGGAGATTTTACTTTTTATATTCCTTACGATATTCTGTGTCGGTTTCAGTTTTTTATGAGTACATTTAGTTTTGTTTACGAATTTCAACATAGGAAAGGGAAGTGTATTAGTTTGAATGAATTCTTAAAACAATTGTTGGATGGATATTCTCTAATGGGATTTTAGTTAAAACATCAAAGCTATTTAATTAAATTGGATACTTGCCAAATGGCACTATTATGAATTGTAGTATTTCAAAACCAAAATATATTTATTAACTGATGCGAAGTTCAAATATATTGATAAATGCAGAAATCGTGCGTTGCACGTGTCTAACTACTATATTTATATTTACTACTATTAAAAGAGCAAACATGTTTGGATACAATTAATCTCAGCCATCAAACTATCATGATGCGACAACTTAAATTTCTTCAATGTTGAGTTGAGCACCATATCAGAATGGCCAGCAGTCAAGAGTCCTACTCGATCCCAAGTGGTGCAGGCTCCGGAAGGCCAAGCAGAGCAGGATTAACCAAGTTGCGGACTGCGTGGATTATGCACTCCATGGCCACACAACCTAGCTACACTAGGATCGGAGCGACGCCTTCGTCATCTGGACTGTTAATAGCGAAATGATGCCTAAAGGCAACGCCTTCGTCATCACCGACAGCGTTGAGAGAAAATTTCATTAGGACTGTCCTAACCACCACCATCGTCGTACTGCTGCAAGTATTGTCAGCCATTCACCCGCCAATGCTGCCACCAGGGAGCCAACACCCTCACATGGTCGTGCACTGCAGCACACACGGAAAATAACACCACACGAACGCCAACAAGTCTTGAAGACATCGCTCCAGCTTCGAAGCACCTCCGACCACCATGTTCTCAAATCTGAGTGCCATGGCCACCATCTGGCGTTGTCACTTACGCCCCGGCGCCCGCACCGCCAGAGCAGTCTGAAAAACGGAGTGCTGACACATCTCCATCCCGGAGCCGCCACTCTGGCGCCCAAGCTCCACCCCGCGTCCATACATAACTAGATTGCACCCCTCAATCTCCTTGATCGGCGCCTGGACATACCCACCTTGCTAGACACGGGCCTCGATCGAATGATAAGTCCAGAATCCTGCCCCCGCGGTCCACTCGTGAGAGATTTTTCCCATTGGTATCCTCCGGCAGCGACATGAGGAGGAAGTGGAGAAGGGGGTCGATGGCCGGCTAGGGTTTTGCACCCGAGTCACCCTTGGAGCGGCATAGGGTCAGTTTTCCCAACAATTTCAAGTATTGTATTGTTTAGACGTGTATTGGATGTGCATGTCGACTCTATACGAAAAGAAGCTACGTTCATTACCAAACATGGCCCATCTGTGCATGCACAGAGAATCAAGTTGAATTATCTTTTATGCGGGTTTGATTAGATTCTGTAGAAAAGGTAATTTGGTTTCATTTTATCCTCTTGGATTTGGTCAGCAGTCAAACGAAGTAAAAGAGTTAAATATGTTAGCTTTGTACGGTGTGATGGTCACCGCCCCGATCTCGGTCGTCAAGCCTCAACCGCGTCCCTCCGGTCATCTCTACGATCGACGAGTTGCAATCATTAAAGTGGCTCCAACAACCTATGGGAAGGTCCCTCAAGCTCCTCCATCCTTGCCCGCAGTTGTAGCACTCTTTCTCTTCCCCTCTATATGCTATGGATGATGACCGAGCTGCCGCCACTAGAGGTTGCGATGAAGGATATGGGTGTGATATTGAGGATGTGACATAATTTATATGGAGAAGTTTTCTAAGGAGCATGCCTTCATCTCCATACACCGGTTTTGTTTGCTTATTTTCTGAAGTTTGTGTGCTCTATGTACAAAATCATCATTCTATTTGCAACTAAAATATGAAACCGATGCAAAAAAAAAGTAAAATAAGTAATCTACGCAGATCCTCAAACTGTATTTTAGTATTTGTAATTTTTTCCGTTTAATTGTGAAAGACGTGCGTTGCACGTTTCTTGCAGTTCCAGTTAATAACCCCGAATAAATCTGCTTCCACTCATCTCATTTTGTTCTTAACGATTTTCATTGTTCATTCTGAAATATCTTCCTTGATGGTTGCGATGTATTTTCATATCGTCCTGTTCTGCGAGTAAAGATTATGCTGAATTGTTAAGATACTTTATTTTAAAATTACAATGGTTACCCACTCTGAAAATGACTTCAAACAGGCCTATAATTAACGGATCGTTTGTAGCACGGTCGATTCTGATTGGCCTGCTTGACCAAATGAAGCTGCCAACATAATAGGACCGCTCCCGTAACAGCAGTTGTTGAAGCCACACACCCATGGACTATGGTGATGGTTTCTGTGCTAATCTAACTACCATTAAAGAGCATTATGCATAGAAAGAATTATGTTTACAAAAAGCTGACTAGATTGTTAAATACATTTTCTGAAGAATAGCATAACTTGCTGTAACATTGGGACCAATTTGTTCATGAGGTTCCAACAGGTCAATTCAAGACTGTCTTCTCTCTTTTCGTGATTCTTGTACGTTCGTTTGAAATGTCGCCGGTGATGATTGTGCTAATATTTTTCTTAGTCAAAATATTATAATGATATATATTGCCCTCAATAATTGTCTCATTTTCGCTTATTTGTTGCACGTATTCTTTTGGTTGATCCTACGCCTGGGTTGGCTGCAGCCTGGTTCGGGCCATTTAAAACATTTGTTCTTTACTCATTTTATTATTTTATAAATAAATGTTAGCACAAAGGTTTTGAACGAATTGTAGGCGCCAAAAAAAATGAATTGCCTTTAAGACAGAGGTGGGTATTTTGCCTGCAGAATGGGGCAGAGATGGAGAAGGAGAGACGGTTACTCCAAGAGGTGCAGGAGGCCCTGCACGCCGTCAACATTAACGTGCCACAGTTGTGAGTTTGAACACCATTCTTTTTTGAAGGTAAGTCAAATATCTTATTTTTTTTTAAAAAATCTGGATGCTGACTTTACGGAGAGATTGATGAAACGGAGACATGCATTTTTGCCTAACCTGCGTGAACTTTCACATTACATAAAAGATTTATGGATGTTATTCTTTTGGTTGATCCTACGCCTGGGTTGGCTGAAGCCTGGTTCGCGCCATCTAAAACATTTGTTATTTATTCATTTTATTATTTCAAAAATAAATGTTAGCACAAAGGTTTTGAACGATTTGTAGGCGCCAAAAGAACGAATTGCCTCTAAGACAAAGGCGGGTATTTTGCCTGCAGAAGGGACAGAGATGGAGATGGAGAGGCGGTTAATCCAAGAGGAGCAGAAGCCCTGCACGCCGACAATATTAACGGGCCACAATTGTGAGCTGAACACCATTCTTTTTTGAAGGTATGTCAAATATCTTATTTTAAAAAAAAAACCCGAATGTTTACTTTATAGAGAGATTGATGAAACCGAGACATGCATTTTTGCCTAACCTGTGTGAACTTTCACATTACATAAAATATTTATGGATGTTATTCTTTTGGTTGATCCTACGCCCGGGTTGGCTGCGGCCTGGTTCGGGCCATTTAAAACATTTGTTGTTTATTCATTTTATTATTTCAGAAATAAATGTTAGCACAAAGGTTTTGAACGAACTGTAGGCGCCAAAAGAACGAATTGCCTCCAAGACAGAGGCGGGTATTTTTCCTGCAGAATGGGACAGAGATGGAGATCAGGAGGCGGTTACTCCAAGAGGAGCAGGAGGCCCTGCATGCCGACAACATTAACGTGCCACAATTGTGAGTATGAACACCATTCTTTTTTGAAGGTATGTCAAATATCTTAGTTTTCAAAGAAAACCCGGATGTTTACTTTATAGAGAGATAGATGAAACCGAGACATGCATTTTTGCCTAACCCGCGTGAAATTTCACATTACATAAAAGATGTATGGATGTTATTCTTTTGGTTGATCCAACGCTTGGGTTGGCTGCAGCCTGGTTCGAGTCATTTAAAACATTTGTTCTTTATTCATTTTATTATTTCACAAATAAATGTTAGCACAAAGGCGTTCAACAAATTGTTGGCGCCAAAAAAAACAAATTGTCTCTAAGACGGAGGCGGGTATTTTGCCTGCAGAATGGGTCAGAGATGGAGGAGAAGGGGCGGCTACTCCAAGAGGAGCAAAAGGCCCTGCATGCCGACAACATTAAGGTGCCATAATTGTGAGTCTGGACACCATTCTTTTTTAAAGGTATGTCAAATATCTTATTTTTCAAGAAAAAATCCGGATGTTTACTTCACACAGAGATTGATGAGATCGAGACATGCATTTTTTTCCTAACCCGCGTGAACTTTCACATTACATAACAGATTTATGGATGTTCATCTCCACATTTTGTAATTATAGCGAAGTTTCCAGTGAATGAGCTATGTATCACCTTATTACTCTGCAAATTGACACATTTTATTCATTTCCCGTTGTATATCTAGATTGAGATTTTGACAGTTATCGTTTAAAGATTTTTTTATTCAAAATTTCTAGGAGGAAGGTGACATGGATTTATTTTTTTATTAGTGTGTCGATGATTTATAAAGGTGTGATGTGCGGTGAATTTATCGGATTGTGCGTAGAATAAATTTGCAAGATATGCTTAATGAAAGAGCTCTTTTTTTGTAAGTACTTGAGATGTGTATAATAGTCAATATGCAACCGTGTCATATTACGATGTATATTAGTCATGAGGTGCGTTGCATGTCATCGATTACTATCATATGGATGCAGTGTTATTTAACCATTTTTTTACTCATCACACGACAAGATATGTTAAATTAACACTTTAAAATTCTATTCCTTACGTCCCAAATTAAGTGTCACAAAGTTGAATGTATCTAACACTAAATTATGTCTAGATACATCCATTTTTGTTAAATTTTGCGACATTTAATTTGAGACAGATGGAGTAATAATTTGTTTGTTTTAAAATGGATACGTGCATGGCACGTGCAGGGACCCCGCCTACGCGCGGAACTCTCCGAACTGGAGCGTGTGGTTCCAGCAGGAGCACGACCAGCGCCGCCGCTCCTGCTTCCCTATGCCCCGGAGGAAACCGCCGACACGTACCCGGCGCTGCCGCCCGGCAGCGAGCCGGAGCTGTGGTTCGAGGAGAACATCCTCGACGACGAGGAGGATCCCGAGCTGCAGGCCTCCCGACGCTCCCTCGTCGAGGACGAGATTAAGCGGTGGGAGAAGGTCCTGGCTAGCGCGGCCGGCGGCGCGGCTGCCGACGCGGCCGCGATGCCGGCCCCTCCACCGCCGGGGCTGTGGTGGCAGACGATGAACGCCGCCATGGAGGCGTCAGAGGACCAGCCGGATCCACAGCCGCTGCCCGCAGGCCTCGACTACGGCATGAGCTGGGCCTGGACCGGCGGCGAATGGTCGACGGAGGAGCTGCCGTCGCCACCGGAGGGCGCGCCCCCGATGCCTCCGCAGCCCCAGATGCCTCCGCATCCACCGGTGGGCGACCCCCAGCTCCCTGCCCACCTGGGGTGCAGCCCCCTACCACTGCATATCCTCCGACGAGGAGGACTAGGCCGGATCCGGCGCGTGTTGAGTTGGGTTCGTGGCATGAGGTTTGATCTGGGTTCGTTTAGGAATCCTTTGTTTCTTTGTGTCGTTCCCAGATTCCCCGAAGGAAAGGAACACTTAAGAGTCCGGATAATTTTGCTTCCCGTATGCATCTACGACCAAGGAAGCCCACGCACTCATATGACCGAGGTCCAAGCTTCGGAGCCAAACAACTTTTCCGCACACGTAGATAACGTCCTTGGCCAAGGACGACAGTCGCCTCTGACCTCATCCTCCACATGACTTCCAGCCGCTCTTCTGCACATCTCGTGGAGCCAAGCACTCTTAGCCGCGGCGAGCTCCCGGTAACGCTGCTAGATCCAGACTCGCCGCCCAAGCTCCCATGTACGACGCCGCAGCTTGCGCCCTGCGTGAGCCAGGCCACCTCCTGGTTGTGCCCCCGCGTCACAAGCACCACGAGGATCTCTGCCGCCGTTTACCACAAGAATATCGTGGCGGAACGTGCTGGTTCGTCTAAGCGGTCGTTCTCTTCTCCACGCGCGCGCCACCGGAACTGCAAGATCTTGTTCCTCTCTCGGCATCCTTGTTCATCGTCAAGACTTGTCACTACGCCGACATAATCCCTATGACCGCCATCTCCTTTTCTTCCCTTCTCCCGATCACGCGTCCGGGAGCCCTGATGGGGGGATGATAACCCGGTAGGCCAAACTCCAAGGAGTAACCCGGCCCAAAGGACGCTGTGCAGGATCCGACTAAGGATGAGGAAACCTGTGAAGGCCCAAGCTTGTAGGCCCAGTAACCCGGATTGTGGGTTATGGTAGAAGAAAGTTAGGGTTTGTGCGCCGTGTCCGGGTAGGATCCAGGATGCGCCTTGGAGAATAAGCCAGGGGGTACGGGTGCTTTATAAACCGACCCCCAGGTCTAGTTTAGGCAGAGACCTAAGAACCCTAGCAATATCGCTTGATATCGAGCATCTAGTGTAATCCCAGAGTTGAGTTGTTATATCAAGATCGGAGACTCGGTGACTTAGATTGCCGGCTACTAGATCAAATTGCACCATGTTTTCCTCTGAGCTAAACCCTCTCCCAAACGCCTGTGTCGTCTTGCCCCAAGATCAGTTACCCCCGGTAACGTCTGCCGTGATTATCCCACGACAGTTGGCGCCCACCGTGGGGCCTGCGTCCAAAGGTGTTTACATCACGGGAGAAGCTCGGAAGAGCATGGAGAATCTTGTCGTCGGCGAAATCTACATCGACCACAAAGGAGAAAAGATGGTGGACGATTCCGGCTGGGGGCCAGAGTCGGATCACCTCGAATCCGGATCCGTCGTGACAATCGGCCGGATCAGCGTCTTCATTGGTATGGTATGTACTTCCAATTCGATCCCTGACAATATTGGATCTGATTCTGTGCCAGGAGAAGCCACTTCTATCCGATCAGATGATGAAGAATCGATTGGAACGACACATCCGGCAGAAGAACCCATCGCGGAGTGGGAACAGCCGGAGGAGCCGGCATGGACCCCGCGCGACCGGGTCGAAAGAGAATATGATACCGGGTCTATCCTGGATCTGCTGGAAAACCGGTATGAGGAGGAGAACGGCGAGGAAGAACAGCATGAATTTACACCGGGTATCGCACGCCGAGTTGCAGTCTATGCGGCTCCCGCGGCCAATCTCAACCAAGGAAACGCAACCGCGGCATCAGTCGGGGCGGCTCAGGCAGTGGCCCAGCAGTAGGGCGCGGCTAACGGAGACCCGGTTTTGGCCCGGGTTGATGGGGAGTCGGCATCAGTAACCAGCCGTGCAGCAGATGAGGAGTTGCATGCAAACACGTTCGGATTCCTGGGAAACCGGACACCAGGGGCGGGTCCTTCGAACCCGCGCCACCCGGCCTTATTCGATAATAATCTGATTCTAGACCCCACGGTTCTTGCAACGGTTATCACTCCGGAAAACGCAGCGGAACGTGTCAGGGATCTGGATGTGGCTCGTCGTGCGCTGGAACAGCAAAGAAGGCAGGTAGAGGCAGAAAGGCAAGGGATGGCCACGCGGCAGCGTGAGCTGGATGCGCTGGAAACTCGGCTCCGAGAGGAAACGTCTAGAGTACATCAAAGGCATCAAACCAGGTTACCAGCAACGGGCGGGGTTATTAATCCGGCTAATTTATTTGTCACACCTCAGGATCAGCCGATACCAGTGGTGAACCAGGGAACCGCACCCCAACCGGCGACAGCAGGGACACATCCGGCAAATGAACGGACCGGGTTACCCCCACCACAGACTAGAGTCACAACCGGCAACGATCTACCACCACCGCCACCATTACGATTCCGCACACCAGCCGGTCACTACAATAACCCCATGGACAATGTGTATGCGGCGACACTCGCGTTAAATCAAATCCCTGTGGGAGAGTCGCCCCATGCAGAGAAGACTCGGCAAGCCATCGATCTGTTGCACACTGCGGTGGCACAGCAAGCCAATTATCCGGATCATAGAAGCGGTATGCACGGGACGCCATACGTCAGTCAACAGCAAGGGAATATCCAAACAAGTTCAGCACGGCGGAGGGAAGAGCAGCAGCAAATGCCGCCTCCTCCCCGCGTTCAGGCAGCATCAGCAGCACAGGCTGTCGTGGACAGTTCCAGAGCCCGGAGGGCCGCGGCCGGGTCTGCAGCGCATGGACTTCCCGCAGCATCGCGCCCAGCCGCGCCCCCCGCGGTATCACACGTTTCTAGAGCAAGACCGGCCTCAACCGTTCTAGCGGGACCCAAGTGTCTCTCGGACAATATCAGAGCTGAACCTTACCCGGAAAAATTCAAAGAACCAGGGAAAGTAGTGAATTATGAACCAACTATGGATCCAGAAACATGGCTAAGCAGTTACGAGATGGCAATGTCGATTCGCAACGCGTCCGAGAATCTCCAAGCCAAGTTCATGTACTTGATGATGTCAGAAGGAGCAGCAAAGTTGTGGTTCACCAACTTGCCGGAAGGATCGATCAAGTCCTGGGAGGAATTGAAGACCGCGTTTGTCAAGCACTTTCATGGGACATGCAGGAAATTGTTCACTATTGACGATCTAGAGCGATGCGTCCAAAAGAAGGGAGAATCGGCGCGCAGTTGGGTGCGCCGGGTTATGGAGATACTTCACTCTTCCACAGATATTCAGCCCAAGGATGCACTACAGGCCATGGCAAAAACATGCAAGTATATACCTTTAGTGCAAAAGTTAACTCGCATGAAGTCTAGTCGAAATGCGTCGGAAGTTACAATGGGAGAATTGATGGATGCGTGCAACAAACACGCCGCGACAGATACTACAGAAAAGGAAGTTGATGACAGGAAGGTAAAAGCAAACACAAGTAATAACGGAAGAACCGGCAATGGATCAGCACCGGGTAATAACGGAAATAGCCAGAACAAGCGCCCGTTTGAAGGAGGCTCCGAGTTTGTCGCCGACACAGAAGCCGGGTCTTCAAGGCCCAGAGCAGAAGGAAATTTCAACAGAGGTAATCACAATGGAGGAAATTATCAAGGACCGCCAAGGCCGGGTAACAATTGGGACATATTCAGGATGGCATGCCCGAAGCACAGCAGGAACGGCAGGCCAGCTAACCACTCCCTGGAACAGTGCGCCGACTTACAAAGATGGAAAAATGAGGAAGTGAACAGAGCTATGCGAGGTGCAGGACGGGGAGGAGGACCGGGTCCAGGGGGAAACCCGGGCAACGGCCCACCCCCAGCTGGTAACCCGGTGGCTGGAAATCAAGGTAATAACCAAGGGGGGCAGGAGGTTTCCAGGCTAACCCCAAACAATTGGGTCAATATCATGTGCATACCACAGGAGGCCCTAACAAGGACAAAAAGATACTGAAGCAAGCGGTCAACTCAGTTTCGTCAGCTGTCCCGAGATACTTGAGATGGGCAGAAGAGGAGGTAACATGGAGCAGAAGGGATCACCCAGAAAGAGTGGAGCACCCGGGAGTCTTGGCATTAGTAGTCGCACCGCAAGTCAATGGGTATGAGCTGAAAAAGGTTTTGATGGATGGTGGAAGCAGCATCAATATACTGTATTGGGAAACCTTCCTACGCATGGGCCTCAAGGAGTCTCAGCTACAAAAAAGCTCAACAGTTTTTCATGGGATAGTGCCGGGTCATTCAGCGTGCCCCGAGGGAAAAATCGCATTGGAGGTACCCTTTGGGGAGTCAAAGGATAACTATCGAGTTGAGTGGCTTACCTTTGAGGTAGTCAAATTGCGCAGCCCTTATCACGCGTTATTTGGAAGGCCGGCTTACGCCAAATTCATGGCTAGGCCGTGTTACGTATATCTACAGCTAAAAATCCCGGGTCCCAAGAAGACCATTACCATACATGGAAATCGAGACATAGCAGCTGAATGCGACGAAGGAGATGCAGCAATGGCCGAGCAGGCCTGTAGAAAAGAAGAACTCAAGCATTACCGGTCTCAAGCAGACCCGGAGGATAGAGCCACATAAAAAAGGCCGAGTACTGAAGGCGAAAGAGCAAAATCCAAGGTAGCACAAGATGCTAAAATGGTGGCTTTTATCGAGGATGACTCCTCCAAACAATCCGCCATAAAAGAAGAAGCTGCACGACCGCTCACAACCAGCCATGTCATGGAAACACCTTACCCGGGTTGGCTAGTAAACCCGGTACTCGTCATGAAAAAATCTAACACGTGGAGAATGTGCACCGGTCACGCCAGTTCGGGACCGGTGTCCATGAAGAACTAAACAATGTAACGGGCAGCAGGTTTCAGACGCGCTCTTTTCCTACCCAGGGCACCTAAGGGGACTGGAAGGTTTTTAATGAGGCGGCCTGCTGGTCCAAACTTTCTCGCATCAATAAAGAGATGGTTATCAAGTCCTGTTTCGTTACAGCCTGATTACAAGTAAGTAGTATCCAGGTGACATCAATATTTCAGTATCATTAAGAACGTTGAGTATATATAGGTCTCGGGGGCTGGTTGCTCAAGTAGCCCAGCTATAAACTCAAAAGACCCGGCCTTGATGCCTATAAGTTATAAGGGCCGATTATTCGCAAACGAGTACGGCTGCAATCTTATAACTGGACAAAGGAGCCAAATTTTCTTGACTTTTCTTACTTAAGCTCGATGTGACTCGCACTAAAGTGGCATGATTCGTTCGCTTACGATTACAATCAGCCATGAAGCCCAATGGGACTTGCCTGACCCTGTTCTCGTATAGATGTAACAACATGGTATCCACGCGAAAGCCGACTTACAGTACAAGATAGTCAAAAGGGTCATCTAAACCACAAGTTTATGCAGAGTACAAGGCTAATAGCCGGAAACTCAACAACTATCAAGCATAACTTCAGTACCTACACGGAATGGCTTTAGGCTTGCGACTCGGTAAAAAACAATTTGTTCTCTGAGAAAGGCCACACCCCCATGACTCGGACTTTGGGTCATGGGGACTGGGGACTTCGAAACAGAAACAAACTACTTGGCTATCGAAGTTCGAAAGACCTCACCATCCGAGTCTTGGGGACTTAAAGAAAAAGTCCACTTGTCAAAGCCCCTGGTATTCGGAAAACCGAGTCTTACGAAGGGAGCCAAAATAGAGAGTCGGATATCGAGAAAAAGCTCAAAGAATAGACAAGCAATACGGTTATCAAAAGGCCAGGAAAGCCGCAAAGTATATCACGGACTAAAAGTACGTTACAAGTTACGACATCAGTATCAGGGGTGCACAGGCGCACCATCAAAAGCATAATAGTGTGAATACAAAGCATCACGTAAACAAGGTGTTATGATGGTACTGCCCTATTCGGCCTCCTGAGTACGGTCTTCCGGGTCTGGGTCCTGGGCTTGCTGCTTAGCCTTCCCGGCACCCTTACCCGGACTCACTGCACCAGGGCGGACAGGTGGAGGGACGGCTGGTGTAGAGGCAGACGGACCTGATCCTAACTCGGCCTCTCTCTTCGCAGTCGCCTCCCTCTTCCTGGCCGAGTTAGAAACCCACTTCTCCAAGATATCAAAGGGCGGGGGTGCTTCCTCCGTAACAACTTTGCCATCAGCGTCGTATGCACTCATAATCGTGTTTAGATCCAAACTATCGGCCAAAGTGGTAGCCGAGGGGCGCACTGCGGCTTGTATGGCCTTGAAATCCTTGGGTGTAAATTTGGAACCGTCCGCCTTGAATTCGGGAAACCCGGATATTACCTTTGCCGGGTCAAGCTTCGGAAAGAAAGCCTTGGCCAGGGTGAAAGCCCGGGTCATTCCAATCCGGCATGACGAGCGTTTCCAGATTTCAATCCAGCCAGGCACAGTGGAGCAGGCTTGAATGAGATTTTCTTCACCCGGATATACTTCCGTAGGCCACTTCACGGCATCCAGTATAAATTTTGTGCCGGCAAAGAAAGTCCGGAGTACGGTCTTTAGGGTTCTAGCCTTGACAATGGCATCCTCCTCTGGGGCCGCAAGGTTGGCACCTACAGTTGTAACAAAAGAAAGAACGTATCAGTAATCCCGAGTATGATATAATAAAGCAAAGACATGAAGCCAATCGGCAGCAAAAACTTACTAAGCAAGATCTGATAAGTATCGGCGACTTGGTCCGATAGTTTCTTCAGTGCGGTCTGAGCGGCATTGCACTTCTTCTTGTATTTGGAAACATCCTTCTTCAAAGTTTTCATGTCATCCTCAAGGGTTTCCCTTCGTTTTACCTCGGCAAGAAGAAGTTGTTCGGTCTTAAGTAAAGTTTCATCAGACCGGGTTATCTGTGCCTGTAAGTAGCAAGGAACGCAAGTACCAGTTGGATATTATGGTAAGCTGAATATGGCGTAAAGTACCAAGCATAACTTTTGCAAGTCATACTTGGAACTTGGGGACTAGGTATGCAATATGAGATACCAAGTGTCCTTACCTGGTGCTCTGCAGCCATGCGCTCCAAGATCTTGCTCTCCGAAGTCTTCATAGTGAGGAGAGTGTTCATCAATTGATCAAAAGTGTCTTTAACCGTATCAGAGGACCCGGGGCCTTGAAAATTCCGAGAAGGAGCTTTCTTCTTAGTGGGAGGCGGAACCCGGGTCATTTGTGTGTCGGAATCCGACGCTCCTTCTTCTGCACCCAAGATTGTGGCTTTGTTCTTCTTGCTTGCATGGGAAGCAATCGGATACTCGGCTTCTTGTGTGTCCGGGTTTGTCGGCGACGCTTGTTTTTCGCCGCTAGACGCGGCTGTAGTCTTATCAGTCGGGCTCCCCTTACCCGGTCCCTCGGTCTCCATATCCTCTTGGTCGCTGATAACGACCGTGGCCCTATAGATGTTGTCAGTGAGCAGCTAAATACACAGTCAGGAAAGGGTGATGAAATGTGGTGGAGCATCAGGAAGGGGATTTTACCCGGTGTTCACCGCGAAGTCACAAGGAAATCCGTCGCTGGACTCGGGAGAGGCTGGAAATCATCAAGTCAGACGTCATGTGGGAATGGTTCAAGGAGAACGTTTCGACCGAGAAAAGGTAGGGTAAGTACCAGCCCGCCGAGTCGGGGTCGATGAAATACCCGGGTTAAGGGCATCATCACCCGGGTGATTTCGAGTTGACCTGCGCTTGGTCATGGGCGACTCCTTCAAGCATGGCCAGTGGAATAACATCAAGGCAGCTCATGTATATCATTAAAGTAATACGAATTGAATGCGAGGAGGAGATATGAAACCTTGGAGGTGGCCTCTTGAGTTTTTCTTTTTGATCCGACTTTGATTGTCGGCTCCAGTTCCTCCTCGTCGCTGGCGGATTCTACTTTGCCGTCGGAGTTTTCTTCCTCCTCATCTTCTCGTTCTGGATATCATCAAAGTTATAGTTGGAAATGAAGGGGTTATGGTGAGCTTAAAGGAACCAAATAAAATCCGGAGAGTACCTTCGTCCGAGTTAACAGCTTCTTGCTCCTCTGGACTTTCGGAGCTAGGAGAGGTGTTGGTTTTCCAAAAATCATCATCAGCCTGAAAAGTGTCAGTACAAGGGTTATCAATTGTATCGAGCGGAAAGAGCAAAGGTAAAGGCATCAAAGTTGGGTTTTCACCTTGGGGGCTGGGTTCTCGAGTGTGAAGGGCTCCAATCCGGATATGTTCCGGATTACCTCAAGCTTTTCTGTCAGAAAACCCTTGATGGTTTTGTGAGTGTCGCCAGCTGCGAAGATGTTGTCAGAGTACCGGAGCGGGTCTGTAGATTGCCCCGAATACTCGTACATCAACTTTGTGCGGATGGAATTGGGTTGAATCCGGAAGTCGACCCAAGTCTTCACCAGGTTGAGCCCGATGAGGCCTTGGGCCGTGAGAGTGTTGATTTTGGCTAGTAGAGGTTGAATTGCCTCCCTGTCCGAGTCAGAGGCGAAGGCACTAAATTTCTCGGAGATGTCAAGAAGACCCTCTGAGTAACCCGGCAGCTTCTTTTGGCCGGGTGGGGAGGTGTCTTGGCAGTAAAAGTATGAGAGCTGCCAGTGCTTGACATGGGAGTTAAGGGTGAGGGGTGGCATCAAAGAATTCTTGCGGCGCTGGATGGAAACCCCGCCGCAAGCAAGAAGCGCCCCGTCACCGCTCTCGCGGCACGGTTTGCACTGAAAAAGCTCAATGAAAAGAGCTAGACTTGGCGAAGTGCACAAGTATGATTCGGAAAGGACGATGAAGTGGGAGATGTTTAATACAGAATTAGGCCCGATGTCAAAAACGCGAAGGCCGTAATGGCTTAGAACATCACGGAAAAAAGGGTGACCCGGTGGGCGGAAGCCCCGGGTCACATGTTCCACGAAACAAATTACCTCGCCTTTTGTCGGGGTGGGCCGGGTCTCCTTGCCCGGCACCCTCCATTGGATATCCTCTTGAGGAGGAAGAACTCCCAGCTCCACCAGCTCCTCCAACTTGGCCTTGGTGACCGTAGACCGCGCCCAGTTGGCGGATATGGAGTTGGTGGCTTTAGCTTTGGTTGGGGTTTTCCCCTGCTTTTTGGGAGCCATATGGTTGACCTGCAAAGTACAAGGTAAAAGGATAAGAGGACTAAGACACAGAAGCTGTGAGCCGGCCGAGTATCGGCAGGGTAATATTGAGACACGAAAATTGCGTGTAATCCGGGTGTTAGCTCGCAGAGTAAAGTTCGAATTATCCGGGTGTCAAGTGTTATGGCGAAAATTATGGGGGTCAAGCGTTGAAGGAGCTTTTGAGGACGATGGATGGCTGCATAGGCACTTAGCGCGAATAAAAGGAACTGGAAAGGGGAGGTCCAGCCGGGTGATTGAGGCAAAGGCGGAAACTTCGAGTAGTTCGAGCCCAGATTGGAAATTCCATCTTCAGGTTTGTGGCGAAAATAATAATTGCGGGTAGTAGGAGAGTGGATTGGAGTATACATCTTATCTATTGGGCGAGCTATAAAGACTATTAGTAGCCTAATTCGGCATGGCCGAGAAATCCTTGGCGGGCTGATTTGGATCCAATTTGAGGTGAAATCAAAAATTGCAAGGGCAAATTAATGGGCGCAAGAGGCTTACCGGAGGAGATCTGAGTGAAGCCTTGCAGAGGCAGATGGCGCAAGCCTGGTGTCCCTTCGCGGTTCCTGACGGGCCGGATGGAGATTTGCCGGTGGATCTTGGCGGCGGCGCGGGGCGAGCTGTGGCGGAGCGCAGCCTCCGGCCGATGGACTCCGGTGATGCGCGCGGGATTTCCGTGGTGGCGCTCAGTGAGGATGAGCTCGGAGGGAGAAAGGAAGCAGAGTGGGGGGAAATGAGCCGTTAGGGTTTGGGTTACCCCCAAGGAGCCTATTTATAGCGCGAGTGGATAAGCCCGGTTCAGCGAGCGGGAGCCGGGAGTTGCGGAAGTAAACGGCTATTTATTTGAGTTTTGGCGAGATGCGCTTTAAATGTTGAGCAGGGGATCTGAACGAAAAGGAGAAAGAGATCCATCCCGTGATATCAGGTCAATTATCAAGTATAAAATCTTGACGTTTTGGGGTTTTTACCTGGGAAAGTAAGTTAGGTAATTGGGAAAGAGCCGGGTTACTATATGGCCACCATGGAGTAAGGCCTAGCTATCTATTGAGGCACCTTAACCCGGCCTCCACATACTCGTGTGTTTGATATCTTTGCAGGGAATAGCGAGCGCTTCAAAGGAGTATCCATGAAGCCCAGGCTATTCTGGGGACTACTGATGGGGGGATGATAACCCGGTAGGCCAAACTCCAAGGAGTAACCCGGCCCAAAGGACGCTGTGCAGGATCCGGCTAAGGATGAGGAAACCTGTGAAGGCCCAAGCTTGTAGGCCCAGTAACCCGGATTGTGGGTTATGGTAGAAGAAAGTTAGGGTTTGTGCGCCGTGTCCGGGTAGGATCTAGGATGCGCCTTGGAGAATAAGCCAGGGGGTACAGGTGCTTTATAAACCGACCCCCAGGTCTAGTTTAGGCAGAGACCTAAGAACCCTAGCAATATCGCTTGATATCGAGCATCTAGTGTAATCCCAGAGTTGAGTTGTTATATCAAGATCGGAGACTCGGCGACTTAGATTGCCGGCTACTAGATCAAATTGCACCATGTTTTCCTCTGAGCTAAACCCTCTCCCAAACGCCTGTGTCGTCTTGCCCCAAGATCAGTTACCCCCGGTAACGTCTGCCGTGATTATCCCACGACAAGCCCCTCGACCCGCTGTTGTACCGTTGTCGTGTCTGCCATGGGCGCCGAGGCCAACGAGCTCCAAGCGCCTGCCTTTGGGGCATACTAACGGTTCCTTGCACACTAGCGAGAACCAGCCACCAGTACACTCAGCTAACCGCTATGTCCTCGAAGTCGCACATGCTCGTGAGGAACAACAGCACTTGCTGCCATACGTACGTCGGCGTTCTGCTCCAAGTCTAAACTTTGATGTTCAAGTTTCAGTTAACACCGAAGCACACCTCTTATATATTCAGATACTTGTAGTGACAGGAGACCCAGCACAATTCAGTGGCATGTTTCATACTCTTCCTACCCGGTACCTCCAAGTTCAAGTTAGCACGGATGCAAAAATTCTCACCTTTCCGAATATTTGTTTACAACATTTTTTCCATGAAGATGCGATGTTATTTCGTTTGTGCGCCTCTATGAAATCATTTTTTGTCTCTTCCGTGCGTGCACGGGTATGTCTGCTAGTATGTACAAAAGCAACAAAAGAAAAAGTAACCCTGCAAAGCCTTTCCTCGACCGGGGAAAGGGGACAAGAACAACATAATTAAATTTCCAGCCACGCTACGAGCACAAAGACGAGAGGTTTAGGATAACGGATAACAACGGACCCGTTAAACACACGAGTTTTTCAAGCAAAAAGCCAAACCACTGACTCAAACGAACCAAATGGAAAAAGCGCTGATTTCTCCTCTATTTCACCAATGATCAGAACCGCGAGCTTCTCCTATTCACAGCCAAGCGACAATTGCCTTGATCATCTTAAGACACAATCCATGTGCCGCGATGATTAGCGCCCACAACACCACCGGAATTACGAGTCACCGCTTCCTGGAGTCTCTCAGCTCCTTCCAACACCTGTCTCGCGCCCTCTGGTTGTAGTCCTGCGTAGTAACAAAGAAACCAACACGTATAACAAATCAATTCGATCGGAGAAGATATAAACTTCTTCTAGATTGCCCAGCGGAAAGTAGTAATCCTGGTAATATGAATATTTGAATCAGCAGACAGAAATTTTTGAATCCACCAAAATTATTGAGAAAAAGCAAGAGGGCTATGTGTCAGCGCCCAAAGAAGAACCCGCAAGAAACATCCCCTATCCATTTTTTTTCATGTTATCTTTAGTAGCAAATAGTATTATGCCAGATTAACCACATCCAGATCTTGCTATTTTCATGTAGTGCATATACAAAGTATTTGAATTTGATTTATTGCATATTTGTAGTATGCAACTTATAAATAGGATCTTTGTTTTCTTTTTTATTTTTAGCAGGATCACTGGTGCCCCAAATATGCACTCCGTGTCGACCATCATAAAGTGGGCTAGTGGCATAACAGGTGGACTCACTACTTTGTTGAATTTGCTCCCACGGCAATTAATAAGAATGATTATGCTTATGTTGAGAGTATTAATTCTTTTATGTATGTGTCTCATGATAAGAATGTTTCTTGTGATAGTTATATTGTTAATTTCATTCATGATGCTACTGAAAGTTATTACGAGAGAGAGAAACATAGTTTCATGCATCTCAACAATATCAAGTTTTCCCTCTTTATGTTGAATTTTTTTAAGTCGCACTTATTTTGTCTTCCTATGCTAGCCACTTTGTGATTTATTGACTTGTTCTTCTACAATATTCTTTTTAATAAGAAATGGGCTAGAATTAATTTGTTTTACATTTCTTTCTTGATGCTCTCTTTTGATTCAATTAATATTTTTCATGTGAGCATCTTCTTAAATTATCATTTCTAGCTAAAACGCGTTGAATAAAAGCACTTCTTGGGAGATAACCCATGGTTTTATTTTTGCACTGTTTTTCTCTGTTTTCTTTGAGTCAAGGTGTTGTTTACTTCTCTAGCAACTTTTTTGTATCTTTATTTTCATATATTAGTTGTGCTAAGTAAAGTTTCTAGAGAAAGTTGGAGTTGATTTTGGATTGCTGCAAAGGAAACAGATTTCTACTGTCCACCGTAAAAAATCGTATAAATTACAGTAAGATCAAATTGACCTGAAATTTTTTATGTTTATTCCTCAGATAATTCTGAAACTTTTTCGTTCTTACGTTTTTCGATTTGAGCAACGTAAGTGCCCAAAAAAAATCGTCTTTACAGACTGTTCTGTTTTTTACAGCTGTTTTTTTTACTTGCGTTCTCTCTTTTAATATGTCAAGTGGATTTTTTTGCTCCACAAAACATCAGTGGCTGTAGATAATGTCTAAAAGTATCAATATCACTTATGCCCATGTAGAACCCATGAATTTTTTTATTGTTGCACTAACCCTCTAATGTGAACTACCGTGAGTGTGGTATGAAGGAAATTTTCAAGTGTCAAGAGAAGAGGGTGATATAATGTGATCAAGAAGAGTGTAAGGTCAAAGCTTGGGTCACGCTGGGCGTTCGGGTTTTCCCGAAAATTCGGGTCGAGAAATTCGGGATATTTAAAAATCGGGTTTCTAAAATTGACACCTGAAATTTATCTGTTTTTTTGATTCCCGACAATTCGGGCAGAAGTTCGGGTTCGGGATCGGGTAATCCCGAATTCACCGAACCATGCCAAAATCGAAGGAGAACCTGGACGTTTTGCGTCTGGGGGCGTTCATCTTGGATCTGGAGAGCTCGTCCTCATGGTCATGGGGCAACTATTCGAGGGACTGGGAAGGAGATCGAGCTAGCGGCGACCAGCGGCCGGGCCATGATCGTGGCCTCGCCGGTGGCATACAAGGAGTCGAGGGAGGCAGCAGAGGTGGCCGTCGGCCGGGGCGACATAGCTCGTTTTCTGCTCTCACCGTGGTGCTGGTCTGGAGAGAAACCAGAGAGCCGCCGGCCATGTCGCAGACTCGCAGTAGGGGGCGTCACTGCGGTGAATAGATGAGGTTGCCGTCTCGGGGAGATCGCCACTGGAGTTCAGGAAGTCGTGTGCGTGAGGAGATGTTTACTAGTTATTTTTCATCCAGGAAACGTGTACTGATTGACTAGTCTAGGCACTGGGCTATGTGGCGTTTACTTTTGCTAGGCTGGACTTAAAAATGGTGTAGACGTTCTGTTGGGCTGCTTGGCAGCACACTTATTTCGGGATTTTCAGACTGTTCGGGTTCCGAAGGTTAAAACCCGAATGTCCCTAGTTAAATTCGGGATTTCAGATTTGACACGCGAAAACGTGTCCGGGTTATTCGGGTTCGGGATATACGGGTTCGGGCTCGGGTTTTTCGGGTTCGGGCTTCGGGTATCGGGATTTATGCCCGGCGTGAAACTTGGGGATGCCCCCGTGATTTATCCCAGAAAATTCTAAGAAGACTCAAGCGTCTAAGCTTGGGGATTCTCAGGGTATCCCCTTCTTAATCAACAATTTATCAGGTCACTTCTAGTGAAACTATATTTTTATTCGGCCATCCCAATCGTGACGTCTGCCCGCTCCACACTGACCGTATCCCACAGGATGGCTCTGGCGCGTCGAGAACGTGCAGGTGCACACGCTGGGTCCGGACACTCGGCGTCCATCGTCACACCGGAGTGGCCGTTGCGCCTCAATCCCACGTTGAAGCACGAGGCGCACCTCTGGCCCATCAAGTCACGCCGCACCCCACCGATGTTGCCGTAGTACACGCCAGATCCCTCCTACAACCGGTTCCCAAGCTCTCCAAGCTTGAGGTTTGCAGGCGAATTTCCACTGCCTTCTGGCGTCGCCGGAGATAAGAGCACTAATGGTGAGCTCCTTTGATATTAATCGGTTTTACATTATGCGGCCGAACTTTAGGGAAGTTCCTCAATGCCTCTCCGAGCCAATTCTAAGAACATTCAAATAGTTGTATCTTGCCATTGACATTGATCTATGCGGATTGAGTATGTTGGAGCTGTGGAAGAGCAAAAGTGCAAAACGACTTGCATATGATAGGCTTGAATCCGGTGGACATGACTGGCTGTTTGGGTGCTAGGCTCACCTTCAATATCTGGGACGTTGTAGGCACTGTGCGCATATGCATGTATCGAAGTATGGTTGTGTTGGTTCAAATACGGAATCCGGAATGTTCTGTGTTCTGCTTGTAGAATTAACGGATGTCGAACACATCCCGATCATGTGCAAGGATGTTGTGGCATTCTTCTTCATGTCCAGTCTCAGCGATCAGTCACGCTGGGCGTTCGGGTTTTCCCGAAAATTCGGGTCGGGAAATTCGGTATATTTAAAAATCGGGTTTCTAAAATTGACACCCGAAATTTATCTGATTTTTTTGATTCCCGACAATTCGGGTACCCAGAAGTTCGGGTTCGGGATCGGGTAATCCCGAATTCACCGAACCATGCCAAAATCGAAGGAGAACCAGGACGTTTTGCGTATGGGGCGTTCATCTTGGATCTGGAGAGCTCGTCCTCATGGTCATGGGGCAACTATTCGAGGGACTGGGAAGGAGATCGAGCTAGCGGCGACCAGCGGCCGGGCCATGATCGTGGCCTCGCCGGTGGCATACAAGGAGTCGAGGGAGGCAACAGAGGTGGCCGCCGGCCGGGGCGACATAGCTCGTTTTCTTCTCTCACCGTGGTGCTGGTCTGGAGAGAAACCAGAGAGCCGCCGGCCACGTCGCAGACTCGCAGTAGGGGGCGTCGCTGAGGTGAATAGATGAGGTTGCCGTCTCGGGGAGATCGCCACTGGAGTTCAGGAAGTCGTGTGCGTGAGGAGATCCTTATTAAAGTGGACGGAGGGAGTAGTTATTTTTCATCCAGGAAACGTGTACTGATTGACTAGTCCAGGCGCTGGGCTATGTGGCGTTTACTTTTGCTAGGCTGGACTTAAAAATGGTGTAGATGTTCTGTTGGGCTGCTTGGCAGCACACTTATTTCGGGATTTTCAGACTGTTCGGGTTCCGAAGGTTAAAACCCGAATGTCCCTAATTAAATTCGGGATTTCAGATTTGACACCCAAAACCGTGTCCGGGTTATTCGGGTTCGGGATATACGGGTTCGGGCTCGGGTTTTTCGGGTTCGGTCTTCGGGTATCGGGATTTATGCCCGGCGTGAGCGATCAGTGCACACTCAACACAAGTTAGTATGTAGATCAGCTTCACCGCATTTAGGCTTAGAGAAATAATTCTAAGGCTATTTGATATTTGTGCCACTATATTCTTATTGTTGTCTTTCGTTTGATTGAGCTAATTCTTCTTCATTTGGAGATGGAATAAGGTTGATGTATAGCTGTATTTTTTTTCTGTTGATGTCGATATGGATTTATTCTGCTCATGTTAGCTTTCTCTGATACTAAAGTTGGATCATTTTGGTCATATGATTTTTACCCGTGCTCTAGCTGATGGTTTTTTGTACTGTATTGAACATACTTTAGAAAAAAAATATAGGAGCCGGTAATTCTGTTGATCAATGCATGTTAGTCTCTAAAAGAACCACCGAGGTAATTGTTAAGAAGCAAATAATACTAATAATAACTGCTCTGATGGGGGGATGATAACCCGGTAGGCCAACTCCAAGGTATAACCCGGCCCAAAGGACGCTGCGCAGGATCCGGCTAAGGATAAAGAAAATTCTAGAAGGCCCAAGATTTATAGGCCTTGTAACCGGGATTGTGGGTTACAGTAAGGAAAGCTAGGGTTTGTAAGCGGTGTTCGGATAGGACTCAAGCGGCGCCTTGGAGGGCAAGCCGGATAGGGGGACGGGTGCTTTATAAACCAGCCCTATGCTTAGCTTTGCAGAGATCCAAGTAGTAATCATATCGCCGAATATCGAGTATCCATTGTACACAAAGAGATCGAGTTAATAAAGCGAGATTGGAGACTCGGCGACTTCATCGCCGGCTACCAGATTGAATTCCATCATGCTTTCCTCTGAGCTAAACCCTCTCCCAAACACCTGTGTCGACTTGCCCCAAGATCAGTTACCCCTGGTAACATCTGCCGTGATCATCCCACGACAGTTGGCGCCCACCGTGGGGACTGCGTCCAAAGGTGTTTACATCACGGGAGAAGCTCGAAAAAGCATGAGCAACCTCGTCGTCGGAGAGATCTACGACGACCACGACGGAGAGAAGGTGGTGGACGATTCCGGCTGGGGGCCAGAATCGGATCGCCTCGAGTCCGGATCTGTTGTGACAATCGGCCGGATCAGCGTCTTCATCGGTATGGTATGTACCCCTGGCTCGGCTCCTGACGATGTTGAATCTGATTCTGTGTCAGGGGAGGCTACTTACGCCCAGTCAGATAGAGAAGAATCAGTTGGAGCGACAGACCAGATAGAAGAATCCATCGCGCAGTGGGAACAGCCGGAGGAGGCGGCATGGGCCCCGTGTGACCCGGACGGTGGAAAGGATGATACTGAATCTATCCGGGACCTGCTGGAAGATCGGTACGGAGAAGATAACAGCGTAGAAGAACAGCATGAACTCGCAACAGGCGTAATACGCCGTGCAGCGGTCTACACGGCTCCCGCAACCAACCTTAATCAGGGAAACGTGACCACGGCTCCGGTCGGGGCGGCTCAGGCAGTAGCGCAGCGGCAGGACGCAGCTAACGGAAACCCGGACCCGGCCCGGGTCGATGGAGAGTCGGCATCAGTGACTAGTCGTGCGGCGGATGAGGAGTTGCACGCGAATACGTTCGGATTCCTGGGAAACCGGACACCGGGGGCGGGTCCTTCAAACCCGCGGCACCCGGCCTTGTTCGACAATAATCTGATCCTAGACCCCACGGTCCTTGCTACGGTTATCACTCCAGAAAACGCAGCTGAACGTGTCAGGGACCTGGATGTAGCCCGCCGCGCGTTGGAACAGCAAAGAAGGCAAGTGGAGGCGGAGAAACGAGGGATGGCTACGCGTCAACGCGAGCTGGATGCATTGGAAACCCGGCTCCGAGAGGAAACATCTAGAGTACACCAGAGACATCAAACTAGACTACCGGCCACGGGTGGGGTCATTAACCCGGCAGCTTTGTTTATTACGCCTCAGGACCAACCGATCCCAGCGGTAAACCAGGGAACTGCGCCTCAGCCGGCAACAGGGGAAGCCCCCGCGGCAAACGTGCAGGCCGGGTTACCCCCACCACGAACCAGAGTCACCACCGGCAACGAGTTGCCACCACAGCCACCGTCACGGTTTCGCACACCAGCAGGCCACTACAACAATCCCATGGACAACGTGTATGCAGCAACGCTTGCATTGAACCAGATCCCGGTAGGAGAATCGCCCCATGCAGAAAGGACCCGGCAAGCAATCGATCTACTGCACACTGCAGTGGCGCAGCAAGCCAATTACCCGGACCACAGAAGCGGGATGCATGGGACGCCATACGCCAGTCAACAACAAGGGAATATCCAAGCAAACTCGGCGCGGCGGAGGGAAGAGCAGCAGCAAATGCCGCCTCCTCCCCGTGTTCCGGCAGCGTCGGTGGCGCAGGCCGTTGTGGATAGCTCCAGGGCTCGGAGAGCCGGGGCCGGGTCTGCTGCACATGGGTTGCCTGCAGCACCGCGCCCCGCTGCGCCTCCGGCTGGATCGCACGCTTCCCGAGTAAGGCCAGCCTCAACCGTCCTCGCAGGGCCCAAGTGTCTCTCGGACGACATCAGAGCTGAACCTTACCCGGAAAAATTCAAAGAGCCGGGAAAAGTAGTGAATTATGAACCGACCATGGATCCGGAAACATGGTTGAGTAGTTATGAGATGGCAATGTCAATCCGCAACGCGTCCGAGAATCTTCAAGCCAAGTTCATGTACTTGATGATGTCAGAAGGGGCAGCAAAGTTATGGTTCACCAACCTGCCAGAAAAATCGATCAAGTCCTGGGAAGAACTGAAGACCGCGTTCGTCAAGCACTTTCATGGAACGTGCAGGAAGCTGTTCACTATTGATGATTTAGAGCGATGCGTTCAGAAGAAGGGAGAATCAGCACGCAGTTGGGTACGCCGGGTTATGGAGATACTTCACTCATCCACAGATATTCAGCCCAAAGATGCGCTACAAGCTATGGCAAAAACATGCAAGTATATTCCTTTAGTACAAAAGTTAACTCGCATGAAGTCCAGTAGGAATGCATCGGAGGTTACGATGGGAGAATTAATGGATGCATGCAACAAACACGCCGCAACAGACACTACAGAGGAGGAAGTTGATGACAAGAAAGCGAAGGTGAATACCAGTAATAGTGGAAGAACCGGCAATGGGTCGGCACCGAGTAATAACGGAAATAGTCAGAACAAGCGCCCATTTGAAGGAGGTTCCGAGTTTGTAGCTAATACTGAAGCCGGGTCTTCGAGACCCAGATCTGAAGGGAATTTTAATACCGGAAATCATAATGGAGGACACTATCAGGGACCTCCGAGGCCAGGCAACAGTTGGGACATATTCAGGATGGCGTGCCCGAAGCACAGCAGGAACGGCAAGCCGGCTAACCACTCCTTGGAGCAATGCGCCGACTTACAGAGATGGAAGAACGAGGAAGTAAACAGAGCCATGCGAGGTGCGGGTCGGGGAGGGGGCCCGGGTCCAGCAGGAAATCTGGGCAACGGTCCACCCCCAGCCGGTAACCCGGCAGCAGGAAATCCGGGCAACAATCAAGGGGGAGCGGGAGGTTTCCAGGCTAACCCCAAACAGTTGGGTCAGTATCATGTGCATACTACGGGAGGCTCTAACAAGGACAAAAAGATGCTAAAGCAGGCGGTTAACTCAGTTTCTTCTGCTGTTCCGAGGTATTTGAGATGGTCAGAACAGGAGGTAACATGGAGCAGGAGGGATCACCCGGTTAGAGTGGATCACCCGGGAGTCTTAGCATTGGTAGTGGCGCCACAGGTCAATGGGTACGAGCTGAAAAAAGTCTTGATGGATGGAGGGAGCAGCATCAATATCCTGTACTGGGAAACTTTCCTGCGCATGGGTCTAAAGGAATCTCAGCTACAAAAAAGTACAACAGTTTTTCACGGGATAGTGCCGGGTCATTCGGCGTTCCCTGAAGGAAAAATTGCGTTGGAGGTGGCTTTTGGGGAATCAAAGGACAATTATCGAGTCGAGTGGCTTACTTTTGAGGTGGTTAAGTTGCGCAGTCCTAATCACGCATTGTTTGGAAGACCGGCTTATGCCAAATTCATGGCAAGGCCGTGCTATGTGTATCTACAGCTGAAAATTCCGGGTCCTAAGAAGACCATTACCATACACGGAAATCGAGATATAGCGGCTGAGTGCGATGAAGGAGATGCAGCAATGGCTGAGCAAGCCTGTAGGAAAGAGGAACTCAGGCATTACCGATCTCCGGCGGACCTGGAGGAAAGGGCAACTTCAAAAAGGCCGAGCCCTGAGGAAGAAAAAGCAAAACCCAGGGCAGAGCAAGATGCTAAGATGGTGGCTTTCATCAGGAACGATCCCTCCAAATTGTCCGGCATAGAAGGGGAAATCACACCGTCATCTACGGCTAGCAGCTCTGCGATAACGACACACCCGGATTGGCTAGCAAACTCGGTACTCGTCATGAAAGGGTCTAACAAGTGGAGAATGTGCGTCGGTCGCGCCAGCCCGGGACCGATTGTCGAAAAGAACTAGACAGTGTAACGGGCAGCAGGTTTCAGACGCGCTCTTTTCCTACCCAGGGTACCTAAGGGGACTGGAAGGTTTTTAATGAGGCGGCTTGCTGACCCAAACTTTATCGTACCAATAAAAAGAGATGGTTTTCAAGTATTGTCATGGTCTTTGCTTCGATTACGGGTAAGTGGTGCTTGTTATTATCAATACATCAGTATCATCAAAATACATTGCACATACATAGGTCTTTGGGGGCTAAGCTGCTTAAATAGCAGACACGAACCCAAATACCCGGCCTTGATGCCTATGAGTTATGAGGGCCGATTACTCGCAAGACGAGTACGGTTGCAATCTTATAACCGGACGAAGGAGCCAAATTTCTTGGTTATTCTTACTTAAGCTCGATGTGACTCGCACTAAAGTGGCATGATCTGTTCGCTTACGATTACAATCAACCACGCAGCCCAATGGGATTTGCTTGACCCTGTTTTTCGTATAGATGTAACAGCATGGTATCCACGCGAAAGCCGGCTTATAGTACAAGATAATCAAAAGGGTCATCTAAACCACAAGTCTATGCAGAGTACAAGGCTAATAGCCGGAAACTCAACGAGTATTAAGCATGACTTCAGTATTTACGCAAACGGCTATTGGTTTCCGGCTTGGTAAAGAGCAATTTGTCCTCTGAGAAAGGCCGCACCCCCCTGGCTCGTACTTTGGGTCATGGGGACTGGGGACTTCGAAACAGAAACAAACTGTTTAGCTATCAAAGCTCGAGAGACCCCAGCTTCCGAGTCTTGGGGACTTAAAGAAAAGTCCACTTATCAAAACCCGTGACGCTCGGAAAACCGAGTCTCGCAAAGGGAATCAACAAATAGCTGGGTATCGAGAATAAGTTTAAAGAATAAGACAAGTGTCAAGACTATCAAAAGCCGGGAGAGGCACAAACATGTTCCGAACCAAAAATATGTTACAAGTGATGGTACCAATATCAAGGGTGCACAGACGCACCATCAAAATCATATTAGTTTTAAAACACAAAAGTACCAGGTAACGCTCTACTCGGTATCCTGAGAGCGGTCTTCCGGGTCTTGGTCCTGGATCTGCTCCTTAGCCTTTCCAGCAGCATTACCCGGACTTTCCGCGTCAGGACGGATAGGTGGAGGGACAGCTGGCGTAGAGGTAGACGGCCGTAATCCTAGCTCGGCCTCCCTCTTAGCAGCCTCTTCTTTTCTCCTGGCCAGATCAGTCGCCCATTTTTCCAACATATCAAAGGGAGGGGGTGCCTCTTCCAATATGATTTTTCCTTCAGCATCGTATGAGCTCATGATTGTGTCCAGGTCCATCTTATCGGCCAAAGCGGTGGCCGAGGGGCGTACTGCGGATTGTATGGCCTTGAAGTCCTTGGGTGTAAACTTGGAGCCATCAGCCTTTAATTCTGGAAACCCGGATACTACCTTTGCCGGGTCAAGCTTAGGAAAGTAAGCCTTCGCCAGCGTCAAGGCCCGGGTCATACCGATCCGGCAGGACGAGCGCTTCCATATCTCAATCCATCCAGGCACCGTTGAGCAAGCTTGCACAAGATTCTCTTCACCCGGGTATACCTCGGAAGGCCACTTCACAGCGTCCAATATAAGCTTTGTGCCGGCAAAAAAGGTCCGGAGCATAGTCTTCAATGTTTTTACCTGGGCAACGGCATCGTCCTCTGGAGCAGCGAGGTTTGCACCTGCAGTTGAAACAAAAGGAAAGTATATCATTTATCCCAATTGTCATAACGATAAAGTAGAGGCAATTAAGTTAGTCGAAGGCAAAAAGCTCACTTAGCAAGATGCGATAAGTATCCGCAATCTGGTTCGATAAGTTCTTCAGCGCGGATTGAGCAGTGTGGTACTTCTTTTTGTATTTGGAAACGTCTTTTTTCAAAGTTTCCATGTTGGCCTCAAGGGCTTCTCTTCGTTTTACCTCAGCAAGTAGGAGCTGTTCGGTCTTGAGTAACACCTCATCGGACCGGGTCACTTCCGCCTGTAAGGAACGGAAAGTGTCAGTCGGATATCATGAAAAACCGGGTATTGCGTGAAGTACCGAGCACAACTTCGGTAAGTTATGCCCGGAACTTGGGGACTAGGTATGTACCAAGAGATATCCGGTGTCAATTACCTGATGCGCTGCAGACATACGCTCTAGGAGGTTGTTCTCTGAAGCTTTCATGGTGAGGAGAGCGCTCATCAGCTGGTCAAAATCATCGTTACCCGAGTTAGAAGTCTCGGGGTCGCGGAAACTTGGAGAAAAAGTTTTCCTCTTAGCAGGAGATGGCACCCGGGTCATTCGAATGTCGGGGTCTGCTCCTCCTCTCGCGCCCAAAGTGGCAGTATCTTCTTTCTCGCTTGCGTGCGAGGCTATCGGATACCCGGCTTCTCGCCCAGCCGGGTCTGTCGGTGATGCTTGTCCATCACCAGCTGCGGCGAACACGTCATCAGCTGGCTTCTCTTTGCCCGGGTCCTCGGTTTCCATGTCTTCTTGGTCGCTAGCAACGACCGTGGCCCTGTGAAAAATATGAAGGCACAGTTAGCACATAGCCGTGAAAAAGACAGCGAGAGTATGGTATAACATTAGGAAAAGAACTTTACCCGGGATTCACCATAAGGTCTGCAGGGAACTCGCTGCTAGAACCAGATGAAACTGAAAAATGCCAAACGAGGTGTGAGGTTACCTTGCGAAGGAGTATTCTAGAAGGATCTTTATGTTTAAATAAGGGTGTGGTCAGTACCAGCATGTCGAGTTGGAGGGGAGGAAATACCCGGGTTAAGGGTATTATCGCCCGGGTGGTTCCGAGTTACCATGCGCTTGGTCATAGGCGACTCCTTCAGGTATGGCAAAAGGGGTAATGCCATGGTCAGCTCAGGAATATTATCACAGGAACGCGAATTAGATGTGAGAAATTGATGCAAAACCTTGAAGGCGACCCCTTGGGGTTTTCTCTTAGATCCGGCCTTAACTGCCGGCTCTGGTTCATCTTCATCGCTGGCGGACTCCACTTTGTCGTCAGTTTCTTCTTCCTCGTCTTGGTCTTCTTGTTCTGAAAACTACCATGGTTACAATAGGAAAATGAAAAGTGGGATGTGACGAATTCAAAAGAACTGAGCATGTACCTTCGTTCGAGTTAACGGCCTCCTCCTTTTCCTCCGGGTTTCCGGAGTTAGGAGAAGCGTCCATCTTCCAGAAATCATCATCGGCCTAAAGTAAAAGCATAAGAGCAAGGGTTAATGATTGTATCAAATAAAGAAGATAAGGATGGAATCGAGAAAACCAGGTCCTTACCGCGGGGGCCGGGTTCTCGAGAGTGAAGGGCTCTAATCCGGCTATGTTCCGGATTACCTCGAGCTTCTCTGTCAGAAAGCCCTTGATTGTCTTGTTGGTGTCACTAGGAGCGAAGCTGCTGGTGGAGTATCGAATGGGGTCCGTGGTTTGCCCCGAGTATTCGCACATCAATTTTGTGCGAATGGAGTTGGGTTGGATGCGGAAATCGACCCAAATCTTCACCAGGTTAAGCCCGATGAGGCCTTGGGCAGAAAGGATGGAGATTTTAGCCAATAGAGGCAGAATTTCTTCCCTTTCCGGGTCAGGGGCAAACCCATTGAAGGTTTCAGAAATGTCGAGCTGACCCTTCGAGTAACCCGGCAACTTCTTTTCGCCGGGTGGGGAGGTGTCGCGGCAGTAAAAGTACGAGAGCTGCCAGTGCTTGACGTGGGAGTTGAGGGTGAGAGGAGGCATTAAAGATTTCTTGCGGCGTTGGATAGAAACCCCGCCGCAAGTAAGAAGTGCACCGTCGCCGCTTTCGCGGCACGGTTTGCACTGGAAAAGTTCGACAAATAGAGCCAAACTTGGCGGGGTGCACAAGTAAGACTCGGAGAGAACGATAAAATGAGAGATGTTTAGTACAGAGTTGGTCCTATGTCGAAAATGCGAAGGCCGTAATGGCTTAAAACGTCGCGGAAGAAAGGGTGACCCGGAGGCCGGAAGCCCCGGGTCACGTGTTCAACAAAACAAATTACCTCATTTTCTGCCGAGGTGGGCCGGGTTTCGTTACCCGGTACCCTCCAGTGGATAATTTCTTGAGAGGGGAGAACCCCTAGTTCGACCAGTTCCTCCAGTTTGGCCTTGGTGACGGAGGACCGCGCCCAGTTGGCGGATATGGAGCTTGTGGTTTTGGCTTTAGCCGGCAGCTTTCCCTGCTTCTTGGGTGCCATGGGGTTAACCTGAAAAAGCGTCAGAAGAAAAGATGTGAGAAACAAAACTCGGAAATTATCCGTTGACCGAGTATTGACGAGTGGTGTCAAGTTAGCCTGGAAGTTAAATATGATCCGGGTATTATTTTGTTAAGCAAGGTATGAATTGTCCGGGTATTGTGCATTATTACAAAAGTTGTGGAATTTTATGCATGGATGAGCGTTTGGGGGTGATAAGTGGGTGTCCGTACATCTGTTATGAGCAAATGAGCCGGAGAAGGAGGATTTTCCGGGTGATAGGAACAGGGGCGGAAGGTTTGGGCGGCTCAAGCCCAGTTTGGGAATTCTATTTCCAGGTTATTGGTGAAATTAATGATTACAGTTGGTAGGAGAATGAGTTGGAGGGTATATCCTACCTATTGGGTGGGTTAGACTGAATGCTAGTGGCCTAATTCGGCGCGACCCGAGAAATCATGGGCGGCCCAATCCAGATCCAATCTGAGGGAGAACTAAGAGGTTGTGAGGGAAAATTAGAGAACGTGAGAGACTTACCGGAGGAGATTGAAGCGAAGCTTTGCGGAGGCAAATGGCGCAAGCTTGGTGCCCCTTCGCGATTCCTGGCGGACAGGCTGGGGGTCTTGCGGTGGATCTGGGCGGCGGGGCGGAGCGCGCTGTGGCGGAGCGCAACCGGCAACGGATGGGCTCCGGTGATGCGCGCGAGGCTTCCGTGGTGACGCTCTGGGAGCTCGAGCTCGAAAAGAAGGAAGGAGGAGAAATGGGGGAAAGTGAGCCGTTGGGGTTAGGGTTACCTCTAAGGGCTTATTTATAACGGCCGGGGTGGAAAAACTCATCCCAACGGGTGGGACCCGGAAATTACGGGGTAACGGCTATTTGTGTGAAATCTGCGAGATACGCCTTAAGTGTAGATCGAGGTCTTCGAATGAAAAAGGGAAGCAGATCCTCTCCGCGGTGTCAAGGCAAATTATCGAGAAAAGTATAAAGTTTTGCTATTCTTATTAAGGCTTAAACCGGGAAGTAGAGCAAGGCATCTGGAAGGAAAGCCGGGTTATTATGTGGCCACCAGGGAGTTGGGCCTAGTCATTTCATGAAGTACTTCAACTCGGTTTCCGCACATTCGTGTGATTGATATTTTTTGCAGGGAATAGCCAGCGCTTCAAGGAGGGATCTTTGAAGCCCATGCTATTCTGGGGACTACTGATGGGGGGATGATAACCCAGTAGGCCAACTCCAAGGTATAACCCGGCCCAAAGGACGCTGCGCAGGATCCGGCTAAGGATAAAGAAACTTCTAGAAGGCCCAAGGTTTATAGGCCTTGTAACCCGGATTGTGGGTTACAGTAAGGAAAGCTAGGGTTTGTAAGCGGTGTTCGGATAGGACTCAAGCGGCGCCTTGGAGGGCAAGCCGGGTAGGGGGACGGGTGCTTTATAAACCAGCCCTATGCTTAGCTTTGCAGAGATTCAAGTAGTAATCATATCGCCGAATATCGAGTATCCATTGTACACAAAGAGATCGAGTTAATAAAGCGAGATTGGAGACTCGGCGACTTCATCGCCGGCTACCAGATTGAATTCCATCATGCTTTCCTCTGAGCTAAACCCTCTCCCAAACACCTGTGTCGACTTGCCCCAAGATCAGTTACCCCTGGTAACATCTGCCGTGATCATCCCACGACATGCTCCCTTTTCTACGTTTTAATAGATCAGTCATACGGTCATACCACATCTTTCTTGCTTTTGCACATACTTAGTTTTGTCACGTGTACTCTCATTGAAGATCAAGCCTATGAGACATGTTACAGAAGTAGAGGCAATATTCTCATGTAACCACGGTATATATGAATATTTTTTATCAATATTGACACGGGCATGATCAATGGGGGTTGTTCAGTTTTTCATGTGCGTGATTCACATGTGTCATCAGCCTCTTAATTTTCTTTCAAAATTTGGTTAACTGAACATGTGATGACTGTGAAGTGGTGTACATGGATATTGATCATGGATTTTAGAGATAACAATGGAACACATATTTTAATAAGAGTACTGCATGAGTTTGATCATACCTAGAACTAGCTTTGTCGATGCAATCAAGTTCACACATAGTTGACCTAGGACGAGACAACTAATAGCAACTTGAGCCAGTTCTAGGAAGGTGGGGTACATATTTGAAGCGGGCAAAAGACTTGCCTATTTCATTGATATAGAAGGAGCAAACATGGTTTGGCCTAAGCCATCAGAAGAAGAAAAAAACTACTACACGATCTCTGCTAAGTGTTTGGCCCCTGCCAAAATCCAGTTCTTGCTTCTCATCCTTTATTCTTTGCAGCAGTGCGTGGAGGCCATGTTGCTGAAGATCCTAGCGTTCCTTTCCTACCAGATTTCCCATGCAATAAGGATGACCGCCGTCTGTAGCCCCTTAGGGCAGACCTAGCAATGGAGTGCCAGTATTGCAAGACAGTGGGGCGTCTGTACCCCATGTCTTGCAGAAGAGAGGGGCAGGAAAGCCAGGAAGCCGCATCCCTCCAGATGCGCCTCGAATATCGACATTCGAAGAGGATGTGTCTGGCGGTCTCATTGTGGCAGCTACAGAGCTGACAAATAGGGTCATGGGCCATCCTCTGATAGCAAGGCGATCGGAAGTCCAGAGTCTGTTTTGCAGAACTAGCCAGGCGAAGAAACGACATTTTGGCGGAGCCCAAGTCTTCCACACCATCCGGTCAAAAGAGCAGGGAGTGGAGCCTAGGAATTGGGATTTGTATGCCGACACCGCCATGTAGCATCCGCTTGTGGTGAGACTCCACCTAATGGTGTCGTCCACGATAGGGTCCAGGGTGATGTCCCGTGGCTTCTCCCAAAGGGTGGAAAACTGCGTCATGTGCTCAAGCATAAAACTTTGTCGAGAAATATCCGCAATCCAGCTGAGGTTCTCCCGGGCATCCTCAGCTCGCTTCTTCTTCCTCTTTGTACGCCTTGAAAATTAGAGGTGCAATCAGCTTTGGAGAAATGACGTTAAGCCTAGAGGAGGACCAAAACGACGCCTTCTTGTCGTTGCCTAAAGTAACCTCGGTTGCGGCGTTGAAAAGCTCCCTATCAGGCTTGTCATTGGGCGCTTCCGTACCTACCCATGGTTTCTCCGGAGCCGTCCATTCATACTAGAGCCATCGAAGGCGCAGCACGCGGGAGAATTTCTCGAGGTTGAGGACACCTAGACCACCCAGCTTCTTAGGGCGGCACACCTTTTCCCAGTTGACTTTGCATTTGCCACCACTGGCCGATTCGCTTCATGCCCAAAGCATGCTTCTTCGTAGCTTGTCAAAAGCTTTAAGGGTTGCCTTATCCACTTTGATAGCAGGAGGAAGATAGGCATGGAGGTGAGGACCGATTTTACGAGGGCATCACAACCGGCACGGTTCAGCAACTTGGCCTTCCACGGCGTCAGGGTCGACGCAGCTTTATCAATATACGGCTGCATGTCCACCTTGCGTAGTCTCCCAAGGGATAGAGGGAGGCCCACGTACTTTAGGGGAAAATGTGCTAGAGTAGCCGGGAAGTTCATCAGGGCGGCGGTGATGTCAATGTTGTTGCATCTAATGGGGACAACAGAACTCTTCTCCGCATTAGTAACCAGTCCGGTGACCTCGCCAAAATTGTGAAGCAGCGCGGCAAGATTTGACATATCGTGCGCAGTGGGGCGAAGAAAAATCACCGCGTCGTCGGCATATAGCGAAATGCGGGATTTGACAAAATTCCCTGGGACAGGCTGTAGCAAACCAGAATCCGTTGCAAGCTGGAGAATACGTGCAAGTGGGTCCATGGCAATATCGAAAAGCAGAGGGGAAAGGGGGTCTCCCTGCCTAAGCCCGCGGCCATGAAAGATGTCCGAACCGGGGACCCCATTAAGGATCACTTTTGAGGAAGCAGTCGAGAAGATCTGTGCTGCCCAAGCGCGTCACCGAGACGGGAAACCATGGTGCTGCATGAGGTCCAGAATGTAGTCCCATCGTACCGAATCAAAGGCCTTGGCGATGTCTAGCTTGATGAGGAAAGCAGGAGTGTGGTTCTAGTATAGACGTCTGGCAACGTTGCGAACATACAAAAAGTTGCCGTGAATGCTTCTAGACTTGATGAAGGTGCTCAGGCAGCTGGAAATGATGTCATTCATCTTGTGGCGCAGCCTAGTAGCCATGGCTTTGGTGGTGATCTTGGAAAAAATGTGGATCGGGCTTATGGGCCTAAACTCGGAGATGCAATCTGCACCGTCTTTTTTGGGCAGCAGGGCAATGTTGGCGGTGTTGATGACCCTGAAGTTGTTCACTGTAAGCTCGAAGAAGGCGTTGACGACGTTCATGACGTCTTCCTTGATGATAGGCTGGCATGAACGGAAGAAATTGGATGTGAAGCCGTCTGGTCCAGGCGCTTTGTCGCAAGGGAGGTCCATAATCGCGCTCCTAATTTCCTCCTCAGGCCCTGTTTACTTCTAGTGTATTATAGGGGAATATAGGGGATTTTATCGAATCCCCAAAAATCCCTACTAATCCCTACAAATACCCCATCGGCCACCTTAATTTTGTCGATATTGAAAACTCTACCCCATGCTAGTCTAACCCAGAAAATACAAAAGAGGTAAACAAGGCCTCGGAGAAAGGGAGGCCCAAGTCCTCAAGGTCTTTGTGTTGAGGGCCGATAGCGTCCCAGTTAAAGTCCAGAGGCCTAGCATGCAGGGGGGCAAGGCAGAGGCAAAATGGTCCTGAATCAGTTGCGCCTTCTCATTGTGGTTGATGACCCAACCGCCGTCCTTTCTGAGGCGCTGGATAACATTTTTGCGACGACGGGAGTTCACTCTGAGGTGGAACAATTTCGTGTCAGCGCCCCCCTCCCCGAGGAAGGTGATCCTTAAAGCCTGCCTCTTGTGGGTTCGCTCCATGATAGAGAGGTCCCTGAGAGTGCACTCGACATCAGATAGAGGTCTTGAATCTTAGGTCGTGTCCAGCTGAAGGATGATGTCAAGGGCCATAATGAGCTTATGATTGGAGAAAAAGCCCCTGCTCCAGGATCTAAGCCTCTTAGCCGTGGTCTTGAGCTTGTGGTTTAGGACATGCACCGGTTGAGTGTGTGTTGAGGGGGTGGCCCAAGCAAGGGTGACGAACTTAGAGAAATCTGGCAGTTTGGTCCAAAAGTTCTCGAATCGAAAGGAGCGAGGCTTGTGAGGACCACTATGATTTGACAGAAGCAGCGAGCTGTGGTCCGACAGTGAGGAGGACAGGGCATGCATGATGTGAGAGTCGAAAGCGATATCCCAGTCCGTGTTGCAGAAAGCCCGGTCATGCCTGACGGGCGTGGGATCTTGGCGCTCATATCTCCAAGTATACTTCCTGTTCTAGAGCTTAATCTCCTTGAGCTGGCAGGTGTTCAGAGTCTGGCGGAATTGGCCCATGAGGCGGAGATTCAGGTTATCGTTGTTTTTGTCTGCGGCCTGGTAAATGAGATTAAAATCACCAAGGATCAGCCATTTGGAGTTGTTCATCGGGGCGGCAGCAATGGCCTCATCCAGAAAATTGCACTTCTCAGCATCCGAGCTAGGGCCATAGACCGAGGTGATCTTGAAAGTTGTGCCGCATGCACGGACTAAGACATCGGCCAAAATAAGGTGGGTGCCAATATGGATATTTGAGACGTCGACGTGGTCATCATTCCAGAGCAGAAGAATGCCCCCAGTAGTGCCCAGAGCTGGGCGGTGAGCAAAAGATCTCAACTTAAAACCCCCGATATATGCGGAAGTTTGGTGGTCAATGAAGTCGAGCTTGGTCTCTTGGATGCATGCAATATGGCACCGGGTCTGGGCCAACATTGTGTGGACGGTGTCTTTGCGAGCTTGGTCGTTTAGACCATAGACATTCCAGGAAATAATGTCGAGGATTAGGCCTAGCATGGAGAGGCATGGGCGCGCATGGCGCTAGTCGTAGGCTTTGGGAGTGGCGAGTGAGCAGGGTTGGCACAGGTGCGGCATTGAGGTTGAACCACAAAGGCGAGAGGACGCAGGGAGACATAGTAAATTAGAACCAATGTTGCAACAAACAAATAGATGCATGAATCCAATAGTCAATCGATCTCCATGAGTTAAAAAGTGTTTCCATGGTAAAATAAAACATAGTGACGGTAAAAGAGTTTGAGTTTTACTCACACAAATTTCGACGGACAGAGTACATGGAGTATGTCCTAAGTTTTACGTGCACCATTACTAGTTACAAGAAGGGGATGCCTTCCGCACTAAGCACAGCATATTCAAAGTTGTTGACTTCCCAATTGTCTAATCAAGTCTAAGGAATCTTCATCTACATCTTCTATGATTCAAACTTGTTGATCCACACCACATGTCGAACAAATAAAACTAAAACTCTCTTCTTATCATCGGAAGTGAGTTTGACGTATGATCATGAATACCATCTTTCAACAAGCCCTATCTTTAATTTTTCCGTCCTTCGCAAACTGCTACACACGAATCAATACCTCAAAGCAATGCTTGATTTCTGGTTAATAAACCCCAAATCTATAGAGCGATGTTGTTGCTCTCCGGATGGTTGCGGCAAGCCCGAGATCCAAGTACCACCACATCGGCAGGTATATGTACCTGTTTCTCATATACATATTGTGTGTGTAGCAATTAATAGAGACATGAGATTTGTACTAGACACGGGTTGCTTGGTTTATTGCCTCTCGCATCATGCGTTGTCCAGTACTAGTGTATATGGTCCAGTTTATCTTTTTTAAGGGTCCCTCAAGGAAGTGTTATTATCTGATAAATGTACCACCCCGTAGTCTTCATTTTCGGTCTCCATCGTTCCGGTAAGTTTCTTTGTACATATGCATGTGTAGCAATTCATAAGACAAAAGATTTGTTCATATGCTTGAATTTCAATTTATCAAGTGTTATTGTCCCGTACCCGTACCACCCCTAGTCTTCTTTTCTGGCCTCTTTTATTCTACTATATTATCATAGTGATTGAGTAGCGGCACTACCTTCATTATACAATAAAATAAATGAAGGAGAGGAGTAATTGAGATAGACGGATGTAATCAACCTTAGTTGCCGATGCAGAATGCGCTGGATTGAGATTGCAAAGATTGGTTTTTTAAAAGGAAGACAAATGTTGGGTTAGAAGAAAAGGATTGCAAATAAATGAAAGATTCTTATTATTCCGTACCCGTACCACCCCTAGTCTTATTTTTTTGGCCTCTTTTATTCTGCTCTATTATCATAGTGATTGAGTATCGGCACTGCCTTCATTATACAATAAAATAAATGAAAGAAAGGAGCAATTGAGATAGACGAATGTAATCCGCCTTAGTTGCCGATGTAGAATGCACTGGACCGAGATTGCAAAGATTGGCTTTTTTTAAAGGAAGACAAATATTGGGTTAGAGGAAAAGGAAGATAAACATGACAGGTGGGCAAGGTTGGATTAGAACAGAAGGAAGATGAATATGATAGGTTGGCAGTAGTTAATTATTTTATTTGGGAGGTATTCCTTTTACTTGGAAAAAAGTCAAGAGTTAGAATAAAGTGAGAATAGTAAGTAAAATATTTTCAATTTCCTTCTACAAGTTAAATGTTCATAATGGAATTACTCGGTCCCATGTCAACATAGCCACCCTACACATGAGCACGGTCGGCACCACCTTGTCTAACGCACGGAACACATAGTACCTACGAGCATGGCGGTACCTGTCGGGACGCCTAGGAAGGAACGCATGATGTGAGAGGCAAGATACCGAGCTACCCGTATCCAGGTCAAGAAACCGGCCGGACCATCAAGAAGTAGAGAGTGCATGGGAGGGGTCAAAACTTAGTCGGAATATGATAGGTGGGCCATATGTCATTGAGTTAGGATAGGTAAGTTCGATGGTAAGGATTTTCGATTTCACTACCCTCTACGAGTTAATTGGAATGGACTTTACTCAGGTCCTAGAACCCGAAGGCAACATCCGTCCCTACGCACGAGCGTGACCAAAGCCGCACTGCAGTCAGCACCATCGCGTCTGACGCACAGGAGGAGCCTGCGAGCACGACGCCACTTGTCGGCAAGGAAAAGCAAGTTGCAAGATCGAGACCAGATACCGAGCAACCCATAGCCGGGCAAGAATAATCAAGAAGCAAAGAATGCATGGGAGTACTCACGGCTCGAAGGGCGCGGAATTGTTCAGAATGGAGTTTACTCAGGTCCTAGAACCCGAAGGCAACATCCGCCCCTATGCACGAGCACCACCATAGCCGCATTGGCAGTCAGCACCACCGAGTCTGACGCACAGGACGCAGAGCGCCTGCGAGCACGATGCTACTTGTCGCCAAGACCAGGGACGCCCAACAAGGGAACGCAAGTTGCAAGATCGAGACCAGTTACCGAGCAACCCATAGCCGGGCAAGAATAATCAAGAAGCAAAGAATGCATGGGAGTACTCACGGCTCGAAGGGCGCGGAATTGTTCAGAATGGAGTTTACTCAGGTCCTAGAACCCGAAGGCAACATCCGCCCCTATGCACGAGCACCACCATAGCCGCATTGGCAGTCAGCACCACCGAGTCTGACGCACAGGACGCAGAGCGCCTGCGAGCACGACGCCACTTGTCGCCAAGACCAGGGACGGCCAACAAGGGAACGCAAGTTGCAAGATCGAGACTAGATACCGAGCAACCCATAGCACCCAGCCGGATCATCAAGAAGCAAAGAGTGCATGGGGAAGGGCACGGAGGAGAAAGGCGCAAGATGCAAAACCCAACTAGGAGGAAAAAGACGGTGAAATCCATTATGTATATGTATTGAAGCAATGGCTGCCGGCATTCCCCCTCTTGGAATCTTGAAGTGATGTTCTGGAAAATCTAGTTGGGTGTTACTAATTGCTCACCAGAAGTTGGATAAGTGCATTATTTATTCACCATAGATATGTGAGATACCCAACTAGCCAATTATTCTTCACCAGAAGTTGGCTAAGGGCATTATTTATAAGCAGCAAAGGAGTGAAACCGAAAGTACTGGGTGGTCATGGCTATGGGCTGGACGTGGAAAGGAAGACTACTTTCCTTGATTATTGAGCAAAACTACCTTAACTCTCATATACTAGATAGATCTTTCATATAATATGGTGTTCTCAAATCAGATTGAACAATCTTATGTAATCAGACTGAGCTATCTTAATCCTAACCGAACTCCCTAAAGAAAACAGGTTACGTACTGACATAGTATTAGCATAAAAAATCCAAACCCTAGTTTGCATCACTAAAACATATCTAGCAAGCAGTACAAGCCTTCTATTACCATAGATATGTGCGATACGAGAATCAAACTAGGACTCACCTTTGCAATTGTCGTGGTTATCATGGCCATATAAGAATGGCTCCTTCCAAAATATCTGCAGCCATGAAACATCAGTAGCAAATGAGTCAGTTCTGGATGTCAGTATAACCAGGATACAAACATTATTCATAATCCATACATACCATCCCAGCAAACATGCACCCAAGGATCCACATGTGTACAGAATAATCATAATCTTGCAAATCAACTACCTGAATTAAATGAAAAAGATGTTTCTCTCAGATAATAAAAATCAAACAAGAAAGGAAAACATAAATACAAATAAGAAATGTGGCTTGGATTAACACGTAGATAATCAATATAGGCCAGTTAACAATATGCTAACATGAAGAATATGTTGTCGTGAAAACATGTTCTTTTTAGTGACAGGACAAGTTTCTTGCTCAGATTTCTACAGTCATGTTTTAGCTACTTCATTGCTTAAATTGTCGAGCATGGAAACATCACCTAAAGAACTCCACTAGGCATGTCAAACAGTAACCGTGAGTTCAAAACAAGTAAATTTATCTGCTCATATGTTGCTTCTGGTTTTGGAGTCAACATAATGCGGACTCCCTACAATATACCATATTCTTAAGTTATCATCATCCCAGAATACACATGATCGAAAGGGTTTAATCCATGTATTTTTTGCCTGGATGGTAGAACTCAGCCAGGCCCCAATCTATCAAGCAAAGTTTTTGAAGCTCATGATCTGTCATAACATTACGGGGCTTGACATCCCTATGCATAACATTACGGGCCAGTAATCTAATGCCTGGATCATTAGAACCATGAACAAAAAGGAAATATTGTCACAAATAGCAACTCAATTGGTGCTGTCGATTTTTACTTTAGAAAATAGATCATAATAATACTCCCATCGCATGTCTGAAATCATGAACATAAGGCACTAAAATATATTGGCAGAGACGTAGCACTTATCTTGCACAAAATAATGCTCACTAATGACTGAATTCTTTAAACCAGCACATTTAAGGCATGTGCCAATGCATCGTCTCTTAGCACGTTATCATAGAAGCATTAATAATTTAAGAGACAATCTTCACAATAAATTGTTTCTTATAAGTTGTATCTACTTTTAATGATTTTGGCCCATGCATGCATATGATTGGGCTAGAACAACTTTTTGCCTATGGCAACGTGCAAAGGTTGTATCCTCGTTCTCTTTCTTCGTTAACTGGTATGCCACATCAGCAAAATGCCTATGAAACCGCTCTAAGAAACTAGCATTGGCACAGGCCTAAGGAGTAGTAGAATGTCATAAATGGTGTCTTAATAAATCCGAGATCATAAAGTGCTTTTATGATTGAGGGCCAACTCTTATATTAAGTATTAATTCTGAACTTAGATTTGCTAATACATTTTAACTAATTATTTACAGAAAATGTTTCAAGCAGTTAACACTCAAGATTACTGATATTGATTTACAATACCAGGTGTAACTGGAGCATAAATAAATAAAATATATGCAGTTTCAACATTTTGAAAAGAACAATATTCCTCATTCTGCCAGTCGAGAGAACAAAGTGTTTTATTAAAAAAACTGTAAAATAAGTTAGGAAGGTAACAAACCTTAGTAGCTCGTATATGTAGAAGCGACTCATAATCTGTCAACGTGGGATACATTAAAATCTGTGTTGTTGACATATTCAAAAATCAAGCTGGCCTCTTCGAATGTTGATCTCTGACAATATTTGGACCTCCGCAGATGTTCTGAAGTATTTTCATCTCCCTTTTGAGCTGCATAAATGTATAACAGAAGGTTAAGAACTTCATCACCAAGAAAGTCATTTTTATTTAATGAAAATGCAAGGCAAGATATGGTAAGAATATCCTTTAAAGCAAGAAATACAAATGTAGATTTCGAATCTTCAAAAGGTTACCCAGTGATTTATGATCAAACATATGGCATAATCTTAAAATTAGATCCAAATTTGTAATCAAACAGGGATGACATTAATTAATTTGTCCATTTCGTGGGTCTGAACAAATTAACTTGTCCATTTCGTGGGCCAGCAGAATGTATAAAGGGGATGAATGCAGGTCTTCAGGAGTTCTGTTGTTTTTTGTGTTCTTATAAAAGCAGTGCTCCTAAATTTTGCAGCCATGCCAATCATCTTATGTGCCTTTTTGAGGCATGGCAGATATTATGTCACGATGGAAGGTCACATGTGGCAGAGTTGTTCAACAATTTTAGACACACGAGGCAGAATTTTCCAGAAGCAGCACCGAGGTGGGTTGTGGTTTGGTAGATATTATAGAACTTGGTTTCTATTAATAGAAATCAGGAGAGGATCCCTTTTAGTAAAAAAAGGAAAGAGAGGCTCTAAGCAACCAATCTTAAAATTTCACTAGTACATTAGTACGTCGAGCATAAACTTGTATTAAATTACCATCAACTGATCATCTACAGAACAAAATCTAAATAATATACCACATACCTCGTCCACAGCACCACACTTATCTTAGACTGCATTATGCACCATTTCTTGAAATGTGCACCTGAAATTTTAGAGTGACCGCCACATTCAGCAAATTGCAATATATCATTTGCAGTTTTGAGAAAAGACAACGCAGAATAACCAAATAACAGAACAAAAGAGTTAAGGCGAAACACCAACAGCACTTATTTTAAGACTGCGCGAACTAGAATTGACAGTTTCACCGTCCATCTACAGTGTATCTGAAAAGTAGCGCAGCAGTTAAATATAGTAGTTATGGGTAGGACAGTTGTAAAAGAATTTTACAGTCATAACAGCAAGAGAGGATGAACGACTGAACTTGCCCGAAATTACGGAAATGTATCTATCACGGAAACCAACTGAACTAAGTACATCAAAAAACGAAGCGACTGGAATATCATGTAGTTGTTGTACAGTCTCAAATATCTAAAAATTAACCAGTAGAATACCATTATTATTTGTGATCTAAAATATATAACATAATGAAATATTAGCTTGATATTGAGTTGTTCAGTTCAGTTGTACATTGAAAACATACTAGATCTATTTTGTCAGCTGAAAGAACCATGTGCTACTGCTACCACTCTATCATTGCTGAATACGGAGGGCACATTGAACTGTGGCATATGGATTTACAATTAAGTTCTCTCACCTGACCATCATAATCGCCTGCGACATGCCATTGGCCCAGCTACATTAAGCGACATGTTTATTCAGACCAGTATCAAGTCAAAAGAACGTTGGTAAACAGAGGATACAGAGCATTGTAAGCTATTGTCTTTTCTAGCTGATCCAGCTATTCAGGAAAACGGCTCTGCCGTACATGGAAATGTTCCCTGAAATGAGAGTCAGTTAAAGATTAGTTGCCTTGTATTGCAAATTCATGGAAGATACAGTTATCCATTATTATATTGAATACAGATACTAGAACTCCTTTTTTTACAAAAGGTTGTAGATGCCCTGTTAAATCGGCACAATCTTCTGGTACATTTATCTCCTTCCGGCTATTTTTTTTCTTGAGCTACTGAATGCACGTCATGCAGATTGAGCATGTTCCCATAATCCAGATAAGCAATTTGTGTAGATTACTGCCTATCATGGACAACACAACATCTCACTTCAAAACTAGTGTACCCACAGTAAGAATCCAAATGTGCAAAATAAATATGCAATTATATGCATCATGTATCTTAAATTCTTAATCAGAAAATATGCAAAAAAACAAAAGGTGGAGAGTGTCAGCCAATACTTGTTTCTCAGCCTCTATCATCGTATGGAAGTTCTTGACATCTTGTTGCAATGCTCTGATAGTGTGGTTTCTGTTCCAAAACATAGGCAAATTTATATTTGACTATTCCTGTAGAAATAAAATAAAAACTGTGACATAAAGCAAATTTACCACACTTCCACTTCTTTTTGCAGCGTCAAGAAAAATGTGTGGTTTTCGTTCTACACAATTTTTATTAAAAATAGCTATTTTAGTGTGTTCTCTAGCATGAATATATGATCATTAGCACTACAGACACATACTGGGTTTAGGTTCCATTCAGTTTTGTCGCTCCAACATAAAGCTGTAACTCCACTGATGGTGGAGTCTTGCAACCTGAACTCGCAAGACTCAAATTAACATGAAGTCATTGACTAAACAGAAATACCAAAACATGCTGGTGCTGTTCAGAAATACTAGAAGCAAGCATCAAGATCCCAGGTAACGATTAAGATTGAGTGGGTGCAGAAAACCACATTACATGTCTGTACCTGAATCTTAGTTGGATGAGTCAAACTAAAAATACTGAAGACCACATTGCCAGCAACCAACCAAAAGAAACCAGCTAAAAATAGATGGAGGTTAGATTGCCTCTGACGCCCTAATTGATGGTAAGGGCATGTCCTTCCTGATCCTGGGACAACACGTGCTGGAGCCTGGAGGTCGCCCTTGGCCTCTCCGGCGACATTAGACCCCGCCACAGGAGAACCGGGTGGGGTCGATCCCTCCTTCCTCCTGCTAAGGAAAATAAAAGAATCGATTTTGGATTGAGATGGGAGGGACTAAGAGGATTGGGTGTTGGGGGCACAAGTCATACCTGTGGAGAGGGGATTGTCGATGGCGGCGGCGATCGACGTCATCGCAAGTGGAATCAGGTTGTGCCGTCCTCGTAGAACGCTAGGGTCGGCTTCGGGGAGCCGAAGTGGAGCGGCGGCGAGGTTCGGGTGGCTGGAGTGCTGGACCGAGAGAAGGGAGCCGCGGCGTGGGGGGAGGCTCGGGAGAAAGAGAGATGGAGGGGAATCGACTGAGAGGGAGAGGGAGAGTGAGATGCGGCGTGGAAAACCTATGCCCCGGCCGAGGCGACGAGGCTGGGAGGTGCAGAGTTCGACGGCGGCGCCGGCGGAGAGGTGGGACTGGGCGAGGCGAAGGAAGGCCGCGGCGTGCGTGGTCAGTCTCCCTTGTCCCCGGCTTCTCCAACGGTCATCCACAACCTGGGCCGGCCATTTGATGGGCTAGCTAGACAAGTATCTACGCACGGCCTATTAGGAAGGAGGAAACGCGCCGTATCAGCCAGAAGCCCAGAACGTGCTCGTAAAGCAGAGTCATCTTTTTTCCTTAACAGCGGGAGCTAATGAGCGTTGTTGGACCTAGACGCATCTAGGGTTTGGCGACGTCGAAGGCGATTCCATCACCGACGAGGGTTTCGGGTCCCGATCCACCGTACGAGTTGATCTCTCTCTGCTCCCGATCAGGTCTCTAGCCGGGGGGTTTCATCGGTGGCTTCGCGAACGAGATCGGAGATGGCGGCGGAAGGATCAGGGGTGACGACGGGCGGTGCGGATGTGGGACCTGCTCCGCAAGCTGCATCTGAGTGAGGTCGAAAAAGAAGGAGTGTTTCTGGCTAAGAAAGATCGGGAGAGTCTGCCTGTGGTAAAGTGGATGGCTGTCGGCAAAGTTTTGACGAGGAAGGGCTTTAGTGATGATTCTCTCAAGAAAACCATGCACGCTGCTTGGAACACGGCAAGGGAGGTGTCTTTCAATTCCATAGGGAAGAACATGTTCTTGATCCAAGCCTTTTGTCTGGGAGACTGGAAACGCATAACGGAGGAGGGCCCTTGGCTGTTCCGTGATTGCGTGCTGATGATAGAGGAGTACGATGGATCGACTACAGTTCCATCGGTGATACCATAGAGTACAGGCCTGGGTACAAATCCACAAAATTCCACTCATGTACAGGACGGAAGCAATACTGAAACAATTGGCTTCAAAGATGGGAGATGTTGACAAAGTAGAGACGAGGGTTGTATCCTTCGGTAATGGAGAGTTTCAAAGGGCTAGAGTAAAGTTGATCGATGATCAGCCCCTACCTAGAATTGTGAGTTTTAACCCGGAGGGTTGCAAGAGCATTTACATGCAGGTCAAGTACGAAAAGTTACCAAAATTCTGTGATTACTGTGGCCTAATGGGACATGTGATGTTGGAGTGTGGAACTGGTGAGTACACGGAGGAGCATATGCAGTTTGGAGACTAGATGATGGCGCCAATGAGCACCTGGCACCCTGATACACCAAAGGTGCTGACGAAGGGATGGACCTTGGACCCTGCGAGTAAGGACACCCCGTCTTAGGCCCAAGGCTAAGGCCCAAGAAGGAAAGCCCTCGGAGTATTCTAGAAGGCCCACTTGAAGCCCACCCGCAATGCCTTGAGGGGCTAAGATAGGAAACTTGTAACCGACATAGGGTTAGAGTTCGAGTCCTCACCGGGTAGGGTTTGAGACCTGGCCATCTATATAAGGCCAAGAGAACCACCGGAAGAGGACCAAGCAATACTGCACCACCAAAGCCTTGAGCTCGAGATCGTACTCTCGACTTGAGCAACCACCATTGTAACCGATCTATTCGATAATACAGATCGACAGAGGCAGGAGTAAGGGTTTTACCTCTACGAGGGCCCCGAACCTGGGTAAATCGTGCCCCCTGTCTAGCCGACGATCGTCACTAGCGCTCATGGGTTCTCCCATTCGAAACCCTATGGGTTCACCCGAGGGATTTGTTGAGTCACAAATTCGAAAATTGGCGCCGTCTGTGGGAACGGCGGGCGCTGGATCTCCGGCATCTTCGGCTTCATCATCCAACTCACGTTGGAAACCTTCGACTTCGACTCCGGCCAACCCTATTCGGATCGGATCTGTCGTGGTCACCCCTCACTCGCCGGAATCATGCCCGCTATTCAGCAATCTGGAGAAGAGCGTCACCTTGACGTTCGGGAGCTTGAAGTTCTACACCAACAAAGACGGAATCCTCCACTTCCCTGAAGAATCGGGATCTGAGTCAGGAGCCGTCGACTCGCGCCCTTATCTGGAGAAAAGTGGCGAGTCCATCCGCTTCAACACCAGCAACTACCATACCCTCTCGACAGAGGAACCCTCTCAAGTCCAAAAAGCTTTCCGAGCTACGCCTAATACTCACGAGCCACGACTGGCTCAGGTCTGCATGGCAGGATCGGAACAACCCCCAGAAAGAGAAAACAGCGCGGAGGAACGCGCCGCAATCGGAGTCTCACATGAAGCTTGGGATCGAGCAAAAGAGGCCATCCGAACGAGCAAGCCACCTGCGGCCACTGCCCCACACGAAGACATGGTCGCCTACCATTATCACATAGTGAGAGCGGCCACCGTGATCAAAGAAGCTCGGATAGATCTAGACCGACGGAGAAGACTGGCGGATGAATCAAGTCAACGCCGAGCCGAGCTGTCCCTAACACCTTACGTGAGAAACCGACCCGCAAGGAAGGGGCACGCATCGAGAACTGCGACCATGGACGCCGAGTCTTTAGGCGGGATCAGCAGATCACTCGGACCTTCCCTTATGCGGGTTGACGAGGAAGGAAATGTCATCCCGCAGACTCCTGCTGCCACGGTCCTAGCCGCTGCTACCTACATGCAAATGAAACAGCCGGGGGAAAATGACCCTCGAGCGGAACAATTCAAGCAAGTGCGCAAGGGACTAGGCATGGCAGCCGCAAGGCTTGCCTCCTATGACCGCATGAAGGCTGCCGAACAGCAGGAGAAGGAGAAGGAAAAGGAGAAAGAGGCATCACGCAAGCATAGGAGCACTTCGCCTAGAAGAGACAAATCACCCCGCCGCAGTCGAAGAAAAGAAGCTCGGCGCCGCGATGACAGTCGAAGCAGCAGCGAAGGTAGCCCGCGAAATAAAAGCTCGCGACATCACAGCAGCCGCTCGTGAAAACGCGGCAAGGAGCCAAGGAAGGAAACTGATCGCGATCAGCCAGGATACAATGCGCCTCAGATATCGCGCAAAACAGGGTGGACAAGGCAAGAGCAGCAAGGAACCGCGCGCGCTCCTCGTCCGGTTCTTCGGATGACGAGACCTGCGGCGTGTTGTGTTTCATCCGCAGCATCCGCGAAGCACCTCTACCCAGGAGATTCAAGCTCAGCACAGAAGTAACAAAATACGATGGTTCACTCGAACCTTCGTTGTGGCTAAACGAATACCTCACGGCAGTAAAATGCCAACGTGGGAACAAGAACACGGCTATGCAGTACCTCAACCTACACTTGGTTGGAGCGGCACGTAGCTGGCTGGAAGCAAGACCGAAATCCTGCTACGCATCGTGGGACGATCTGCACTTCGACTTCTGCAAGAACTTCCAGGCCACCTACAAGAGACCAGCAACCATTGAAGAATTGCGGGCCTGTAAACAGAAGAGCGGAGAGTCCACTCGCGAGTACATCCAGCGATGGACCACACTCAGGAACACCGCAGGAAACATCTTGGAGGAAGTAGCGGTTGAGGCCTTCGCAAAAGGCGCTCGACGAACTGCTTTCAGAGAAGAGCTGGGACGAGCCACACCCAAGACTATTGGGGAGCTAATGATCATAGCCGACAGATGGGCTAATGGAGAAGACTAGTGCGCAACGAGAGGACATCATCGCCCGCGCCCGAGGACGACCACCATGGTCAAAAGAAAAGGAGGAAATACTACGATCACAACGATCGGGAAGAGATGGTAGCGGCGGGATTCACGCGAAACCGCAATAGTGGACGCCACGGAAGTCGCGAATGGAAACCGAAGGCTGAGGACAAAACTCCCGAGGAGGACCTTGACGCGTACTGCTCGCTACATCTATTTACAGATAAGCGCACGGGCAAAACTAAGGCAACACACCTCCTCAAGGATTGCCGAAAGTTCATCGACATCCACGAGGCCTTCTTGAAGAAAAGTAGATCAGCAGGTAGTCAAAGTTACCCGCCACTTCCAGGAGGAGGACACCAAGGATTCCAACCGCCACAACCCCTACCTCCACCAGGAAATCCAAACATGGCGCTAGCCGCACTACCTGCGCCACCCACACCAAACGCCGGAGCTAACGCGTACCCGAACCTGGCTGGACAGTTAGGGATGATACAAAAAGTCTGCCCATCCCGCAGAGCTCAGAAGACAAATACGCGGCAGCTATGCATGGCTGTGCAAACCCCACCAACAAGACCCGAGTACCTGAAGATGGCGGACCAATCGATCACCTTCTCCATGGAAGACCACCCGCCGCGAGTCTATCGACCAGGACACGCCGCCCTAGTAATCCAAGCGCAAATTGGTAATTACGAACTGGCTCGCGTATTTATGGACGGAGGCAGCGGCATCAACATCATCTACGCGGATACGCTCCATCGGATGAAAAGGAACCTGGAGGGACTCGCCGAATCAGAAACATCCTTCCACGGGATAGTTCCAGGAAAGGCGATCCGTCCACTCGGAACAATCAACCTATAGGTTGTGTTAGGCAATCGACGCAGTTACAGAAGAGAATTCCTCGACTTTGAAGTAGTCGACTGGCCCTCACAGTACCACACCATTCTTGGTCGAACAGCGTTCGCCAGATTCATGGCAGTACCACATTACGCGTACCTGAAGCTCAAACTACCCGGGGAATATGGTGTAATCACCATCGACGGAGATTTCCAGAAGTCCAACAAGTGCGACATCGAGTTCAACGAGATCGCAAAATCTTTCGGGATGCAAGAAGAACTGGAGGAGATAGCAAAGACCACGGACCACTCCGTCATGCCCCTCACAAAGAAAAACGCGCCAGAATTGGAATTCAGCGCCAACAGCGACACTCGAAAACATCAGGTGCACCCGACAGATTCTGCGAAAACAGCGATGGTTTCAACTACCCTCTCGCCAGCATAGGAAAGCGCGCTCGTCGAACTCCTCCGTGAGTACTGGGAAAGTTTCGCCTGGCAGCCCTCAGATATGCCAGGAATACCCAGGGAGTTCGCCGAGCACTCACTCGAAGTCTTCAAAGACGCAAAACCCATCAAGCAGACCACTCGACGGTTCTCAGAAGCCAAGCAGAAAGCGCTTGGGAAAGAAGTAAACAAATTGCTAGCAGCAAAATTCATCAGGGAGATCAAAATATCCACTTGGTTAGCAAACCCGGTGCTGGTCCCAAAGAAGAACACCAACATCCTTCGAGTGTGCATCGACTACACGTCGCTAAATAAGCACTGCCCCAAGGATAACTTTCCCCTCCCACGAATCGACCAGATCGTGGACTCCACCGCAGGCTGTCAACGCCTCTCCTTCCTGGACGCCTACTCGGGATACAATCAGATTCGGATGAAGCCGGAAGACGAGGAGAAGACATCATTCATCACGCCCCACGATGTGTACTGCTACACGACAATTCCCTTCGGGCTCAAGAACGCAGGCGCAACATATCAGCGCTGCATGCAAAAATGCCTCGCCAAGCTCATTAGCAAGAACGTACAAGTGTACATTGAGGACATCGTCATCAAGACTCGAGTGGAGGATACACTCCTTGAGGACATCAGAGAAACATTTGACGCTCTAAACACATACAGGATTAAGCTCAACCCGACAAAATGCGTCTTCGGCGTCCCAGCAGGACAACTTCTCGGGTACCTGGTATCCGCCAGAGGAATCAAAGCCAACCCAGAGAAGATACAAGCAATCTTGGCAATGAAGGAGCCAACCAATCTACGCGGAGTCCAACAGCACGCGGGGCGACTAGCCGCCTTGAGCAGATTTATCGCACGATTGGGCGGGCAGGCGTTACCCTTCTACAAGCTGTTGAAGAAGACGGACAAGTTCGAATGGACACCAGAAGCTAAGCAGGCATTCGCATACCTGAAACAATCCTTGCAGAGCAGGCGCATTCTTGCAACACCACAAGAGAGGGAGCCACTATACCTATACCTAGCCGCAACAAACCAGGTCATCAGCTCGTCCATCGTGGTCGAACGACCTGAGGAGGGCAAGGCATATGGAGTCCAAAGACCGATCTACTACATGAGTGAGGTGCTCTCGCCGTTCAAGCAACGATATCCTCACTACCAGAATCTCGCATATGGAGTTGTTCTCACGGCCCGAAAGCTCAAGCACTACTTCCAGGAACATACCATAACAGTGGTTAATGATGCATCACTCGGTACAATCATGAACAACCCAATGGCATCCGGAAGAATAGAAAAATGGAGCATTGAGCTGGGCGCTTGGGACATCATCTATATAGGGCGCAATTCCGTGAAATCCTAGGTACTCGTGGAGTTTCTGAGCGAGTGGACAGAACTACAAACGCCCGGGTCGCCGGAATACACGAGTAACTGGATCATGTACTTCGACGGATCCAAGAGAAACGAAGGAGCATGAGCTGGGATCGTCCTAATATCACCCAGAGGAGATAAGCTGCAGTACGTCCTACGACTGGATTTCCCACCCGATGATCCAGCATCAAACAACGACGCAGAATACGAGGCCCTATTGCATGGGATGAAGATGGCAGTTGCGTGTGGAGCCACCCGACTGATGATTTATGGAGATTCCAATCTCATCGTGCAACAGACAATGAAGGAGTGCGAAGCTACCGCTGAGAACATGGTCGCCTATCGTGACATGTACAACCTACTCGAAGGAAGTTTCAAAGGATGCGAGCTGAATCACATTGCGAGATCGAGCAACGAAGAAGCAGACAGGCTGGCGAACATGGGTTCCACAAACACACCCATACCGCCAGGGATATATTTCGAGCGGATAACTAGACGATCAGTCAAAGTCAAGAAAACTGCAGGAGCACCCGCAGCATTGGAAACAGAGGTCAACCCGCAAATTGCAATTATCGAGCTCATTCATAATATTTCGCGACAAATTTTTCTGGTCGAGCCAGTCTGTACGCATAAATACCTCGACTACTTGTCCGCCAAACAGCTCCCGGCAGACCCTTGCGAGGCTCGACAGATAATCAGACGTAGCAAATCCTTTCGAGTGCTCAACGGAGAATTGTACCAACAGAGCATCTCAGGCATACTGCAACGATGCATAGCACCCAAAGATGGCAAGGAATTACTGCGAGACATCCACCAAGGAGATTGTGGACATCATGCTAGCTGGAAAGCAATCATGGGAAAAGCCGTCCGAGCAGAATTCTACTGGGTTACAGCAGCCAGAGACGCAAAGGAACTGGTCGACAGGTGCAACGCTTGCCAGCGATTCGCACCAAAACCACATGCACCCGCTACGGAATTACATATGATACCCATCGCCTGGCCCTTTGCGCAATGGGGGCTGGGCATGGTAGGACCATTACGCAAGTCCACACCAGGTGGATACACACACTTGCTGGTCGAAGTGGACAAATTTACCAAGTGGATCGAAGCCATGCCAGTAACCTCGGCTAGCGCCCAATGCACCGTCAAATTCCTCGACTCCATCATATGCAGATTTGGAGTACCACACGACATCATTACTGACAATGGTAGCAACTTCACAGCAAAGGAAACACGGCAGTTCTGCGAAGAAAAGGGCATCGTCTTCAAATTCGCTTCAGTTGCCCATCCGCAAACCAACGGCCAAGTCGAGCAATCCAACGGATTAGTTTCGGCTGGCATCAAGAAACGTTTACTCGATCGTCTACACCCAGCAGCGGGACATTGGGAAGAAGAGCTACCCTCCGTGCTATGGAGCCTTCGCACAACACCAAATCGATCCACAAACTACACACCATTTTTCATGGTATACGGGGCTGAAGCAGTCCTTCCCGAGGATGTCAGGTTCAGCGCCCCACGGGTTGTTGCTTACAGCGAAGAAACCTCCAACAGGGCACTCACGGATGGTATGGACGCACTCGACGAAATGCGCGATATTGCACTCGCAAGATCCGCAGTATACCAGCAGTCGCTGCAAAACTATCACAGTCGCCGCATACGCCACAGAGTCTTCGCGGTAGAAGATCTGGTGCTACGGCTCAAGCAGAAGGAAGGACACAAGCTCGAGCCACCATGGGAAGGACCCTTCATAATACACGAAGTTATCCTAGGTGGCGCCTATCGACTGAAGAATCCGACAACTGGAGGCATCTATTCCAACCCTTGGAATGTTGCACAACTCCGCAAATTTTATCCCTAGATTTACTTTACTCATACTAATAAGGCTATATTAGCCATCTTGTAGCTCGAAAGAAAAACACATGACTTCTCAGTCATTGCAATAAAATACATGGTTTCTCAACCATAGCTACTCGAGTTCTCCATCCTTACATGCTAAAAGTAACAGGTATACACCCCACAAACACGCGGGGGCTACGCCTAACTTAGCATCACAGGAAGAATTTTATATATACAAGGTAGACACCTTACAACAGTTTTACACAACTGCACATCACAACAGGATACATACATCCTACAATTACACTTGGCGATGAGCATTCTCAGCCGCCAAAACCCGATCCACCTCTGCCGAGGTCAATCGAATGATTTCCTCTGCTGCATGTCGAACAACCCTATAATGAGGAGCAATGTCGATTGGACCATCAGGAAGTCTTGCTACAGAGTTGAAATTCACCTCAGGATGCCACAACCGGACGAAAGAAAGAGCCACTACCGAGCCGCAGATCATTTGATTCCGGACACACTCGCAAATTTCTCCTTCTCGCCCGAAAACCCTGAGAAGATGGCTCCAATCTTCGGGACCCCTCTCCAACGGATAGAAAGCAGCATTCATTGCAATCAAAACCTCGTGAAAGGAACTCACGAGCATCTTCGCCTGGATGACTCGGAACTTCAAGGTAGCAAGCACAAAACCCCGACTACGATCGGACCAAAAGTTACCCGCATGGGGCTTTGAGCTGCCAGCTTCCTGAAGGATGTGGTTCTCCACCCACTGCTTCTCACTCCTTTCATCCGGCTGAACAACTGAAAAACATAGGTATATGATCAAAGAAAGATACAAGACAAAGAAGGCTAGGGGGCTGAATTACTTACAGAGCAAATCCCTGGCAACAGCCGCCAATTCATCCATCACAAACTGCTCGCGTTCAACCGCCAGTGTCTGTTTGGACTTGGCTACATCCGCTACCCACGCAATGCTTTTAGCTTGCGCTCACCATCCGCAACACGGTCACGGAGGCCTGCAAAGGTTCCAACAGCGGCAACAAGAGGATTCGATTGGGCAGCAAGTCCACCTGAAGACTCCGCAGCAACCCCGGCTACCTGGAAGAATACAAGGAAAGTCAGGGAATAAGATGCCCTATTCGAGATATAACAACCGCCTATTCGACAGGTGCTCGGGGGCTACCCCCATCGGGAGGAAACACGTAAACAAATCAATCACATGGATCATCTCAGATATCTGAAGAACATTTCGATTAAACGATACGGGAATACATCCCAAGGTTCATTACAATCAAAAGGGCGAGCTACGAATAAAATATACTAAGGAGTTGCGGTTGTGCTGCCACTCGCGGCAGTGCTCCCCCTATGACTAACACGGGCGATCAACTCGGATAACTTCCGGGCGAGGACTCCAGCTGGATCGCCAAAACGACGAAGCGCTACCTTTTTTCCCGAAGAAGGATCGACGGGAAGGTACGAGTACGCCTCCTCCAAACCCGTGACTCCATGCGCCAGCGCGAACTGGATGGCGGTCTTCGCTCCAGACTCCGACTGAGCAACCGCGTAGGCGTCAAGGAGATTGGTCTCCAAGAAAATCTTCAAAAGATCACCCAGCGTAGGTGATGGAGGGATGATGACCCGGTAGGCTCATGCCAAGGTGAAACCCGGCCCAAAGGGGATCGCACAAGACCCGGCTCAAGGAAGAGGAGTTTCTAGAAGGCCCAAAAAGGAGCGTAAGCCTTGTAACCCGGCCTTTGGGGTTACTATTAGGAAACTTAGGGTTGTGTGCGGTTTCCGGGTAGGATTCCGAGTGTGCCTTGTATGGGAAGCCAGGGAGCCGGGTAAGATATAAGTCGGCTCCTAGGCTTAGAAAAAGAGAGCTTGACCACATATTCGAGTATCTGATGACTCCCAGGTGCAAGAGATCAATTGTAGTACCTTTCGATAAGTATTTGAGTGTCTAACCCACGAAGAGCTGAAGGTAAGCTATCTATTCTCTAAAGCCCTATAACCCTCTTATATGGCTGTTTATGCAAAGCAATAAGTTTGACTAAAAGGAACTAACTAATTAAAAGCAAGTGACGTGGAGTGTGGTTTGTCTAGTAACTAGTGAAGCAAGTTTAAAATGCAAGTAATCCTAAAGCAAGTTTCTAAAGCAAGTTTCTAATCAAGTTTCACAAGTAGCAAGCAGCAAATATCTCAAGTATCTCAAGGGAGCAAGTGTTCTAGCAATATGTGTTTCGTTCGTGTGGTTGTCACAATTAGTGAAGCACATGTTTTAGTCTTAGTTGTTTCTTCTAGGAAGGAGCCATGAATAGGTATAGTCAAGTAAATGATCTACAACCCCTTATGATGGATCATGTGGCCAAGTAAATGACTGCACAAGATTGATTAAGACATAAAGTCCCACCATAGCCTTACGTTCTAAGGTCCCCTATATATATCCCCCAATAACTTAACTTTGTGGCTCGGTCTCAGGTTACTGTCACTCCCAAGTCACCACCACTCCATTATGCTACTGGTGATCACCATACATGCATTCCCCAACATATGCGTGCACTCATATATTGTACATAAATACAATCATAGAAGATAACAAACTTGTATGCAACCAATCAACGAACTATTTCACCATTGCCAAGAACAATTCACTACTCAAACATAGACGGGGAGACACAATACATCAAGGGAATATAGTATTGCATCATACATCGTGTTTGCCAAGAGATTACAGTGGAGAGATGGAGCTGATCTTGCTGTATATGTTGATGATGAACACGCCGGAGGGGGGTGGAGCCCTCCGGGGGTGATCCCGGCGGCGTTTCCCCCCTCCGATCTTCTCCGGCGGCAGCCTTCTGTCTCTCTGTTTCGTGGTTTCGTCTCTCGGCGCCGGCTCCTTCTCGAAAAGGCCAGGGGACCCTTTATATAGTCGTTTTTAGGTCACGAGACACTCGGGAGAAGAAAGATCGACGGCATCGGAGCCACGGGGGCAAAAAGGGGGCCCCACACGCGTCCAAGGAATCTGGCCGTGTGGAGGGTCCTCTTTTCCACCTGGTTGGCCTTTTGGCCCTCTACTTTGGCCCATGGTCTTTGTCTCAAAAATTCTGAACCATGCTCTTTGGCCTTGCCCTTTTTGGAGTCCCGAAGCTCCCGGAAAGTCTGAAACACTAAAAAGTACGTTTTCTAGAAAAACAGGGTTAGAACCAAAAGAAGGGGGATTGTTCAGAAAATCCCCCAAATCATTATAAAACATGAATATAAGTTGCTAATATGTAGGAAAAACAAGTAATAACATGCAAAGTTCACGTATGCATTTTACATGCATCAACATCCCCAAGCTTAACCCATGCTCGTCCTCGAGTATGAAGGTGATAAAACTAACATGGACTTTGCATATTGAAACAATCATGGGATATCAAGGAGGATTATTCATGCTACATATAATCAAATGATTAATACTAGAAATGAGTAGAAATATACAATTCTTGTTGTAAGAAATATCAAATATGCAAGCAAAGATGCTTCATGAAAGTTCACAAAGTGTATAATGAAATAAAAGCACTATGGACCAAATGCATACACAAAATGAAAAATAAAATCCTATATTGGTCAAAGAATAGCATAATGGAAAATAGAAAATATGGTGGACACTTTGGAGAAAATTGAGTAGAGGTAAAACATGATCAAGTCTTATTTAGCCTCTAAATTATTCAACTAAAATTACTAATTGAAATGTGGTATCCATTGATCTGGGACTCTCATTGCCCCTTTATCACTAGCATCTTAAATGGTGAATGTTGAAGTAATGTGAATGACAAGGTGGTTGAAAGCCTCATGCCCCGTGAGTGTGAAAACCTACTCCATGATTACTCAACTTAAGATTCCTAATAAGATTTGTACAATGATAATAAGTATTAATGACATCATAGAGAACCGCAAAGAGGTACCTTTTGCCCCATGACATGGAAACAAGCCCATGTCACAATGACAAGACAAACAAACGGAGTAGACTCATCATCCTTTTTATTTTCATTCACTATTATGCATAGCTTCTTATTTTATTGTTGGATGTGTTGTAGAGTCACTCAAGCTGTAAGTAAATTTCCACCATGATAAAGCATGGATTGGGTTAGCGGCCCAATGCGTTTCTCTAGTCATATAGATACTTACTCATCAAAACTTATTATTCCTCTATTTCATTTCGGCATGGCAGGAGTCCAAAAACAAAAGTACATGATATCAACCAAATGTAAATTTTTGTGCAATGTTCAAAGCTTTCCGGTGATACACGTTTATAGCTAGCTCCCAACCACACTTGTCAAACGCAAAACTTGTGGCTCCCATTATTGGGTCATGTTTATTAGATGCATAAAAAGTAAAGTGTGCCTTCAAAAGTTCGTGAGAGTCCTATCCCAAGTTCAACCCATGACAATTAATAAAGTGAATATCTTAATTTAGAACATAAATAACACAATAACATGGTGAACATACTCTGAATAGCAATGAAGCTAATGGGAAGATATGGTGGACTCACTGGAAATACTTGGCTAAGGAGTGTTGGAAAAAACTTTTTAGTTGTTGGAATTTTTAAATTTTTGGCTAGCAAGAGGGAGATAGTTGACCAGCTACTATGCATGCATATGTCCATAGAACTACTCATTTCATGACAAACTAAATAAACCAGCAATTAACATCAAGTACATGAATAAGAGATAGCTCAAGACAACATTATTGCAAATTTCTACACATAAAAAGCCTATAAATCATGCCAACATATGTAGCTCTTCAAATCAACCATGGCATCCCTATTCCAAGTCATAGTACTATCATCCAATACATTCCAACCCCAAACTCCAGTAGCTCAATCTCATATAAAATGATGGGTGTGGTCTTATCAAAACAAAAATAAAAACAAAAACTAGACGCTTCAAGTCTCTACGATAAATGCTTTGCTTAGAAAAACAGAAAGTAGACGTGTGCTAACCAAAAGAGTGTAGCGCCACTGGGGTGTTCATCACATCCCCAAGCTTATGTCTTTGACCATTCTTGGATGTCTTGAGGCGCAGCTCCTCTATTCCCTGTGAAAAAACTTCACAAAACATGTTTCTCCCATTCTTTTTCTGTGGGGTGAGATTAGCAAGGACAAACAAATCACATGCTTGTTGTGCAAAATTCCAAATAAAATGCTCCAGTAGATACACAATAAGGTTCATTATGTTGTATGTTCACTCTCTTGCTTGAAAGAATCATGGAAATTCGATTCCCAAGCCCAAAGAGTGCATAAAACAAAAAAAGGCAGAATCTGTCCAGAAAAGCAACAGCAGGAAAAACGAACGTTTTTCCCTAAACTAGACTCGTCAAAAAATTAAGCTAATTTTTGTGCTTAAAGAGGACACAAAGTTTCAGAACATACTAAAAAATTAGCTAAATCCGACATACCAATAAAAACCCTAAAATCATACGGTGAGCAGACTCGTGCTGAAACAGAAATTTCATGCACTAGGATAGCAACTTATAAGTCCAAATGGGTTTGACTTGACTCTTTATTGAAAACTCCAGAATTAAAACAAAAAAAACTAATATCTTGAGACATCAAGAGGACACTAGGAAAATCCAAACAAAAACAACCGGGTTGCCTTCCGTAAAGCGCTTTCTTTATAGCCATATAGCTAGGCTTACTTACTTAACATCATGATGGTTGGAGTGAGGTGGCTCGGCATCCCCAAGCTTGGATTATTGTACTTATTTTATACATGTAGGGTGAGCCAAGGGGTACATCCCCAAGCTTGATTGGTTGTCCCTCTTGATCTTTGTTCATCTCACTCAACTCTTCCTCCTGAAAAATTCTTCTTACACAAATCTCAACATAAAACTTGATTAGAGGGGTTACTGCCTCCATAAATAAAATCCAAATAGGTATAGAAAATTCACATCATGAGTTGATTCTAAATATTAACTACTGTTACTACAGTTGTGCATTGCTCCTTGATCAAAAGAACCACACAAAACACAAGTAATGAGAGCAATGCAAAATAAAGACATAATCTGCCAAAAACTGAACAGCCCGTAAAGAGTGAATTTTTAGAGGCACTTAAGTTTCTCAAATCAGAAAACTTAAAACTAATGAAATATGTAGTGATAACTAAATATTGCTGTCGTAAATTACCAGGTCAAAATTCCACTTCTGTGATTTTAGACATTTTTCGCAGTGAAGTTCAGGAATCTGTTTTGTTGACAGCTGATTACTGTTGTTTAATCCTATCTCTCATATAAGATTATTCTTGCCATTTAAGATGAGAAATAAGACAGAAATGTGATGTTACAGTAGTGAACTAATATTTTTATTGTTTTTAGCTTTGGAAAAAGTTTTAATGATAGAGACTTTGCAATGGTTTCATTGGCATGAACAACACATGTTCAAGGTCGACCCCAACTTCTCCATTACTCATCCTTCTCATTTACTTCCCCAAATTTTTTATAAAATGAAAATCTTAAACTAAATGATACATAACAGTAGGTAAAGGCATTTTACATGTTGTAAATACATAAATGTGTGCTCAAACCGAATAGGAAATTAAAGTATAAGGAACACACCAAAAAATATTAAACAATTTATTTTTAAGTCTAACCCATTTCCTATGCATTGGCATTTTGTAATGAAACAAATTAAAGAAGCACATAATAGCAAGCATAGAAAGGTAGATCAAGTGCAACTTCAATACTTTCAGCATAAAGAGGGGAAACTTAATATTGTTGAAATATGTGTAACCATGTTTCCCTCTCTCATAATAATTTTCAGTAGCATCATGAATAGATTCAACAATATGAATATCACATAAAACATTCTTATCATGAGCCACATGCATAAAAGAATCACTACTCTCCACATAATTAAAATCCTCATTAGTGATAGTGGGAGTTAAACATTCATAATTTTCATTGCAATCATCATAATAGGAGGCATAGTATCATCAAAGTGAATTTTCTCCTCCAAGCTTGGGGAACTAGAAATATCATGCTCATCAAAACCAACTTCCCCAAGCTTAAAACTTTCCATAGAATCAGCAAGTATATCATTTTTATCCTCAATAGTAGGGGGACTAAAAATATCATATTCATCAAGACAAACTTCCCCAAGCTCAAGGTTTTCCTTAGCAATAAAGGTGTTCAAAGAATTAATACTGCCACAAATATGATTGTTGTGCAAATAATTTTCCAATTTCTCCTCAAACACTTCATGTCCTAATTCAAGGTAGATATTATACATTTCTAAAATTGTTTGGTTGTTTTCCATTTTATAATTTTTTTTTCGTGTTTTAGGTTTATAGGTTAGTATGCAATGCAAACAAGAATAAAAGCTTAGCACAACGCTTCCCGGCAACGGCGCCAGAAAAGTGCTTGATGAATCCCAAGTGCAAGAGATCAATTGTAGTACCTTTCGATAAGTATTTGAGTGTCGAACCCACGAGGAGCTGAAGGTAAGCTATGTATTCTCTAAAGCCCTATAACCCTCTTATATGGCTGTTTATGCAAAGCAATAAGTTTGACTAAAAGGAACTAACTAATTAAAAGCAAGTGACGTGGAGTGTGGTTTGTCTAGTAACTAGTGAAGCAAGTTTAAAATGCAAGTAATCCTAAAGCAAGTTTCTAAAGCAAGTTTCTAAGCAAGTTTCACAAGTAGCAAGCAGCAAATATCTCAAGTATCTCAAGGGAGCAAGTGTTCTAGCAATAGGTGTTTCGTTCGTGTGATTGTCACAATTAGTGAAGCACATGTTTTAGTCTTAGTTGTTTCTTCTAGGAAGGAGCCATGAATAGGTATAGTCAAGTAAATGATCTACAACCCCTTATGATGGATCATGTGGCCAAGTAAATGACTGCACAAGATTTATTAAGACATAAAGCCCCACCATAGCCTTACGTTCTAAGGTCCCCTATATATATCCCCCAATAACTTAACTTTGTGGCTCGGTCTCAGGTTACTGTCACTCCCAAGTCACCACCACTCCATTATGCTACGGGTGATCACCTTACATGCATTCCCCAAGATATGCGTGCACTCATATATTGTACATAAATACAATCATAGAAGATAACAAACTTGTATGCAACCAATCAACGAACTATTTCACCATTGCCAAGAACAATTCACTACTCAAACATAGACGGGGAGACACAATACATCAAGGGAATATAGTATTGCATCATACATCGTGTTTGCCAAGAGATTATAGTGCATAGATGGAGCTGATATTGCTGTAGATGTTGATGATGAACACGCCGGAGGGGGTGGAGCCCTCCGGGGGTGATCCCGGCGGCGTTTCCCCCCTTCGATCTTCTCCGGCGGCAGCCTTCTGTCTCTCTGTTTCGTGGTTTTGTCTCTCGGCGCCGCCTCCTTCTCGAAAAGGCTAGGGGACCCTTTATATAGTCGTTTTTAGGTCACTAGACACTCGGGAGAAGAAAGATCGACGGCATCGGAGCCACGGGGGCAAAAAGGGGGCCCCACACGCGGCCAAGGAATCTGGCCTCGTGGAAGGTCCTCTTTTCCACCTGGTTGGCCTTTTGGCCCTCTACTTTGTCCCATGGTCTTCGTCTTGAAAATTCTGAACCGTGCTCTTTGGCCTTGCCCTTTTTGGAGTCCCGAAGCTCCCGGAAAGTCTGAAACACTAAAAAGTACATTTTCTGGAAAACCAGGGTTAGAACCAAAAGAAGGTGGATTGTTCAGAAAATCCCCCAAATCATTATAAAACATGAATATAAGTTGCTAATATGTAGGAAAAACAAGTAATAACATGCAAAGTTCACGTATGCATTTTACATGCATCAGTATCCCTGTAATACGAGAGCTGATAGTTGTAACCCTAGATTGGAGACTCGGCGACATTATTGCCAGAGCTACCAGATCGATTGATAGCATGATTTCCCCTGAGCTAAACCCTCTCCCAAACACCAGAGTCGATTTTCCCCAAAGTAAGTTACCCCTGGTAACGTCTGTCGTGATTATCCCACGACAGTTGGCGCCCACCGTGGGGCTCACATCCAAGGGTGTTTACATCACGGGAGAATCTCGGGAAAGCATGAAGAACCTCGTCATCGGCGAGATCATCACCAACCCCGAAGGAGAGAAGATGGTGGACGACTTTGGTTGGGGACCAGAGTCGGATCTGCTAGAAACTGGATCTATCGTCACAATCGGCCGGGTCAACGTCTTCGTCGGCATGGTACGTACGTACGGTTCTATTCCTGATGATATCGAGTATGATTCCGTGTCAGGAGAAGCGACCTGCGTTCAGTCGGACGGAGAAGAGTCGGTCGGGACAGCTGATCCGATAGAAGAGCCCACCACGAAGAAGGAACAGCCGGAGGAGCCGGCATGGACCCCGCGTGGCCGGGTCATGGGAGAAGATGATACCGAGTCTATCCTGCACCTGCTGGAAGATCGGTACGAAGAGGATAGTTGTGATGAGGAACAATACGAGTCTTCGCCAGGCATCGCGCGCCGGGTCACGGTCTACACAGCCCCTGCAACCAATCTCAATCAGGGTGATGTGACGACGGCCGCGGTCGGAGCGGCGCGAGCGCTGGCCCAGCAGCAAGCTCCAGTTGATGGAAACCGAGTTATAGCCCCGGTTGACGGAGAGACGGCTTGAGCCACCAGCCATACCGGAGAAAGCGAGCGGCAGAGAAACATGTTTGGATCCATGGCGAACAGAACACCAGGAGCGGGGACTTCCAACCCGCGAAATCCGGCTCTGTTCAGCAATAACCTGATCTTAGATCCCACGGTGCTAGCAACGGTGATAACCCCAGAAAACGCGGCGGAGCGTGCCCGAGATCTGGATGTAGCTCGCCGTGCATTGGATCAACAAAGGAGAGATGTTGAAGCTGAGAAACAAGGGATAGCCGCGCGCCAGCGCGAGCTGGAAGAATTGGAGAACCGGATTCAGGTTCAGTCGACTAGGATTTACAATCAGAGGCACCAAACGAGATTACCGGCAACTGGTGGAGTTTTGCATCCAGCTGCACTGTTCATCACCCCTCAGGATCAACCAATTCCGGCTGTGAATCAGGAAACCGGACATCAAGCTGCAACCCTGGGAGGACAGCCGGCAAACGTGCAAGCCGGGTTACCCACGTTGCAAACAGGAATCGCCACTGGCAATGCAGCACCACCACCACCACGATTTCATACTCCACCAGGTCACTTCAATAATCCCATGGATAATGTATATGCAGCAACGTTGGCGCTTGATCGCATCCCCGTAGGAGAGTCACCCCATGCAGCGGAGACCCGGCGGGCGATAGATTTGCTGCGCACAGCAGTAGTTCAGCAGGACAATTACCCGGATAACAGGAGTGGAATGCACGGAACACCATATGTAAGCCGGCAGAACAGGAATACCGGCTATATCCAGTCGAGTTCGGCGCGGCGGAGGGGCAGAGCAGCAGCAAATGCCGCCTCCTCCCCGTAGGCCGGCAACGCCTGCAGCATCAGCGGCATAAGCTATTGTGGACAGTTCTCGAGCCAGGCGTGAAGCGGCCGGGTCTGCGGTATGAGGGCCGGTAGCGGTTCCACCCCCCCCCCCCCCCCGCCGTACCCGCCGCGGGATCGCACGTTTCCCGGGTGAGGCCAGTACCGGCAAATCTAGCCGGGCCTAAGTATTTGTCGGACGCTATTAGGGTTGAGCCTTACCCGGATAAGTTCAAGGAACCGAGTAAAGTGGTTAATTTTGAGCCGACCATGGATCCAGAAACCTGGTTGAGCAGTTACGAGATGGCCATGTCAATTCGCAACGCATCTGAGAATCTTCAAGCCAAGTTTATGTACCTAATGATGTCAGAGGGAGAAGCAAAGTTATGGTTCAGTAACCTACCCGAAAAATCCGTCAATTCATGGGGTGAGCTGAAAACTGCCTTTAGCAAGCACTTTCATGGAACGTGTAGGAAGTTATTTACGATCGATGATCTAGAGCGATGTGTCCAGAAGAAGGGAGAGTCGGCACGCAGTTGGGTGCGCCGGGTTATGGAAATTCTCCACTCGTCCACTGATATCCAGCCAAAGGATGCATTACAAGCTATGGCAAAAACATGCAAGTACATACCCTTAGTGCAAAAGCTGACATGCATGAAGTCTAGCCGGCACGCTTCAGAGGTTACAATGGGAGAGTTGATGGACGCGTGCAACAAGCACGCCGCCACAGATACCACAGAGGAGGATGTTGATGATAAGAAATCAAAAGCCAACGCGAGTAACAGTGGAAGACCCGGCAATGGGACTGCACCGGGTAATAACGGAGGAAGTAACGGAAATAACCAGCACAAGCGCCCGTATGAGGGAAATTCCGAGTTTCTTGCCAATACAGAAGCCGGGTTTGCAAGACCCAGAGCAGAGGGAAATTTCAACGGAGGAAATTTTAATGGAGGAAATTACCAAGGACCACCAAGGCCGGCTAATCATCTAGAGGCCTTCAGGATGCCGTGTCCGTGACATAGTAGGAACGGTAGGCCGGCTAATCATTCATTGGAGCAGTGTGTGGATTTACAAAGATGGAAGAATGAGGAAATAAATAAGGCCATGCGAGGTGCAGGCCGAGGAGGAGGACCGGGTCCGGGTGGAAACCCGGGCAACGGGCCACCCCCAGCTGGCAGCGCAAGAGGTGGTAATCCGGGTAATAATCAGGGAGGTGCTGGAGGTTTCCAAGCTAACCCCAAACAGTTAGGACAGTACCATGTTCATACTACTGGGACTTCCAACAAAGATAAAAAGATACTTAAAAGAGTTGTAAACTCGGTTTCTTCAGCTGTCCCGAGATATTTGAGATGGTCAGATCAAGAGGTAACATTGAGTAGAAGGGATCACCCGGAAACAATAGAGCATCCGGGTGTGTTAGCTTTGGTGGTTGCGCCGCAGGTCAATGGTTACGAGCTGAAAAAAGTTTTGATGCATGGTGGAAGTAGCATCAATATCTTATACTGGGAAACCTTCCTACACACGTGGCTCAAAGAGTCTCAGTTGCAGAAAAGTTCTACAGTTTTTCATGGGATCGTGCCGGGTCACTCGGCGTGCCCTGAAGGAAAGATAACGCTAGAGGTTGCTTTTGGAGAATCGAAGGACAATTTCCGAGTGGAGTGGCTCATGTTTGAGGTGGTAAAATTGCGCAGTCCTTATCACGCGCTATTCGGAAGGCCGGCTTACGCCAAGTTCATGGCCAAGCCGTGTTACGTATACCTACAGCTAAAGATCACGGGTCCCAAGCAAACCATTACTATACATGGTAGCCGGGTTATAGCTGCTGAGTGTGACGAAGGAGACACGGCAATGGCAGAACAGGCTTGCAGGAAGGAAGAGCTCAAGTATTACCGGTCTCAGGTAGACCCGGAAGATAGAACAGCATTGAAAAGACCGAATACGGAGGACGAGAGAGCAAAATTCAAAGCAGCACAGGACACCAAGATGGTGGCTTTTGTCAAAGGTGATCCCTCCAAGCAATTTTCTATAGGATCTAACCTAGACGATAAGCAGGAAGAAGCACTCATAGAGTTTATTCGTGCAAATCAAGATGTTTTTGCTTGGACGCCCAGCGATATGCCGGGTATCCCGACCGAGTTAGCTGAGCACAGTTTGCATGTTGATCCCAAGTCTCGGCCTGTGAAGCAGGGCCTGAGAAAAATGAATGAGGAAAGAAGAAAGGCTATAGGAGCGGAGATAGCTCGGCTCCTTGCAGCCGGCTTTATCATGGAGGTTTTTCACCGGATTGGTTGGCAAATCCAGTTCTAGTGATGAAAAAGAGTAACGAGTGGAGGATGTGCATAGATTACACGAGTCTCAACAAACATTCCTCAAAGGATCCGTTTGCCCTCCCAAGGATAGATCAGATTATAGATGCAGTGGCTGGAAGTGACCTGTTGTGTTTCCTGGATGCTTATTCCGGGTATCACCAGATCAAGCTCAAGAAGGAAGATTGGGAGAAAACATCGTTCGTAACCCCCTTTGGAGCTTTCTGTTACAAAACCATGACTTTTGGGCTGAAGAACGCTGGTGCAACGTATCAACGGTGCATTCAGAAGTGTTTTGAAGATCAGATTGGACGCAACGTTCATGCTTATGTTGATGATGTGGTGATTAAAACCAGGAAGGCAGAAACATTCATTGATGACCTAAAGGAAACATTCAGGAATTTGAGAAGATATCAGATGAAGCTTAACCCCACAAATTGCGTATTTGGAGTCCTAGCAGGAAAATTACTCGGTTTCATTGTTTCCCAGAGAGGAATTGAGGCAAACCCGGACAAGATCAAAGCTATTCAGAGTCTGAAAAAGCCGGAAGGCCTGAAGCATGTTCAAAAGCTTACAGGATGTGTAGTAGCGTTAAGCCGGTTTATATCCAGTCTTGGGGAAAAGGCAATACCTCTATACCGGCTCTTGAGAAAAACCGAAAAAAAAATTGGGACCAAGAGGCGGACGAGGCGTTCGACGCTCTGAAAAAGCAATTATCTGAGGCACCGATCCTGGCGGCGCCGGGTCCTAAAGAGCCCATGTTATTATACGTTGCAGCTGGGCCCCGGGCGGTCAGCGTAGTGGTTGTTGTTGAGCGCAAAGAGGATGGAAAGGATCACCCGATACAGAGACCGGTTTACTATGTGAGTGAGGTACTATCGGAAGCAAAGCAGCATTACCCACATTGGCAAAAGTTAGTTTTCGGGGTCTTCATGGCCAGCCGGAAATTGAAACCATATTTTCAGGAACACCCCATAACAGTGGTTAGCTCTATACCAATGGCGGATATTATCAGAAATTCAGACGCGACAGGCAGAATAGCCAAGTGGGCCATTGAGATGGGAGATTATCACATCAACTACGAGCCTAGGTCTGCAATCAAATCTCAAGCTTTAGCTGATTTTATCAACGATTGGACTCACACAAGCATGCCCACAATGATGCCAAGTTCCGAGTCTTGGGTGATGCACTTTGATGGTTCTAAGAAGTATGAGGGATCATGAGCTGGGGTGGTACTTACATCACCCAAAGGAGACAAATTGAGCTACGTGTTGCAGATTCACTTTGATTGCTCTAACAATGTGGCCGAGTATGAGGCGTTATTACACGGATTGAGAGTAGCAAAGGAGATGAACATCAGGCGAATACGGTGCTATGGAGACTCGGGTCTTGTGGTACATCAGGTCTCAGGAACTTGGGATAGAAAGGATGCAACAATGGCAGCATATCGCAGAGAGATGGACAGGGTGGCCGGGTCTTTTTCCGGGTATGAGGTGGAACATATTGACAGGCGAAAGAATGAGGCAGCAGATGCGCTCGCAAGACTCGGCTCGCACAGAGAGCCGGTTCCACCTAATGTTTTCCTGGACGAGTTATGGCGGCCATCTATCAAAACCGAGTCTGAGGAAGAGGTGGCTAACCAAGACCCGGATTTGGAGCTCGTGGCCACAGTACGTGTTGTTCCCGAGTGGACAGAGCCGTTTTTGGCCTATCTATCACGGGGAGAGTTACCATCACAGGAAGTTTTAGCGAGGCAAATCCTGAGACGAGCAAAGGGCTATTCTATTATCAATGGAGAGTTGTATAAAAGAAGTGCAGCAGGAGTCTTTTTGCGCTGTGTAGCACCAGAAGAAGGCCGACAGATTTTGAAGGAGATCCATGAAGGTGATTGTGGGCATCATGCCTCCACAAGATCCCTTGTGGCCAAAGCATATCGACACGGTTTCTTCTGGCTCACGGCCTTAGCAGACGCGGAGCGCTTGGTGGCAAGGTGTGATGGATGTCAAAGGGACGCTCGCCAAACCCATGTGCCGACTATGGAGTTGCGAACAATCCCGCTGACCTGGCCGTTCGCTGTTTGGGGGATGGATATGGTGGGCCCCTTCCACATGTCACCTTGCAAAAAGACTCATCTTTTGGTAGCTATTGATAAGTTTACTAAGTGGGTCGAAGTTATGCCAGTCACCAATTGTGAAGCAGTCACAGCAGTCAAGTTCTTGAAAAGGATTATCTACCGGTTTGGATACCCCCACAGCATAATAACGGACAATGGAACCAACATGTCCTTAGGTGAGATGGAAAAATTCTGTGGAAACAATGGCATCCGCCTTGACATAGCCTCGGTAGCCCATCCACAAGCCAATGGACAGGTGGAGAGGGCAAACCAGGAGTTACTTCGTGGGTTAAAACCACGGCTGAGAGTCCCGTGCACCAGAGCTGCTGGGGCATGGGTTGAGGAGTTACCGTCAGTAGTTTGGGGAATTAACACTACACCTAACAGATCTACTCAGATGACCCCGTTTTTCATGGTTTATGGTGCAGAGGCAGTATTGCCGAGTGACATTATTCATGACTCGCCCCGAGTGTCGGCTTATGTTGAGGTGGAGAATGAGAAGACCCGGCAGGATGCCGTGGATATGCTAGAAGAACACATAGAGCAAGCCTTGGAGAGGTCAGCCATATATCAGCAGGATTTGAGGAGATACCATAGTCGGCGAGTCAAAACCTGGGTCTTCCAGGAAGGGGACCTGGTATTGCGCTTGGTACAATCAAAGGAGGGAAAGCACAAGTTATCTCCACCATGGGAAGGCCCGTTCATCATAAGCCGGAATTTGCACAACGGATCATATTACTTAATAGACGCACGGGAAGAGTCGGATACTGTCAATGACACCACTCATACCACTTCATCTATGCAAGAGAGGGAAAGACCATGGAACGTGGCTCAGCTACATCCCTACTACACTTAGTGTAGGCTAGGTTTACAAGTTGAATTACACGATGTAACAGGCAGCAGGTTTCAGACGCACTCTTTTCCTATCCAGGGTACCTAAGGGGACTGGAGGGTTTTTAATGAGGCGGCTTGCTGACCTAACTTTTCTCATATTAATAAAGAGATGGGTAAACTATGATATTGTTTCTTTCTTGTTCATTTCTGTTAAGTTTTTATCTTTCTGTTTTTTACTTTATCAGGTAGGTATTATTTGTTTGCTTATAGTACATTAGTTTTATATTTTTCCTAGATTGTATATATAGGTCTTGGGGGCTGATTGCTTGAATAGCACAGTTACAAACTCAAAGACCCGACCATGATGCCATTAAGTTATAAGGACCAATTACTTGCAATAAGTACGGTTACAATCTTATAACCGGACAATAGAGCCAAATTTTCTTGATTTCTCTTGTTTAAGCTTGATGTGACTCGCAATAATGCGGCGTTCTTTGCTAACGTATAATCACAATCAGTGATGATGCCCAATAGGACTTGCCTGACCCTGTTATTATATTGTTATAGCATCATTGAATATCCACGCAAAAGCCGGCTTACAACAAAGAGGATCAAAAGGGTCATCCAAACCACAAGTTATGCGGAGTATAAGGCTAACAGCCGGAAACTCACAATGTATTAAGCATAACTTCAAACCTACGTGAGTAACTCTATGTTTTGGGCCTTAGCAAAAACAATTTGCTTTTTGAAAACTACAAATCCCTAGACTCGGAAATTCGGGCCTTGGGGACTTGGGAATTTGAGAAAAGCAGCAAATTGTTTAGTTATCAAGCTTAAAACCCAAAAATCCGGGTCTTGGGGACTTGGGGACTTAAGAAATAAAGTCCACTTGGTCAAAAATCCCGAGACCCGGAAACCGAGTCTCACAGAAGGAAAAAGAGCGAAAATAAAAAAAAAGCAGCAAAAAAATTCAAAACTAGGAAACAACATATCAAGGTGAGGGGCCAGAAGGGCCACCATAGCTATTAAAGTTTAAACGTATTACAAACCGGGGAAATTGTATCGAAAAGTGCACATGCGCACTATGAAAAGAATAATTGTATCAGGCATATTACATAATGCCTATCGGCCGAATAAGTGTTTGAGGCGAGAAATAATGAAACTTTACTCGGCATCCATAGCCGAGTCATCAACTTTGTCCTTGGCGGCCGGGTCTTTGGCATGCTCATCGGTGGTCTTCCCTGCTCCCATATCCGGGTTAGCTGCAGTATCGGCACGAGCTGGGGGAGGAACAACCGGGGTAGAGGAGGAAGGCGCAGTATGGGCTTCAGCTTTCTTCTTGGCAGCTTCCTCCTTCCACCGGGCCAGCATGTCGAAGGGTTTGGGGAGATCAGACGGAACCGGCTTGTCATCAGCATTGTAGGGCGGAGTAATCTTGCTCACGTCTAGACTGTCGACTATCAAGCTTGCCGAGTGACACACCTGAGTATGAATGGACTTGTAATCCTTACTAGTGAACTTGGAGCCGTCGTTGTTGAACTCGGGAAACCCGCCCACGAGCTTTGCCGGCTCAAGCCTAGGAAAATAGGCCTTGGCCAGAGCAAGCCCGCGGGTTACCCCAATCCGGCACGCTGAACGCTTCCAGTGCTCGATCCAGGCGGGAATGGTGGAACATGCATCAAGCATATCGTTCACACCACAATAACCCTCACCCGGCCACTTCACAGCCTCCAAAGTCCACTTGGTGCCGATAGTGAATTGCCGGATTATGGCCTTCAGCGTCTTCAACTTCTCTACATCATCTTCATCTGGGGCCTCTTCACCCGGACCTGCAGAGTAACAGAAAAGTTAAAGCAATGAGATCCGGGTTATAAACCTTACAGGAAGATCCGGGTTATAATCAGTAAGTTAGAAATTTTTACCAAGTAAAGAGCGGTAATTATCGGCAATCTGGGCTGAAATTTTCTTCAGCACACCCTCAGTGTTCTGGGATCGCTTCTTGTACTTTTTCACATCCTTGGCAAGATCTTTCACCTCAGCTTCCAGTTCCTCCCATAGCTTTGTCTCGGCCTCGAGGAGCTTGTTGGTTTTTGCCAACATCTCCTCAGACCGGGTCACGTGTGCCTGTGAAAAAAAGAAAAGGAAAAGTCAGTCGGATGCAAGATAAAACCGGGTATGACAACTCATACAGTTATGAAAGTACCGAGTAAACTTTACATAGTTAACTCGGAACTTGGGGACTAGATGAATATACAAGCAACATTGATTAAGTTACCTGGTGCTCAGCTGCCATGGCTTCAAGGATATCCCTTTCATTGGTCTTCAGGGAGAAGAGCTCATCTAGCATTCCTTTAAAGTCCAGATCCCCGAGTTTCGGCCTGGAGGAGCTGGGGTTCTGATTACCCGGAGGCGGGGTCCTTTCCTGCTTGGGGGAGTTTATCCGGGTTGCCTGGGTGTTAGGAGTGGGGTCACCCCTCCGTGATCCCAGGATCTCGATATCCTCATCTCCGGGTGTGTGCGTTGGCATGGGAAACTCGGCTTCCTGCTCGGCCGGGTCTTTCAGCAAGTCTTCTTCTTCTTCTGCACCGCCAGCCGCGGGCTTCACAACGTCCTCTGGATCTTCCATAGCCGGGTTATCCACATCCATGTCCTCAGGGTCACTAATCGTGACCTTGGCCCTGGGAAAGAGAAAGAAACAATCAGTAGATGATGAATGAAAGATATGGAAAAATTAGTGTATCGAATAGCAAGAAAAGTAAGTTACCCGGTGTTCACGACGAAATATGGTGGGAGATCGTTGCTAGACCCGGAAGAAGCTGATAAAGAGTCAGAAAGTGAGACCCTAAGTTGTCCGTCTAGTGGGTGATTCGGAGAAGGATATCTTTGAGGAAAGCGGGATGAATAAGTTTGGGGAATACCGGCTCGGCGAGCGGGGGATGAAGGGATGCCCGGGTGAAGAGGATCGTCACCCGGAGAGTTCCGGGTTACCCTATTTTTGACCGGGGCAGGTTCCTTCAAGTGTGATGAATCGATTAAGCATTGGTTAAGTTCGCACATGTTAGCGTACGAGTTTGGTTTGGAGGCAATGGAGGAATAAGGCACCTTGAAGACAACTCCCCGGGTCCTCCTTTTCGCCCCAACTTCCACCTCCGGCTCAGCCTCGCTCTCGTCCGACTGTGTATCCTCTTTGTCCTCTATCCCTGGAAAACGAGGTACATTGTTGGAAAAGGGGGAAAAGTTGGTCTAAACAAGTTAACAAAGGGAGGATATGAGTGAGACTCGGATTTACCTTCGTCACTATCAACCGGCTCCTCGTCTTCTTCCGAGTTTTCGGAAGAGGGAGGAGTAACTATCTTCCAGAATGCGTCATCTTCCTGAGAGAGAAACACAATGACAAGGGTTAGTAAATGTACATAAGGAATATTAGTCGGATAAAGGGATAATATCCGGGTCTTACTGGAGGATCCGGGTTATCTCGCGTGGAGGGGTTAAGGCCGACTGGAGGATCCGGGTCTTACTGGAGGATCCGGGTTATTCATACTTTAAAGAGGAAAATGCAAAGTATGAATAACGAGAGACCCGGAAATTACAGCTATCTGACTTAATGAGAAGTACTTGCGAAAATTGGCAGATTGGATCTAATCAAGAACATATAGAGCAAAAATATGAGATTGCGAATCAGGGAGTGTGCTAAGGGGCATAAAACGTGAAGCTGGCTGAGTGTGAGCTGTGGAAAATGTGAGATTACGAAAACGTAATGAGCTGACGGAGGAATCAAAGGAAAACTAGCGGATAAAATTAGATCTAATCTATCCGCAAGAAGTTGAAATCTAGATCTAAGAGGTTGAAGAAACTTACCGGATGGATCGAGAGGGGAAGCGCGGCGGGTGGCTCGACGGCGGCAGCCCCTTGGGATCTCCGACGGCTTGCTCGAGGGCGCTGCGGCGGGAATCGACGGTGGCGTTGCGGGCGCAGTGGTGGTGACCAGGCGATGGCAGCGCGATTCCGGCGGTGGCCTTGCGGGCGGCGGTGTGGTGCCGCTGGTGAGAGCTCGAGCTCGGGCTCGTGGGCGCCAAGATGGAGTGGAGACAAAGAGAGAAGAAGAGGAAATGGCTAATAGATCTAAGGGTGACCCCTGGGTGCCTATTTATAGGTGCGGGGGGATGCCCTAGGTTTGGGCGGCAAGTGCCAAATTTTCGGGAAAAAGTTATTCGGTCCGGATATCTTGGGATAAGTATCAAGATACCCATTGCGAGATATCCGGAAAGAGATTGAAAGTGGATCGCGAGCGTGATATTCGGACTGATTGACACGGTACGAATCCGGGTCTTGTCGCGTTCTTCTCGGAGTGTTGACCGGGGAAAGTGATGTTTGACTCAGGAAAAACCGGGTTTTTATATGGACCGCCCATGGAGCAAGGCCTAGCTATTATCAAAGCGCACTAACCCGGTATTCTGTGAATTTGAATGTTTATTGTTTTGCAGGGAATAGCGTGCGCTTCATGGTTGATCCCGAGAAGCCCAAGCTATTTTAGGGACTACTGATGGAGGGATGATGACCCGATAGGCTCATGCCAAGGTGAACCCCGGCCCAAAGGGGATCGCACAAGACCCGGCTCAAGGAAGAGGAGTTTCTAGAAGTCCCAAGAAGAAGCGTAAGCCTTGTAACCCGGCCTTTGGGGTTACTATTTGAAAACTGAGGGTTGTGTGCGGTTTCCGGGTAGGATTCCGAGTGTGCCTTGTATGGGAGGCCAGGGAGCCGGGTAAGATATAAGTCGGCTCATAGGCTTAGAAAAAGAGAGCTTGACCAGATATTCGAGTATCCCTGTAATACGAGAGCTGATAGTTGTAACCCTAGATTGGAGACTCGGCGACATTATTGCCAGAGCTACCAGATCGATTGATAGCATGATTTCCCCTGAGCTAAACCCTCTCCCAAACACCAGAGTCGATTTGCCCCAAAGTAAGTTACCCCTGGTAACGTCTGCCGTGATTATCCCACGACAGCAGGCGGGGACACATCGTCGACCAGAAGACGACCGTGAAGGTGTGTCAGCACTCGAATCGCATCGCCGATCAGGGTGCAAACCCCATCAGCGTGCTTCTTGAGCTGAGCACAGGAATCGGTCAAAGCATCCACTCGTTGGACCCCAGGCAGCTCCAACGGGACGCCCAGAAGACCTGCAGAAAGAAATATTGAAATCCAAGGACCTACCAGACAATCAGAAGACAATAAGGGATCAAATGCAAACTTACCCGCAAAACGTTCGGCCAAAGGGAGAAGGAAGTCGACAAGGTCAGAGTCCGCCTTGGTGCCAGCCTCCTCCAGCTTCTTCAGAGCGTCCTGGGCGCCCGCGAGCTTTCCTTCGAGGTCAGCCGACAGCATGCGGGAAGAATCAAGTTCCTGTCGAGTAGCTGCCAACTGAGCCTCTTGAGAAATTGCCCGAGTGGAGGCATCCGCCTTCTCGGCCTTCATAAACTCAACTTGAGCTGCGCAGCAATGGTTGTCAGAACCGAAGAAATTGGCAGAAATAGAGAGATAAGATGGAAGAAGGCGATAAACTTACTTCAAAGGAGCTCATTTTCGGCGACAAGTCGATCGCGATCCACTCGAAGGGACTCGCATTCTGTTTCAGCCAGAATAACGCGGCGGCCAACCGCCACAAGAGAGTCAAGGAGTGACTGCAAAAACATGAAGATAGAAGAATCAGAGAAGAGAAAATTGAGCCTATACACGATTGCAAGCATTCGAGTATAGCCTCGGGGGCTACTCCCATCGGGAGCACTGTCGTGCACCCGATAAAGCAAAGAGAAGGGATAAAAGTCTACATTTTTTAGCCTGTAGGCAATCGCACGCGATCAACTACAGCCTCGGGGGCTACTCCCATCGGGAGCACTGCCGTGCACCTGATAAAAAATCCAAATTAACGAAGAACAGTTTGAAGAAACAAGCAGCAAGACTTACGTGGCCTTGGGCTAAAGAGAGGGGATCCGCTGAGCTACCCGACACTTCCTTCGGATTCGAGGCCCCAGCAGCAAAACTAGGAATTCTGTATTCCGTAGTCGCCACAGTGGGGGCTGCACTCGGCGAATTCTGGACGGTGTCGGCGGTAGGGGTCCCACCCGCAGCTGCAATTTTCTTCCTCTTTTCAAGAGGAAGAGAAGAAACGACTCTACCAGGGCTGATAGCTTGCAGACTACAATGAAGACAATACGTCAAAAGACGCGAAAAGAGAATGTTCGACTAAGAACAAGAAGAAAAACTTACTCGTCGTCATCTTCGTCATCCAACATATCCGTATTCCAGGCGGTTTGGATATTTGGAAATGAGGGAGAAGGGGCGCGCGTGCGTAGCGGGGTCACATTGAGGGGCCCCTTCCCGGGCGATTCCTTATCCAAAGAGTTATCCTTGGAGGTGGCCTCATCGTCCTCCACTCGGCGGCGTTTGCGGTGGAGGAGACCGCTGCCCGAATCCTCCGCGCCATCCGAGGAGTCACGCTCGGAACTCGACGAGGCGTTAGCAATGCTGGTATCAGCTGGACCATCCAGGTTACTCGCTAACAAGTCCGAGACCTCCTCCCCAGACATTGGCGGGTAGCAGGTGGCCACGGCTAAGCTCTACAAAAAGAAGACAGAAGGAAAAGGAGGAAAAATTCAGTCGACCAAATTTTCGAACAAGAAAAGAAACGAAGTCAAAGGAAAACGCAAAATTACTTCGGGTGGTGGAGGCCTTGACGCCTCGAAAGCTGCGACAGTGCAGTCGGGGAAGGTTTTACCCACCTTCAAGCTGGTGATGGCCGCGATCTTCTTCTCGGATTCGACATTCGAGAGCTCTTCACGGCTCACGCGACTGGGGTCCTCAGCACCCTGGTACTCCTACACCGTAGAAGACCTATCCTGCAGGGGCTTACGCTTGAGGAAGATGCTCGCCAGGTGCAGCCCGTTCAGCACAACTCCAGCGGATTGATCCCGAAGGGCAGGCACCTTGGCGAGTAGCGGCGTGACAACCTGGTTCTCTTCAGCCGACAGCTTATGCGCCCAGGACTTCCGTCTCTTCAGGACAGCGAATTGGTGGAATTCGTGAACTCCACCCGTGCTGTTATCGATGACGTAGAACCACTTCTTCCTCCATCCTTGGGCGGAGTCGATGAAGTGCATCCCGAAGTAGCTGATGTCCGATTTCGCCTGGATTCCGAAGCCGCCGGTGCGCAGCGGCTCGCCAGGCTCAGATTCTACCCGCGATTTCTCGCGGAAGACACGGACCTTGAAGAGGGCCTTCCAGAGGCCCCAATGTCAAATGTGGGCGAATGCCCAAGAAGCACTCACAGAACACAATGAAGCACGATATGTGATGCACTGCATTCGGAGGCAGATCGTGGAGCTGTATGCCGTAGACATACAGCAACACCACGAGAAAGGGGTGAAGAGGAAAGAAGAGCCCGATACGTGGTCCGACAAAACCACGCGTTCGTTCGCGCGGGGATTGGGTACCTCCTCCTTCTTGCCGAGGCGCACCCGCTTGTCAGCTTCCGGAGGCAGCAACCCCTCCCTCTGCATCTCCTTAACGCTCTTGATCGTGGTATTGGGCGAACACCAATCGCCCGAGTGCGGTGTGGGTGGCGCAAGGACTTCCTCTGTCGCCCTCGACGAAGAAACAACAACGCCGCGCTTCTTGCCTACTGCCATTGGCGCTGGTGCGAGCTCGAGGAGAGAAGGGGTGGAGAACGAGGAAGACGAAGAATGAAGAAGACGAAGGCTGGGGAAATTTTCACCGTTTCACCTAAGGCCTATATTTATACACAAAGCCACTCGAACCTGACCGCTCGCTGAGCCACGTGGCATCCATCGCGGCCGCCGCGTGCGAAGGCGAAACGAAAGGGCAGCGGATGCTGTTTCGTGCCACGATCCTAACAGTGGATCGTGCGCATTTACTGCGCGCAGTTCGCGTAAAAACCGGGAACGACGTCTCGTTTCCGGTCAAAAAGCTGACAAGGTGGGCCAGCACTTCTGCTCTCGCTCCGTCACGTCCCATCGGGAGGATAAAAGTGCGCCATGATGTCATAGCGTGCGTCATCAAGCTGGGGAATCTTTCGAATGAAATTTCCAAACACGAAAATAACTTCGTATGGACAAATTATGGCGTGAAAATTCTTTCACAGGAAAACAAGACCCTAAACACGAAAACTCTTTCGTATGGGCATAAAACTCCAAACACGAAAACTCTTTCGTATGGACAAAAATAGCTTGGTTTTCATATTTAGGAAACCACAAACTTAAAATTGTGCGGGTAGGCAGATCCTGCCACTCAATCACACGATGTCTACACATCATAGACCTCGATTGTTCAGCCGACTAGGTATATCCGGATGCCATATTCTTTCGAATATGAAGGTAAGACCCAAAAGATCTCTCTTGAGGGCCTGGAATCGCACTCAAGCTGCGTCCTCTGGTACAATTCCGTCTCAACAACACGAAGAAAAATCCTAGCGGACGCGCCGGATACCCCCATAGGTTAAGTTTGACTCGGTAAGACCTCTACGCCCCAGTCGCAATGATCACCTCATCGGGTTCGAGTCGGAGGTCTAGAATCTGTGTAGGCCAGAACTGTTTTTGCCCTAGTCGCAATTAATTGGCCCTGATCTTTTGGGAGAGCCAAGCTGCTGCGCCACATCCTTCTGCGAAAAACAGCCATAAAACACAGGCACTTTCATTGCTCGATACTCGGGTATAAAAATCTCATCGCACAGGGTACACACCCTCCAAATAGGAAACGACCATAGTGGTTATCCGAAGGAAAGCAGGACGAAGAATCTGACTGTCTACTCGACTGGAAAAAATCCCAATCAAGCAAACGCTCGGGGGCTACTGACGAAGGGATGGACCTTGGACCCTGCGAGTAAGGACACCCCGTCTTAGGCCCAAGGATAAGGCCCAAGAAGGAAAGCCCTTGGAGCATTCTGGAAGGCCCACTTGAAGCCCACCCGCAATGCCTTGCGGGCTAAGATAGGAAACTTGTAACCGACATAGGGTTAGAGTTCAAGTCCTCACCGAGTAGGGTTTGAGACGTGGCCATCTATATAAGGCCAGGAGAACCACCGGAAGAGGACCAAGCAATACCGCACCACAAAAGCCTTGAGCTCGAGATCGTACTCTCGACTTGAGCAACCACCATTGTAACCAATCTATTCGATAATACAGATCGACAGAGGCAGGAGTAAGGGTTTTACCTCTACAAGGGCCCCGAACCTGGGTAAATCGTGCCCCCTGTCTAGCCGACGATCGTCACCAGCTGTCGGATATATACCGAATGGGGGTATATCAGATGGTAGTCAAAGTGCCAGATTACCAGGGTGGCCCAAGTGGTAGTGGGCTACGGTCCATTGGGCGGCCCAGTAAGCTGACGCGCAGAAGTCGGATTCTAGAAGAACCCGGATCACGGCCCACGTGATCTGGCTTGGAGTAGAAGGCGGATTCCTTACTTTCCAAGTTAATAGTTACCGTAGTCTTCTAGGTTTCTTACTCTGTATGCCCTAATCCGGCTATTATATAAAGCCGGACGGGAGATATGATAGATAGACAAGAAGCTATAGGCTAACTCGCCGGGAAGTTGATCCTCAGCGAACAGCTAAGCAGAACCTCACGTTGTACTTGTATACACAGGCTTTAGTCCAGATTAGTGAGATTGCAGGAGTAGGAACGCCGTATTACTACGACGTACCGAACCTGGGTAAACCCTGTGTTTTTGTCTTCCACGCAACCACGTCTCCCCACGTCTCTACCCGTAGTCTCATGGCACCCCCGTCTGTGAAAACTACTACGATGTCTCGATAGTTGGCGCCCACCGTGGGGCAAACGACGTCAGGCGTTAAGTTCCGATCTGGGATACTCGGCGGAATCGGCAGTTCCATAACTGTCGGAAGCCTGGAGTTCGACGATGACGTCGGACGCTTCCTCGACAATGGATCTTACATACCGGCGCAAAATCATCTGGTAAGTGTCTGCGTGTTACCGATTGGATCTGCAAATATCTTTATCGGACTAACTGCAGAAGCCATGGGGTTTTGCGGTGGAAGCAAATTTTTCCCACCCGCCCTATACCCAGTCGAAGATGACTATGATACTGGATTTTGCTCAGATCGCCGACACGAAAGTGATACACACTTTATCGGTATGGTGCAATCCGAGGTCGCCGAAAACACGGACGATGGAAACCCTGTGCAGGAGGCAGAAAATAGCACACCCGCTACAGAGGTGGAAGATCCGACATCCGTCAACATGGCGATGAACTCGGAAGCTGACTCGGTGCTAGCCGCCATTGAGGCGAGATTAGAGTCAGAAACCGGATCGGATGATTTTGATTCCGAAGATGAAGATGAGGACACCTTCGAAAGAAAGGTAAAATCTCTTCAAGAGGGATTCCACGAAGTACTAATGGCAAAACCGGCTGAAAACACGGATGCCGGCAGTCAGGAAAGCCCTAAAACTCCTCCGCCAGAGGAAGAGAGAGAAGATGGAGAAACTTCTCCGATATTTCCCAACGTCAAGGAATTGACAGAGGATGAACCTGCCAAAAAACCTCCCTCTTCCAAGAAAAAGCACAAGGCCGCTAAAAAGCTCCAGTACAAACTTCGGAAGAAAAATTGGCTGATCCAGCTGATGAAAGCCCGGAAGTAGGAGATGGAAGCGGAATAAAGCCCGCGGAGAAGAAAACCAAGGAAATCCTTGTTCTGCCAATGACAGAACAAGAAGAACAGGATCTGTTACAAACGCCAGTGGGACTAAACGAATCCCCTGAGATGCTAGAAGCCAGGAGACGAGCTTTCCAAAGGCAGCAGCAACATCTACTCAGATCTCGGGAACACCTCCAAAAAACCCAGAATGACATCAAGCTCATGAAGGAAGAAATCGAGGAGTACGAGGAAAAGAATAGATCTGCCATAAAACCTACAAGGTTACCCGGAATCGTAAGACCGGAAGTACTGCCGCCAAAGGAAAGGTTTCATAACCCATCTTGGCAAAATCAAGCAAACGGCAAGGATGCCAGAGGTGAACCAATATACAAGACCGCAGCAGAAAACGCGGAAGCAGCGTTCGCCATTCTCAACAATGACATGTACTCCAACGGTGAAAAACTCCAAGGGGTGTATGCTTTCCTAGGAAAAGCATTGCAACAACAACAGCGGGGCCAAGAGCGATCAGGAAAGTTGCATGACGACTCCGCCCTATGCAAAACAGCTACTTGCGCCGCTGGGGCACCTGGACCGGAAGAACCTGGAGATTCAAACAATTCAAAGGATAAGTAAGCGGATCCGAGAAAAGACAAGAAAAACCCCGACAATAGGGATGAAGCGTCTAGAACCGGATCCCATCTCCCGAAAGGTGGACTCAACCCCCACAATCTGGAAGAAAAACACCGGAATGACGGCAAAGCAATGCCACCTCCGAGACACCCAGCTGAAAAAGCTGGAAGACATGATGTACCTCACAGGCGTGAGAGATCTCGGACACCTCCCAAGGATAAAGAAAGGCACATGAGTAGAACTCCGCCTCATCCAAAGGGGCGTGATCTTGGAAGAAATAGAGACGATCCCGGAAAAGCGCGCCCGCGCAACAATGGAAAAGAACGGAGTAGATCCCCTTCTATCCATTCAGCCGACAGGTACTCCGCACACATGGATATGGCGGAAAAGGATGATCTGTACTTTGGGCCTAAGTGTTTCACTGATAGGATCCGAAGGATAACCCTGCATTTTGGCTTTGCCAAAGTTGGTCCAACGTACCAAAAATATACCGGTAGTACAAACTCGGATACCTGGCTCTCAGACTACTATACAGCCGTCCAGATTAATAATGGGACAGACCTGGAAGCTGTAAAGTTCCTTCCCCTAATGTTACTGGATGGAGCCAGAGATTGGATCAATGGATTACCATCAAGAACTGTAGACAGCTGGGATGATATGGCTCAAGTGTTTACTCAGCATTTCCGTGGAACCTATAAACGCCCGAATAGCATCAACCAGCTAAACCGTTGCACCCAGTTCGAGGATGAACCATACGTGGATTTCATCTCCAGATGGACTGCAATGAAGAATAGCTTCTCTGGAGTAACTGACGTACAAGCAATGCATGCTTTCGTCAACAGCCTAAAACCCGGACTTGTACCGTTCATGGTTGGTTCCAAACAGCACAAAGATCTCGGATCTATGCTTACAACCGCCAATGAACACGCTGCAGCCGAGGACGACATCAGAGCAAGGGGAGGCAATATCGATACATTGATACAGGCCAAGAAAAACCCTCGCCCTGAGAAAAAAGGAACTCCAGATGCAACACAAAAGCCCAAAGAGGTCAACATAGCCTTTGGAAGTGAAAAAGGGAACAGGTGGAAAGGACGCAGTTCAGAACCAATCAATTACACTAAAGAAGAGTGGGAAAAAAGATTAAGTCGGAACCCTGCGTCCACCATTCGCAGTTTGGGAAACCCACCCATACGAACGCATAATGTCGGCTGAACAAGCACATGAAAGGCAGTGCAGGATCCGAAAATAAGGGGAAGAATTCCAAAAGGAAATTTTCCAAGCAAAAGCCAAAAGCTGAGAAGGAAGACAGTGAATCGGACACTGACGAAAAAATCCAGGAACAACAGCGAAAAGGCGAACCCAAATTTCTGAGAGTTGACGGAGAATGTGCTCTAACTTTCCTAGCAACTCCATCAGCAAAAGTGGCAAAAAGAACGCTTCGAGAAATAAACGCGGTTGTTCCGGCAACCCCCAAATTCTTGAAGTATTCAAACACGCCAATCACCTGGGATCAGACTGATCATCCCGGGAATATCCCTGAACCCGGCATGCAAGCTCTTGTTGTAAGCCCTATTGTCCAGAACACTAGGTTAAAAAGAGTGCTGATGGATGGAGGATCCAGCATTAACATAATGTATCTGGATACGCTGAGGCATCTGAAAATCTCCGAGACCCTGCTCAATTACAGCAACATACGCTTCCACGGCATTGTTCCCGGTAGGCAAGCACGATCCCTAGGAGAAATTTCCCTAGATGTCACTTTCGGAGAAAAAGATCACTTCCGTCAGGAAAAAGTATCCTTCGAAGTGGTGTCGTTCGAAAGCGTGTATCACGCAATACTCGGACGTCCAGCTTTCGCCAAATTTATGGCAAGATCATGTTATATCTATAACAAGCTGAAGATGCCAGGGCCAAAAGGAGGAGTAATCACCATAACTGGAGACTTCAAGCTGGCAAACAAGCTGGAAAAAGAGAACGCCCTTTGCGCTGAGAAGATCATAGCAAAGGAAGAGCTGAAGGAGCTGGCCAAGGAGGTATCGCCGACAGAAATGCCGGCAGGAAAAGAAACCCGGAAGCCAGGAGATAGCTTCAAGGCTTCCGAGAACACAAGATAGGTAATCCTAGATCCCAAAGATGCGACAAAATTTGTCGTAGTGGGAACTTGGATGACCGACAAATAGGAAAGTGAGCTCATCAAGTTCCTCCGTGAGAACTGGGATATTTTCTCCTGGTGTCCAGCTGACATGCCAGGCGTACCCAGGGAACTTGCTGAGCATCAACTTAAGGTGATTCCAGGCTCCAAACCCGTCAAACAAGGTCTTTGTCCATTCGACGGAAAAAGACGGAAGGCTATTGGCAAGGAAATTATCCGGCTTTTAGCGGCAGATTTCATCCAGGAAGTAATACACACTGAATGGTCTGCAAATCCGGTATTGGTACCGAAGAAAGACACTACTGCTCTTAGAATGTGTATATATTACACCGGCTTGAACAAACTGTGTCCAAAAGACAGGTTCGCGTTACCGCGAATCGATCAAATAATAGATGCCACCGCAGGCTCTGAGCTTTTATGCTTTTTGGATGCATATTCCGGGTATCACCAAATACGCATCAAAAAGGAAGATCAAATTAAGACTTCTTTTATAACCCCTTACGGGACGTATTATTACATAACCATGCCATTTGGCCTGAAGAACGCAGGTGCAACTTACCAGCGTTGCATGCAACATTGTTTGTATAGTCAGATTGGCAAAAATGTCCACGTTTACGTGGACGATATTGTTGTCGTAACCAAGGAAAAATATACGCTCCTTGAAGATCTACGAGAAACTTTCGAAAATCTGCGCACTTACAAGATGAAGTTAAATCCGTCAAAGTGTGTATTCGGCGTTCCCTCAGGAAAACTTCTGGGTTTCATCGTTTCTCACAGAGGAATAGAAGTTAACCCAGAAAAGATCAAAGCAATCTTGAACATCTCCAAACCCACGTGTGTGAAAGATGTCCAAAGATTGACGGGTTCCGCTGCAGCCGTCAGCAGATTTATTAGTCGAATGGGGGATAAAGCCTTACCACTCTACAAGTTGTTGAAGAAATCCGACAAATTCGAGTGGCCAAAAGAGGCAGATGCAGCATTAACCCAGTTGAAGGAAACTTTGATGAAAGCTCCGATTTTGACATCCCCAAAAGACGAAGAACATATGTTATTGTACCTCACAGCTACAAACAGGGTTATCAGTGCAGTAATTGTTGTGGAACGGAAGAAAGACGAACAGAGCATACCAGACCAGCATCCGGTGTATTACATAAGCAAAGTTTTCTCCGAGTCCAAACAAAGGTACCCACACTATCAAAAACTGGCATATGGCGTATTTTTCGCATCTAGAAAACTGCGTCATTACTTCCAAGGACATTCCATAACAGTGGTATGTAAAGCACCACTAGGGGATATAATAAACAATACGGAGGCAACTGGTTGAGTAGCCAAATGGGGGATCGAGCTAGCAGCCTTCGACATTAAGTATCAGCTAAGGACGGCAATAAAATCCCAGGTTTTGGCAGATTTTGTCGCCGACTGGACGGAAACAATGGAGAAAACACCAATGCCGGAGTCCGAGTACTGGATCATGCACTTTGACGGATCCAAGATGAAGGAGGGCGCTGGAGCTGGTGTAGTTTTAAAATCCCCTAAAGGAGACACAATGGAGTATGTATTACAAATACACTTCAACGCCAGCAATAACGTGGCAGAATACGAAGCTCTGCTTCATGGCTTGCATATTGCAAAAGAAATAGGTGTCAAGCGCATCTTGTGCTACGGCGACTCGGATTTGGTACAGTATCAGCTTAACCAAACCTGGGACGCAAAAAGCCCTATAATGGCCGAATACCGGAGAACGGTGGACGAGTTTGCCATTTGTTTTTTCGGATTCGAAGTACTCCACGTCAAAAGGGAGGAAAATTGGAACGCGGATGCATTAGCTCGCATGGGGTTAGAAAGGGTAAAAATCCTACCACCAGGTGTATTCGTCCAGCATTTGTACGAGCCATCCATAAAAGGTGGAGATATTGATTATCCTATGGCTTCCGAGTCAATTGAAGTTATGCTCGTCAACCCGGATTGGACAATTCCATATTTAAACTTCTTAGTTAATCAGAAGTACCCGGAAGGAGCAGACGAAGTCTTGCAGAGACAAATCCAGCGTCGATGCAAAGGATACACGGTAATTGACAATTGCCTGTATAAGCGCAGTACTTCCGGAATTTTTCTGCGATGTATTTCGCCAGAAGAAGGATGAGAAAATCCTGCAAGAAATCCATGCAGGAGATTGCGGACATCATCTCAATCAAAAAGCATAGTTAAAAAAGCATTATGTGCCGGGTTTTTTTGGCTAACAGCCAAGACAGATGTTGAGCACATAGTAAATACATGTGCAGGGTGTCAATATTACGCCAAGCAGACTAATATGCCGGCCCAAGCACTTAAAACTATCCCCATTACATGTCCGTTTGCGGTCTGGGGGCTAGATATGATGGGACCATTCAAAACTGCACGAGGTGGACTAACACATCTACTCGTAGCTGTGGAAAAATATACCAAGTGGGTGGAGGCTAAACCCATCAAAAAGCTTGATGGTGTAACTGCCAGAAATTTCATCATTGACATAGTCATGAGATACAGCATTCCACACAGCATAATAACCGACAACGGGACAAATTTCTCCATTGAAGAGTTGGCAAAATATTGCCGACAAATGGGAATTCGCCTAGATCTCGCATTTGTGGCACACCCGCAATCCAATGGACAGGTTGAAAGAATGAATAGCTCAATCCTGCAAGGAATACGCCCAAGACTCGAATCTCCTCTTCATAGAGCAGCTGGAGCATGGGTAGAAGAGTTACCTTCTGTGCTTTGGAGTATTCGAACAACACCAAACAGGTCAACTGGGCAAACCCCGTTTTTCCTAGTTTATGGTGCGGAAGCAATCCTTCCAACGGACATGATCCATGATAGCCCAAGAGTGCGGGATTTCGATGACTCGGATGCCGAAGAAGCACGACAGGATGCCGTCGATCTCTTAGAAGAGGAACGAGAGCTTGTGCTTCAAATATCCGCCATCTACCAGCAAGGTTTACGACGTTATCATAGTCGGAAAATCAGGCATCGTTCTTTTAAAGAAGGTGACCTAGTGCTGAGATTGGTGCAGCAAAGGAAGCACAAACTGGCCCCAGTATGGGAAGGACCATTTGTCATCAGTAAAGCCATGAAGAATGGATCATATTATCTTGTCGACATTCGAGATACGGAAGACGATCCCGAGAAGCCGAATCGCAAAAGAAAGAGAAAGATAGATGATGAGCTAGGAGGGACAAGGAGGCCCTGGAGTATCCAGCAGTTACGTCCTTTCTATACTTAGTTCAATTTCTATATAAACATCTTTGAGATCATGAAATAAAGTTGTCGGAATTCTTATATCCATGTTTTTACAAGTTTATTATAGTACAAAACATGATTCCACCTTATCTATTTCCCAATGATCTTACAAAATACTCAATGTTAACCCGAATTGTGCCTGCGTGCTCGGTGTTTAAAAACTGAATGATTTTCAGCCTACTAACGGCTAAAGGAAACTCGGATTGTGCCTGCGTGCCCAAGTTTCATTCAAAAAATTCCTTACTTTTCTCTAAGTATTATCTGATTGTTTATGTGTTGGGTCACTGGAGCTAGTTAGTAAAAATTCCCTTAGTATGATCCATATTTCCGAGTTTGAACTGATTGGTTTTACCCAGTAATTCCGCATGACGATTCATAGTACTATTGAGCCATTTCAAACACTAAGGGCAGTTAAAACACATAAGCCAGAGAACTTAGACGACAAAGGAATATTAAAACCCGGAAACCTTGCAAAGAATTTCATAATTAAACTGCAAAAAGGCGGAGTTCTTGTTTATACAAAAGAATAGAAGCATTACAATATAAATTACATTGTAAAAGTGCAGTAATGCTCCTATTTTCTACTTCCACCATCCAGGTTAAAGACAGCCCTTCAAGCATCCGAGTCTTCTTCGCTGCTGTCATTCTCGGGGGCTTCGGGGATCTCCTCTTCCGGATAAGTGATGGAGATGTTCACCATGGAGGCGATCTTGGTGGCATGACCTTTGATTTCATCAAAGATGGTGGTTCGCTGGGTTTCCGTGTATCCTTGAGGGATACCGGACGCCACGCGCCAAGATTTGGCACCAGGGTAATGCATACGCATAAGGCCGAGAGCCATGCGTGCACCACCCCGTGCTGCGGAGAGCAAGGTGGACTCTTTGGACTCCTCCACCTCCAGGATAGCTCCCGGAAGTTTCTCAACTTCCGAGAATTCCCCAGTCCTTGTGGGAAGGAACTTGTTGACCAGCTGCATGCCAGCAGCTCTGATCGCAGTCCACACCTTCCCAAAGGCTCGGATTCTCTCAATCCGAGTAAGATCTGGGTTATCTCCTGTTTTTTCAGAAAAACAGCCAACATGTTAAGTGAAAAAGCAGAGAAAGAAAGAAAAACATGGAAAAAAGGGTAAATGAAGTAAAACTTACCGATAATCTTGTCGATTTCGGAGCCTTCCTACAGGCAAAGGTTTAAGGCACTTTCCAAGTCCTGGATAGTGGACTTGTCCTTCTCCGCCTGTTCGGAAGCCTTGGAGTGAGAAATTCCAAGGGCCAGATTGCTGGCTTCCAGATCTTTTGAGCCTTCAGAAGATTCTTATGAAGGTCCAAATTCTCCTTTCGGAGAAACTTGGCATTGCCGGCATCTTCAGCTATTTCCTTGGCCTTAGCCAAAGCAGCTGGAAAGTAAGTAAAAAATTCCGAGTTTAGGAAAACTCGAGAAAGCACTTAGACAAAAAAAAAGGGACAAAGAAACTTCAGAAAGTAAAGCGCACATGTTGTATCCGACAGCTGAAGCTGAGATAATTCCAGCTCTGCCTCTCTAACTTCAATAATAGAAAGAAGGTTTCTAACCTCCTTATTCTTGACGGAAAGTTTATTGAAAACTTCCATGTTAATGGTTTCAGCGGTTTGCTGGAACACGAGAAGGAAAAAAGTCATGTTATTAAAAAGCATCAAGGCGAAAAGTATACATTTTGCTTAATGCTTGGGGGCTAGAGTTAATACCTGGCTCATCTGCTGTAACCCCGCCAAGTTTTCAGTGAACTCTTTTGCGTATTCCGCAAAAAGAATTTCGGCCGCGCTTAGGCCATCGTTGATGTTCTTGAAGTCCTTGTCAAAGGTGGGGATTTCCTCCTCGGTTGTTCGAGAAGGACCTCCCACCTCAGGAGCCGCCCTTTCCCTCGTGTCCGTGTTCGGCACAATAGGCTGGCTGGGCTCCAAAGACTCGGTGGTGGGGGCTGCAGCATGCTCTTCTGACAGCATGGACGGTGTGTCCGGCGCGGTGGCAGGAGAAGGGTGAGATCCTCTGCTGGACACAACTTTGTGCCTCTTCAGCTTTATTGGCTTTAGAGTAGAGGGAGGCGGGCTAAAAGCAAAACAAAATGCCGGAAAAGTTAAAACTCCGAAGGCAAAAGAAAACTCCGGCAAAGGAAAGTAACCCGGATGCTCTAACCTGGAGGTGGCGACGGGGACCCCGTCAAGATCGATGATTTCCTCAGAGGAGGAGATCTTCTTGCGCTTTCGCCCACCCGCAAAGGTGGAGCGCAACGCCTCCAGTTCAGCTTCGGAAGCCAGATCCAACTCAGGAAGGTCGGCAATCTGTCAAAAAGAAAAAGCAGAGTTAGAAGCAAAAAATCCGAGTAAAACGTGGTAAAAGTTTAAATCCCAAAAGACGGAAAATAATACCTTGGGAGCCGGATTGTCGGCTGTATACATTGGCCGACTCGCTTCATATTGGTCGCGAGATGCGACCAACTGATTCACGTGATTCCGTAAGTCTCTCGCGGCCCAGTCTTTGCTGGTTGTCCGCATCTTGTCGCCGGTGCCCGTGTACTCGCAAAGGAGGCGGCCACCATGTTTGTCTAACGGTTGGATCCGCCTATCCAACCAGCAAAGGACTGTGTCCATGCCGGTTAGAGGCGGATCAGAAGAGGTGAGTTTTGCGATGCACCGCTTGATCCTTAGGAGATCAGGCGGCAGAATTTGGACGGCTTCAGTTCCCCAATTTTCTTGGGGAACGGCAGCAGTGTTCGTGAAAGGTGGAACCCTGATGGCCTTTTTAGGGAAAGGAACATCGGGATGATAAAAGAAGGAACCCGTCCAAAATTTGACGGATTCCGAAGTCTTTATCTTGGGGAACCAATCCTCCCTAAATCTCTGAAGAGTGAAGGAAATGGTTCCGCAAGTTGGGAGTGCGCCCTCCGAAGAGTTCCGCTTAACCCCGAAACAATACAGCCAAAAATCTAATCTAGGTTCTATGCCTAGATAACCCTCGAAAAGGGCCTGAAAGCCGGCTAAGTACATGATGGAATTTGGTGGCAGGTTGTGGGGTTGGATGTTGTAGTGGGAGAGGACCTGGAGGAAGAAGGCAGAAGGTTGGGGACCCATACCTCTCAGAAGGTGGGAGGAGAGAAGAACCCGTTCTCCGTCGTTCGGCATGGGTTCATTCTCGTCCTCCGGAAGCCGCCACTTCCCTTTCAGCACTAACCCTTCCTTCTCCGTGGATGGAAGGAGGGACGACGGGATGCTGCAGGCAATCCAATTGCCGGCAGTATCCGTCTCCTCATCAGCTCCGGCGGCGGCGGACGCGGCTGCGAGCTCGTCGCCAACGAGCGTGAGTTTTTCCTCCGCCGTCTCGGGAGCGAACGGCGGAGTGAGCGCGGAGCTGGAACCCGCAAGATCCGCGGCGGTGGAAATGTTTCCTTCGTCCGCCGCGGTGCCCGCGGTCTTCGCCGGCTCGTCGCCGGCGGCATGCACTGGAGAGTCCAGTTGAGGATCCATCGTGTTGATGACGTCCTCGATTTCTTGGGCGACGGTGCGGGTTGGCGAAGATGACGGAGAGGCCATTGGGTGGCGGCGCTAAGTCGTCTCCGGTGAGGTCCTGGACGCGGTGCGTGTTCGGGGTTTCTCTCTGCTGGAAGCTTGGGCGCTGCAATGGCGTTTGAAGTGAGGAGCGGAAGGTTTTTCCAGAGGACGAAGAAGGCTATTTATAGCCGGAAATCCGTCAGGATGCGTGCTAACGGCTCTTTTGACCGTTGGATGTCCAACGCGTGTCACTCGCCGGAAAATCCGGGAAATGAATCGACAGGGTGATTATGGTTATCTCCTCGTTTCCCGCGAGAATCTGTCAGAGATATGTTTCTGGGTTTCCCGCTTGAATCCCAAACGTCCCTTACGTCAGCATGATTAAAGCGCTGCTGTAGGAAGTTCCTTCTCCGCGAAGGATCGTGTGAGCAAAGCCGGATTTCCAGGATTCCGAGTTTTACGTTACCATCTCTTTTAAAAGAAGAAAAAGAAGAATCAAGACTGCTGGCCAATATTTCTCGGACAAGATACATTTGGTGAAAGACGGCGAATCAGAGTTTTAATCCTTCTTGGGGGCTACTGTCGGATATATACCGAATGGGGGTATATCAGATGGTAGTCAAAGTGCCAGATTACCAGGGTGGCCCAAGTGGTAGTGGGCTGCGGTCCATTGGGCGGCCCAGTAAGCTGACGAGCAAAAGTCGGATTCTAGAAGAACCCGGATCACAGCCCACGTGATCTGGCTTGAAGTAGAAGGCGGATTCCTTACTTTCCAAGTTAATAGTTACCGTAGTCTTCTAGGTTTCTTACTTTGTATTCCCTAATCCGGCTATTATATAAAGCCGGAAGGGAGATATGATAGATAGACAAGAAGCTATAGGCTAACTCGCCGGGAAGTTGATACTCAGCGAATAGCTAAACAGAACCTCACGTTGTACTTGTATACACAGGCTTTAGTCCTGATTAGTGAGATTGCAGGAGTAGAAACGCCGTATTACTACGACGTACCGAACCTGGGTAAACCCTGTGTTTTTGTCTTCCACGCAACCACGTCTCCCACGTCTCTACCCGTAATCTCATGGCACCCCCGTCTGTGAAAACTACTACGATGTCTCGACACCAGCGCTCATGGGTTCTCCTATTCGAAACCCTATGGGTTCACCCGAGGGATTTGTTGAGTCACAGATTCGACAGGTGCGTACTGCCTTTAGCAGGGAGAGGGAAGGGACGGGGGCGCCCGGGAAGCAGGAGGCCGAACAGCAGGCAGAGGAGATGGTCGAGCCAGTCGCGGACGGGGAGCACGGTTCGGTGCACGTGGAAAGCAAAAGAAGTGGACACAGCAATGGAGATGGCAGCAAAAAAATCTGGTGAAGCTTTCTCACGCAAGAGGAATTTGGCAGAAGCAGGACTCGAATTAGCAAAGGGGGGGTGAGCTCGATTATACGGCAAGCAGCCCTATGAAAGCAGTGCAGGAGGAAGAGGCGCAGGGGAAAAACCGAAAGCACAAAAGCAATTGATGTTGGAATACAAGGATGATCCAGCGGGGGTTAAGGAGGTCTGTCGTGGGATAATCACGGCAGACGTTACCGGGGGTAACTGATCTTGGGGCAAGACGACACAGGCGTTTGGGAGAGGGTTTAGCTCAGAGGAAAACATGGTGCAACTCGATCTGGTAGCCGGCAATCAAAGTCGCCGAGTCTCCGATCTTGATATAATAACTCAACTCTGGGATTACACTAGATGCTCGATATCAAGCGATATTGCTAGGGTTCTTAGATCTCTGTCTAAACTATACCTGGGGGTCGGTTTATAAAGTACCCGTACCCCCTGGCTTATCCTCCAAGGCGCACCCTGGATCCTACCCGGACACGGCGCCCAAACCCTAACTTTCCTTTGCCATAACCCACAATCCGGGTTACTGGGCCTACAAGCTTGGGCCTTCTACAAGTTTCCTTATCCTTAGCCGGATCCTGCGCAGCGTCCTTTGGGCCGGGTTACTCCTTGGAGTTTGACCTACCGGGTTATCATCCCCCCATCAGTAGTCCCCAGAATAGCCTGGGCTTCACGGATCCTTCCTTGAAGCGCTCGCTATTCCCTGCAAGGATATCAAACACACAAGTATGTGGAGGCCGGGTTAAGGTGCCTCAATAGATAGCTAGGCCTTACTCCATGGTGGCCATATAGTAACCCGGCTCTTCCCCAATTACCTAACTTACTTTCCCAGGTAAAACCCCAAAATGTCAAGATTCTATACTTGATAATTGACCTGATATCACGGGATGGATCTCTTTCTCCTTTTCGCTCAGATCCCCTGCTCAACATTTAAAGCGCATCTCGCCAAAACTCAAATAAATAGCCGTTTACTTCCGCAACTCCCGGCTCCCGCTCGCTGAACCGGGCTTATCCACTCGCGCTATAAATAAGCTCCTTGGGGGTAACCCGAACCCTAACGGCTCATTTCCCCCCATTATTCTTCCTTTCTTCCTCCGCGCTCATCCTCACTGAGCGCCACCACGGAAATCCCGCGCGCATCACCGGAGCCCATTGGCCGGAGGCTGCGCTCCGCCACAGCTCGCCCCGCACCGCCGCCAAGATCCACCGACAAATCTCCATCCGGCCCGTCAGGAACCGCGAAAGGGCACCAGGCTTGCGCCATCTGCCTCCGCAAGGCTTCACTCAGATCTCCTCCGGTAAGCCTCTTGCACCCATTAATTTGCCCTTGCAATTTTTGATTTCACCTTAGATTAGATACAAATCGACCCGCCAATGATTTCTCGGCCATGCCGAATTAGGTTGCTAGTATTCTTTCTAGCTCGCCCAATAGATAAGTTATGGATTCCAATCCACTCTCCTACTACCTGCAATTATTAATTTCGCCACAAATCTGAAGATAGAATTCCCAATCTGGGCCCGAACCACTCAAAATTTCCGCCTTGGCCTCAATCACCCGGCTAGTCCTCCCCTTTCCAGTTCCTTTTATTCGCGCTAAGTACCCGTGCAGCCATCCATCGTCCTCAAAAGTTCCTTCAACGCTTAGACCCCCATAATTTTCGCTATAATGCTCGATACCCGGACAGTTCGAACTCCACTCTGCACACTGACACCCGGATAATATCCAATTTTCATGCCTCAATATTACCTTGCCGATACTTGGCCGGCTCACAGCTTCCGTGTCTCATTCCTTTTATCTTCCTACCTTGTGCTTTGCAGGTCAACCACATGGCTCCCAAGAAGCAGGGAAAAACTCCGACTAAAGCCAAGGCCACCAACTCTATATCCGCCAACTAGGCGCGGTCTACGGTCACCAAGGCCAAGTTAGAGGAGCTGGTCGAGCTGGGAGTTCTTCCTCCTCAAGAGGATATCCAGTGGAGGGTGCCGGGCAAAGAGACCCGGCCTACCCCGACGAAAGACGAGGTAATCTGCTTCGTGGAACATGTGACCCGGGGCTTCCGTCCGCCGGGTCACCCTTTTTTCCGTGATGTTCTAAGCCATTACGGCCTTCGCGTTTTTGACATCGGGCCTAATTCTATATTAAACATATCCCATTTCATCGTCCTTTCCGAATCATACTTGTGCACTCCGCCAAGTCTAGCTCTTTTCGTTGAGCTTTTTCAATGCAAACCGTGCCGCGAAAGCGGTGACGGGGCGCTTCTCGCTTGCGGCGGGGTTTCTATCCAGCGCCGCAAGAATTCTCTGATGCCACCCCTCACTCTTAACTCCCATGTCAAGCACTGGCAGCTCTCATACTTTTACTGCCAAGACACTTCCCCACCCGGCCAAAAGAAACTGCCGGGTTACTCGGAGGGCCTTCTTGACATCTCCGAAAAGTTTAGTGCCTTCTCCCCTGACTCGGACAGGGAGGCCATTCAACCTCTGCTAGCCAAAATCACCACTCTCACGGCCCAAGGTCTCATCGGGCTCAACCTGGTGAAGACTTGGGTCGACTTCTGGATCCAACCCAACTCCATCCGCACAAAGTTGATGTGCGAGTATTCGGGGCAATCTACAGACCCACTCCGGTACTCTGACAACATCTTCGCGGCTGGTGACACTCATAAGACTATCAAGGGTTTTCTGACGGAGAAGCTTGAGGTAATCCGGAACATATCCGGATTGGAGCCCTTTACACTCGAGAATCCAGCCCCCAAGGTGAAAACCTAATTTTGACGTCTTTGCCTTTGCTCTTTCCACTCGATACAGTTGATGACCCGTATACTGACATTTTTCAGGCTGATGATGATTTTTGGAAGACCAACACTTCTCCTAGTTCCGAAAGCCCAGAGGAGCAGGAAGAAGCCGTTAATTCAGACAAAGGTGCCCTCCGGCTTTTACTTAGTTCCCTTAAGCTCATCATAACCCCTTCATTTTCCAACTATAACTTTGATGATATCCAGAACAAGAAGATGACGAAGAAGAAAACTCCGACGGCAAAGTAGAATCCGCCAGCGACGAGGAGGAACTGGAGCCGACAGTCAAAGTCGGATCAAAGAGAAAGACTCAAGAGGCCTCCTCCAAGGTTTCATATCACCTCCTCGCATTCAATTCGCATTCCTTTAATGATATACATGAGCTATCTTGACACTGTTTCACTGGCACTACTTGAAGGAGTCGCCCATGACCAAGCGCAGGTCAACTCGAAATCACCCGGGTGATGGTGCTCTTAACCCGGGTATTTCATTGACTCCGACTCGGCGCGCGGGTATTTACCCTATCCTTTCTCGAACGAAACATTCACCTTGAACCATTCTTTTACGAAATCTTACTTGATACTTTCCAGCCTCTCCCGAGTCCAGCGACGGATTTCCTGTGGATTTCGCGGTGAATACCGGGTAAAATCCCTTTCCTGATGCTCTACCGCGCTTCATCATCCTTTCCTGATTGTATACTAGCTGCTTACTCATAACATCTATAGGGCCACGGTCGTTACCAGCGACCAAGAGGATATGGAACCCGAGGGCCCGGGTAAGGGAAGCCCGGCTGATAAGACTACGGCCGCGTCTAACGACGAAGAGCAAGCGTCGCCGATAAACCCGGACATACAAGAAGCCGAGTATCCGATTGCCTCCCATGCAAGCAAGAAGAACAGAGCCACAACCTTGGGTGCAGAAGAAGGAGCATCGGATTCGGACATACAAATGACCCGGGCGCCGCCTCCCACTAAGAAGAAAGCTCCTTCTCGGAATTTCCAAGGCCCCGGGTCCTCTGATACGGGTAAAGCCACTTTTGATCAATTAATGAACACTCTCCTCACTATGAAGACTTCGGAGAGCAAGATCTTGGAGCGCATGGCTGCAGAGCACCAGGTAGTGACACTTGATATCTCATAGTGCATACCTAGTCCCCAAGTTCCGAGCATGACTTGCCAAAGTTATGCTTGGTACTTTATGCAATATTCAGCTTACCATAATATCCAACTGACACTTGCGTTCCTTGCTGCTTACAGGCGCAGATAACCCGGTCTGATGAAATGTTACTTAAGACCGAACAACTTCTTCTTGCCGAGGTAAAACGAAGGGAAATCCTTGAGGATGACATGAAAACTTTGAAGAAGGATGTTTCCAAATACAAGAAGAAGTGCAATGCCGCTCAGACCGCACTGAAGAAACTATCGGACCAAGTCGCTGATACTTATCAGATCTTGCTTAGTAAGTTTTTGCTGCCGATCGGCTTCATGTCTTTGCTTTATCATATGATACTCGGGATTACTAATACGTTCTTTCTTTTTGTTTCAACTGTAGGTGCCAACCTTGCGGCCCCAGAGGAGGATGCCATTGTCAAGGCTAGAACCCTAAAGACCATGCTCCGGACTTTCTTTGCCGGCACAAAATTTATACTGGATGTCGTAAAGTGGCCTACGGAGGTGTACCCGGGTGAAGAAAATCTCATTCAAGCCTGCTCCACTGTGCCTGGCTGGATTGACATCTGGAAACGCTCGTCATGCCGGATTGGTATGACCCGGGCCTTTACCCTGGCCAAGGCTTTCTTTCCGAAGCTTGACCCGGCAAAGGTAATATCCGGGTTTCCCGAATTCAAGGCGGACGGTTCCAAATTTACACCCAAGGATTTCATGGCCATACAATCCGCAGTGCGTCCCTCGCCTACCGCCTTGGCCGATAGTTTGGATCTAAACACGATTATGAGTGCATACGACGCTGATGGCAAAATTGTTACGGAGGAAGCACCCCCGCCCTTTGATATCTTGGAGAAGTGGGTTGCTAACTCCGCCAGGAAGAGGGAGGCAACTGCGAAGAGAGAGGCCGAGTTAGGATCAGGGCCGTCTGCCTCTACACCAGCTGTCCCTCCACCTGTCCGCCCTGATGCAGTGAGTCCGGGTAAGGCTGCCGGGAAAGCTAAGCAGCAAGCCCAGGACCCAGACCCGGAAGACCGTACTCAGGAGGCCGAATAGGGCAGTACCATCATAATACCTTGTTTACGTGATGCTTTGTATTCAAACTATTATGCTTTTGATGGTGCGCCTGTGCACCCCTGATACTGATGTCGTAACTTGTAACGTACTTTTAGTCCGTGATATACTTTTCGGCTTTCCTGGCCTTTTGATAACCGTGTTGCTTGTCTATTCTTTTAACTTGTTCTCGATACCCGACTCTCTTTTTGGCTCCCTTCGTAAGACTCGGTTTTCCGAATACCAGGGGCTTTGATAAGTGGACTTTTCTTTAAGTCCCCAAGACTCGGATGGTGGGGTCTTTCGAACTTCGATAGCCAATTAGTTTGTTTCTGTTTCGAAGTCCCCAGTCCCCATGACCCAAAGTCCGAGTCATGGGGGTGTGGCCTTTCTCAGAGAACAAATTGTTTTTTACCGAGTCGCAAACCTAAAGCCATTCCGTGTAGGTACTGAAGTTATGCTTGATAGTTGTTGAGTTTCCGGCTATTAGCCTTGTACTCTGCATAAACTTGTGGTTTAGATGACCCTTTTGACTATCTTGTACTGTAAGCCGGCTTTCGCGTGGATACCATGTTGTTACATCTATACGAAAACAGGGTCAGGCAAGTCCCATTGGGCTTCATGGCTGATTGTAATCGTAAGCGAACGAATCATGCCACTTTAGTGCGAGTCACATCGAGCTTAAGTAAGAAAAGTCAAGAAAATTTGGCTCCTTTGTCCAGTTATAAGATTGCAGCCGTACTCGTTTGCGAATAATCGGCCCTTATAACTTATAGGCATCAAGGCCGGGTCTTTTGGGTTTGTGGCTGGGCTATTTGAGCAACCAGCCCCCGAGACCTATATATACTCAACGTTCTTAATGATACTGAAATATTGATGTCACATGGATACTACTTACTTGTAATCAGGCTGTAACGAAATAGGACTTGATAACCATCTCTTTATTGATGCGAGAAAGTTTGGATCAGCAGGCCGCCTCATTAAAAACCTTCCAGTCCCCTTAGGTACCCTGGGTAGGAAAAGAGCGCGTCTGAAACCTGCTGCCCGTTACATTGTTTAGTTCTTCATGGACACCGGTCCCGGACTGGCGTGACCGATGCACATTCTCCACATGTTGGATTTTTTCATGACGAGTACCGGGTTTACTAGCCAACCTGGGTGAGGTGTTTCCATGACATGGCTGGTTGTGAGCGGCCGTGCAGCTTCTTCTTTTATGGCGGATTGCTTGGAGGAGTCATCCTCGATAAAAGCCACCATTTTAGCATCTTGTGCTACCTTGGATTTTGTTCTTTCGCCTTCAGTACTTGGCCTTTTTGATGTGGTTCTGTCCTCCGGGTCTGCTTGAGACCGGTAGTGCTTGAGTTCTTCTTTTCTACAGGCCTGCTCGGCCATTGCTGCGTCTCCTTCGCATTCAGCTGCTATGTCTCGATTTCCATGTATGGTAATGGTCTTCTTGGGACCCGGGATTTTTAGCTGTAGATACACATAACAGGGCCTAGCCATGAATTTGGCGTAAGCCGGCCTTCCAAATAACGCGTGATAAGGGCTGCGCAATTTGACTACCTCAAAGGTAAGCCACTCAACCCGATAGTTATCCTTTGACTCCCCAAAGGCTACCTCCAATGCGATTTTTCCCTCGGGGCACGCTGAATGACCCGGCACTATCCCATGAAAAACTGTTGAGCTTTTTTGTAGCTGAGACTCCTTGAGGCCCATGCGTAGGAAGGTTTCCCAATACAGTATATTGATGCTGCTTCCACCATCCATCAAAACCTTTTTCAGCTCATACCCATTGACCTGTGGTGCGACTACTAATGCCAGGACTCCCGGGTGTTCCACTCTTTCTGGGTGATCCCTTCTGCTCCATGTTACCTCCTGTTCTGACCATTTTAAGTATCTCGGGACAGCTGACGAAACTGAGTTGACCGCTTGCTTCATCATCTTTTTGTCCTTGCTAGAGCCTCCTGTGGTATGCACATGATATTGACCCAATTGTTTGGGGTTAGCCTGGAAACCTCCTGCCCCCTTGGTTATTACCTTGATTTCCAGCCGCCGGGTTACCAGCTGGGGGTGGGCCGTTGCCCGGGTTTCCCCCTAGACCCGGTCCTCCTCCCCGTCCTGCACTTCGCATAGCTCTGTTCACTTCCTCATTTTTCCATCTTTGTAAGTCGGCGCACTGCTCCAGAGAGTGGTTAGCTGGCCTGCCGTTCCTGCTGTGCTTCGGGCATGCCATCCTGAATATGTCCCAATTTTTACCCGGCCTTGGCGGTCCCTGATAGTTTCCTCCATTGTGATTACCTCCGTTGAAATTTCCTTCTGCTCTGGGCCTCGAAGACCCGGCTTCTGTGTTGGCGACAAACTCGAAGCCTCCTTCAAACGGGCGCTTGTTCTGGCTATTTCCGTTATTACCCGGTGTTGATCCATTGCCGGTTCTTCCGTTATTACTTGTGTTTGCTTTTACCTTCTTGTCATCAACTTCCTCTTCTGTAGTATCTGTCGCAGCGTGTTTGTTGCACGCATCCATCAATTCTCCCATTGTAACTTCCGACGCATTTCGACTAGACTTCATGCGAGTTAACTTTTGCACTAAAGGTATATACTTGCATGTTTTTGCCATGGCTTGTAGTGCATCCTTGGGCTGAATATCCGTGGACGAGTGAAGTATCTCCATAACCCGGCGCACCCAACTGCGCGCCGATTCTCCCTTCTTCTGGACGCATCGCTCTAGATCATCAATAGTGAACAATTTCCTGCACGTCCCATGAAAGTGCTTGACAAACGCGGTCTTCAATTTCTCCCAGGACTTGATCGATCCTTCCGGCAAATTGGTGAACCACAACTTTGCTGCTCCTTCTGACATCATCAAGTACATGAACTTGGCTTGGAGATTCTCGGATGCGTTGCGAATCGACATTGCCATCTCATAACTACTTAGCCATGTTTCTGGATCCATAGTTGGCTCGTAATTCACTACTTTCCCTGGCTCTTTGAATTTTTCCGGGTAAGGTTCAGCTCTGATATTGTCCGAGAGGCACTTGGGTCCCGCAAGGACGGTCGAGGCCGGCCTTGCTCTAGAAACGTGTGATACAGCGGGGGGCGCGGCTGGGCGCGGTGCAGCGGGAAGTCCATGCGCTGCAGACCCGGCCGCGGCCCTCCGAGCTCTGGAACTATCCACAACAGTCTGTGCTGTTGATGCTGCCTGAACGCGGGGAGGAGGCGGCATTTGCTGCTGCTCTTCCCTCCGCCGTGCTGAATTTGTTTGGATATTCCCTTGTTGTTGACTGACGTATGGCGTCCCGTGCATACCGCTTCTATGATCCGGATAATTGGCTTGCTGTGCCACCGCAGTGTGCAACAGATCGATGGCTTGCCGGGTCTTCTCTGCATGGGGTGACTCTCCCGCAGGGATTTGATTTAACGCGAGTGTTGCCGCATACACATTGTCCATGGGGTTATTGTAGTGACCAGCTGGTGTGCGAAATCGTGATGGTGGCGGTGGTGGTAGATCGTTGCCGGTTGTGACTCTAGTCTGTGGGAGGGGTAACCCGGCCCGCTCGTCTGCCGGATGTGTCCCTGCTGTCGCCGGTTGGGGTGCGGTTCCCTGGTTCACCACTGGTATCGGCTGATCCTGAGGTGTGACAAATAAATTAGCCGGATTAATAACCCCGCCCGTTGCTGGTAACCTAGTTTGATGCCTTTGATGTACTCTAGATGTTTCCTCTCGGAGCCGAGTTTCCAGCGCATCCAGCTCACGCTGCCGCGTGGCCATCCCTTGCCTTTCTGCCTCTACCTGCCTTCTTTGCTGTTCCAGCGCACGACGAGCCACATCCAGATCCCTGACACGTTCCGCTGCGTTTTCCGGAGTGATAACCGTTGCAAGAACCGTGGGGTCTAGAATCAGATTATTATCGAATAAGGCCGGGTGGCGCGGGTTCGAAGGACCCGCCCCTGGTGTCCGGTTTCCCAGGAATCCGAACGTATTTGCATGCAACTCCTCATCTGCCGCACGGCTGGTTACTGATGCCGACTCTCCATCAACCCGGGCCAAAACCGAGTCTCCGTTAGCCGCGCCCTGCTGCTGGGCCAATGCCTGAGCCGCCCCGACTGATGTCGCGGTTGCGTTCCCTTGGTTGAGATTGGCCGCGGGAGCCGCATAGACTGCAACTCGGCGTACGATACCCGGTGTAAATTCGTGCTGTTCTTCCTCGCCGTTCTCCTCCTCATACCGGTTTTCCAGCAGATCCAGGATAGACCCGGTATCATCTTCTCTTTCGACCCGGTCGCGCGGGGTCCATGCCGGCTCCTCCGGCTGTTCCCACTCCGCGATGGGTTCTTCTGCCGGATGTGTCGTTCCGATCGATTCTTCATCATCTGATCGGATAGAAGTGGCTTCTCCTGGCACAGAATCAGATCCAATATTGTCAGGGATCGAACTGGAAGTACATACCATACCAATGAAGACGCTGATCCGGCCGATTGTCACGACGGATCCGGATTCGAGGTGATCCAACTCTGGCCCCCAGCCGGAATCGTCCACCATCTTTTCTCCTTTGTGGTCGATGTAGATTTCGCCGACGACAAGATTCTCCATGCTCTTCCGAGCTTCTCCCGTGATGTAAACACCTTTGGACGCAGGCCCCACGGTGGGCGCCAACTGTCGTGGGATAATCACGGCAGACGTTACCGGGGGTAACTGATCTTGGGGCAAGACGACACGGGCGTTTGGGAGAGGGTTTAGCTCAGAGGAAAACATGGTGCAACTCGATCTGGTAGCCGGCAATCAAAGTCGCCGAGTCTCCGATCTTGATATAATAACTCAACTCTGGGATTACACTAGATGCTTGATATCAAGCGATATTGCTAGGGTTCTTAGATCTCTGTCTAAACTAGACCTGGGGGTCGGTTTATAAAGTACCCGTACCCCCTGGCTTATCCTCCAAGGCGCACCCTGGATCCTACCCGGACACGGCGCCCAAACCCTAACTTTCCTTTGCCATAACCCACAATCCGGGTTACTGGGCCTACAAGCTTGGGCCTTCTACAAGTTTCCTTATCCTTAGCCGGATCCTGCGCAGCGTCCTTTGGGCCGGGTTACTCCTTGGAGTTTGACCAACCGGGTTATCATCCCCCCATCAAGGTCCCTCCCCCTCCCCCGGCCTATATTCCACCTCGTGATCTAAAGAAACAGAAGAAGGTGATAAAGGGAAGTGAGCAGGAGAGCAAGCAACAAAATTATGGGGCGGGCTCCAACATGGAGTTCCGCCAGGCGCAATGAGTGACGGTCGTGGATTGGGCAGCGCCGCGACCGTGATTGAACTTCGTAGTTTTGCGAAGTTTTATGCCCCTACCGTACTTTGTGTACTCGAAACTCAAGTCCACAAAGTTTGGTGAAGGACTGTGTAGATCCCTAGGCTACGATAAATCTTTTGATGTAAGCAGTGTGGGTCGCAAAGGAGGAATTGGCATATTTTGGAATAAAGAAATAAAGGTTGAAATTTTACCGTACTCGCAATATCACATTGATGCTATAATTACTGAGAAAGAAGGCGAGCCGTGGAGGCTCACCTGTGTGTACGAGGATGCAAAGCCTCACCTACGGTCTCGGACGCGGGATATGCTCAAATTCATAAAATCATCATGTCCTCATCCTTGGATGTGCATTGGTGATTTTAATGAGGTGTTACATCGATCAGAACACGTAGGAGTGCAAGAGAGAAGTCTTGCACAGATTATGGGGTTCCGTGAGATGGTGGATGTATGTGGACTTCGTGATCTCGGATACGAAGGACGCAGTTGGACTTTTGAGAAAAAAGTGGCGGGGGGCTCTTTTTGTCGAGTACGTCTGGATAGGGCACTGGCTACTTCGGACTGGTGCGCTCGTTTCCCCATGCGAGGGTGGAAAATCTGGCAGCTGCAACATCGGATCATGGACCGATTTTATTGAGATGGACGTCGCCGGCATTGGCAAACAAATCAAGAAGGACGAGGAGTACATTCAGGTATTAGCTTATGTGGGAGACGCATGATGATTTCTCACCATCGCTGCGTCAGTTTTGGCAGGATGAGGGTATTGCAAGCACGGCTCTGGAATTGCAAGGAAATTAACCAGAGTGTCCAGTCGCTGCAAGGATGGGAAAAGAACACTTTCGGTCACATGAAGCTGGAGCTTAAGCAGCTAAAGGGGAGTTGGACAGATTACAACAAAACCTAGTAAGACTCGAACCTTCTCATGCCGAGATCAATGTCACTGACCACCGAATAGTTGAACTAAGCCACTGGGAGGAGGTCATGTGGCAGCAGCGATCACGCGTGCAGTGGCTCTCGGCGGGAGATAAAAATACAAAAAAATTCTGTATGAGAGCAACTCAGAGGAAGAGGAAAAACATAATTGAAAAGCTGAAAAAACATGATGGGTCTATGACCCTGGACCAGCAAGAGATGGGAGCTATGACTACTGATTTTTACAAATCCATGTATCGATCGGAAGGCACAAGTAATATGGCAGCGGTACTCGACACAGTTCCAAGGAAGGGGACTCAAGCAATGAATGATGATCTGAGCCGACCATATGAAGAAAAGGAAGTCAAGGAGACCCTTTTCCAAATGTTTCTGACAAAGGCACCGGGCCCTGATGGGTTCCCGACACATTTTTTCCAGTGCCATTGGGAGGTCTGTGGATTGGAAGTGAGCTCGGCCGTGTTGCGGATTCTAAGAGGGGATGACAGCCCCGAGACGATAAACAACACGTTTATTGTGATGATCCCAAAGGTGGCTAAACCAGAAGATCTGGGGTAGTTTAGACCCATAAGCCTATGCAATGTTTTGTACAAAATTGCATCGAAAGTGGTTGCTAATAGGATAAAGGGGATTTTACCCGAGATCATCTCGGAGGAACAATCTGCTTTTATTCCGGAAAGGCTTATACCGGATAACATTATATCCGCTTCTGAGTGCTTGCATTTTATGAAGCGCAAGAGAGCAAGAAATTCTCGTTGCTGTGCGCTAAAGCACGACATGAAGAAGGCATATGACCGAGTAGAATGGGATTATCTTCGAGCCATAATGCTTCGCCTCGGTTTTCAGCGAGTATGGGTGGAGTCAGTAATGCGCTGGTAACTACTATCTCTTTCTCAGTTTTATTTAACGGAGTTCACTTGGAAAAATTCACTCCAACAAGGGGGATCTGGCAGGGCGATCCTATTTCTCCATATATGTTTCGTCTAGCAGCAGAGGGCCTCTCGTGCCTCATAAAATCTAGAATTGGGTCATCAAACTTAAGTGGTCTAAAGGTGGCACCGTCAGCTCCGATGGTTAGCCATTTACTCTTTTCAGATGACAGCCTACTTTTTTTAGAGCAAACAGGGAGAATGCGGAGGAAATAAATGAGATTATGCAGCTGTATTGCAGTGCTTCTGGACAACATGTGAATATGGATAAATCCTCAATTCACTTTGCTCAAGGTTGTCTGGAAAGTGTTAAGAATAATGTTATGGGTATCCTCAATGTTCATAATATTACCCTTAGCGAGAAGTATTTGGGAATGCCAACGGAGGTTGGAGTATCGGTTAACGGGGATTTCAAATATCTAAAGGACCGGGTTTGGAAGAAAGTACATGGATGGTTAGACTTGTTATTGTCAGCAGCAGGGAAGGAGGTTCTGATCAAATCCGTGGCACAAGCAATATCCACTTATTCCATGTCTTGCTTCAGATTACCGAAGGGGCTGTGTAACCACATTAACGGTCTCCTTAGGAATTTTTGGTGGGGGAGCAAGGAGGGGAATGAAGGACTTGTTGGGTGGCATGGGATCAAATGACGAGACCTAAGCACCTAGGTGGACTGGGTTTTCGGGATATCGAGCTCTTGAACCTGTCACTATTATCAAAACAGGCGTGGAGGGTTTTGGAAGAACCAAAATCTTTGAGCGCAAGAATCTTTAAGGCTGTTTATTTCCCAAATGGCGAGTTTTTGGATGCTCCTTTGGGAACTAATCCATCAAAAAATTGGAGATCAATTTTGGATGGAAGGTAAGTACTAAAACAGGGACTTATTAAAAGGATTGGCACCGGGTCGAATACGGATATTTGGAATTCAAACTGGTTGCCAAGGAGGGGACCATTGCGCCCTATCGCTTCTACTACAGAAGAACCACCATTGCTGGTAAGTGAATTGATTGATCATAACAATGGGGCCTGGCTAAGAGAGAAGATACAGCAGACTTTCTTACCCATGGATGCGGATGTCATTTTTAGCATCCCTTTGAGTACCAGGAGACACTCGGATTTCTGGGCGTGGCATCACGAGAAGACGGGGATCTTCTCGGTTCGTTCTGCATATCGTATGTTGATTCAAACACGAGAGTCAAGGACAGCTTGCCTAGAAGGGGATACGGCTAATTCAAATACAAACGACGTTGAGAAGAGTTGGACTTCGTTGTGGAAGGCAAAAGTCCCAGCGAAGATCAAAGTATTCTTATGGCGTTTGGCTCGACAGTCGCTACCCACAGCGGATGTGGCACATCATAGGCATATGGCACCCACCAATAGATGCATAGTTTGTGGGGATTTGGACTCGTGGATGCACTCCCTCATCGAGTGTCACCGAGCGAGGAGTGTGTGGGCGCTGGGATCGGAAGAGGTTTTAGATTTCGTCACAAACCTGAAGGAACCCCACGCACGCAGATGGTTAAAAGCAGTTTTTGACGCATTATCGCATGAGGAGACAACAAAGGTGATCGTTACTCTATGGGCGCTGTGGCATGCGAGGAGAAAGATCATTCACAAGGGGGTTTACCAAAGTCCCCTCTCGATACACCTGTTTATCGGGAGATTTATCGATGACCTTGCTGTTTCGAAGAAACCGCCAGACCAAGCTCGGCCTAGGCAGGTAGTGCCGCGATGGATACCTCCTCCAGCGGGGTCTGATAAAGTAAACGTTGACGCAGCTGTGTCCAAAAACAGTCTGATGGCGTCTATAGCGGCAGTAGCAAGAAGAGGGGATGGAACATTCTTGGGAGCTTCTGCTGTTGTCCTTGGAGGCCTGACGGATCCTGAGACACTATAAGCACGAGCTTGCCGGGAGGGTTTAGCTTTGGCTGCTGATCTTTACCTGAAAAACATAACAGTGGCATAGAATGCTGGAATGCAGTGAAGAGCCTGAAGGAAGGAGGAAAGAGACCCTATGGACACATTGTTACAGAGATCAGGGAGACTGCCTTGACTTTCTTGGCAGCAGAGTTCAAGCATGAGGGACGATCTTCAAATATTGATGCCCACAATCTAGCTAAAGGTTCGATTAATTTAGCAATAGGCAGACACGTGTGGTATCAAAGTCCACCTGATGGTGTAATTCAATTTTGTGATATTTGAATAAAGAGGTAGGAATTTCTCAAAAAAAAAATTTACTGAAAAGTCATAAGTAGTACAGTACAACGGATACTAGGCTATCCCAAATATTATCGAAATTGCCGAGAGGATTTAGCATACACTATGGCGCCGGCATCTCCATGTTTGATGAGTGTCAGTATCGGAAAATATTTCACCGAGATGTCAAATGTACGTACTCGGCATAGTAAAGTAGGAGTACGTAGAGAGTACACATGTCGTTCTTATCTTTTAGACGGAAGTCACCAATGGTGCCTCCGAAGCCGACTTGGAATAGGGATGCATGCCTCGTATATGGAGGACAAACCCTAGCTAGATCGAGATAGCTAGTTTCGGAGGTCAAAAACAAATTCGATGGCCGTGCCGCACCACCGCCAGCGAAACCGCGTCCTGATGGTCACCAAGGACGACGAGCACAGATACCTCCTCTACAAGATCAGGCTCAAGGACCTCTTCTACACCGCCGCCGACACTGTCCACGCCCAACCTGCACGTGGTGCGCGCCGCCTCCCCGCTCCCATCGCACGCTTCGACACGCTCACCGACAAGGCCGAAATCATCGACTTCGCGCTCGCCGACGGCGGCTCGACCCTCATCGGCGTCAGCAACCTGCGCCGCTGCGTCCTGCACGACACCGCGTCCGGCGCAACCTCGGCGGGGCCGGACCTGCTGCACAACAAGCCTGGCGGCAACTTCGTTTTACCGCTGCCGGGCGGCCGTCTCCTCGCGATCAGGGTACGCGGCGGCCTCCCCGGCGAGGCGCCCTTCGCCGAGGCTCTCGTCGGCGGCGCCTGGCGCGCCCTCCCCGACCCGCCGCCCGAGTTCTGCTCCCTCATCCCCTCCATGCCGGGGTGCAACGTCAAGGCCTGCGTCGCCGTCGGGGCGCGCGTCTTGGTCTCGGTGGTCGACAGGGGCACTTACTCGCTTGAGGATGACGCGTGGCACAAGGAGGGCGACTGGGAGCTGCCCTTCAGCGGCCGCGGCCTCTTCGTCCCGGAGCTAGGCTCCGGGCTCTGCTTCGGCCTGTGCCATCTGACCGGCCGCCTCTGCGCCTGGGACATCAGCCAGTCGCCGCCGGCCGTCCGCTACGCCTGGGACGACACCACGCCGCGCTTACCCAAGGGCCGCGCCGCCATGTTCCCGGAATGCAGCCTGGCCTGCCTCGGCAACGGCAAATTCTGCATCGCCTGGACCATCGGACACTTTAGTCGCGGTTCCACGACAATACGGCGGCGAACCGTGTACCTGATGGGTGTGAAGGTCCGCAAGGCATCCCGTGGTAGGCTCCACATGATCCGGCACAAGGACTGTATCTACAAACTGACCCATGCAGGAATGGCCTACGCTCTCCATGCTGATTAGGATTAAGAAACAAGGATCCCAATTCCACGGCCGGCCTGACGTGCCTCCTTTTAATTTCCAGACAGTTAACAATAGAGGGAGGGAGTACTTCAATGTAAGTTGGTACCCTGACCCTTGTTGTGTTGGATGGCTCATGAATGAACGGCCCAGTTTGATCCTTCCCACCGAGACGTATGAAACCTTTCTATTGTGCTAAGCGTCACAAAGTATGCGGCTTGATTGCTTTTGGCTGTTTTTTTTTTTGTTTTGAAAACCATATTAACGGAGTTTCAGAATATTCTCGTAAAATATACTGATGTAGCCGATGGAGTATCCCACGAACATGTAAAAAATCAATTTCAAATACTTTATATTTTCACATACACAAAGATGACAAAAGTGTGGACCTAGTATAGGTATTTTCCAATCTCAAATTTTACCCGATTTTGTCATTTTTGAATAACTCATAATATAAAGTATTTGAAATTGATATTTTACACGTCTGTCTGATACACCATTGGGTACATCCGAATCTTTTAAACCAGCAATAGCAGTGGATCAGCTCGGGAGCAAAAAAAACACTTACTGGGTTGCATGATTGATAAAAGCAATATATTTATTGCTGAGATACACGTTTTTGCACCAAGAAAATATCACAAATAACATCCATGATGCAGACGGCCTAAAGAGAAAATGAAAAATGAAAGGGAAAATCCATGACAATCAAATCCTCGCAGCAGCAGTCCCACAAACCACCACCAAAGACAACATCGGGAATACAAAAAGGTTATCCAAAAACGACGCCTCCAAGAAGGGGAATAGTGCACAACACCATTGTCGCCGGATCCAAGATCTTAAGTTTTCACCATATACAAAGTCTGACCTCTCAAAACAATATCTTCAGCAAGGTCATTGCTAGACACAAGCATTGAAGACTAGAACTTAGGTTTTCACCCTAAAAGTCAAGACTCGGCACTCAAGGAGCGCCACCAAATTTGAATTCCTCTGATGCAACCGCCCTCACTAGCCAAGATAGCTTCTAGACGGAAGGCTCGAGCAGAGCCCGGCTTTAAATTAATAAAGCCACAACGGCAGAGTACAGTAGAACAAAGAGACGAAACTAAAATTGCGAAAAACATAAAAAGGCCAACATCAATGGCAGGAAACCACACGCCAAGATAGCATCTGCAAGTCATAAAACACGAGGCTCACATGTATCATATCCAAATTGGATTTGAACATCAGCCACTGTGAAGTGACAACTTCATCGTCTCGAAGAGCACTCGTCAACACTCCTTCACACATGATAAAGTCAATGGCCGATGAACCCAACCTCTAGATAAGTTCAGTATGTTCCATCATGTCATGCATTCCTAGGGCACGCCAGATCGGTGCTACTTGATCATACGTTAAACTTAATAACTCCCTCGTTCCTATAAGTAGGGAATAAGTTTCTGATACGGACATAAAGATATAGTACCCCCTCCGTTCAAAAATACATGGCTTCCATTTGTCTGAGTATGGATGTATTTAGATATGTTTTAGTGTTTACGTATATCCATATCAAGATAAACGGAAGTCATGTATTTTTGAACGGATGAAGTAATTATGTTTCATCCACACCCCTCCTCTCCTCAAGCCTCTCTCTCTCTCTCTCCCGACAAAAAAGAAGGGGTATATTTGTTTGCTTTTATTTGTTGAGTTATTTGTGACCAAAGTGACACCATTGGACGAATCTGTCCCCAACCATTTTGGTAGTCCAGGTGAAACGCATGCATCCATGATCTGGCAACGACATTTTTTGTTCACGATCCGCTTCTTGGAGAACCTTTTTGGCATTCTGGGAGTAGCCTGTGGTGGTGGTAGTTCCTGCTACTTCGTTGATTAGTTTAGCATACCACTTGCACTTTGAAGAGTTTATTCATCATTTTTTTTTTCGGTCATTTTTTTAGACTAAAGCCCCCCCCCCCCCCCCCCGATTTCATTGAAATCAGAACAGCAGAAGTTTACGAATTCTTACAACCGGTGAAACCACCAAAGTACGACAGCACCACTCACAGGTGGGCAAGGATAAGGGGAAGTTTTAACCAGCAACAAGGAAAACTAATAAGGACGCGGCTAGGCTAAACAGCCAAAAGAAACAACGAGAGCAGAACCCGGTCAACGCTTAGATAGGAACTTCGCGAGCAGGTGCTGGCAGGTCTCCTCCTGCGCAGCTGCAGGGTCAGGGATCGGGTCCAACGACTTCCACGAACGAGGCATCAGCGCCAGGCAATGCGCAAAAGCTCGCCGCGCATCTTGTTCAGCTTCAGAATGCACTGCTCCAGGAGCCTCGAGACGACGTCGTTTGTCAGCACTTTCCACACGGAGAGCTCGGCGCTCATCCTTTGCCAGATGTCCTGAACACCTGGCCAGCAGAGTCCCTGAAAGCACATATCGTTACGCAGTTTCCAAAGAGACCACAAAGCCGCAGTACAGACCACGTTAGTAAAAGAATTATTCTTCTCACTAATCCACCATCTAGCAATAGACTCAAAATCTTGGCCAACAGGTCGAGCAACAAGTTCAGAAACAACTTCCCAGACCATCTTAGCCGCAGAGCATCCAAAGAATAGGTGATGACAGGATTCTGTCTCAGGACAGAACAAACAAGACATGTCAGGCACAGCCCTCCTTTTTGCCAAGTTTTCTCTAGTCATTAACCTATTCTTAGCTAACAACCACAGAAAAATGTGCAGCCTAGGTGGAACCTTAAGGCTCCAAACAGCAGGTGTATGAACAGGGGTAATACCACGGTTGTTAACCAGGCCATAAAAAGACCTCACACTGTAATTTCCTGATGATTCAAATAACCAAATAGGTTGATCAGTATCTTCAGACAAAGGAACAGTTGCCACCAGTTGGCAGAGCTCTTCCCACATGGCCATTTGAAGAGGGGAAACAGTTCTCCTAAACGTGAGCCTAAGCTCACCATCTTGCCAGGCCTGAGCCACTGTAATATCATGTTCATTTGAAATCTCAAAGAGATTCCAATAACAAACAGCTAGGCTACAATGACCAATCCACACATCACTCCAAAATTTAACTTTATGGCCATTACCCACCTTCCATTTAAAACCACATTTTGCAGCCCTAGCAGCCCACATCACACCCTTCCAAAAAGTTGAGCAAACCCCAGGGACAGAAGAGAAAATGTTGGGGTCAGGATCATACTTAAAATCAATGATTTGTTTCCAGATTTTATGTTCATCCTTATGGTATCTACTTACCCAAGAGGCAAGCAGACACAAATTAAAATCACCAAGGTTTTGGATCCCAAGACCCCCAAAATCTTTCTTAAGAGTCACAAGATCCCAATTAGCTAAGTGGAATTTTCTATTCCCTTCTGAATCACTCCACAAAAAGTGAGACATCTGGGTATTGATAGCAGCAATAGCCCACTTAGGGAATTTAAGAACAGACAAGAGATACATAGGGATACTGGCAATACAAGCCTTCAACAAGACCAGCCTACTTTGATAGTTAAGCAATTTTCCTCTCCACCCAGAGAATCTCTTGAAAGTCTTATCAACAATAGGTTGAAGATCCTCCCTCCTAAGCTTGGAAAAGTGAAGGGGGGCGCGCAAATATTTACAGGGAAATTCAGATTTTTTGCAACAAAAGACCTGAGCAAAAACATTCATCTCTGCTTCTCCCACATGGATCCCCATGACATCAGTCTTATGATAGTTTATTTTCATCCCTGGCATACTTTCAAAACAGGCTAATAGCCATTTTAGATTTCTAGCAAACTCAAGCTTAGCCTCAATGAAAAGGATGGTGTCATCAGCATATTGAAGACTGATGACACCTCCAGGAACTACTTGAGGGAGAATCCCCTGGATCAGTTCAGCATGAGAAGCTTTAGCAAGCATTTTGGAGAAGACATCAGCTACAAAGTTAAAAAGCATAGGAGAGCTAGGGTCCCCTTGCTTGAGCCATTTTCCTACTTTAAAGTAGGAGCTGTTCTCATCATTAATTCGAACACACAGAGAACCACCAACAAGCAAGGACTTGATCCAAGCCCTGATAACAGGGCCAAAGCCCCTAGCTAGCAGCATCTCATCAAGAAAATCCCAGTTAACCCTATCATAAGCCTTTTCATAATCAATTTTCAACACTAAGGAGGGAAACCCCCTTGTGTGAGCAGCATGGATTAATTCTTGGGCAGAAACCACACTTTTTAAGATAAACCTCCCTTTAATGAAGGCAGTTTGATTGTTAGATATAATCCTGCTGCCTATCAGGGAGAGCCTATTATTAATGGCTTTGGAAATGATTTTGAGGCTAAAATTACCCAGGCTGATGGGTCTAAAAAATTTCAGATCTCTAGCATCAGGTTCCTTAGAAATCAGGGTAACAATAGCATAATTCAGTCTATGGACTGACATCCTACCAGATTCAAACTCCTTAACCAAAGCTAGAAAATCAAATTTAAAAAGGTCCCAAAACTTTTGGTAGAACAGAAAAGAAAACCCATCTGGACCAGGGGCACCTCTAGCATAAGAACTGAAAACAGCCTCTTTAATCTCCTCATTAGAGAAAGGTTTCTGAAGAAGGTCATTCTCCTCAGAGGTGACCAAATCTTCAGGGTCCCAAAAATCAGGACCCAAGGTGATGTTAGTTTTTGGTTCTGCAGCAAACAATTGCTTATAAAAATCCACAGCCACCTTGGTCATATCAGGAGTACTACTAACAGGGCCCAAAGGGCCATCCAAAACAGTTATATGTTTCTTCCTTCTCCTCTGGTTAGCTACAGCATCAAAATAAGCAGTATTCCTGCCACCCTCTCTAATATACCTATCTCTGGATCTCTGCCAGGCTTTGGTCTCTTCATCCCTGAGGATCTTATCAAGATCAATCTTGATTTGTTTGTGTCTAGCTTTTTCCTCATCAGACAACAAACAGGATTCAGAGAAGGTATCTAAAATATCAAATTCCTGCAGGAGGTCACTCTTGTTTTTTCTGTTGGCAGCATCAACATTGATGCTCCAACCTTTACACTTTATCTTAAGCAGCCTAAGCTTAAACTGCCATCTATCTACTTGATCAGATAAATGGCAGGGGGAATTCCACACAGAGTGAACCATGGTAATGAACTCAGGATAATCTAACCACCACTTTTCAAACCTGAAAAGCCTGGGCACTGGACTAGCAGTAGCTCCAGTATCCAGGAGGAGGGGAGCATGATCACTAACAGGACTAGGTAAGGTTTTAACAGTACTAAGAGGAAATTTAGCCTCCCATTCAGTACTAACCAAATTTCTATCAAGGGTAGCCAAGATAGGATCATCATGATTGTTAGACCAAGTAAAGGTTCTATTAGCAGGCTTGATTTCCAACAGGGCCCATCTATTGATCCAGTCATTAAATAGCATGGTATGGTTAGCATTAACCACACCATTTGAAAGAGCATGGTTCCCCCATGTGTGGTTTTGGTAATTGATGACAATCACTATGGACTAATGGTTGCATTGAGCTATACTTGTAAAGTTTGTCCATAGGCAATGATTGATGTCCATGTGTTGGATTCAAGATAATCAAGTGGTGACCAAGGTGCTATTCATGTGAATATCCCAAGCTTGGTCATGAGAGAGTTGAGCATATTGCAAGTATGTCTTGAAGGAGAATATTGTGTGAACATTCATCTTTACCTTCAAGACATCATTATTATGAAGATAGAAGAAAAGATAAAAGGTTGATCAAGGCAAAGTGTTAAGCGATGGTTAATATTGATCAACTCACAAAGCAAGAAGATGTACCATGTGGTATCATGGTATCGTAAGTAATTGTTCATATAGCTTTGTGTTCTAACCCATTATATGTTTGTGTGGTATATCTATGTGGGGTTAGGTATCTTTCCATGGGCTTGCATCAGAAGGAAGATTTCATATAGTCCATGGTGGGGACGCCAAGTTGTGGTCGTCATCAAGTTCGAGAAGTGCAAGTTCAAGGGGAGCATATCGAAGAGATCACATTCTTGAATATTGCCACTCTTTTGGAGATAATGTCCAAGTAAAGATGTACTTAAAATAACCTCTCCCATAGTGGCATATGGGGGAGCAATCTTTGTGTCTTCACCAAGCAAAAAGAAATCAAGAAAGGTGTTCCATCTTGAGGAGGTCAAGATTGTCATATTCTAGATCAAGTGGAATTCTCAAGGCAAAGGTATGATCTTGATAGGTTTTTTATTTTACCGGTCTCATAGCATTAGGAGGGAGACCGGGTTATAGGATAGATAACCGTACTATCAAGAGGGGCTCTCATATTAGCAACTTGATCGCATCACTCGGAGAGAGCTCAAACCTTTGCATACTTGGCATAATCTTTCTTGGTTCTTATTTGTGTTTTCTCCATTTGTGGTTTTAGAGCTTGTCATGTGCTTCAATACAAGCTCAAATTCATCAAAAACGGGTTTCGCATGAAAAACTTATTGCGTTTTTGATATTGGAGGTTTTACCGATTGTTCCTTTATAGAGAGGTAATAACTTTCGTCATTTGGTTTTATCATCCAATGATGTACTATGATGTTTCTTTGCATAATATTGTAGTGCTCGTTCTTGCGATTTCAACGAGCCCAAGATCATCGAAAACGGAGTCCGGATGCAAAAGATATCGCGTTTTTAGTGAGGGGGTTTTCTGGAAAATCGTAGGCCGGCCTCAGGCCGGGGTGGGCTCCCCGGGCCGGACCCCTACCCGAACCGTCCGTCCTGGAGGCCGGCCTGGCCGGCCTGGGAGGCCGGGGTGGCGCAGAATGCCCCCAACAGGCTGATTTTGGGGGGCTATAAAAGGGGCCTTCTTCCCCATTGGTTCCCCACCTTTTGTGCAAGTTTTCCCCCACCATTGTTGACATTTTGGAGCTTGCTCTCTCTCTATTCCTCCATGATTCTTGCCTCCAATTAGTGGGAAAAGAGAGAGGAGATCTAGATCTACCATTCCATCAATCCATCTCTCCTCTTAGTGAGGGGAAAGTCTTTGGATCTAGATCTTGTGGATTCATTTGTTGAGTTCTTCCTTGTTCTTCCTCTCTTCTCCCCCCATAGCATTTGTTGCTTTGGTGGGATTTAAGAGTGAAGGATTTGAGCACTTTTTGTGTTCTTGCCATTGCATAGGTTGCATCGGTTTGATTTCTCTACAAGGATTCGTTCGAGTGAAAGGTTGAGAAGCTTGTTACTCTTTGAAGGGGAACGTAGCATAGAAAACAAAAATTTTCCTACGCGAGAGACACCCGAAAGGCCAAGATCTAATCTAGGAGACGAAGTGCAACGGGCAACAAGAGGGTTAAGGAGAACACATACCCTCGAAGACTCAAAGTGGTACGAGATCAAATCTCGTTGTTGGCGTAGTCGTACTCACACCGATCCCGATAGCGAGAAGATGGGCACCGCAATCCGGCGGTGCATCCGTGATCGGTCACACGTACGGTTGATGACGACCTCCGTTCCCTCGTTCCAGCGGGGCGCGGAAGTAGAGGATCCCTCGGAACTCCAGCAGCACGACGACGTGGTGGTGGTGAAGAATCCCACGGTCAGGGCTTCGCCAAGCCGGAGACCATGAAATGGAGCAGCGGGTGGAGGGAAAGGGAAGTGGCCAAGTGTGTGGAGGAGGGAGAGCTCTCACCCTCCTTTTATAGGAGAGGGGGGAGGCAGCCCAAGGGGGGTGCGGCCAGCCCATGGGGGTGCCCCCACCTCTTCCCTCATCATGTGAGTGGAAGCTCCACTCACACCCACTCATGCTCCCATAATTTCCCACTTGGAAAATCCAAAGGTTTTCTTTTAATAAATAAATAAAACCTTTTTATTTCTTTATTTCAGCATTTGTTAATTCTATTAACAAACTTTTGCATATAGCACCTCGAATCATTTGTTAATTCTATTAACAACCATTCGACGAAAAACCCCTTGAACTATTTCAATTTTCCCCGAAACAATTTCGGTGCTGTCCAAAATATTCTTCGATATTCCGTATCCTCTCAAATGCGTCATCGAACCTTAAGTGTGTCACCCTACGGTTCGCGAATAAGATAGACATGATCGAGACTCTTCTCCGATCAATAATCAACAGCGGGATCTGGAGATCCGTGATGACTCCTATATATTCAACGATGACTCTCGTGATCGTGTGAACCAACAATGCCGTGAACTATTCCCTTTGTCTCGCGATATTTTACTTGTCCGAGATTCGATCATTGGTATCAACCATACCTTGTTCAATCTCGTTACCGACAAGTACTCTTTTCTCGTTCCCGTGATATAACATCCTTGTGATCATATCACGTGCTTGCAAGCGGTTTCGATGTGATATCACCGAGAGGGCCCAGAGTATATCTCTCCGTCATTTGGATGGACAAATCCCACTCTTGATCCATGATCCTCAACTAATACTTTCCGAATACTCAATGACACCTTTATAGTCACCCTGTTACGGTGTGACGTTTGATGCCATCAAAGCACTCTTCCGGTATCAGTGATTGACATGATCTCATGGTATAAGGAATAAGTTACTTCGTGTGTTTGATATAACAATGTAAACTAAATGACTTGATCGCATTGCTATATTCTCTTTGGGTATATGTTCATCACATCATTCTTCTAATGACATGACCCCGTTATTAATAACATCCAATGTTCATGATCAGGAAACCTTGATCATCTATTAATCAACGAGCTAGTTAAAAGAGAGGCTTTACTAGGAACCATTGTTTGTTTATTAAGCACACATGTATCAACGTTTCCGGTTAATACAATTCTAGCATGAGAAATAAACATTCATCATAAACAAGGAATAAGATAATAACCATTTTATTATTGCCTCTCGGGCATATTCCCTTCAGTCTCCCACTTGCACTAGAGTCAATAATCTAGTCTGTAAGCACTTAACACATATGGCGTTCCAGTGTTATTACCATGCTTCGCATGTGGTAAACATTATCAAAAAGATCTGAACTGTTCAGGTCCTATTGTATTTGCATGTTCTTTGCGTCTACACGCATCACTCATTCTCTAATGAGATGGCTTTGTATATATATGGTCAATTTGTGAAAACTTAATTCCTCAGCTTAAACTGATGTCACTAACATTGTGAAAATGTAGCTTCATAGTGTTAGCATTCTTGGAAATTCACCAAGTTCCGGTGGTACCTTAATTCCTCAGCTTAAACTGATGTTACTAACATTGTGAAAATGTAGCTTCATAGTTTCAGCATTCTTGGAAATTCACCAAGTTCAATAAAGAACTACTTGACACAAAATACGCTTATAATCAGTTGTCAACACAACGATATACTTTAGCCTTTGTTGTAGTATCTGTCACAATATTTCAATTTTGAAACTCTTTCAAATCCAGCATGGAACTTTCTTCCATCCTATTGTGCTACCCTTCATCACACATTTTAATTGAGATAAAACTTCTTGAATAAATGACAAGACTATTAGTGTAACATATTACAATTAATATTTTGTCATTACTACATAGGAAAACATATCCTTAGCATTTCTAAAATGACATAAGGATCTCTCCCACTGTTGTCTAATCATCATATGAATTATCCTGCTATAACATATTATAGCATAGGACTCATCTGGTTGTGTACATAGCATGGAAACATGACTTAGAAATCTTAATTTCAATGATGCTCATCATGTGTCAAAACACATGAATCTTGCTCAATTATTTTCCATGTGATAAGAACTCCTTCTTATCATTTTTATATTGACTTACTTCAATATTTCATCTATGTAATTTGGCTTCAATCATATCAGGCGCTTCAATCCATCTCTTATAGATATCGAAGCCCAATATCTTCTAAGCCTTTCATCAATATGAAATCGAAAATCTTAACCGTGTTAATTTAAAATACATATTTTCCAATCAACCATATGTCATCTACATAAAGTATTGGAAATATGTCATAGCGCTCCCACTTAATTTCTTGTAACTTTACAAGCATCTTTATCGTTCATGATGGAATCAAACTCTTTTGATAACTTCATTAAGGTAAAGATTTCAACTTCGTTATGCTCACTTCAACCATTGAAGTGTGCATACCTTTCTAGCAACCTTTTTGAATTTTACAAAACTCTCAGACTGTGTCAAGTACACATCCTTGATAAAACTTCCTTGAGAGGAGAGTTGGTTTTGTTATTCAACTGCCATATCATAATATGTAACCTTTTGCTAGAACTATCCGCAAAGACTAAAGCATCACTACGGAAGATCAAAATCTTGTAGTAGTTAACTCTTTGAACTTCGTCGAAAACAACTTTTCGATAAGTACAATTTTAATAAGATGTAAAATCCATGTCTTTGTCGCTATATAGACCCTTTTGCTATCGTTAGGCATCATGCCTATCGAAAGGACTACCAAGTCACATACTTGATATTCATACAAGGATACTATGGCGGATATAATGACTCATAGTCAATTTTACGAAGCCAGGGCCCATCATTTGCTTCCTTTATAAGGTTCAGGTCCTTTTGTTGTCAAAACAACACTTTACACTTAAACCACAAGTTGTTCTAAGTACAAAGTTTTTGGACTTTACTGGTACAGTTCGCAAACTCATTTGAAGTATCTACAACATTTGTAGTGTCTTCTACTTAGTCAAAATAGTAAACCCCGGAACAACTTCCAGTGCTGCGCTACTCTTGACATGATAACGAAGATTCTCTAACCTCGTTGAGTTTGTACTGTGCTCCCACTCACTTGTTTCGTAAGAACTACTTTCTCGAGAAATCAACCCTTTCTGACAAACAACATTTGTCTTTTGGTTCGGTGATAGGAGAAATACCCAATATTTTATTTGGGATAACCTTATAAACATATATTTATCCTATTTTGGTTGTAAACATTTTACACATGCTATGCATACCAAAACTTAAGAAAGTGACAATTCGGGTCACTACCCAAACCATATCTTATATGTTGTCAATTTCAGCGGATCATGATGGTGCTCTTTTCAGTGGGAAAAACGGTTGTCACTAATGTATAAACTACAAAATTATAATGGCATTTTTATTAATCTTACCATGTCAAACAGGGTTTGATTTTGTCTTTTGAATACTCCAATCTAATGTGGGGTATTCGAGAAGTATAAGTTGTAGAACAATTCTGCAACTTCTCAGATGTTTTGCTAAACTTGTAACTCAAACTTTATCCTTTATGATCCAATCATAAATACTTGATTATCTTGTTACATTGATTTTAACTTCATATTAACAACCTTTTGAACCAATTCAAAATGTCAAACTCTGTTCCCTTTAAATAGATATACTCACATATCTACTTAAATCATCGACATAATTTTATGAAGGAAAAATTAATCCACCATACATGACTACACATAATGGACTATATACATCAATATGTATAATCTCCACTAAATTAGTCGTCCATTCTACTTTGGCCTAAGAACGGAATTCTAGTCATCTTTTGGAAGAGGTCTCACAAGCGTCAATAAAATGACTCCGGAAGTCCATCAATATGGAGTTCCTTCATGTTTTCCTTTCCGATATGAACTAAAATGGTGGTGTCACAATTTAAGTGAAACTCTTCAACGTCTTGCAACGTTTAGCATTTAGTCTTATAGATGTTTACTTTACCAACATGATTTATATTAACATATCCATCAATTATGGAATATGATCATAGTTTGAACAATCTCATTTGTTCTCACAAAAGACTAGAACAAAATAACAAATTATTAAGTTCTTCAAATAAATCTTGACTGGTTGGTTCGATACGACAATGAACACAATAACACTTTATTTATGTTCTTGTCATAATCGATTCCACATCTATTACTAGTTCCTTTTAGGCCCTTGTATTTCTTTCATTGCGTTGCTTTGTATGACAACTCATACCAACCAACGTGGTATCAAAATACCAAAAATACTTTGTTAACTAGTAATACATCTATATCTTGTATATCAAGTATATACTCCTGAGCTGGACTTTTCCAGTTATCTTCTTTTCTGCCATATATCTATTTGTAATTCTATTTTCAATATTCCCTTTCCTTTATAGAAGAATCATTCAACATCAAACAATGCTAGTCTTACTAGCTCATTTTCTTTGGCGTGTTAGTCATATACTATCACCCATTGAGTCATACTTTGAGTTTGATTGTTCTACTAATATCACCATATTAATAGCATTCTTCTAGATTCCACTCTTAGCATTTTCCAAGTAAGGTAAACTACTTTACCCATACTTCTAATCCATCCCATCATAACAATTTTATGATTAAGCTATTATAGCTCGAAGGAAGGAATTTAGAGGATAATTTTTAGCATCCAATTTCTTGGAATATTCAAACGCCTAGCGTCTTCAATCATTGCATATATTCAGATAATATAAGCAAACATTGTCACGCTAAATTATACTCAGTCATGTTGCCACAAATAAGTTTCTAGATATCAATATATCTTTCACTTGATTGTTTCTGAAAACAACTCTTTTCAGTTCCTAAATCACCTTGATCAACAAAACATTCTTTTGAAGATAAAGTAATACGGAAGTCACCATGACTCTAGATTCTAAGTAGGAATTGGTTGCTCTTTAGATCAATCAATCATTAACCATATGGAGCTAGGTAGGAAATACCAAAAATCTACAATAGGACTCAATTTTAAATTTCACTAATACGGTACCAATATTAAAAGGTATTTACCAGATCATAACAGTTATATCTCAATTAACAATCTAAGTGTAAGGTAGTTATGTGGATGCCAATGACTACTACAAGTTGTGCAAATTCACTTTGATTTGTTGTTCATGATAAATAAGTTCAAGTTAATTCAAAATTAAACCATGAACTCCCACTCAAAAACAACATCCCTCTTAGTCGTCTTTAGTGATTACACGAACCAAATTCACTACAACAAAACCGATCATCACGTGAGATGATGTAGCTTCAAAGGCGAACATCGACATGTTCATCATATCATCCATATGACTCATGCTTTACCTTTCGGTTACGTGTTCCGAGGCCATGTCTGTACATGCTAGGCTCGCCAAGTAGAACCGTAGTATAGCGTGTGTTTCAAGGCCATGTCTGTACATGCTAGGCTTGAAAACACCCGTTGTATGCGAACGTTGAGTCTGTCACACCCGATCATCACGTGGTGTCTCGAAACGACGAACTTTCTTAACGGTGCATACTTAAGGAAGAACACATTATTATCTTGATATTAAGTGAGAGGGATCATCTTATAATGCTACCGTCGCTATCTAAGCAAAACAAGATGCATAAAAAAGGATTAACATCACAGACATCACATGAAAGGATAACGCGATATGATATGGTCCTTCTTGCACTTGATCTCCATCATGTGCATTATGGTATGATCTCAATCATTCCACCGGCGTGGTACCAAGTACCACGGTACCCCAAACTTGATTGTCCATCAATAAGAAGACAACCATATGGATACCTTCCGGTATATCAATAATTTACAAAATAGATCATCTCATAATCAAATTTGTAATATTGACCATATCACATCACATGCCCAGCAAAAACTAGTTAGACGCTTCTAATTTATTTTTGCATATTTTACGTGGCTTAGGGCTTTCGAGGATAGAACCGTTCAAACCTACGAACATCAACCACAACGTTGATAAACACATTTTTAACAACCCTTCATAGATTAGATCTTAACTATAGTAGGAGAAACAGACACCCGCAAGCCACTTATGCAATACAAGTTGCATGTCAGTTGTGGAACAAGTCTCATGTACGTGGACATGTAAGGTTAGTCCGGGCCGCTTCATCCCACTATGCCACTAAGATCATAAAATAATCAAGGAGGTAATAACATGATCATCAACGCCCACATACACCTATGTGTTCTACCCGTACAAAACATCTACGCATAAACCTGGCTCTGATACCACTGAAGGGGAACGTAGCATAGAAAACAAAAAATTTCCTACGCGAGAGACACCCGAAAGGCCAAGATCTAATCTAGGAGACGAAGTGCAACGGGCAACAAGAGGGTTAAGGAGAACACATACCCTCGAAGACTCAAAGTGGTACGAGATCAAATCTCGTTGTTGGCGTAGTCGTACTCACACCGATCCCGATAGCGAGAAGATGGGCACCGCAATCCGGCGGTGCATCCGTGATCGGTCACACGTACGGTTGATGACGACCTCCGTTCCCTCGTTCCAGCGGGGCGCGGAAGTAGAGGATCCCTCGGAACTCCAGCAGCACGACGACGTGGTGGTGGTGAAGAATCCCACGGTCAGGGCTTCGCCAAGCCGGAGACCATGAAATGGAGCAGCGGGTGGAGGGAAAGGGAAGTGGCCAAGTGTGTGGAGGAGGGAGAGCTCTCACCCTCCTTTTATAGGAGAGGGGGGAGGCATCCCAAGGGGGGTGCGGCCAGCCCATGGGGGTGCCCCCACCTCTTCCCTCATCATGTGAGTGGAAGCTCCACTCACACCCACTCATGCTCCCATAATTTCCCACTTGGAAAATCCAAAGGTTTTCTTTTAATAAATAAATAAAACCTTTTTATTTCTTTATTTCAGCATTTGTTAATTCTATTAACAAACTTTTGCATATAGCACCTCGAATCATTTGTTAATTCTATTAACAACCATTCGACGAAAAACCCCTTGAACTATTTCAATTTTCCCCGAAACAATTTCGGTGCTGTCCAAAATATTCTTCGATATTCCGTATCCTCTCAAATGCGTCATCGAACCTTAAGTGTGTCACCCTACGGTTCGCGAATAAGATAGACATGATCGAGACTCTTCTCCGATCAATAATCAACAGCGGGATCTGGAGATCCGTGATGACTCCTATATATTCAACGATGACTCTCGTGATCGTGTGAACCAACAACGCCGTGAACTATTCCCTTTGTCTCGCGATATTTTACTTGTCCGAGATTCGATCATTGGTATCAACCATACCTTGTTCAATCTCGTTACCGACAAGTACTCTTTTCTCGTTCCCGTGATATAACATCCTTGTGATCATATCACGTGCTTGCAAGCGGTTTCGATGTGATATCACCGAGAGGGCCCAGAGTATATCTCTCCGTCATTTGGATGGACAAATCCCACTCTTGATCCATGATCCTCAACTAATACTTTCCGAATACTCAATGACACCTTTATAGTCACCCTGTTACGGTGTGACGTTTGATGCCATCAAAGCACTCTTCCGGTATCAGTGATTGACATGATCTCATGGTATAAGGAATAAGTTACTTCGTGTGTTTGATATAACAATGTAAACTAAATGACTTGATCGCATTGCTATATTCTCTTTGGGTATATGTTCATCACATCATTCTTCTAATGACATGACCCCGTTATTAATAACATCCAATGTTCATGATCAGGAAACCTTGATCATCTATTAATCAACGAGCTAGTTAAAAGAGAGGCTTTACTAGGAACCATTGTTTGTTTATTAAGCACACATGTATCAACGTTTCCGGTTAATACAATTCTAGCATGAGAAATAAACATTCATCATAAACAAGGAATAAGATAATAACCATTTTATTATTGCCTCTCGGGCATATTCCCTTCACTCTTGGGTTCTTGGAGTGCCCTTGAGCTTGTCCTCTTGGGTACTTGGGGTGCCCTAGACGGTTGTTGTTGTCTCGGAGTTTTGGTAGCTCCGGACCTTGTTGCTATCTCGGAGTTTTGGTGGCTCGCGGAATATTGTTGGGAGCCTCCAATTGAGTTGTGGAGATTGCCCCAACCTTGTACGGGATCGGTGACCGCCCTCAAAGGTCCCATAGTGGATCGTGGCACTCCGCATTGGTGGAGGCACGAGGAGAATAAGGTGAGCCATTGGGCGCTTGGAGTCATTGTGACTCCACAGCTCTCCAACGGAGATTAGCTTCCATTGGGAAGTGAACTTCGGGATAAATCATCGTCTCCTCGTCTCTCAGTTATTTCTATACCCGATCTCTTTACTTATGCAATTTACTTTGTGATAGCCATCGAGCTTGAAGTAACATATCTTGCTATCACATAGTTGCTTGAATTGTTTAGCATAAGTTGTTGGTGCACATAGGTGAACCTAGTTTGTTTAGGTTTTAGCTTGATAAATTAAACGCTAGTTTTATATCGCATTTATTCAAGCCTTAACCGTAATTATTTTTAAACGCCTATTCACCCCCCCCTCTAGGCGACATCCGTGTCCTTTCAATTGGTATCAGAGCCGGGTCTCTCTTCATAGGGTTTTACAACCTAGAGAGTAAAGATGTCGGCTAGGGGATTAGTGCATAATGACACTTTTATATTCGATGGCACAAATTATAATACTTGGAAAATTAGTATGCTTAATATTTTTAAGGACATGGGTCCAAATATAGAGAAAATTGTAGATATGGGTTTTTCTACTCCAACGGGTATTGATTGCTCTTTAGAGGATGAGAAAAACTTATATCTCAATACTCAAGCTACTAATGTGTTTTTCAAATATTTGAGCATTGTAGTTCTTGAGTCAATTAGGCCATCTTGGAAAGCTCATGATATATGGACCAAGCTTCAAGATAAATATGATGTGTCCAAAAGTTGTGGTGATGATTATTCTCCCTCCACCTCCGGGCGTGATGAGTTCTCAACTTCTTCTACCTCACCAACATGTGTCAAGGCACAACATAATGATATGGTGAGTAGTGACAAAAATTGTAATCTTGATAGTAAGCTTATTGTTGACGATTCTTCATCTCTATGTTACTGCAATACTTTGTCTATGAACTTAAACACATCTAGCACCCAAAATGATTTACATGCTTGTGTTGATAGTCCATGCATATCATGTAAAAATTCCTTGACTAAATCTTATAATGATATGCTTGATACATCTTGTTGCCATAGTAAAAATGGTTGTATTTCCTCTAGTACTTGTGCTACTAACCATGTAGAAGAAACTCAACATTCCATGGAACAAGATGTGGATTTAAGTGGCGCTTCAAGTAATGGTTCATCATCATCTACCATATCTCACTTTTTCCTTATGGCTAAAGGTTCAAAGGTAGCTCCTACTTTGAACACCAATGTATCTAGTGATGATGATGATGATTATGATGGTGATGATGATTATGACGATGATGATGATGATGACGATGATAATGACAATGATTCGTTAATGGAGAAAGGTAAAATGATTCACAATATCCTTTATGAGGATAAAGATTCTTGTGCCAATTTCCTAGAAATCATTAGAGCATTTGATAGGCGCAATATCACCATTAAGGATTTGGAAGCATGCATCGACGCGTGTTATAGCCGCGAACGTGATTATTCCAATGAAATTGCAAAACTAGAGGAAGCTCTTGTAGAAGAACAAACCACCCATGAATCTCTTGAAGAGACTTTTACTCTAGAGTTATCAAAATTAAAGGACTCTCATGGTAGAAATCTTGAGGTGGTTAATTGTCTTAAAACTAAAAATGATGAGCTAAAAGTCGCACATACTCAACTTAAAGCTTCATATTCAAAAGGGCTTGCCAAGTTTCCTTCTCCTATTTCTATTAATAATGATGCTTGTGATACTAACTCTATTTCTTGTGAAGCATCTACATTGAAGGAGAATGTTGAGCTAAGGGCTCAACTTGAGTTGCTAACTAGCAATTATGGGAAATTGGAAGAAAGTCATGAAAAGCTCTTAGGCTCTCATGAGGATCTTTTAGTCTCACATGATAAGCTAAAGTTATCTCATGAGGATATTACTACAAAGGTGATATGTTGTGAGCCTCATGTGTACATTAGCACAAACTCTACTCAAAATTCTATTTTGCCTCGTGCTAGTCCTATTAATTCATTCACTCATAATATCTCTACATCTTGTGATGAATTGTTTTCCATGCCTTGTTGCTCTAACAATGAATCATCTACATCCTCTATTACTTGTGTTTCTACTAACCATGTAGAGGAAATAAAAGAGCTCAAGGTCCAAGTCGCTTCTTTGAAGAAAGACTTGGAAAAGCGTCATGGGAAGTCCGCACTTTACAACATGCTGAGTGTGCAAAGATTACCAAATGACAAGAGTGGACTTGGATTTAACTCCAATAATAACAAGAAGTCCGATATCAAGAAGAATCATAGAATCAAGAAGAACAAGGGTCAAGCACAAGTCAAGAATCCGTCCAAGATTGTTTGCTTCAAGTGCAAGGTTAAAGGGCACCATGTTAGGTCTTGCCCATTAAAGAAGAAGCCTCTTAGTGAGAAGCAACAAGGGAAGCGGCCACAAGTTCAATCTCATGCTCAACCTCAAGATGAAGAAAGGCCTCTTCCCAAGAAGAATCAAGTTAGAACTCCTCAAGTTGATAAATCAACTAAGAAGAAAGGAGGAAGCCGATGTTGCTACTTATGCCGTAAAAAGGGCCACTTCGCTTCCTCATGCACTAATGGTACCTTATCCAACCCTATCATTATTGATGATGTTTATTCCCTTCGGAAGGATAAGTTTGGCAATGTGTTTGCCAAATATGTTGGCACTCAAAGTGGTGTCAAGAAACGAACCATTTGGGTTGCCAAGCCTATTATGACTAACCTCTTAGGACCCAACTTGGTTGGGGACCAACAAGCTAAAACTTGATCAATAGGTGTTGTTGGAGGGCATTGGAGACTTGGCTATCTTATGAAGAATTAAGGGATATTCATCAATTATATTTACTCAAGCCAAGTCATTTGTATCATCATATATCTATCTCATATCCAATGTGTCTCCTTGCGGTAACTTGTATTTAAATTATATACATTAAGAGTTGCTTGCCCCTTGCATGTGTTAGTTTTGTGTATAACATGTGTTTGTATATGGTGTGCTTACTAATTACCTATCTTGAGTAATCTAGTATGTGTTTGTTGGTTTGCACTCCATGTACTTGTTTGTTTTGTGTTGAGCCTTTATTGCAATTTATGATTAATTTAGTTGCCTCTTTTGAGAGATTAATGAACTATCTCATTTTGGGGGAGTGATGTGCTTTTCCACCTCACAATCCTAAAATATGTGTACATGAGGTATATCACTTATTATTAACGTGACAAGATTATATAGGCTCCATGTGGTATTTCATTCTCTTGAGAAATTCAAATTTTACAATGTTCATTAATTATCACTTATTTTATTTCACTTGCCTCTTGTTGAAAAGAGATGGATTACCACATTATGGGGGAGTAATAAGCTATGTGGATATTACAATCCTAGAAAATGTGAACATGTGAGGTAATGCCACTTAGAATTGATATTCTAAATTATCTTGTTACTACGTGGCATGACTAGCTCAAACAAGTCCCATACTTTCTTAAATGAGTTTTTGTATCTCATATTTTGGTCTGTTGAATTTGAGAGAGTTTCTTCGTGAGGTGTTCCTCAAATGTGAACTATTATGTATTATTTGGGAAACCGGTTGCTTCAAGATATATTAAGCGTTGCTTTGCATGATAATTTGACTAGTTGAAGCCACGAAGAATCTCTATGTAAGCATGGTAATTAAATTATATACTTTACCATAAACTTTTGTGTTTGAAAATGATCATGAATATTTTTGGAATATGCCACCGAAAATTAACACCATACCCTCCTTGTCCTTGGACAAGTGACAACCATATTTGTGGTAGAAGTTATTGATCATATTTAAAGTGTGCTTTGCTTCCATTTGTATTATCGACGAGAAATTGTTTTGTATGAACTCACATTGTCTTCCTTGACTCTTGAATATCTATGTGTTATAATCAAACAAAATTCTAGTGTAATGGTTGTGAGAAGAGTGATGATCCCATTTGTGTGCATAACTCAAAAATCATGCGTAGATCATGGGGGAGCTATCATAGATTCTTTTTGAACACTAGTTATCATCAATTGATATTAGATATTTTTAAATTGGTATTTTAATCAATATCTTGTGTGTTTGTGGAAGACACAACTTTTATTTTTTATTACTTTGTGCCATCATAAAAAGTGTAGAGGGCTTGGTTATCTCATTCCTTGTTTTGCATTCTATTGTTTTGAATGAGATAAGTCTTTGATCATATTTTACATAGACATCTTCTATGCTCATTTGTTTTGCTTTGATGCCCTCAATTGGTATTAATTGGAGTTTTATATCTCACTCATAGATATTTGCTTCAATTGACATCTCTTGGAATTTGACATGGTTCATTTGATGTCTATTGGGATCTCAATATTTTACACCTTGATGCATTTTTATTTAGTATCCCCCAAGTGATAAGTATTTCCTTTGGTATTTTATTTTTACATGGTATATTTTCTTATTGGTATCTTATCAATCATGAGTTGACTGATATGTTCCTAAATCTTGTTTTCGGTGTTTGATCACAACATGTGGAAGGTCTAATGGTTTCCCTAAGTTTACTCAGAGCCTATCTGCATAAAATGCAATCATATATCTCCTTGGACACTCATACGATGGATAGCAAAAATGGAGAAAAGATTAGGAGCAAGGAGGAAAAGAGACAAGAAGAAAAGGAGAGAAAGAAGGGGAGCCGGCCTCCCAGGCCGGCCTGGCCGGGCTCAGGCTGTGCGCCGGCCTTGCCCCTCTCCACGCCGGCCCAAGGCCGGGCTCGAGGCCGGGCGGCTCGAGCGGGTGCCCGGCCCCAGCCGTGCCTCCACGCCGGCCTGGTCGGCCTCCCAGGCCGGGCCACCTCCACGCCGGCTTCCCCTCTGCGCCCATGCCGGCCCCAGGCCGGGGTGAGAAGACCCCTCCGGCCCCTGCGCGGTCCACGCCGGCCCCAGGCCGGGGTGGGCGCTGCAGAGTGGGGGAACCCCCAAACGACCGTTTTCTCTCTCCCGGGTATAAAATGAAATGTTTCTTCTACCTTTAGATTGCATGCATAATTACTAATTATATGTTATGGCGTATTTATCTTCCTTGATCCAATATTTATATAGAATAATATCCATAAATCGTAAATTGGCTAAGATGTTCATGATATTCAATTTCTTATTTATATTCCTATATTCATGTGGATTGAATCCTATATATTGTAGTTTGTGTAACTACTTTGGACCCAATGAGTTTGGGGACCATTTTTGTACTTAAATATGTTTTAGGTACATTTCATATGCATTGGATGCTTGCCTCATTCACAAAGAAGGTGTTATCACTAAATGCTTATTGGAGTCAAGCTATGATGATGGATGAATTCTTATATAGTACAACATCACCAATGCTACCTCGGTAACAAGTATCTAGCTCATGCATATACTCTAACATTTCAACCTTTTGTAGGTTGTATCATGTCATGAAACATATTTACTCCTTGTGATACTTGTTGCTTTTATCAAAACGTCCCAACTATTTCTTTTTCCCTTATTGATGTTTGTGACGTCTTTGATGTGTTTTTGTTGGAAGGTCATTCATATCCTCTAAGAAAAAAAATGCTTTCAAGCAAAGATCTTATTATCATATTTATGTCTTCGAATTGGATATCTCGCTCTTTCTCTTTGTAACTATATTATGTGTACATGTTTCTTTATGGATGTACATCATCATTATTGTGGTCTATTTAGAAACTTATACACATGATAAGAATTACATGTCTTATTGGTATCCTAATGGTTCGGTGTCCATCTTTTTATTGGTAACTTCTCTTATGGCTCAACCCCCGCTTGCTCCAAGTGATATGCCTTGTTCTCTTTTATGACCACTTGCACTTGCTTTGAGTTTTGAACAATAGTGGGGGAGTTATGATTCCATTTTTGTGCACTTTGCATTCAAAATGCATTATTTCTAAATCATGCACAAATATTGGGGAGCTCCTCTATTTTCTTTAAAAACACTCATTTTCTCAAACCACAATATACCGTGTTCGTTTGGTTTGTTGGATCTTTTTGATTGTTTCCCTCTCTTTAGGAGAATATTATATTTGTACACCATATTATTTGCAATCTTTGGATCCTCGGTATAGTTCCTCCCATTATTCGTCTTTGGATACGTGTATTTGATTTCACTCATATTATGAGAAGTGCATATCCTACGGAGGAACCCTTACTATATTAGCCATCTAAAATTTGTATGATCCCATTTTGGAAATGGATGTCAATGGGGGAGAAAGTTTAGAGGGTTTAAGCAATTCTCGTTTTATACTTTGGTTTTGTTCTTAAGCATTTGCCTTTCATGCTCATGCATCCTTGCTTGTTTATTTGCATGGTTGGTAAAATTCATTATATAAACCCTCGTAAAATAGTTTGTCATCAATTACCAAAATGGGGGAGATTGAAAGATCATGGTTCCCCCATGTGTGGTTTTGGTAATTGATGACAATCACTATGGACTAATGGTTGCATTGAGCTATACTTGTAGAGTTTGTCCATAGGCAATGATTGATGTCCATGTGTTGGATTCAAGATAATCAAGTGGTGACCAAGGTGCTATTCATGTGAATATCCCAAGCTTGGTCATGAGAGAGTTGAGCATATTGCAAGTATGTCTTGAAGAAGAATATTGTGTGAACATTCATCTTTACCTTCAAGACATCATTATTATGAAGATAGAAGAAAAGATAAAAGGTTGATCAAGGCAAAGTGTTAAGCGATGGTTAATATTGATCAACTCACAAAGCAAGAAGATGTACCATGTGGTATCATGGTAACGTAAGTAATTGTTCATATAGCTTTCTGTTCTAACCCATTATATGTTTGTGTGGTATATCTATGTGGGGTTAGGTATCTTTCCATGGGCTTGCATCAAAAGGAAGATTTCATATAGTCCATGGTGGGGACGCCAAGTTGTGGTCGTCATCAAGTTCGAGAAGTGCAAGTTCAAGGGGAGCATATCTAAGAGATCACATTCTTGAATCTTGCCACTCTTTTGGAGATAATGTCCAAGTAAAGATGTACTTAAAATAACTTCTCCCATAGTGGCATATGGGGAGCAATCTTTGTGTCTTCACCAAGCAAAAAGAAATCAAGAAAGGTGTTCCATCTTGAGGAGGTCAAGATTGTCATATTCTAGATCAAGTGGAATTCTCAAGGCAAAGGTATGATCTTGATAGGTTTTCTATTTTACCGGTCTCATAGCATTAGGAGGGAGACCGGGTTATAGGATAGATAACCGTACTATCAAGAGGGGCTCTCATATTAGCAACTTGATCGCATCACTCGGAGAGAGCTCAAACCTTTGCATACTTGGCATAATCTTTCTTGGTTCTTATTTGTGTTTTCTCCATTTGTGGTTTTAGAGCTTGTCATGTGCTTCAATACAATCTCAAGTTCATCAAAAACGGGTTTCGCATGAAAAACTTATTGCGTTTTTGATATTGGAGGTTTTACCGATTGTTCCTTTATAGAGAGGTAATAACTTTCATCATTTGGTTTTATCATCCAATGATGGACTATGATGTTTCTTTGCATAATATTGTAGTGCTCGTTCTTGCGATTTCAACGAGCCCAAGATCATCGAAAACGGAGTCCGGATGCAAAAGATATCGCGTTTTTAGTGAGGGGGGTTTTCTGGAAAATCGTAGGCCGGCCTCAGGCCGGGGTGGGCTCCCCAGGCCGGACCCCTACCCGAACCGTCCGTCCTGGAGGCCGGCCTGGGAGGCCGGGGTGGCGCAGAATGCCCCCAACGGGCTGATTTTGGGGGCCTATAAAAGGGGCCTTCTTCCCCATTGGTTCCCCGCCTTCTGTGCAAGTTTTCCCCCACCATTGTTGACATTTTGGAGCTTGCTCTCTCTCTATTCCTCCATGATTCTTGCCTCCAATTAGTGGGAAAAGAGAGAGGAGATCTAGATCTACCATTCCACCAATCCATCTCTCCTCTTAGTGAGGGGAAAGTCTTTGGATCTAGATCTTGTGGATTCATTTGTTGAGTTCTTCCTTGTTCTTCCTCTCTTCTCCCCCCATAGCATTTGTTGCTTTGGTGGGATTTGAGAGTGAAGGATTTGAGCGCTTCTTGTGTTCTTGCCATTGCATAGGTTGCATCGGTTTGAGTTCTCTACAAGGATTCGTTCGAGTGAAAGGTTGAGAAGCTTGTTACTCTTGGGTTCTTGGAGTGCCCTTGAGCTTGTCCTCTTGGGTACTTGGGGTGCCCTAGACGGTTGTTGTTGTCTCGGAGTTTTGGTAGCTCCGGAGCTTGTTGCTATCTCGGAGTTTTGGTGGATCGCGGGATATTGTTGGGAGCCTCCAATTGAGTTGTGGAGATTGCCCCAACCTTGTACGGGATCGGTGACCGCCCTCAAAGGTCCCATAGTGGATCGTGGCACTCCGCATTGGTGGAGTCACGAGGAGAATAAGGTGAGCCATTGGGCGCTTGGAGTCATTGTGACTCCACACCTCTCCAACGGAGATTAGCTTCCATTGGGAAGTGAACTTCGGGATAAATCATCGTCTCCTCGTCTCTCGGTTATTTCTATACCCGATATCTTTACTTATGCAATTTACTTTGTGATAGCCATCGAGCTTGAAGTAACATATCTTGCTATCACATAGTTGCTTGAATTGTTTAGCATAAGTTGTTGGTGCACATAGGTGAACCTAGTTTGTTTAGGTTTTAGCTTGATAAATTAAACGCTAGTTTTATATCGCATTTATTCAAGCCTTAACCGTAATTATTTTTAAACGCCTATTCACCCCCCCTCTAGGCGACATCCGTGTCCTTTCACCATTACTTTTCTCATGGAAACTCCTAACCAGATTAAAATCACCTCCCAAAAGAGTAGGGAGGGAGCTCTGTTCCATGATATCATGGAGTTCAGCAATAAACTCAATCTTTTTTTCCAAGTAAGGAGAACCATAAACCACTACCAGCTGCCAAGTGAAATCCACTAAGGAGTCTCTAACCACAATAGAAATGGAGAATTCAAGACAGGAATGACTAATAATTTCAAACCTATCTTCCTTAAACCCTACTAGAATACCACCAGCAGTATTCTTAGCAGGAAGGGATAGCCATGTGAAATCACAAGGGCCAGAGATGTATTTAAGAAAGTGATCAGGGAAAACCCTGCGTTTGGTCTCTTGAATGCCCACAAAATCAAGTTTCTGCTTAATTATAAAGTCAGCTAACGCTTGCTTTCGGCCAGGTCTCCCTGTGCCTCTACTATTCCATAATCCTCCTATCATGGGTTCTAGAGTTTTTCTTGTGTGAAACTACAGTCCATTGGCTGCTATCATTATCATGATCCAGCAGAGTCATCTCCACTGGACATGGATCAATAGCCATATTGGATTGAGAAGGTCTAAGACTAGCAGTAGTCTCACCTTCATCAATAGAGTCAGGGAGAACCAACACAGGATTGGCAACAGCAAAAGCATGATTGAGATTAATCTCGTTATCAACTAAGTGATTAACAATTTCTATTTTCTCTTCAAGAGAATCCCCACACACAAGGTCCACTGACTCAAGAGCATCACAAAGGATTTGGGAGTCAAGAACAGCAAAAGAATTACCTTTAAAGTTTGTTGGGATCTCAAGATTCCTCTTCTTCTTATAATTTTCAGCTTTTTCAACGATACTCTGAGCCCCATGGTTCCTGGCACTCCTCCTGGTAGCCACCACAGGTCCCCATTTAGAGTTCTTTGGCACAAAAGGTTTAGGATCAGGAACAGATGAGGCATCATCCAGAAAGGGGAGAAGCTTCTTGCTGACCCCACCAAGCTTCTTGACCACTTCAGCATCCATGATTTCAGTACACTCATCCTGGTTAGAATCTCCATCAATATCATCTACATCAGAGTCCATTCCAGCTTCAAACAAATGTTTGCAGTACGCCAGATTGATAGAGGTAGAGCCCACTTGGAGGATGCATTCCTTTTCCACTTCAGCAGGGTCGATCACTACTTGTTTCTTGGGGAGAGCAGGGGGTTCCCAATCCCACACGTTGTCGTCTATCTCAGCATCAAGGTGATCAGGGAGAGACGGGGTGGATTTAGCACACCAATCTAGAGCAGCAAGTTCTGGGCAGCTAACACAATCATCAGTAAGTTGTTTTCCTTTGTCAACAGAGGAGTTAGGAATCACAGCCAGGGAAAGCTGAGCAGAAGGGGGAAGATCACCACTTGACTGATCAGTTTCCATTTCACTCACCGATGGGGGCCTAATAGATTCTGTGTCATTTGGGTCATCTCCAGGACCAGAGGGGCCGTCCTCCACAGGAGCTTCAACAGCAATGTTAAGCAGGAAAAGATCTTGGCTCAGTTCAATCACACGCTGAGATGGGAGTTTCGTTTTATCCTTCACAGCAACCAGCATGCGTACCTCAGCAAAGAAGGACTTGAAGAGAGAGGTCCAGTCCAGGTCCATTAGCACTCCCATGATAGACGCTACCTGATAGAAAGTTTTCCAAGCGCACCACTTGGGGGGAATACCCCGCACAGTCACCTAGACTTGCTCGAGAGCACCATAGGTGGGTACATCACCGGACCAAGTTGTGATCTTAATGGTGACTCCTTCTTTCTCCAGGTCGAAAGCTGGGAATTCGCTGAGATCAGAGACTTTCTTCCACGGCGGAGAGCGAACCAAGAAAGAATTAGGCTCCAGCTCCCGAATCTGCCATGGCCATCGCTTCTCCTTGCAGAAGATTGACTTGAAATTGGCCTCCAATTCAGCAAGCGAGATCTGACCTTTCTTCACCATGACCACTCCACAATTGGTTAGGTTAAGCCACTTCATCTCAGCATCAGAGGGGGGTTCCAGGTGAAAGAAACCCAGACCAGAATTGCCGCTGCCAAAGTATTCAGCAGACGGATGAGCACTCAACCACCTATTGCAAGCTTGAACTGGATGCCCCGGTTGATTGCAGATGAAACAAAGCCTAGCTCTAATGCAGTTGCCAACAAAGTGTCCAGGATCACCACAATTGAATAAGATTAGCTTGCTGTAGCGCGGATCAAGTACCTGTTCCCGGTGAGGACTCGGAGGAATTTCAGAACTCGCTGACTGAGAAGAGCCGGAGCGCTCCAAGGAAGCAGAAGCAGTTTGACGGGCCCCTCCATTACTGGCAGATCCAGGTCCAACCGCACCTGAGCCACTGGGAGCACCAGGGTTGCGAGGTTGGTAGCGCTGATTCCGCGCGTACCTATTCCGCGGCGGCGCCATAGCCGGAGGATCAGGAGGCTGAGAGACCACAGGCGGAGGAGGAGGGGCAGCAGCGGTGGGAGGCCCACGGCCGCCACGCCCCCGACCGGAACCCCCGCGGCCAGACTGCATCGGACGGCAAAGGACCTCCGCGAAGGTAGGCTGCGCCGCTGCCACAGCAAGGAGGATTGCACGAGGGCGGTGGTGTAGAAGCGTCGATTTGGTGGCGGGGAAACAATCGGCGATGGCGAGTTCCAGATCTAGAACTCCTTTCCTTACCCAGCACAGGATGCTGGGGGGATAAGGCCGATCGCCTTGGCGAGATGACGGAATTGCCCATAGGCGCCCGAAATGTTCCTCCACCACGTCAACTTCCGACTCCAAGTCGCTGGAAACTGGGACCTCACACGAGCTGGGCCCACGCTCAAACGAATTTCGCCGAACTCCCGCCCCGGAGATCGCCGGAAAAGCCACCCGATCCGCGGGCCAAGGAGGAGGCGGCGGCGCAGGTGAGGGCACGGCCAACACGCGACCAAGTGAGCTCCGACAGTCCCGGTGAGCACAAGGGGAAACCTCCGCAAACCCATGATCCGATCCTTGCCGCGGCTGGATCAGCACCGACGCCTCTCGACCTCGAACAGGGGAGATTCCTCCGGAGGATGTGGAAGCACAGGACGAGATCTCGAACTCCTCACCATGAGGCTCCAACTGATCAGGAACGCGCTTCTGCCGGGGAGGCTCTGACGCGAAGGCGTCGAAGGCGAGGGAGCACGGAGGGAGGCGCGGCGAGGAGCGCGGTGCGGAGAGCGGCGGTGGTCGCGGAAGGGAACGCGGGGGGAAGCGCGGGGAGGGGCGCGGCGAGGGACGCGGCGAAGCCCGACAGGGCGAGGCGAACGCGAGCGGGGGAGGCCATCATCGAATTGCCTGCATTGTGAAGAGAAAGCTTGATAGAGCCTCGTAGGAGGAGTCTGGCCTTGGTGCGCGACCATCAAAGTCGGCATCCCAAGGTGGACATCTTCGATGTTCAGTGTCGGGACTCATCCTCTAGGAGGTCGATATTCTCGTGCCTTGACGGGAAACTTCCGGACAAATATTCGCCAGGGAATGTTGTGAAGATGGTCGCCATGTTTGAGAACGAGGGATGGATGAAGGTATAGAGGTGGAAAAAGAAGTCGCCGAGAACCTCATTTATGAGTTCTAGTGCGATGTTGGTTCTTATGCCGGGGAGCGGTATCTGTGAGCAGGGACGTAGATTCCCTGACCCCAGTGAAATTTGTAAATCCTTCGCTAAACTAGTGTTATCCCCCCCCCCCCCGCCATTGAGCCACCCGCGTTGCCAAAGAAAAAGAAGAACAAGAAGAAGAAGAAGAAGAAGAAGAAGACGGTGCCCGAGGAGGGAGTGCCACGGGATGAGATCTCGAGGGGTCCTTCCTCCCGAGAGGTGCTTTCCGGTGGTCCGCGGAGGGGGGATACGCTCACCTTGCTGGGTCATGGTATTGACGCGGGCTTCTACTACATCGACATGGGAGGCATTGCGCTCTCCTCCCCGGAGTTTATGGCGATCGTGACTATCCTCCCGGACCCCTCCCGGTCTCCGTCGGTGGTGATCTCCGCTGAGGTCATCCGTGCGGCGTTCCTCCTCCTCGACCCGGTGGCACCATGGGTGGTGACGGAGCTCTCCCCCTCCAAGTTTGCAGTTGAGTTCCCGTCGCTGAGCCTTCTTACGGCTCTGGCTTGGGGGGATTCTACCACTCTGCGGGGATGCAACATCAAGGTATCCATCGAGCGTTCCTTCGTCGACCCTACCTCTCGAGCTTCTCTTACGTCTGTGTGGATTCGGATCCACGGGATCCCTCTGGAGGCCAAGACTGTGCCTATCGTTGAGCTGATTTCTCAGGCGGTTGGGCGCCTTCAGGAGGTGGACATGGCCTCACTTCCAGGCCGGGGCCCTGTCCGCCTTCGCATGATGGTCCCAGACGTCGACAAGCTGGAGGGCCCCCTGCCTCCGTTCTACTTTGACGGTGTGGACCGCCCGCTCTCGGTTGAGGTGGAGGGGGAGGGGGCTCCTCTCCGCACGTCGCCACCCCCCCCCCCTCCTCGACACTCTCCGTCTCCTCACCACGACAGCTCTTCTGAGGAGGAGGGAGACTCCTCGGAGGACGACTCTGGCGAGGACCCCAGGGACGTGGCCCCGCCCCAGGAGGCTACGGCCCCGGTGCTGGGTGGTACTCCGCCGACTGGACAGGCTTCCCAGCTTGTTGCTGCTCCTCAGGTTCCCTCTCCTCTCCCGCCCCTTCCAGCTTTGGTCGCCCCTCCGCTGAGTGCCCCGGCTAGGTTGGCCCTAGTGGATGTCTCCCGTCAGGTCTCGCAGATTCCTATGGGGCCCCTGCTCTCACAGTACGGGTCTAACCTCTGTGAGGGGCCGGGCTCTGTGGACTTTGCGAGTCTTGTGGCAGACGCCCTCCACGGCGTGGCCTCCCCTCGGTCTGAGTCGGAGGCAGCGGATTCTGGAGGTGTGAGCATGGAGGTGGCTGCCCCGGACTCGCCTCGCTCTCCAGGGGTGGTCTGCTACACCCGCTCGCCTGGGACCCCTCCTACCCCACCACAGGGGTCCCCGGCCAGGCTTCCAGCGACGCCTGTGCTGGGCGCTCGTGCCCAGGGGACGGTCGTCTCCGCCACTCCCGTCCCCGGGACTACGACTCGCCGTAGCGCCCGCATCGCTAGAGCCAGGACGGGTGCGGAGGTCGTCGAGCCGACTGTGGCAGAGGTGGCGTCTCGCCGTCAGGCGGCTCGCTGCTTGGAGACGGGTACGTCCCGCCCCGCCCACACCAACCCCCTGTCTTCTTCCCCTCCTTCTGGATCTAGGTTCTCGGTTCTCGATTCGGTTCCCCTAGAGCTTATGTCGCAGGTAGCAGCGGACAGTGGTGTCATCTTTCGTGGCGAGTGTGGGACCAGGGTAGATCAGATTGAGGCTATTAGGGCTAAGGAGATTTATGAGGGATCTCTGGCGGCTGCTCGAGCTCAGGCGGAGCGAGAGCGGCTGGCTCCCTCGACGTCGTCTGGACCGTCACGGGCTACCCCGGGGTCTAGTAATGACGGTTCTCCTCGGCCCTTAGAGCAGGGCGTCCCCAATGCTCCACCCCAGTTGGGGAAGAGACGGGGACGGCCCCCTAAGGCGACGTCCAGGCCCTCGACCAGTGGTAGGGCCACCCCGGTCCCCCCTATGGGGACCCCCCCGGACATGGTTTCCCAATGAGTGTTTCCACATTTATTTGGAACATGCGGGGGTTTGGGGCGGACGGCCGCCAGCTCCAACTCACCGAATACATGCGTCAGGAAAATGTGGATATAGTGGGCTTGCAAGAAACTATTAGACAGGACTTCTCCATTGCGGAACTCCAGAGACTGAGTCGCTTCAAATTTGCCTGGCACTGGCTCCCGGCCTCGGGGCACTCGGGTGGGATCCTCCTTGGCGCTAAGGAGGATACCTTTCAGGTGGATGACATGGATCGCGGGGAGTTCTTCGTGAGCATGTCGCTCACCCATAGACGTTCTAACCTCCAATGGGAGGTTATTATTGTATATGGTCCCGCGGACCATCGGAGATCCGCCGAGTTCCTTGGGGAGCTTGCGGCAAAAGTGGAACGGTGTACCATTCCGGTGGTAGTAGCGGGGGACTTTAACCTTATTCGGGCCCCAGAAGACAAGAGTTCGGCTAATGTAGACCTCCCTAGGATGCGGCTGTTTAACGACTTCATTGCGGACTTGGCTCTGCATGAGATTGACCGGGTGGGGGGCTCGCTATACCTGGACTAATAACCAGGTGGACCCCATCCGTAGTGCCCTTGACTGGGTCCTAGTTTCAGTTGAGTGGGAAATAGCCTTCCCCCTCTGTTCCCTTCGGGCCCTCACTAGGGTTGGTTCTGATCACTCCCCCCTCCTATTCTCCTCTGGAGGGGGGATAATACCTAGAGCTAACCGTTTTCACTTTGAAGATTTCTGGCTCGAACAGCCGGGATTTGTGGACTCGGTGGGCGTCAGATGGGACGAGGCGGCTGCTGCACCGCCTCGGATGTTTAATGCGGTGGATTTCTGGCACCACTGTGCTAAGATGATCCGTCAATTTATGCGAGGATGGGGGGGAAACGTGGGAGCGGACATTCGGAGACAAAAGACCTCGCTTGTTTCCCAGATTCAATCGCTCGACTCGGTAGCTGACTCCGTGGGTTTGTCCACGGATGAGTGGCTTCATCGCTACTCCCTGGAAACATCCTTAATGAGTATCTATAGGGGAGAAGAAATCTTCTGGCGCCAGCGTAGTCGCCAGAAATGGATGCTGCCGGGGGACGCCAACACGGCGTATTTCCATGCTATTGCTAACGGGCGGCGCCGGAAGTGCTCGATCCCGTGCTTGTGGGAGGATGGCCGCCTCCTTGAGGACGCGCACGAACTATCTTCCCACATTTACTCCTTCTACAAGGATTTATTTACGGCAGGTCCCCGCTCGGGGACCGCGTTATCTAGGGAGCTCTGGCGATTAGATGCGCTGGTGTCAGAGGGTGAGAATGCGGATCTTACCCTCCCCTTCCTGCCAGAGGAAGTTCGACGAGCCGTTATGGACATGAAGGCTAATTCTGCCCCCGGCCCGGATGGCCTACCAATCTCCTTCTTTCAAAGGTTTTGGGGGCACCTACAACCGGTAGTTATGCCAATGTTCCAAGAATTCTATGTTGGAACATTGGTTATGTCGCGCTTGAACTTTGGGGTGATCTCCCTGATCCCCAAGGTGACTGGGGCTACGGATATTCGCCAGTTCCGTCCAATCACGGTGATCAATGTCATACAGCGCATCTTCGCTAAGGTGCTTGCGCTTCGGATGGCGCCGGTGGCTCTACGCTTAACCCACCCTCAACAGTTCGCCTTTACTAAGAGTCGACATATCCATGATGGGATTCTGGCGCTTCACGAAATAGTTCATGAAGTGAAGGCCCGGCACCATAAGGGTGTCTTCCTGAAGCTTGATTTCCAGAAGGCATATGATCAGCTGGACTAGGCGTTCTTGCGCCAAGTCCTCGAACGCAGAGGGTTCGATAACAGAGTCATCTCCTGGATTATGCAGACGGTGACGAGCGGCAACACCTCGATTAACATAAATGGGGAGATTGGCTCCTCCTTTAGGTCCTCCTGCGGGGTGAGACAGGGGGATCCTCTATCCCCCATATTATTCAACCTCGCAGTCGACGCCCTAGCGACTATGTTAGAGTTGGCCAAGGGGGCTGGTCACATCTCAGGTGTGGTTGGCCACCTTATTCCTGGAGGTGGGGTAACCCACCTCCAGTACGCGGACGACACAATGATCATGATAGAGGGCTCAGAACTAGATATTTGTAATTTGAAGTTCCTCCTGCTTTGCTTTGAGTCCATGTCGGGCCTCAAAATCAACTTTGACAAAAGCGAGGTGGTGGTATTGGGATACCCCCCGGAGGAGCAGCAACGAATTGCAGATAACTTCAACTGCAAATTGGCGTCCTTCCCAGTGGAGTATCTGGGGGTCCCTTTAGGGGACTCCAGGATCTTGATGAGGGACCTGGAACCCCTCATTGGCAAGGTCAGGGCAAAGGCTGAGCCGTGGTGCGGGAGGTTCACCTCTAAGGGGAGCAAATCTGTACTTATCGACTCTTGCCTGTCCAGCTTGCCTATGTATATGATGGGCCTTTACCTTCTCCCGGAAGGGGCCCACAAGGCGTTTGACAAGGAGCTCTCACGGTTCTTCTGGTCGGCATCCAATGGCCAACAGAAGTACCATATGGTCAAGTGGGAACATGTGTGCGCCCCCAAAGACTTTGGGGGCATAGGAATTCTGGCTTCCCGGAAGATGAATACCGCTCTTATGCTTAAATGGGTGTGGCGTATCTTGCAGGACGAGGGCGGGCTCTGGCTCCAACTCATCAAAGCGAAGTACCTTAGGGGTTGCCCGCTTTTGTCCTGCGAACGCCGGGAAGGCTCCCAATTCTGGAGAGCCATCCAAGCCATTAAGGGTGAGATCCGGAGGGGGGCTCGCTTCATCGTCGGGAATGGGAGGAGCGCCCTCTTTTGGATAGACGTTTGGTTCGGGGATAGACCACTTCAGTTGGCCTTCCCTAGTCTCTTTGCGATTTGCTCAGCTCCATTAATGTCCGTTGCCGAAGCGGCTCCGAATGGAATTTGGAACATCTCGTTCCGAAGGACATTTGGACCTGCAGAGGCGGCAGCTTGGAGTGAGCTCAACGCCCTATTACCAGGTTCCTTAGGGGAGTCCCCGGACCAGGTTACATGGAGTCTAGCCCCTTCAGGCTCCTTCTCCGTCAAGTCGGGTTACCGTAGTCTCTTTCTCGGGCCGAGACAAACGTGGTCCGCTAGCCTGTGGAAAGCCCCGTTACCACTAAAGATCAAAATCTTTACCTGGCAATGGTTGCGAGACCGCCTCCCTTCGGGGGTGGAGGTGCGGAAGCGTCAGGGTCCGGGGGATGGCAAGTGCCCACTATGTGGGGTTCCGGAGACGGAAACTCATATCTTGTTCACATGCCCCGCGGCAAGGTTCCTATGGAACTTCGTATATGAAGGTCTGGGGCCCGAATGGAGGGCCTCGGACCTTGGGGGGTTTCTAGAATGCCAGGCGAGGAAGACCGGGAGGGGGCGTCGCCTCTTCTGGGTCATCCTTGCAGGGATGACATGGACCCTTTGGACTATTAGGAATAAGATGGTGATTGAGCGTATCTTTCTTCGGCGCGCTTCTGACTCAATATTCAAATTTCTTGCTTTTCTGCAGAAGTGGCACCCGCTATGTAGACAGCGGGACAGGGTTCAGCTGGACATCATGCTGGACCGATTGGTGGTGGTGGCACGTCGCATCTCCGCCTCTTCTACCCCCTCGAGCTGAGCCGGATGCTGAGGCGCTTCTCTGCGACATCTGCATCGCATCGCTTTCCCTCGCTCTTTCTTCTCTTTCTCTCCTGATGTTGTAGCGTTCTGTCACTTTGGGCTTATTTGTGCTGCTGCCCCAGCAAAACTGTTATCTGCTCTCTTCCCCCTTCTTGTGGCGTGAGTTGTATGAACTTGGTTTGGTGGTTGCTTTATTTATAAAGCGGGGCGGTAGGCCTTTTTCGGTAAACTAGTGTTATACACTATTCATTTGTATAGAATGACCCTAATGCAACTGAGATGACCCCACTAAACTTTTCTTCTAGCCTTCAAGATGTCGAGTTTGAGGAGCAAGGACGGGATCTTTTTCTGTTTGAGGGCTTTGGCTAAGCTTTGGACGTAGACGAGGTTATCATGGATGTTACGCCCCTTGATGAAGGCGTTCTGGCAGGGCAGCACAAGCATAGGCATGAACGGCTGCAGTCTTGTAGGGATCTCTTTTGGAAACAATCTTGCTGAAGCTATGAATTAGGCTTATGGGTCTGAACACACACACACAAAAAAGGACTACTTGCTCTGCTGAACATCAGGACACCGTCATTGTCGAGAAACCTTTGATCGATATTGGTTCTATCGAGAATGAACGAGCTTCTCCGAGTACGTGCTCTGCTGATCAGGACAGGAGCAGAGCAAGCAATACAATCTAGGGATGTCCAAGCATCACGATGCTGGAATTTTATGGCTGTATAGGCTGGGGTAACTAATTTCTTCACTTATCATAGCTCCACAATAGGACTATAAATGAATCAACAGCATAACCTGATGCAAATTGTAAAACCACCCACCATTGAACATGTATCGAGTAGGGATTACTAATTGTTTACACAAGCATCAGAACATATGACCAACAACAACAACAGTAAAACCTCATAAGCAATCACGATAAACTGTAACCGAATTGGCCTGTTTCATATTTAATAAGTTTCCCAACAACAAAATTGCTGCTCACAAATGCACGGAGCAAGCAAAACATAATAGTATTACAAAAGGCGAGATAACATAGCCGAAGCCTTACAAACATGTCTAAAAAAAATTAAGATAAGCTGGACTGACTGTGCTAACCAATGTAAATTGCCATGTTTCCATTTTTCGTTTTGAATTATTTGTGTTGTGTTTCTAAGGGATAACTATCACCAGAATCTGGCGACACTATTGCAGGGAGAAGGAATGGACACTTCTAGTCAATCTTAACAGATGAGAAGAGGTAATGGACGAAGTAGAATGAGAGCAAGAAGCCAATGGCACCAGTAGACAACATGATGGCAAGAGCCATGATCAGGGAGTAGCCAAGGTAGAGCGTCGCGGAGACTGGCCCGCTCAGGCTCCTAAGGTCGAACACCAGGTAGTTGATAGAGTATAGGAAGACGTAGAAAGCAACTGAGCCAGAAGCAAAGAAGGCTTTCCACCACCACTTCCAGTCCTCCACACAGAGATGCATGTAGGTGAGGACCAGAGAAACCTCACCACAGACTATGACCAACAGGAAAAGGACAATGAACAGGAAGCCAAAGACATAGTAGAACCTCCCCAACCAGATGCTAGAAAGGATGAAGAAGAGCTCGATGAAAAGGGTGCCAAAAGGCAATGTTCCCGCACCGAGCACAAGCAGCCATGAAGGGAACTTGCGCTCAGGGATCTCCCGTGGAATTTGGTTGGTACGGACAGGGAATTCTATGCTTGCAGCACGTGTACCTAGCAAGCCTCCAATAAGAGTGAGTGGCACGGAGATGCAGAACCACAGGGCCAAGAGGGTGAAGAAGAGTGAAATGGGGATAGCTCCAGTGCTCTTCTTACCCCACAGGATGGAGTTCAGCACCGTCAAGATGATAAAAACGACGCCAGGGAAGAAGCAGGAGGTCAGCCAAGCAACAGATTTCCACCCTTCTGTGGATTGTTTGATAGTCCTCCAGACACGGACACCAACGTATCCAGCAATAATTCCAAGGAAGAGGTAGAGAATGATCATTCCGGTCAGAAGCATTCCCCTTGAAGCAGGCGAGAGGAAACCCAGAGCAGCAAACACAATTGTAACAACTGCCATACCGGTGATCTGGATACCGTCAGCGACCATAACACACAACAGCTTTGAGCAGCAGGGCTCTCTGAAGACATCACCAACAACAAGCTTCCATCCTGAGAGCTCCTCGTTCATCTGAGCTTGTGCTTCCTTGTCCATCTCCTCATAACGTGTCAGATCCCTACGGACAGTCCTCAAGAATATGACAAACACAATGCCGGCCAAGAAGAAGACAACCATCATCGAGTTCATGATTGAGAACCAGTGTACCTTGGCACCATCCATCTTCAGGTATGCATCCCACCTTGATGGCCACTTGATGTCGCTCTTGACATACTCAACCTCATAGGTAAATGTAATCCGCTCCTTTTCACGGATGACCTGGGACTTCTCAAGCTCCAGCGGGCAGCTCACAGAGTCAACCTTCTCATACATCTTGAGCTTGGCCATTGCTGCAGGATCACGCTTCACACTGCAAGGAACAACCTCAAAACCAACAATCTGGAAGCCACTCTTGCGGTCAGACTCAACCATTGCAACACCATCCTCACTTGTGATGACAACATCACCTTGCGCCTGGTACATATGGACCAAAACCCTGAACTTGAGATGGTTAATGATATAATCCTCACTGCTCCCCATCGGGTTGTACCCGACCGGATACCCAGTCCACTGGATCGTCATCCCATTCTGCTCGGTGAACCTCATGACCGGCAGGTTGTCAAGGACCATGTTGACCTGGTACAGATTCCGCGCCCGGTTCTTCAACAGCTCGGCCTGCTCTTTGGTGAGCGGGTCGGTGGTGCAAAGGTACACGGACTCATTAACATTGACGCGGAAGCGGTATGGCGAGTTGTCGATCTGGTCACCCATGAGAACCTCGCCGAGGTTCTCGGCACTCTTCTTGACACCTTCTGGGGGCTTGCAGTAGGGAAGGCTATAGTAGCTGAAGGGCAGCTCAGTCTCAATGGATGTGAGCGAATTGACCTTAGCCGCAATCGCTTCGCCGGTGTCATATGTGTGCATGAAGGTGCCGGGGAGGTAGAAGGCCTCAACAGCGGGGTGCAGGCTGAGGAGAAGGACGAGCAGGGAAGCCGAGATCCACCGGGCCGACGGCATCTTAGAGATCATTGCGGCAACAAATTCCTCGCGCCCGATCAATCAAGAACTCCACCTGGAAGCAAATTGTACACAAAAAAGGCACAGATCAATTCACTGTGCTCTGTATATAATCTAGGTGGTTATACAGCCATGCAACCCCATCAATTAAGAACTCCATCGGTATAATGAATACTATATTATTTCGGCAACATAGCATGGTATAGTGAGAATTAAAGGCAAACCCATTTGCACCAGAGTATACTACTGTCTACTGATTTATTTAATCCCCCGCATGCATGCAAGAAATGAACACAGACGATCTATGGGAGTAAAGACACGAAAGCTACAGAATTACAGCCTCGTACATCTGCACCACCAGACAATAAGTATCTAAAACGAATCAAGCAACACCACGTATATCGACCAATCCTCTGCAACGCACAACACTAACAACGCACAACGTGATCGACAGCAACACACCACCGGGAGGAACGAAGTGTACCTACACTGCAAACGATCCTGACGAAGCGGCAAAAATCCTCCTCTGATCCCAACCCAGCCCGGAAGGAATGGAACAAACACAGAAACAGAGGATCCAGATCCGTCCACCCCCACAGACGGACGATACGGAGAAAAATGAAATGGGGGGGAGCGGGGGTAGATGAAGAGAAGCGGGAAGGGGCGCTCACCTCAGATCTGGATCAACGCGGCGTGGTGAGGCGAGGACAAGGAGGAGGCGGCGACCTGGGCGAGGTCAAAACATTGGCGCTCCGGAGCCCGAGGCCACCTCTGTCTGGCTCCGCCTCGAGATCGAGGAGGCGAGGATAGAAGAATCCGGCAAGTAAACGCTCGGCCGGCAAAATCGAGGAGGCCCGGACGCGGCACGAGCCCGCCAATCTTTATACGCCCTCCCGCGACGTTTTTTTTCTTCTTCTTCTCTGCACGCCGCGCGCTTGAATTTGGTGGAATCGCAGTGCAAATTCGATTTTTTCGTAGGGGACTTTTGAGAAATTTTGTTAGGCCGTGGGCCAGTGAGTTTGGTGTCGCTCCAGGCAGCAGGGTGGGGACCCAGGGGTTGGTGCTGGGCTTCGCACTCGCACCGCGTCCACGTGTGGCAGTTTGATCCCTTGTTTGACCTGGGTGGGTTCGGTGGGGTGGCGCGGAGCCTAACCGAGACAGTGGAGAACGGGGCAGAGGCCCAATGGTTGGAGTGTGGGTGAGGGCACTCAACAGCCTGAGTTCGATCCCCGTCGGGGACGAATTCCTGGTTTTCTCACAAAGGTGCTATTCCTCTATAAAAATATGCCACCGGGGCTAGTCCTGGTTGGTCGCGTTTTTTTTTTTAACCGAGACAGTGAAAAGTGGGCCATGTAAAACGGCAAGAACGGGTCTGTGCGCTGGGTACGGTCGTGCTTCTACGGCCTCCGAGTATCCGATTGGGGTCTCCCGTTTCAGATCTGGACCGTCGGTGGAGTTTGGTACGGCTCTGACTCGTGGAAGCTGCTGCAAAACGCCAAAGCAGACGAATACACAAAAATATACTCCTCCGTAGAACTTTCCACCCAGCACGTAGGCAATCGGGGATTTTTTTTTTTTGCAAGGTAGCAATCGGGGATTCGGGGTACCTTTTCCTTCCAAGAATATACTAGTACTAGCATTTTTTTCGTCGTAAAACGAGAATATACAGATTGATTGATTATCGTTAACAATGCATAGTTCAAATCTCCAAATTTTGTCATTTTAATGTAAACTATAATATAAGGATTTTTTTGCATCGGTTTTTTTGCACGCTTGCAATATACATCATTGAGAACATGCATGATTTTCTTTAAAAAAATTATAAAAATTTAATATATTTTTTGAATTTTTTAGAATTGAGGGTTTACTGGAGCTCGGGGGTAAAAACCACTTTCCGGGAGTAGTTTCCACTCAAATGTAGTGCATCTGATTTTTTTTACGCTCCACTATCGCATTGACACATGGCGCTAGGACTGATACGGTCATATTTTCTAGTGCGACGTCTGCAACTTGGTAGGAGTATTTCGTTATTCAGATTTTTTTGGATAAAGAGTACATATTAATATCGCGAAGATTCAAATTACGCACAGACTATGCAAGTACGCAACGCCCTAATGGCACGACGGATGCACACAGTAAAAAAAAGCTAAATAAATAGAAAAAATCCCGCTATAGAGTTCTAGTCCTTATATCAACAGCACAACCACCTCAAGACAAAACCTGATATCCAAGTACTCCAAAAGCGACGCCTCTAAGAAGGAAACTATGCATCAGCGACGTCGTCACCCGATCGTAGATTTTGAGTTTTCACCTTGGAAATAATCTCCGCTCTCAAAACAATGCTTTCAACAAGTCCGGTGTCACGCAGCACTAATTAAGACCAGACCTTGGATTTTCACACCGAAAGGTAAGAGTTTAAACTTCACATGTGTTGTCACCCCCACTTACATACTGCTGCTATGAAACCCGAACCTCCAAGCAAATTCCTCAACGTCGTAGGCTCCACTCCAATCTTGGCTTCCATGAAGTTCTCCGTCTCTGACTTTACCATGAAGTAAAATATCTCCTAATGGTAACATATGGCAGAGTTTCGTGCCGCTCCCTTCTTAACGGAGAGCCAATGGGCATGACCGACTTCCACCCATCCACCAATCTCCAGGCATAACATGCCCATGGGAGTTCGTCGGCGGAGCCTTCCGGAACCCACCACTCCAGCCAGATCAGAAAGGGAACTCCAATAGGCCACACGGCCGTTGGGCAGGTTCCGGCGGACAGATCGAGCGGATCAGGCACACGTGACAGCGATAGGAGGAAGACTGCAGCGCACCTTGGGCAATGCGCATGAGCGCCATCGCCGTAGGTTCCATGTCGTCGCCTCCGGCCATCACCGCATGCCCGCCCCTCTCAGCCTCATCCGCGCTGACAGATCACGAGCATGGGCGAGCATCGCCCCTCGCTGCGAGACCTCCACCTGCGCCGGCAAGGAACCGAACCCTCCGCACCAAGTGAATCCGGTAGGCTACCCCAGCCACGCCCGTTGTCTTCGACAGCTATGGCGGCGGCCGCAACCGGTGGGGGAAGATCACACATCGGCCTTCTAGGTCGGATCGAGGGTCCTCTAGAGCCGTTCTCGTGCGGAGCGACCCGGAAGTCAATCTCTTCGGGGTGGATGGAGAGAGGACGTCGTGAGTTTTTCGGACGTGTACTTGGCTTGGCCGGAGGTGACCGGAGATAGGAGATCGGTTACCGACGGCGGGGACGTGGGAGAACGTTATTCAGATATATATATTTCCATCACGCACTTTCTTTTCATCTCTAACAAGAGATCAATCATGTGTAAATTGACGTCTAAACAGGACGACAACCACCAAGCAAGCGTCCGAAAAAATGTTGTTGGGAGTGCATGGAAACTGAGATGCGTTCCCATGGTACAGCTACGCAAAGGCGATCTCCGACCTGCCGTCGTGATGCCCGCTTGGCCACCACACTTCCCTTTCTCGGCCAAAAAACAAAGCCTCACCGTCACACCATCCTCCCCCCCGACTCCGCGAGCACTACACCACCACCACTCTATTTCCATCGTACGTACGTCGACCTGCCGCTCATAGAATACTTTGCATTTCGTAGCGGGCAATCATGCGCGATGTCCGGTGGAAAAAAAGGGGGTTGGTTGGTGTGAAGAAGCCGCGACGTCAACCGACGAGCGAACCGACGAAGGAAAACTACCAAGAAAGAGAGAGAGCTGCGTTGCATGAGCACGAAAAGGGACACGTTAACTTCAGTAAGAAAAGGGCCACGTTCCTTGGAAGGTACACTACCAAGCCACGCTGTCAAGAAGATCCATGATTATGCAGCGAAAGCAAAGGAACATCCGAACATGCACATGCCGGTTATATCTCCATCTAGGATCTTACTACCCATCAACATATTCTGGATCTGTAAAGAAAGTGTAACTCAAGTGCAAGTATAACTTACATTCAGATTATCCCCAAAAAAAATGCAAGTGTAGAACTGTAGGATACTGATGGGGAATGGGGATGGACGTATGAAATTACAGCTGCATACATAGACGTCGTCAGGTTTCTGGTGCATTTTAATTTGGTCTGATGGCTGTGACTGAGAAGAACAGCGAAACGTAAGGACATCTCCTACGGGGCTGCTTAATTGCTCCGGACCGGTCCGTTTTAAGCAGTCTGTGCCAAAATCAGACACTATGGGGCTGCTCATACGGACAACGGTCTTTTTTTTATCCTTAAACCCAGACCAAATTTGGTCTAAATTTGAGCAGCCCGTGGATAATCCTGTTTTCTCCCTGCCCTAGCCCGCCACAGAGCGACTCCTCCTTCCACCTCGCGCCACCCCCGACCCACCTCACCGCCGCTAGGTCGCCGATTTGGCGACCCCGCCGCCGTTCGACCCCCACCGGCCACGCCGATCACCCCCTCCGCCCCCTACCTCTCACCCACGCCGCCGCCGGTCCCAGAAGCGTTTCGTCGGCCTGTCCACCGCCCGGTCCACCTCCCACCCCCACGGGACGCACACAAGGTGTTCGTCCATGTGCTTTGTCCGACCTCGGCTCGAAAAATGACGGACAGCGGCGACGAGTTCTTCTTCAACAACGTGATCATGTACTCGTCCTCGTCGGAGTCTGATTCCGAGGACGAGAGCGACATCCTCGTTGTCACTCTTGTGGTCAATGACCACATCTCAAGTATGCGGCCGGTGTTCAGAGGGTCCATTCCCGGCCATGCGCCGTTCTTGGACAGGGACAGAGTAGGTGGCCATGCCCAGCTGTACAAGGACTACTTCCATCCAACCAATCTGTTGTACACGGCGAAGCTATTCCGGCGCCGTTTTCGGATGAAAAGGGACATGTTCAACCGCATAGGGGTGCTCGATTTTGAGATTGGTTCAAGTGCAAGCCAGATGCCACCGGTAAGCTTGGCTTCTCTTCTTATCAAAAATACACCGCGGCAGTTCGGATGCTCGCATATGGAGTAGCTGGTGATCTGGTTGATGAATACTTGCGTATGAGTGAATCCATATGACTCAAGTCTATGTATAAGTTTTGTGAAGTTGTGGTTCAGGTCTTGGCCCGGAGTATTTGAGGGAACCAACTGTTGCCGATACTCAGCGACTGTTGTCGATCAACGAGAGCATAGGGTGGCCTGGGATGCTTGGAAGCATCGATTGTATGCACTTGGAGTAGAAGAATTGCCCATTTGGTTGGCAGGGGCAGTACAAGGGCCATGTTGGTGAGTGCACGGTTATTCTCGAGGCACTTGCTTCGCATGATGTGTGGATTTGGCACTCGTTCTTCGGCATGGTAGGTTCACACAATGATATCAACGTGCTCCAGCGCTCTCCGGTATTTGGCAGACTTGCCGTAGGCAACTCCCCCGAGGTGAGCTATGATATCAATGGCCACCACTACACAAAGAGATACTACCTGGATGATGGTATCTATCCTCAGTGGGCTACATTTGTGAAGACCATCTCCAATCCTCAAGGTGAGATGAGGAAAAGATTTGCCCAAGAGCAGGAGAGTGCCCGAAAGGATGTGGAGCGTGCTTTTGGTGCGCTTCAATCTCGATGGGCTATTGTTCGGCACCCTGCTAGAACATGGAGCCCGGAGGTTATGTGGTGGGTGATGACTGCTTGTGTGACCATGCACAACATGATCATAGAGGATGAGCGCGATGACAGCGTCTTCGACGAGAACTGGTTGTTTCAGCGCGTGAGAATGTGGAGCCCAGGCCAGGAGTGGCAACATTCGAGGAATTCATCGACTTCCAGCACGAGTTGCGTGATCACGACACCCACGCTACACTTCAGGATGATTTGGTTCAACACATCTAGAACTTCGTATGGAACTTCGTAGGAAACTAGTAGAGTTTTTATTCGGTTGTGCTTATTTGAACTTCATAATTTTTATTAAGACTTATTTGTGTCTTTATTGAACGGTCAAATTTGTAATAAATGACTCGTATTTTATTTAAAGTATTGTGTTTGTTTTTAATCTCAAAGTATCCATAGGAACCAAAAACTTAGAAAAAATATGGCCCGGGCCACTAAATGAGCAGCCCCGTAGGGTGTAGGGACCAAAAACGCGCGGACACCGCCCCAGACGGCTGCTCAAACGGACAAAATCCGGACAAATCCGAACCCGATTTGAGCAACCCTGTAGGAGATGTCCTGAGGGTTACAAAACTGCGCAGCAGCAACACAAACAGCAACGAATGCGACGTCCTTCCAGACAAAACAAGGCAAATCTTGCTACGTTTTTTGTTAGGTCCTTAACAAGTTAACATGCCTGGTCAGTGGTTACTGAATGAAGCAGAGCACCTTCCGAATGAAATGAAATTTCAGCTGCCGTAGGTACGAGAAAGTGGTGAAGGGCCCCTCAAAAAAAAAAAGAGAGAAAGTGGTGAAGGGTGTGTGCCCAATGAGGAAACGCATGAAGTCGCCTAACAATAGATACAGCTGGAGCTCTATCTTTGTTGGGATATATGATTCCTGGCGTGCGCAAAATCTGGTTCTGGGCCACCAAACAATGTTCATTTTTGTAATGTAAATGCAGAAATAAATAGTGGAGACTTTGCACCATTTCACTTTCACATGTAACCACAAATGGTTTGCCACGAGTAATAGACTATTAGCAGTAAGCCACAAAAATCGTACTCTATATTCAAGGAAAAAATAACTACGGCAATATTTGCACATCTGATTTTCTAATGTAGTTACATTTGAGTGGCTCTGGTTCTAGGACTACCTGTTTAACATTATGCAACAGCAAAAATGGGAATACAAAACAGGGACGGTATGATCCTCTGACCACCGGGATTATGGTGCCATGTGCGGAGGCATCAAGTAAAGTGCACTTCAGAATGATGGAGCTGTTTCTTACAGGTTTCAGAACCAAATGAAAGCTAGAGACGCTATAAATACAGGTGAAGGGTGAAATAGATAACCACAAATCCACAATACCACATTTCTGCAGCTAGTCATCAAGGGATCACATAAAAAAAAACATCTAATGTCCTAATGCAGTTACATTCGAGTGGCTCATGGTTCTAGGGCTACCTGTTAACATTATGCAAACAGCAAAAAATGGGAACACAAATCGGGACGATATGGTTCTCAACTTCTCGAGCCATCAAAGTTATGGTGTCAAATGCGAAGGCATCAAGTAAAGTGCACTTATAGAATAATGGAACTGTTTCTAGCACATTTCAGAACTGACTTTAATACAAGGGAAGTGAGTGGACAGAGAAGCAACCAACTGAAAGCTGGAGACACTATAAATACAGGATAATGATACCACATTTCTGGTTAGTCATCAAGGGATCACATAAAACAGTACATATGGATTACCATGCCTAATTACGAGAACCTTGGGCAAATACGTAAGTGATAAGAGCACAAACTAACACCCATGAGAAAGACAATTTTGCACAGAACAATTACACTGCAAAGATAAAATAATTCTCCCATTGCAAAGCTATCTTGCAAAAAGAACGAAACCAGCAGTTGCATCAACAAACATTGCTGCATAAATAAGAAAGTATATCACAGTCTTAAAATCACATATACTAGAACATACCAGATGCATTGTGCTACAATAGTCTCAAGACTCAGTAATATGTTACATTAAGAATGGCACAACTGTGTACATGGCTTTCCAGTGTCATGATCAAAGCATTGTGCGTACAATCCTTCGAGGTTGGCAAGATAAGGGCTTCAATCAATCTTGACTGATGAGAAAAGGTAGTGAACGAAAGAGAATGATGTCAGGAACCCAACAGTCCCAGTAGCTAGCATAATGGCAAGAGAGACAATGAAGGCATATCCAATATATAGTGTCGCGGAAACTGGCCCACTCAGGCTTCTGAGATCAAACACCAAGTAGTTGATAGAGTAGAGGAACACATAAAATGCCACTGCTCCAGAGGCAAAGAAAGCTTTCCACCACCACCTCCAGTCTTCAGCACAGAGATGCATGTAGGTAAGAACAACAGATACCTCAGCACATACCACAACCAGCAAAAGGAGCACAACAAGGAGGAACCCAAACACATAATAGAATCTTCCGAGCCAGATACTTGAAAGGATGAAGAAGAGCTCAATGAAGAGTGTTCCGAAAGGTAGAGTTCCAGCACCAAATATGAGGAGCCATGAGTAATTCTTTGTAGGGATTTCTCTTGGTATTTGGTTGGTTCGAACAGGGAACTCAATTGGCTGAGCTCTTGTTCCAAAGAAACCACCTAGAAGAGTAAGTGGAACAGAGATACAGAACCACAAGGACAGCAGAGTGAAGAAAAGTGAGATGGGAAGGGCTCCGGTACTATTTCTTGACCACAGCATGAAGTTTAATACGGTGAGGACAACGAAGACAATGCCAGGAAAGAAACAGGCAGTTGACCAGGCAACAGACCTCCACCCCTCAGAAGTTCCTTTTACAGTCCTCCAGAGCCTGACAGCAGCATATCCGGCCAAAATTCCAAGTAACATATAGAGGAATATCATCCCTGTCAACAGCATTCCTCTAGAGGCCGGAGACATGAATCCAAAGGTAGCAAAGAAAATGGTGACAACTGCCATACCCAAAATTTGAACCCCATCGCCAATCATGACGCAGAACAGTTTTGATGAAGTTGGCTCTCTGAAGACATCTCCAACGACAAGCTTCCACCCAGAGAGTTCCTCATTCATCTGAGCTTGGGCCTCCTTATCCAGCTCCTCATATCTAGTCAAGTCCCTTCTCACTGTCCGCAATAATATGACAAAAACAATTCCAGCCAAGAAGAGTATCACCATCAATGAGTTCATAATCGAGAACCAGTGAATTTTCGCACCCTCCATCTTCAGGTATGCATCCCACCGTGATGGCCATCTGATGTCACTGTTTACAAATTCAACGTCATACGTAAAAGTAATCCGCTCCTTCTCCCTGATCATCTGAGATTTCTCCAACTCCACGGGGCAGCTCACAGCATCAACCTTTCCATACATCGTAAGCTTCGACATGGCTTCAGGATCACGCTTGACACTGCATGGAACAACCTCAAATCCCACTATCTCGTACCCAGAGTTGGCATCCGTGTCAGTGTCCGAGATCACTTCCATTCCTTCCCCAGTTCCAACTACCCTCACTTTACTTCCTTCATACTTATGGACCAAGACCTTAAATTTCAGGTGATTAATGATGTATACATCAGAGCTACCTTCTGGCGTATAACCAACTGGATAGCCTGTCCACTGAATGGTCATTCCATTCTGCTCAGTAAACCTCCTCACAGGAAGATTATCAAGAATCATGTTTACCTGGTAGAGGTCCCGGCTTCGCTGCTTGAGGAGCTTCACATCAACCTCGTCAAGCGGGCTCGTGGTACACAGATAGAGTGATTCATTGACATTGACACGGAAACGGTAGGGAGAATTATCGATCTGGTCACCCATAAGGAGCTCCCCAAGATTTTCAGCACTCTTCTTTATTCCACCTGGAGGACGGCAGTAAGGGAGGCTGTAGTAGCTGAATGGCAGCTCTGTCTCAATGGATGTGAGCGAGTTCACCTTTGCCTCTATCTCCTCGCCTTGCCGGTATGTGTGCATGTAACTACCTGGCAAGTAGAACGCCTCACAAGCAGGAGCCATCACAAGAAACACCAGTAACAAAGCAGAGAATATCCAGCCCTTGGCCATGATTACCAGTCCCCGTCAACCTCTGCCTAACACCTGAAACCAAAGGAAGTATATCAACAGTCAACTATAAGCCATGTGCCAAGCAAAAACATCAGTACCAAATATAAAGGAAACAGCACAATATGACCAGTTGATAACTCGACATTACTCCATAAGCAGCATAACACATGCAAATTTCACAACCGAATCACCGGAAGGTCTGGCCGAAGGTGCTAAATGAAATAATCATCATGACATATCAACCGAAAGGAAAATAGAGATCTAGTATTGACAAATTGCTGCCAAGAGAGAATAAAATAAGATGCACCAGATGCTCGCTAAGACCACTTTCGTGAACTAGGAAAGATAGGCATCAATCAGTGTAACGCATCTTGCAGTGGCGAAACAAAGCATGCCTAACGCAAAGAACAAATCTGACATGCGCGGATGACCTGTTTGTCTGACTAAGTAAGTACTCCGTCAATGGGTTTAGAACACTAAATCACAACAATAACAAATCTGGGAAAGTAGCACCGGAATTGCTTCAGATATCGCTTAAACATTCGCTCGGTTCGAGCCTAGGAATCCAAATCGCTTACGAATCGCGGTAGGGGAGCGCCTCGTGCGAACAGATCTACACCGCCGCCAAGCGGATGGGTAAAGCAGGAGCAGCGTAACCACGAACGCGCGCGAGCTAAGGCCGACCCAGATCTAGAAGAAGCAAGCGATGGCGCGAAGAATGAAAGGCGAATGAGAGGGCAGGAGGAGTCAATCAATCCGAACCTGGCACCGGAGATTGAAGCGGCGATGTGAGGAGATGCTCCACGGCGTCAGCGGCACAACTAGCAGCAGCGAACAAACCAACTGCTCAGTCGAGACATTTTTGATTTTTCCCTTCCACCAACAAAAGGGTGAGGCGTTGTTACTTGTTACTGCCATCGGATTGGCCCGTTTGGGCTTTCATTGCTAAGGTTGTGCTTCACAATGGGATCGTGGGCCGTGGGTTCATTTCCCGTCGTCGCCTCCGACGGAGGCCCTCCGCTAGTTAGCGCTCCAACTGTCGGGTTCGTCTTACCCTAAAAAAAAAAAGAACTGTCGGGTTCGTCTAGATAGAGCTATGGCGACGTCTGATTGGAGTTCCTGTTTCCCTCTTGCTACACTGTACCACTTGACGACAGCGAGTTCGGATCATTGCCCCATCTTACTTAGATGGGCTGATGATGGTAGACACCTCTCGTGGCGGCCTTTTTTCAGTATGAAACCATGTGGGAGACACACTCATCTTTTCGTTCCACTTTGGATGAAAAGTGGCAGGAGCAGGGTAAGGCAGCTACGGCTGTGGAATTACAAAATAAGATAGAACTTCTGTCTGAGCACCTTTAGAGCTGGGAGAAGGATACCTTTGGGAGTGTACGTCGGAGCATCCGGGAGCTCACGGAGGAACTACGCAGACTTCGGGCTGATCCTAGCAGAGTGGGACCGAGTCATGCGGAGATAAAAATCACGGATAAGTTGGTAGAGTTACACCACAGAGAAGAGGTAATGTGGAGGCAACGGTCTCGTGTACAATGGCTAGCTGAGGGAGACAAAAACACTAAGTTTTTCGATCAGCGTGCGAGCCAGTAGAGGAGAAAAAATCTGATCACTCAACTGAAGAGAGAGGATGGTACAATCACGGAGTGCCATGATGAGATGAGTTCTATGGCGTCGGCTTTCTATGAGAACCTGTACACGTCAGAGCAGATAGAAGGGCAAGATAGGGTATAGAATGTGGTTGAGGAGCGAGTCACTCCGGCCATGAATGAACTCCTCTTGAAAACGTTTGATGCAAAGGAGGTGAAAACATCCCTATTTCAGATGTTTCCGACGAAAGCGTCGGGACCGGACGGATATCCAGCACATTTTTTTTCAGCGTCATTGGGAGGTGTGTGGGGAGGAGGTTACTACAGCAGTTCTCCGTTTGTTGAAAGGGGAAGATGATATTACATCCATCAACCAGACCATGATTGTCCTAATTCCGAAAGTCACTAGCCGGAGGAGTTAGGACAGTTTCGGCCAATTGCTTTGTGCAATGTTCTGTATAAGATTGCTTCAAAGCTTATGGCGAATAGATTGAAGATTGTACTTCCAGAGATTATTGCAGAGGAGCAGTCTTCCTTTGTCCCGGGAAGATTAATCACAGATAATATTATAACGGGTTTTGAGCCCCTTCATTTCATGAAGATAAATAAGGCAAAAAAACATCATTTCTGTGCACTGAAGCTTGACATGAGGAAAGCTTATGACAGGCTGGAGTGGAGGTACCTTAAGGGGATAATGCTTAAATTGGGTTTCCACCATCACTGGGTGGATATGATTATGCGGCTGGTAACTTCAGTTTCTTTCTCGCTACTATTTAATGGAGTGAGACTTGATGATTTTACTCCCTCGAGGGGCATCCGTTAGGGAGATCCTATATCTCGGTATCTTTTCTTGTTGGCAGCAGAGGGCTTATCTAGCCTCTTAAAACACCGTTGCCAGTCATCTATTCTCCAGGGCATAACGGTTGCAGCGTCGGCTCCGGCGATTAGTCACCTACTCTTTGCACATGATAGCCTGCTGTTTTTCAAGGCGGATACGGAAAGTGCAAATCAGGTAATGGAAGTTTTGGACTGGTACTGTGGTGCTTCAGGCCAAAGAGTGAATCTGGATAAGTCTTCGGTCTTTTTCAGCAAAGGTTGTTCGGAAAAAATCAGGCAAGAGCTTAAAGATGCACTTAATGTACAGGTGGAGTCTCTAAGCGAGAAATATCTGGGTTTACCTTCTGATATTGGTCGTGATAAGAATGGTAAGCTTCAGTATTTGAAGGACAAAATTTGGAAGAAGGTTCAAGGATGGCTGGAAAAGATACTCTCTTCTGCGGGGAAGGATGTATTGATCAAGTAAGTAGCCCAGGCTATCCCAACTTATTCCATGTCATGTTTCAGATTACCGAGAGGGTTGTGCCATCATATCAACTCGGTGCTCCGTAAGTTTTGGTGGGGATGCAAAGAAGGGAAACGCAAAACCTGCTGGGTGGCGTGGTCTGAAATGACGAAACCAAGATTCATGGGTGGCCTAGGATTCCGAGATATAGAGCTTTTTAATTTGGCTCTTTTGGCTCGGCAATCATGGCGAGTGCTTCAGACTCCTACTAGTCTGAGTGCACGCATACTGAAGGCTAGGTATTTCCCGAGTGGGGATTTCCTGTCAGCCGAGTTGGGGTCCAATCTTCTCAGATTTGGCGGTCAATTTTGGATGGCCGAGACACCCTAAAACATGGCTTGATCAAACGCATCGGAACAGGAGAAGATACACACCCTTGGAATGAGAACTGGTTGCCTAGGGAAGGGGCTCTTCGGCCGGTTGCGTGCCTAGCAGCTGATCCACCTGAACGGGTCAGCGAGTTGATGTCATATTCGGAAGCATCTTGGGACATTGGGAAACTTCGAAAGTGGTTTCTTCCAATGGATATTGAGGTGATTCGGAACATTCCGATCTGCACTAGGAGGCAATCTGATTTTTGGGCGTGGCATTATGATTGCTACGTATGTTTCACAGTGAGATCGGCATATAAGATGTTGGTGAGGACCAAGATTACTCGTGAAGCATGGCTGGAAGGAAAGGCCTCATCGTCCGATCAGGTGAGGGAAGAAAAGCAGTGGACTTCTCTTTAGAGGGTTAAGGTCCCATCCAAGATAAAGGTATTTCTATGGAGATTATCTAAACACTCTATTCCAACTGGAGATATTCTACACAGCAGAAACATGGCAGACTCTAGCCGTTGTGTTGTGTGTGGTCAAGAGGATTCTTGGAGGCATTCGTTGATCGAATGCACCGTGGCAAAGTGTGTTTGGGCATTGTCGTCACAAGAAGCTTCGAAATTTGTAGCGGTAACATCTTAAAGCAATGCAAAAGGGTGGATCTTTGCACTTATTGAGAACCTACCGCACGAGGAGAGGACAGAGGTGATGATCACGCTCTGGGCCATCTGGTTTGCACGGCGAAAAATTATCCATGAAAATTTATTTCAAAGCCCATTATCTACAAGGTGTTTTGTAGAGAGATTTCTGGGAGAGCTTGATTTGCTGGCTCAGCCAGCGACGGTGACATCAGCTGTTCCGAGAGAGCCTGTACCAGCATGGATTCCTCCCCCTGCTGGCTGGGTAAAGATTAATGTGGATGCTGCACTTGGGAAATCTGATGCCAAGGGTGCAGTTTCAGCAGTTGCAAGAGACTTGGAAGGCAAGTTCTTGGGTGCGTCCGTGGTCATATACGATGGCCTTCAAGATCCGGAAACCCTTGAAGCTATGGCGTGCAAGGAATCCTTATGCCTGGCAAGTGACCTCTCCATTCGCAGAGTTCGTGTTGCTTCGGACTGCCTGCGAGTGATAAACACATTACATGACGGCTCGATGGGTGTCTATGCTCAGGTAGTTCATGAAATAAAGGAGAGAAGTGAGCAGTTTGATGGTGTAGTTTTCTGCCATGAGGGTAGAGGCTCAAATAGAGAAGCTCACAGATTAGCGCGGAGTTCATTCCGTGATGGCCTTGGACGATATTCATGGCTTTTGTCTCCTCCTGGTGGATTTTGTATCCCTTAATCTTTGATTATTGAATAAAGGGTTTTGACCACTCAAAAAAAAAAAGTTAGCGCTCCAACAACATTTGTAATGAGTAAAGTGTGTTTTGCCATTAAAAAAATCTAGCGCTCCAAAGCATCATTCTCACAAAACAAAAACAAAAAACAGGACACGAATACCTTCAGAGTTCACTGAATATACTCCCTCCGTTCTCATACTAATTGTCTCAAAATCAATAAAGTAGATGTATCTAGACATATTTTAGTATGAGATACATCTATCTCTGTCCAACTTTGAGACAATTAATACGAGAAGAAGCGAGTAGCATAGCTATATGGTGGTTTTATAAGCCATGATCCCCATGTATGCGTGAAAAAAAATTGATTCCAAGACAGACAAACAACATAACATGCAGATTACAACAAAAATGCTGATCTCACTCCAAATTAAATGCGAAATTTAAAATACAAAATATTTTGTAGCTCGAACCATTTATCTGATTTATGATCTGTTTTTGTCTTCGGACTAATCGCGTCGAGATCTTCGAAACTAGATCCCAAGTTGATAGTGATATGTTCCAACGATATGTTTTTTTACCTATAAGTTACCCCAGATTAGCACATGAGTTAAAGTTACCACCCAAGTACCCTAAGTTCCATACTAGAGAAAGGCAGAAGAAACTTGGTCTCTCTCTTCCATAGAAAAATAGGATGGTTGGTGGGTGCAAATGATTTTGTGCTCGTGGAAGTTGGTACCACCACACCTTCCAACAAGCAAACTCCCTCTAACTAAGAACGGTGACCATATATACAAAACTATAAACTAGAAAAATATTGTCTTCGATCTTTTCACTTTGAAGAGGTCACCAACCGTCAAGTGACACCATTGCAAATATATAGAATCACTTAAGCACGCGGTTATATGACTATTTTGTTGCGACTGGGGCGGGGGGGGGGGGGTCCCCATAGCGCCTAGTTCGTCCCCAAATTAGGTCCGGAGAGTCTCATCCGGACATGTTTTGGGTGTATGAGTGGAGATGCTCTAAGCAGTGGGGTGCTTGAGCGTCACCCGAAGGCACCGTCTAGGGCGTAATGAATCGGTACATTAATATATGAGTTTTCTTATAGAATATATTAATTTTCTATAATTAATTTCACACTAAAAATTAAATGTTCACATGTCGAAAACGTTTGTTTATCTTGGTACGAATACATGTGAACAGGTGTGTTATGTTCATACGTATCTAAGTAAATGTTCATGAGCTGGAAAATTGTTTCTATATATGGTACCTTTATATGATTAAAAAATGTTCATACAAAAATATTCATCGATTCACGCAAACAAAAATTGTTCATACAAAAAAGAAAATATTCATAATATATTAAGTGTACAAAATATGTATTTACTGAAGAAGGAAAATAAAAAGTATGTAGAAAAAAAACAGAAAAGTATATGGTCACCCGTAAGTTGCGATGTCAAGTCAATAAGGATACTCTACAAAATGTGTCATTTACGAATATATTTGGTTTTTTTTAATTGGAAAAACATTTGATAAAATGCCATACAACAATGGGGTAGGGTATAGACGTAAATGGCAATGTTTTTATTTACTTGAATAGCAATGTTTTTTCATTGAGCTTGACATAGCTGGAGTTTGAAAAATAGATTACACTTGTATTTTGCAAGTAAAATTAGATTCTACTTAAGCTGCCTATCAAATCATTACACCATTTCAACATCTATATTTTTCACAGATCCCTAAAAGGAAAGGGAGTTTATGTGCTCTAGATATCAGGCAAATCTCGTGTACGCCCTTTATCTTAATATATAAATACACGCGGCAGAATTTTTGCTGTTTTTACTTTCAAAAAAAATCAAGCAACGATAAATATAGGACGCCGTTAGCGCGCGGCCACGCGCTTGTACGTCCCAGCTAGCGGCCCTACCCTTTTTTGGAAAGGCCACCAACCACGTTTCGGGTCTGTCCCAAAAAGGAAACATTCCACGTCCTGCCCCACCTTCGCCCACCTGCGGACAAAAAAGCCCCGCACCCGCGACCAGGGTTGTCTACTACCTTCGCTCCCCCTTCCCAGACTTCCTCCCCACGCGCCGGCGGGGCAAGAACAGGAAGAAAACTCAAAGAGATGACGTGAAGAACAGAGACAAAAGTAGGCAAGAAAATCGTTGGCAGCAACTCCAATTCGATAGAAAAAGTCAAGTAAATTCGGACAAACTTGCCCCACCTAGCTACAGGATTCTTGTAAGAATTCGATTACAACTTCTTGCTTCCTCATCCAACTGTTGCTTCTTCGTGTTTTTTTTAGGAGAAAAACAACTGCTTTTGCTAGATCTGGCAAGAACTAAAAATTGCTTCTCTGCTTACAGCAAAACATCTTCCAATTGCTTTCTTCTTGCATCCGCTTGTCTGAAATCAGAGAGGATCAACCTTTTTCTTGCCTGGGATCTTGGGTAATTATTCCTTCTTGCCTGCTCCAGTTGGCTGTGGAAAAAAGACTAGTTAGTAGGGAAAGTTGTAGTCATAGAGTTGCCTCTATTATGAAATTGTTCCCCCGATCATGCTGTGTAAGTTGCTTGGTGAAAAATAATACAGGTGCAGTACAACTGAAAATTGCTTGTTATACAGGTGTCAAAATCCTAGAAAAGTGCTTGTTATAGTTGTTTGTTAAAAATTGCTTAGGTTTTTAGTGTGAAAAGTTGCATGATGTGTAAGTTGCTTTGTCTTGCAATTGGTATAGCAGATACTAACTTGTCTAAGCCCTCCAGGTAGTTGCTCCAATTAGCACATACATACACTGAAAAATTGCCTCTAAATGTTTGATGCTTACAAAAGGTGATTAAAATTGTTGCCTTATATTTGTTGGGAAACAAAAATGTTTCCTAATGAACTGTTATTTTTTGTGTCACGGGGTTATGAAAAGCAAGATATGTCTGGCATGGACTTGAATTTGCCTGCTGGTGATGATGATTTCGGCACTGACCCCCAATTCTGCACACAGGTTCCTCCCATTGGACGGTACAACACAAATGGGGGGTTTGGCGATTCTCCGTCATTACTTGCTCATCTAGCACGCCCAGAGAACCAGTTCCCAATTTGCACAATGGGCCTACGGACAGGGAGACGGATCCTAATACTAGAAATCCTGCTAAAGCTAATACTCCTAGTGGGACAACCAATTTGAGTCCAAATGATGCTATTATTGCTTTAGGTGATGGAGGGACAAATGGGGCTGAGGTTCGCTCAACCCCGGAAGATCCCTACATTGGCATGACATTTAACACACTAGCAGATGCGCGAATGCATTACAATGCATATGCCAAGAGGCATGGATTTTCAATCAAGTCAAACACATCTAGGAGGTCGGCGTTCACTGATATTTTGGAGAAACAACAGTTTTGTTGCAACAAATCAAGGAAGCCGAAGTCAGAAGATGTCCCACCACTTCCGGTGAAGACGTCGGTTCACAAACTAAAAGTGATAGTGATGAGACTGGTGACCCTCAATCCATGTATGGAAGCAGTAAGAAAGGCAGTTTTGGCAAGCGTGCGAAAAGAAGACAGATAGCTACAAAGAAAGTATGTGGGTGAAGTTGATTGACAACAAATTCCAAGTGACTGCCTTTGTTCCTTAACAAAATCATGATCTTATTAACAAACCATCTTTAACAAAGTACCTTCGTTCTCACCAAGGAATACCGACAGAGGAACAGAAATCCTTAGAGACTCTACATAGTTGCGATTTGGAGATGGGGCATATGATGTCTATTATGTGAGTTCTACACGAAAGCAGCATTTGTGCCATACACGACGAAAGCCATAAGAAACTTGAGGACAAAACTCCGAGGTTTTGAAACCAGGGACGGAGACTTGGAGGCAACAATTGCTTACTTTGAGGAAATGCATACAAGTGACCCAAATTTGTTCTATTCAGTTAAACAGGATAGTGAAGGGAGGGTAGAAAACTTGTTTTGGGTCGACGGAAAGGCTAGAGAGGCGTATGCTAAGGCTTACCATGACTGCATTTCATTTTATACAACGTATATGAAAAACATGTATAACATGCTGTTTTCTCCTTTTATTGGCAGCAACAAGCATGGGCAGATGTAACATCCCAAGTATGAAAAATAGCCATTAGAATGTTTTGCTCTCTGTTATTTTATTTTTTGCATCATGGCATCATGTTGATTGCATTTGTTTTGTTTGTTTTCCATTTGTTATTCTCTGTTTTGCTTTGTTTTCCAACTGTTTTCATTTGTTTTCCTTTGTTTTCTATTTCAAATTCAAACCAAAATTCAAACCTTTTGTTTCATCCTTGTGATGTTACAATTTCCAAAATGATATTTCAAATCAAAACAATCATTTGTTTCCATTTGTTTTCATTTGGTTTGCCTCTGTTTTTATTTGTTTTCACAATGGAAATTCAAACAATATTCAACCTTTGTTTCATACTTGTCATGTTACAATCTTTTTCAAATAAAAAGTCCAACTCAAAACTCCATTTGTTTCCAATTATTTCCATAATGCTCAACTATTAAAATGATGGTTTTAATCAATCAATTAATTCCAAATCACATTTAAAAACTCAAATTCAAATCATCAAACAGCACCCAATTTGAATTTATGAAATTACCAAAACAATTCTAATCCATTGTTTCTTTTAAAACTAAAGGTTCATGCCATTTAAATTCCTGTTTTTAATATTTCAATCAATAATCAAATTCATTCCAAACTTGAGTTAATTACAAACAGCAAGTTCTTTTTGAAATATTTGGAAAACAGAAGTTGACATTGGTTGTTGTTGACCTAGTCAACTAACACAAATTTTTCTAACATTTTACTAACCCAAAAACTCACCAAATTCTTCCTATTTCTAATCCTGCAAAAAAAAGTAACAAAACAAAAAAATAATAAGAAAAAGCAAAAGGAGGGAGACATGCTAGCCCAGCCCTTTCTTTTCTCTCAGCCCACTACCCAAGCCCACCTATCTAGCCCGATACCCCTTCAGCTTGTCGTCTTCCTCCTCGGGTGTCGTCATCCCTGTACGATCGCAGCACCACCGTGAGATCCCCCCTCCTCCGTTCGATGACTGCCGTACCGAGCTCGAGGCCACCTTAAAACCGAGCCTCCCCTCTGCCTAGCCTAACCCTAGTCCCCTCTTCCATCCTCCAACGCCGCCATCCTCTTCCTCTCCTCACATCTCTCTTCCCTCTCTCCCTGCAACCTCCTCTGTATCTGTAACTGAAACACACCCGAAGCTCCACCTGCCGCCGGTGATCGCCGCCGCGAGGGCGGGAATGGAAAGCCCCCGCCGCGGGCTCCCTCTCCACCCCCTCGGCTTGGGCCGGGAGGCACCGCTGCTCCGCCGCCATCTTCCCCAAGCCGCCGTCGTCTCCTCTGTTTCTGCCCGAGCGCTACTGCCTCGAGGTGAGATCCTCGCCTCGTCTCTCCTCCCTTCCTCTCGCAGCACAAGCCCATGCACTTCACACTCCCCCCGGCCACCGCGAGCACCGCACGCAGCAGCATCATCGAATCCTGCCGCCGGCGACCATCCCTCGGTATCTCTGTCGCGTGCAGTTCGGATTCAGTTAGCAAAAGGTTCAGCTAACCGCGTGCAGAAGAATAACCCCCCGAGGTCCCCTTCCTTTCAACACACAGAGCAGTAGCCCAGCTAGTCACTGTCCCTTTGCGCGCCCAGGAGGGAAGGGGTTCGAGTCCCCCCTCCCACGAATTAAACCAAAACTTTTTATTTCCTTTGTTTTGGTACAGCAACCTCACAGAATCACATCCATGCCCCTGGTAATTAATTCTAAACCCCTGTAAAATTATTTCCAAGTCCCTAGAGGTGATAAAAATGGCAGATTTGCACCAAATCTTGTAAAATGCATAATTAATTCATCTTAACTCCAATTTTAACTTTTTAAATATGTTTTCTGTCCCAAATTGAATGTTCTATCCAAATATAAATTTTGTTTACTATTTTGAATATTTTAAATTGGTGAAATATTTAAAAACTTGTTTAATTCCCTTAATTTTGCAAAAATCATAACTTGAGCATAAAAATTCCAAATTCCACAAACTAAATATGTTTTCCAATCAACTTTTCATGTACTTTCCAAATATAAATTTTGTTTGCTGTTTTGAATAATTTAAATTGCTAAAAACAACTGTTTCTTGTTTATTGCATTTAAAATTGCCAAAATTGTAACTTGCTCATTTTAAATCCAATTTCAACAAATGAAATATGTTTTCCATGCAAAATTAAACCACCTTTTAAAATATAAAATTTGTTTCATGTTTTGAATAATTAAAATTGGTTAAATGATTTAAACCTTGTTTAAATCATTTAATATTGTTAAATTCATAACTTGATCAAATCAAATTCTTTTGGGACATATAAAATATGTTTTCAAACCATAAAAGCATAACCTTTTCAAATATAAACTTTGTTATCTGTTTTGAACAATTAAACTTGGTGAAAACAACAAATGCTTGTGTGACACCTTTAAGTAACCAAAATTCCAAAACTTAATAAATGAATTTCTAAACTTGGTAAACCTTATTTCCAATTGCTTCTATTGTTGTTATTTTGTTGTTTTCCTCATCCATGCATCATGCTAATTCACTTACACATGATGATTAGTTGTAAAACAATTGTTTCAACCCTAATTCATGGGCTTTCCATATGCAATCCAATTGCATATGGGTCCATTTAAACATGTTATCTTGTCAACTAGTTTATTTCTATGCATCAATTAAATGGTCATGCATCATCCCATGTTTGTGCACTATGCCATGTTATTGATTGTTTGTTATCTGCGTTGTTTGTTTGCTTCTTCTCGGATACACGACGACGTTGAGACCGACGATACTTACGACACCCCTTCTAAGGAGTTAGCTCAGTACCAGGCTACTGGGTTTTGCAGGCAAGTATTCACTCACATGAACCACTGTGTTCCTTTCAACCTTGGTTACCGATACTTTCCGTTGTCTATTCTGCTAGCCCTATGATTAGTTGTTTCTGTTACGAACCTATCACATGTATCCTTTAACCCTGATATTGCCTCACCTCCATACCTATAACCATTGCTTGTTGCCCGTGTCTTACTAGCATGCTTAGGTTGTTTTGCTCGAGTCTGTTACCCGTTACTTTCTGTTACTATTTCTATTACGTTCTGGGGGCTCGATGTTTAATCAATCAATCATGCTAATGTTATTATTAATAATAAATTTGATGATAAGGCACCGGCAGGAGGCCCTGTGTGGTTTTGAGGCCTGCTAGTGTCGACCCTAATAGGAAAAGGGTCTTGTCTACTGATCCATGATGAGCGCACTAACCGCATGTGGGAAGCGAGTATGGGCGCCCCCCTCAATTTGATTCGATTCGCATCTCGTCCAAATCGCCTCATTTAGTTCGTGTTTTCCATTTGCCGCATGCATGTTTTTGCGAGCCCAGGCCAGGGTGGAACTTTTGTAGTCGGCATATAGGGGGACACGGTCTTAGAGTGCTATGAGGGTCCCTTTTCTTCGGGGCTCGATTAGCCGTGCGCCCAAGGTTCTTTGGGCTTGATGCGAAGAAGAGTTGAATTGTGTTGAGTGCCTCGCTTGGTGGGTTAGCTCCTCGCCTGGCGGGTCATTCTTACGTGTACGGCCAAATTGGTGCACCCCTGCAGGGAAAATCTTCTCGAGAAGCCGTGTTTTCCGCGGTTATGGATTACTTGGTGAAAGTACTGGCTAACAAGTACTCAGGACAACTTAAACCTAATGATTAACAACCTTACACCCAATGATTAACAACTTGACTAGTAATAGGCTTATTGACACAATAATCTGAACCATCATTAATTCAACTGTGTGAGTTATCCTCGGATTGCTTCTTTGGATAAGGGGCGAGATCCAGGATGGGTTTGTTTGATGTTAGTTGATAGGTTGGTTACGATACTCGATCTTATCTCCTTTCTGTTAGCCGGAAGTTGTAGTATGTTCTGTAGTTGGTTAGAGCAGCCAGTTGCAGCATCTTTTACATCCCCTTTCTTCCGTTGAACCCAAAGCATCTGTGCTTGGTGTTGACGGGTTACACTTTGGTGAACTGTGAGTCTTGCTTGCCAGTACGTTTATGTACTGACCCCTTTGGGGCTGTGGTTTTCGCGGACTACGTTTCCGAGGATCCCCATGGTGGCTACTACGTGGAGTATGACGAGACTGCTGACGAGTAGATAGCGGACCCGGGCAGGATCCGATACTTCGTGGATGGGCTCCGTCTGTTCGTTTCCGGCCTCTTAGGCCTATTTGGTTCTTGTCTGTACTCAGACATTTTGAATGCTTCCGCTGTGATATACTGATGTAATGTTGGGACATGTGTCCTCTAGATGATTGTATTCGCTATCTCTGCTCTAATGAGAGCTATTTGCAACTTATTTTGATCTTTTGTGTCGTAGAGATCTGTTGTGATATCACTTGTTAAACGCCGTTGACGTACCATGTGTGTATGGTTTGAAGTACGTCAATGGAAGTGTCCTGATTTCTATGGGATAGTTTACAGCGACGGTGGATAGTAGAGTTTGGTTGTCGCACATAAGTGCTTGCCTACTCGTAAGAGGATGCGGGAGCAGATAAGCCCCGTAATCCAAGCATCTACTATTCAGTTCGGCCCGATGAGTATCCCCTAGAAGTCCGGGTGCGACAAATGGTATCAGAGCCTGTCTGCCTGTAGGATCCCTTTTTACTGGTCGCAGTTGAGTCTAGAAACTATTTTGTAGCTATATAGGAAAAATGAAACGTGAGAGTAGGAATTCTGTTCTTTTCTTCTTTCCCCACCCACCCTCCCTTTTCTAGTAAGGAAGTGCAACGTTGTTTTTCCCTTCTCATCTAAACTTTCAAGATAGGATTTCACGAATTCTGGTTTCTCTAGGATGGTTATATCTACTAGACCATAGGAATGGAGGTGGTTGTGACATGATTTATCATGTTGCCTACTCATGATTGAGAACGGAGGCGTGTAAGCCCCGGAAGCAGATCCTCTATTCCTTAAGCAGTAGATATTGATCCTCTAGAAGCCCGGATGGGTTTTTCCGTAGTACCTCAGGAGTGTTTTGGTCTCGTTTTTCCCGGTGTTGCTTCGTTATCCTGTTCTTCTCAACATCCTTTTCGTCCGTTGAAATCTTGTTGTTGTTTTCCACTTCAATTCTTCTACCGGCGTCTAATCAAAACTTCCCAAATATCAAGTCTATCTGGCCAGAAAGGTTGTTGTTCTTTCGAAAACTACCAGGCGATGAGAGATGGCATTCCTATCACCTGGGGTTGTTTCGAGGAAGCATTCCTGAATCACCACATTCCAGATAGTCTATTCTCCAAAGAAATCAAGTTATATTCAGCCAGACACCCTCAATGCAAAACCTCTCCCTTTACTTGAAAATGTTCCGGTGGTTTGCGAATTCCCCGACGTTTTTCCAGAAGAGTTGCCAGGGATGCTTATCGTTTTGAACTTCCACAAAAACTATCCAAGGTGCACGATGTGTTTCACGTGTCACAGCTCAAGAGGATCTTCGCAAGAAGTATCCGGACCTTTTCTTTTCTCAGTAGGAATCTCGGGGCGCGATTCCTTCAAGGGGGGCGTTTTGTAACATCCCAAGTATGAAAAATAGCCATTAGAATGTTTTGCTCTCTGTTATTTTATGTTTTGCATCATGGCATCATGTTGATTGCATTTGTTTTGTTTGTTTCCCATTTGTTATTCTCTGTTTTGCTTTGTTTTCCAACTGTTTTCATTTGTTTTCCTTTGTTTTCTATTTGAATTTCAAACCAAAATTCAAACCTTTTGTTTCATCCTTGTGATGTTACAATTTCCAAAATGATATTTCAAATCAAAACAATCATTTGTTTCCATTTGTTTTCATTTGGTTTGCCTCTGTTTTTATTTGTTTTCACAATGGAAATTCAAACAATATTCAACCTTTGTTTCATACTTGTCATGTTACAATCTTTTTCAAATAAAAAGTCCAACTCAAAACTCCATTTGTTTCCAATTATTTCCATAATGCTCAACTATTAAAATGATGGTTTTAATCAATCAATTAATTCCAAATCACATTTAAAAACTCAAATTCAAATCATCAAACAGCACCCAATTTGAATTTATGAAATTACCAAAACAATTCTAATCCATTGTTTCTTTTCAAACTAAAGGTTCATGCCATTTAAATTCCTGTTTTTAATATTTCAATCAATAATCAAATTCATTCCAAACTTGAGTTAATTACAAACAGCAAGTTGTTTTTGAAATATTTGGAAAACAGAAGTTGACATTGGTTGTTGTTGACCTAGTCAACTAACACAAATTTTTCTAACATTTTACTAACCCAAAAACTCACCAAATTCTTCCTATTTCTAATCCTGCAAAAAAAAAGTAACAAAACAAAAAAATAATAAGAAAAAGCAAAAGGAGGGAGACATGCTAGCCCAGCCCTTTCTTTTCTCTCAGCCCACTACCCAAGCCCACCTATCTAGCCCGATACCCCTTCAGCTTGTCGTCTTCCTCCTCGGGTGTCGTCATCCATGTACGATCGCAGCACCACCGTGAGATCCCCCCTCCTACGTTCGATGACTGCCGTACCGAGCTCGAGGCCATCTTAAAACCGAGCCTCCCCTCTGCCTAGCCTAACCCTAGTCCCCTCTTCCATCCTCCAACGCCGCCATCCTCTTCCTCTCCTCACATCTCTCTTCCCTCTCTCCCTGCAACCTCCTCTGTATCTGTAACTGAAACACACCCGAAGCTCCACCTGCCGCCGGTGATCGCCGCCGCGAGGGCGGGAATGGAAAGCCCCCGCCGCGGGCTCCCTCTCCACCCCCTCGGCTTGGGCCGGGAGGCACCGCTGCTCCGCCGCCATCTTCCCCAAGCCGCCGTCGTCTCCTCTGTTTCTGCCCGAGCGCTACTGCCTCGAGGTGAGATCCTCGCCTCCGTCTCCCCTCGCCTCGTCTCTCCTCCCTTCCTCTCGCAGCACAAGCCCATGCACCGTACACTCCCCCCCGGCCACCGCGAGCACCGCACGCAGCAGCAGCATCGAATCCTGCCGCCGGCGACCATCCCTCGGTATCTCTGTCGCGAGCAGTTCGGATTCAGTTAGAAAAAGGTTCAGTTAACCGCGTGCAGAAGAATAACCCCCCGAGGTCCCCTTCCTTTCAACACACAGAGCAGTAGCCCAGCTAGTCACTGTCCCTTTGCGCGCCCAGGAGGGAAGGGGTTCGAGTCCCCCCTCCCACGAATTAAACCAAAACTTTTTATTTCCTTTGTTTTGGTACAGCAACCTCACAGAATCACATCCATGCCCCTGGTAATTAATTCTAAACCCCTGTAAAATTATTTCCAAGTCCCTAGAGGTGATAAAAATGGCAGATTTGCACCAAATCTTGTAAAATGCATAATTAATTCATCTTAACTCCAATTTTAACTTTTTAAATATGTTTTCTGTCCCAAATTGAATGTTCTATCCAAATATAAAACTTGTTTACTGTTTTGAATATTTTAAATTGGTGAAATATTTAAAAACTTGTTTAATTCCCTTAATTTTGCAAAAATCATAACTTGAGCATAAAAATTCCAAATTCCACAAACTAAATATGTTTTCCAATCAACTTTTCATGTACTTTCCAAATATAAATTTTGTTTGCTGTTTTGAATAATTTAAATTGCTGAAAACAACTGTTTCTTGTTTATTGCATTTAAAATTGCCAAAATTGTAACTTGCTCATTTTAAATCCAATTTCAACAAATGAAATATGTTTTCCATGCAAAATTAAACCACCTTTTCAAATATAAAATTTGTTTCATGTTTTGAATAATTAAAATTGGTTAAATGATTTAAACCTTGTTTAAATCATTTAATATTGTTAAATTCATAACTTGATCAAATCAAATTCTTTTGGGACATATAAAATATGTTTTCAAACCATAAAAGCATAACCTTTTCAAATATAAACTTTGTTATCTGTTTTGAACAATTAAACTTGGTGAAAACAACAAATGCTTGTGTGACACCTTTAAGTAACCAAAATTCCAAAACTTAATAAATGAATTTCTAAACTTGGTAAACCTTATTTCCAATTGCTTCTATTGTTGTTATTTTGCTGTTTTCCTCATCCATGCATCATGCTAATTCACTTACACATGATGATTAGTTGTAAAACAATTGTTTCAACCTTAATTCATGGGCTTTCCATATGCAATCCAATTGCATATGGGTCCATTTAAACATGTTATCTTGTCAACTAGTTTATTTCTATGCATCAATTAAATGGTCATGCATCATCCCATGTTTGTGCACTATGCCATGTTATTGATTGTTTGTTCTCTGCGTTGTTTGTTTGCTTCTTCTCGGATACACGACGACGTTGAGACCGACGATACTTACGACACCCCTTCTAAGGAGTTAGCTCAGTACCAGGCTACTGGGTTTTGCAGGCAAGTATTCACTCACATGAACCACTGTGTTCCTTTCAACCTTGGTTACCGATACTTTCCGTTGTCTATTCTGCTAGCCCTATGATTAGTTGTTTCTGTTACGAACCTATCACATGTATCCTTTAACCCTGATATTGCCTCACCTCCATACCTATAACCATTGCTTGTTGCCCGTGTCTTACTAGCATGCTTAGGTTGTTTTGCTCGAGTCTGTTACCCGTTACTTTCTGTTACTATTTATATTACGTTCTGGGGGCTCGATGTTTAATCAATCAATCATGCTAATGTTATTATTAATAATAAATTTGATGATAAGGCACCGGCAGGAGGCCCTGTGTGGTTTTGAGGCCTGCTAGTGTCGACCCTAATAGGAAAAGGGTCTTGTCTACTGATCCATGATGAGCGCACTAACCGCATGTGGGAAGCGAGTATGGGCGCCCCCCTCAATTTGATTCGATTCGCATCTCGTCCAAATCGCCTCATTTAGTACGTGTTTTCTATTTGTCGCATGCATGTTTTTGCGAGCCCAGGCCAGGGTGGAACTTTTGTAGTCGGCATATAGGGGGACACGGTCTTAGAGTGCTATGAGGGTCCCTTTTCTTCGGGGCTCGATTAGCCGTGCGCCCAAGGTTCTTTGGGCTTGATGCGAAGAAGAGTTGAATTGTGTTGAGTGCCTCGCTTGGTGGGTTAGCTCCCCGCCTGGCGGGTCATTCTTACGTGTACGGCCAAATTGGTTCACCCCTGCAGGGAAAATCTTCTCGAGAAGCCGTGTTTTCCGCGGTTATGGATTACTTGGTGAAAGTACTGGCTAACAAGTACTCAGGACAACTTAAACCTAATGATTAACAACCTTACACCCAATGATTAACAACTTGACTAGTAATAGGCTTATTGACACAATAATCTGAACCATCATTAATTCAACTGTGTGAGTTATCCTCGGATTGCTTCTTTGGATAAGGGGCGAGATCCAGGATGGGTTTGTTTGATGTTAGTTGATAGGTTGGTTACGATACTCGATCTTATCTCCTTTCTGTTAGCCGGAAATTGTAGTATGTTCTGTAGTTGGTTAGAGCAGCCAGTTGCAGCATCTTTTACATCCCCTTTCTTCCGTTGAACCCAAAGCATCTGTGCTTGGTGTTGACGGGTTACACTTTGGTGAACTGTGAGTCTTGCTTGCCAGTACGTTTATGTACTGACCCCTTTGGGGCTGTGGTTTTCGCGGACTACGTTTCCGAGGATCCCCATGGTGGCTACTACGTGGAGTATGACGAGACTGCTGACGAGTAGATAGCGGACCCGGGCAGGATCCGATACTTCGTGGATGGGCTCCGTCTGTTCGTTTCCGGCCTCTTAGGCCTATTTGGTTCTTGTCTGTACTCAGACATTTTGAATGCTTCCGCTGTGATATACTGATGTAATGTTGGGACATGTGTCCTCTAGATGATTGTATTCGCTATCTCTGCTCTAATGAGAGCTATTTGCAACTTATTTTGATCTTTTGTGTCGTAGAGATCTGTTGTGATATCACTTGTTAAACGCCGTTGACGTACCATGTGTGTATGGTTTGAAGTACGTCAATGGAAGTGTCCTGATTTCTATGGGATAGTTTACATCGACGGTGGATAGTAGAGTTTGGTTGTCGCACATAAGTGCTGGCCTACTCGTAAGAGGATGCGGGAGCAGATAAGCCCCGTAATCCAAGCATCTACTATTCAGTTTGGCCCGATGAGTATCCCCTAGAAGTCCGGGTGCGACAGCAGACATTCTTGTTGGGTTGTAGCTTTGTGAAACAGGAATTAGCAACAAGTTTTGACTGGCTTTTTGGAGAATTTCTGGTGGCGATGGATGGATTTTCCCCGCCGAACATAATCACAGATCAAGACCAGGCGATGAGGAAATCAATTTCTAGGATGTTCCCCCACTCATGCCACGAGAATTGCAGGTGGCACATTATTAGAATAACTCAATCTCTTCTTGGTTCATACTTGGGGCAGCACCCGTAGTTAGCTCTAGATTTTAATGAGTGCATTGATTTGATCATGACTGAATTTGAGTTTGAGATGAATTGGGAAGCTATGATTCAGAAGCACGACATAGGAGAAAACAAGCATTTTGCGGCGTTGTACAAGATCAGAGAATCATGGGTTCCATGATTTTTCAAGAGGAATTTTTTCCCATTCCTTCAGTCCACACACAAGAGTGAGGGGTTTAATGATATTTTGAAAGGGTATGTGAACCCACATAATTCAGTGTTGAACTTTGTGAGGCGGTATATCAAGATTAACAACACTATTCTTGTCAAGGAGGATGGAAATGAGTTTGAAACAAGTGAGCTTGAACCAAGTACTTGGTCTCCTTTCCCAATAGAAAAGCAAGCTCTAAAAATGTACACTCGAAACATATACTACAAGTTTTCACATGAGTTTGAAATGATTGGACGATATAATGTGAGGATGCAAGGCGGGGACATGTTCTTTCTTGTGCCTAACAACACATATGTTGGGTGTATGGGCAAAGGAACTACATGGTGACAGCTCTTGCGGAAACAAGTGTGAATGTTGCAAATTCTACAAAGATGGCCTACTGTGCGTGCATATATTGAAGATTTTCACACACCTAGGTGTGGATGAAATACCATATCGCTACATACTTCGTAGGTGGACACGGAATGTCATTCAGCCTGTTGGAGGCCCCTCTGCACCTGATGTCATGCCTGATGAGTCTATCAAGCAAATTGCTCTTGCAAACCTGTGTGTAGATTTTGCAAAATTTGCAAGAATGGCGGTTCATTCAGAAGAGGGAATTGCGATTTGCAAAGCACACATCCGGACAGCGAGGATAGAAGTCAGTCAGGTGGACAAGGTGAGGAGGAAGAAAAGAAAGAAATCCGAGGCATCGGTGGAAGCAGCAGCAACTTCTGCAGCTACACAGGGCTCAGCAGGTGAACCTGCAATTCCAGCAACTAGAGCACCTAAATTTAAGAATCCTATGCAGACATCAACTAAAGGGCGGAAGAAATCCCAGGCACTAGGTTCACCTCTTGATTTGCAACCTAAAAGGACTATCAAATGTGGCACTTGTGGTGAGTTAGGACACAATTCTGCTGGTTGCAGAGCGAGGCTAAACCAGAATATTTGAAAAGAAGAAATCATCATGATATAGGGACACTGGTAGAAGCATGGATTGATTTTGTAGTTTGGGTAATTTTGATGGAGGGATGATAACCCGGTAGGCTAACGCCAAGGTGAAACCCGGCCCAAAGGGAATCGCGCAAGACCCGGCTCAAGGAAGAGGAGTTTCTAGAAGGCCCAAGAAGGGACGTAGGCCTAGTAACCCGACCTTTGGGGTTACTGTTAGGAAACTTAGGGTTTGTGTGCGGTTTCCGGGTAGGATTCCGAGTGTGCCTTGTATAAGAAGCCAGGGAGCCGGGTAAGATATAAGCCGGCTCCTAGGGTTAGAGAAAGAGAGCTTCACCAGATATTCGAGTACCCCTGTAGTACGAGAGTTAATATTATAGTCCTAGATCGGAGACTCGGCGACTTGATTGCCAGAGCTACCAGATCGGTCGACGGCATGATTTTCCCTGAGCTAAACCCTCTCCCAAACACCAGAGTCGATTTCCCCAAGATAAGTTACCCCTGGTAACGTCTGCCGTGATTATCCCACGACAGTTGGCGCCCACCGTGGGGCTCACGTCCAAGGGTGTTTACATCACGGGAGAAGCTCGGAAAGCATGAAGAACCTCGTCATCGGCGAGATCTACACCAACCCCGAAGGAGAGAAGATGGTAGACGACTTTGGCTGGGGACCAGAGTCGGATATGCTAGAAGCCGGATCTATCGTCACAATCGGCCGGGTCAACGTCTTTGTCGGCATGGTACGTGCGTCCGGTTCTATTCATGATAACATTGGATATGATTCTGTGTCAGGAGAGGCGACCTTCGTTCAGTCGGACGGGGAAGAGTCGGTCGGGACGGTCGATCCGTTAGAAGAGCCCACCACGAAGAGGGAATAGCCGGAGGAGCCGGCATGGACCCCGCGTGCCCGGGTCATAAGAGAGGATGATACCGAGTCTATCCTGCACCTGCTGGAGGACCGGTACGAGGAGGATAGTTGTGATGAGGAAGAATACGAATCTTCACCAGGCATCGCGCGCCAGGTCGCGGTCTACACGGCCCCTGCAACCAATCTCAATCAGGGGGACGTGACTACGGCCGCGGTCGGAGCGGCGCGAGCGCTGGCTCAGCAGCAAAATCCGGTTGATGGAAACCCGATTATGGCCCGGGTTGACGGAGAGTCGGCTTCAGTCACCAGTCGTACTGCAGAGAGCGAGCTGCGGAGAAACATGTTTGGGTTTATGGCAAACAGAACGCCAGGAGCGGGGCCCTCAAATCCGCGAAATCCGGCTCTGTTCAACAACAACCTGATCTTGGATCCTACAGTATTGGCAACGGTGATAACCCCAGAAAACGCGGCGGCACGCGCCGCAGATCTGGATGTGGCTCGCCGTGCATTGGATCAACAAAGGAGAGATGTTGAAGCTGAGAAGCAAGGGATAGCCGCGCGCCAGCGCGAGATGGAAGAATTGGAGAACCGGCTCCAGGTTCAGTCGACTAGGATGCACAATCAGAGATACCAATCGAGATTACCGGCAACGGGTGGAACTATACACCCGGCCGCACTATTCATTACACCTCAGGATCAACCAATTCCGGCTGTGAATCAGGAAACCGGACATCAGCCTGCGACCCTGGGAGGACAGACGGCAAATGTACAAGCCGGGTTACCCACGTTGCAGGCAGGGATTGCTGTTGGCAATACAGCACCACTACCCCCATCACGATTTCATACTCCACCAGGTCACTTCAATAACCCCATGGATAACGTATATGCAGCAACATTGGCACTTGATCGTATCCCCGTAAGAGAGTCACCCCACGCAGAGGAGACCCGACGGGCGATAGATCTGTTGCGCACAGCAGTGGCTCAGCAGGCCAATTATCCGGATAATAGGAGTGGAATGCACGGAACACCTTATGTTAGCCGGCAAAACGGGAATACCGGTAATATTCAGACAAGTTCGGCACCACGGAGGGCAGAGCAGCAACAAATGCCGCCTCCTCCCCGTGGTCCGGCAGCACCCGCAGCATCAGCAGCACAAGCTATTGTGTACAGTTCTCGAGCCAGGCGTGCAGCGGCCGGGTCTGCGGTACGAGGGCCGGTAGCGGTCGCACCCCCCGCCGTACCGGCCGCAGGATCGCACGTTTCCCGGGTGAGGCTAGTACTGGGAAATCTCGCCGGGCCCAAGTGTTTGTCGGACACTATCAGGGCGGAGCCTTACCCGGATAAGTTCAAGGAACCGGGTAAAGTGGTTAATTATGAGCCGACCATGGATCCAGAGACCTGGTTGAGCAGTTATGAGATGGCCATGTCAATTCGCAACGCATCTGAAAATCTTCAAGCCAAATTTATGTACTTAATGATGTCGGAGGGAGCAGCAAAGTTATGGTTCAACAACCTGCCCGAAAGATCCGTCAATTCATGGAGTGAGCTGAAAACTGCCTTCATCAACCACTTTCATGGAATGTGCAGGAAATTATTTACGATCGATGATCTAGAGCGATGTGTCCAGAAGAAGGGAGAGTCGACGCGTAGTTGGGTGCGCCGGGTCATGGAAATTCTCCACTCGTCCACAAATATCCAACCAAAGGATGCATTACAGGCTATGGCAAAAACATGCAAGTATATACCCTTAGTGCAAAAGCTGACACGCATGAAATCTAGTCGGCACGCTTCAGAGGTTACAATGGAAGAGTTGATGGACGCGTGCAACAAGCACGCCGCCACGGATACCACAGAGGAGGATGTTGATGATAAGAAAGCAAAAGCCAACACGAATAACAGTGGAAGACCCGGCAATGGGACCGCGACGGGTAACAATGGAGGGAATAACGGAAACAACCAGCACAAGCGCCCATATGATGGAAATTCCGAGTTTGTCGCCAATACAGAAGCCGGGTTTGCAGGACCCAGGGCAGAGGGAAATTTAAACGGAGGAAATTTTAATGGAGGAAATTACCAAGGACCACCAAGGCCGGCTAACCATCTAGAAGCCTTCAGGATGCCGTGTCCGCGACATAGCAGGAACGGCAGGCCGGCTAATCATTCATTGGAGCAGTGCGTGGATCTACAAAGATGGAAGAATGAGGAAATAAATAAGGCCATGCGGGGTGCAGGCCGGGGAGGAGGACCGGGTCCGGGTGGAAACCCGGGCAACGGGCCACCCCCAGCTGGCAACGCAGGAGGTGGTAATCCGGGTAATAATCAGGGAGGTGCTGGAGGTTTCCAAGCTAACCCCAAGCAGTTGGGGCAGTACCACGTTCATACTACAGGGACTTCCAACAAAGATAGAAAGATACTTAAAAGATCAGTAAACTCGGTTTCTTAGGCTGTCCCGAGATACCTGAGATGGTCGGATCAAGAGGTAACATGGAGCAGAAGGGATCACCCGGAAACAATAGAGCATCCGGGTGTGTTAGCTTTGGTGGTTGCACCACAGGTCAATGGTTACGAGCTGAAAAAGGTCCTGATGGATGTCGGAAGTAGCATCAATATCTTATATTGGGAAACTTTCTTACGCATGGGGCTCAAGGAATCTCAGTTGCAGAAAAGTTCTACAGTTTTTCATGGGATTGTGCCGGGTCACTCGGCGTGCCCTGAAGGAAAGATAACACTAGAGGTTGCTTTTTGAGAATCAAAGGATAATTTTCGAGTGGAGTGGCTCACGTTCGAGGTGGTAAAGTTGCGCAGCCCTTATCACGCGTTGTTTGGAAGGCCGGCTTACGCCAAGTTCATGGCCAGGCCGTGTTACGTATACCTACAGCTAAAGATCCCGGGTCCCAAGCAAACCATTACTATACATGGGAACCGGGTTATAGCAGCTGCGTGTGACGAAGGAGACGCGGCAATGGCGGAATAGGCTTGCAGAAAGGAAGAGCTCAAGTATTACCGGTCCCAGGTAGATCCGGATGATAGAACAACGTTGAAGAGACCGAATACGGAGGATGAGAGAGCAAAATTCAAAGCAGCACAAGATACCAAGATGGTGGCTTTTGTCGAAGGTGATCCCTCCAAGAAATTTGCTATAGGATCTAACCTAGACAATAAGCAAGAAGAAGCACTTGTAGAATTCATTCGTGCAAATCAAGATGTTTTTGCTTGGACGCCTAGCGATATGCCGGGTATCCCGACCGAGTTAGCCAAGCACAGTTTTCACGTTGATCCCAAGTCTCGGCCCGTGAAGCAGGGCCTGAGAAAGATGAATGAGGAAAGAAGAAAGGCTATAGGAGCGGAGATAGCTCGGCTCCTTGCAGCCGGCTTTATCATGGAAGTTTTTCACCCGGATTGGTTGGCAAATCCGGTTCTAGTGATGAAAAAGAGCAACGAGTGAGGATGTGCATAGATTACACGAGTCTCAACAAACATTGCCCAAAGGATCTGTTTGCCCTTCCAAGGATAGATCAGATTATAGATGCAGTAGCTGGAAGTGACCTATTATGTTTCCTGGACGCTTATTCCGGGTATCATCAGATCAAGCTCAAGAAGGAAGATTGGGAGAAAACATCGTTCATAACCCCCTTTGGAGCTTTCTGTTACAAAACCATGACTTTTGGACTGAAGAACGCTGGTGCAACGTACCAGCGGTGCATTCAGAAGTGTTTCGAGGACCAAATTGGACGCAACGTTCATGCTTACTTTGATGATGTAGTGATTAAAACAAGGAAGGAAGAAACATTCACTGATGACCTAAAGGAAACGTTCAGGAATTTGAGAAGGTATCAGATGAAGCTTAACCCCACAAAGTGCGTATTTGGAGTTCCAGCGGGAAAATTACTCGGTTTCATTGTTTCTGAGAGAGGAATTGAGGCAAACCCGGACAAGATCAAAGCTATTCAAAATCTGAAAAAGCCGGAAGGCTTGAAGCATGTTCAAAAGCTTACAGGATGTGTAGCAGCGTTAAGCCGGTTTATATCCAGGCTTGGAGAGAAGGCAATACCTTTGTACCGGCTCTTGAGGAAAACCGACAAATTTGTTTGGGACCAAGAGGCGGATGAGGCGTTCGAAGCTCTGAAAAAGCAACTATCTGAAGCACCGATTCTAGCGGCGCCGGGTCCCAAAGAGCCCATGTTATTATACGTTGCAGCCGGGCCCCGGGCGGTCAGCGCAGTGGTTGTCGTTGAGCGCAAAGAGGACGGAAAGGATCACCTAGTACAGAGGCCGGTTTATTATGTGAGCGAGGTACTATCGGAAGCAAAGCAACGTTACCCACATTGGCAAAAGTTGGTTTTCGGGGTCTTCATGGCCAGCCGGAAATTGAAACCATATTTTCAGGAACACCCCATAACAGTGGTTAGCTCTATACCAATGGCGGATATTATCAGAAATTCAGACGCGACAGGTAGAATAGCCAAGTGGGCCATTGAGATGGGAGATTATCACATCAACTACGAGCCCAGGTCTGCAATCAAATCTCAAGCTTTAGTTGATTTTATCAATGATTGGACTCACACAAGCATGTCCACAATGATGCCAAGCTCCGAGTCTTGGGTAATGCACTTTGATGGTTCTAAGCAGTATGAGGGATCAGGAGCTGGGGTGGTACTTACATCACCCAAAGGAGATAAATTGAGCTATGTGTTGCAGATTCACTTTGATTGCTCCAACAATGTGGCTGAGTATGAGGCATTATTACATGGATTGAGAGTGGCAAAGGAGCTGAACATCAGGCGAATACGGTGTTATGGAGATTCGGATTTTGTGGTACATCAGGTTTCAGGAACTTGGGATAGAAAAGATGCAACAACGGCAGCATATCGCGGAGAGGTGGACAGGGTTGCCGGGTTCTTTTTCCGGGTATGAGGTGGAACATATTGACAGGCGAAAGAACGAGGCAGCAGATGCGCTCGCAAGACTCGGCTCGCGCAGAGAGCCGGTTCCACCTAATGTGTTCCTGGACGAGTTATGGCGGCCATCTGTCAAAATCGAGTCTGAGGAGGGAGGTGGCTAACCAAGACCCGGATTTGGAGCTTGTGGCCACGATACGCGCTATTCCCGAGTGGACGGAGCCGTTTCTGGCCTACCTATCACGGGGTGAGCTACCACCACAGGAAGTTCTAGCAAGGCAAATCCTGAGACGAGCAAAGGGCTAGGGAACTGTATAAAAGAAGTGCAGCAGGAGTCTTTTTGCGCTGTGTAGCACCAGAAGAAGGCTGACAGATTCTAAAGGAGATTCACAAAGGTGACTGTGGGCATCATGCCTCCACAAGATCCCTTGTGGCCAAAGCATATCGACATGGTTTCTTCTGGCTCACAGCCTTAGCAGACGCGGAGCGCTTGGTGGCAAGGTGTGATGGATGTCAAAGGTACGCTCGCCAAACCCACGTACCGGCTATGGAGTTGCGAACAATCCCGCTAACCTGGCCGTTTGCTGTTTGGGGTATGGATATGGTTGGCCCCTTTCACATGTCACCTTGCAAAAAGACTCATCTTTTGGTGGCTATTGACAAGTTTACTAAGTGGCTTGAAGTTATGCCAGTCACCAATTGTTAAGCAGTCACAGCAGTTAAGTTCTTGAAAAGGATTATCTATCGGTTTGGGTATCCTCACAGCATAATAACGGACAATGGAACCAACATGTCCTTAGGAGAGATGGAAAAGTTCTGTGGAAACAATGGCATCCGCCTTGACATAGCCTCGGTAGCCCATCCACAAGCCAATGGACAGATGGAGAGGGCAAATCAGGAGTTACTTCATGGGTTAAAACCACGACTGCGAGTCCCGTGCATCAGAGCTGCCGGAGCATGGGTTGAGGAGTTACCATCAGTGGTTTGGGGAATTAACACCACACCTAACAGATCTACTCAGATGACCCCGTTTTTCATGGTTTACGGCGCAGAGGCGGTATTGCCGAGTGATATTATTCATGACTCGCCCCGAGTATCGGCTTACGTTGAGGTGGAGAATGAGAAGACCCGGCAGGATGCCATGGATATGCTAGAAGAACACAGAGAACAAGCCTTGGAGAGATCAGCCATATATCAGCAGGATCTGAGGAGATATCATAGTCGGCAAGTTAAAACCCGGGTATTCCAGGAAGGGGACCTGGTATTGCGCTTGGTACAGTCCAAAGAGGGAAAGCACAAGTTATCTCCACCATGGGAAGGACCATTCATCATAAGCCGAAATTTGCATAACGGATCATATTACTTGATAGACGCAAGGGAAGAGTCGGATACTGTCAATGACACCGCTCATAACACTTCATCTATGCAAGAGAGGGAAAGACCATGGAACGTGGCTCAGCTACGTCCCTACTACCCGTAGCATAGGCTAGGTTTACAAGTTGAATTACACGATGTAACAGGCAGCAGGTTTCAGACGCACTCTTTTCCTATCCAGGGTACCTAAGCGGACTGGAGGGTTTTTAATGAGGCGGCTTGCTGACCTAACTTTTCTCATATCAATAAATAGATGGTTAAACTATGATATTGCTTCTTTCTTATTTATTTCTGTTAAGTTTTTATCTTTCTGTTTTTTACTTTCTATTTTCTATTTTATCAGGTAAGTATTCCTTATTCGCTTATAGTACATTAGTTCTATATTTTTCCTAAGATTGCATATATAGGTCTTGGGGGCTGATTGCTTGAATAGCACAGTTGCAAACCCAAAGACCCGGCCACGATGCCATTAAGTTATAAGGGCCGATTACTTGCAATAAGTACGGTTACAATCTTATAACCGGACAATAGAGACAAATTTTCTTGATTTCTCTTATTTAAGCTTGATGCGACTCGCAAAAACGTGGCATGCTTTGCTAACGTGTAATCACGATCAGTCATGATGCCCAATGGGACTTGCCTGACCCTGTTTTTATAAAGTTATAGCAGCATTGAATATCCACGCGAAAGACGGCTTACAACAAAGAGGATCAAAAGGGTCATCCAAACCACAGGTTATGCAGAGTACAAGGTTAACAGCCGGAAACTCACAAAATATTAAGCATAACTTCAAACCTACGTGAGTAACTCTATGTTTTGGGCCCTAGCAAAAACAATTTGCTTTCTTGAAAACTACAAATCCCTAGACTCGGAAATTCGGGCCTTGGGGACTTGGGAATTTGAGAAAAGCAACAAATTGTTTATCTATTAAGCTTAAAAACCCAAAAATCCGAGTCGTGGGGACTTGGGGACTTAAGAAATAAAGTCCACTTGTCAAAATTCCCGAGACCCGGAAACCGAGTCTCACAGAAGGAAAAAGAGCGAAAATCAGAAAAGCAGCAACAAAGTTCAAGACTAGGAAATAACATATCAAGGTGAGGGGCCAGAAGGGCCACCAAAAGCTATTAAAGTTTAAACGTATTACAAACCGAGGAAATTGTATCGAAAAGTGCACAGGCGCACTATTAAAAGAATAATTGTATTAGGCATATTACATAATGCCCATTGGCCGAATAAGTGTTTGAGGCGAGAGATAATGAAACTTTACTCGGCACCCTTTGCCGAGTCATCGACGTTGTCCTTGGCGGCCGGGTCTTCAGCATGCTCATCGGTGGCCTTCCCCGCCCCCATGTCCGGGTTAGACGCAGTATCGGCGCGAGCTGGAGGAGGAACAGCCGGAGTAGATGTGGATGGCGCATTCTCGGCCTCGGCCTTCCTCTTAGCAGCTTCCTCCTTCCATCGAGCCAGCATGTCGAAGGGTTGAGGGAGATCAGATCGGACCGGCTTGTCATTAGCATCGTAGGGCGGAGTAATCTTGCTCACGTCCAGACTGTCGGCTATTAAGCTTGCCGAGTGACGAACCTGAGTATGAATGGACTTGTAATCTTTAGGAGTGAACTTGGAGCCATCGTTGTTGAACTTGGGAAACCCGCCCACGAGCTTTGCCGGCTCAAGCCTAGGAAAATAGGCCTTGGCCAGAGCAAGCCCGCGGGTTACTCCAATCCGGCACGGGGAGCGTTTCTAGTGCTCGATCCAGGCGGGGATAGTTGAGCACGCCTCGAGCATCTTGTCCGCGCCGCCAGGAGTCCCAGGCCACTTCAAAGCCTCCAAGGTCCATTTGGTTTCCACTGAGAATTGCCGGATCACGACCTTCATCGTCTTTAGTTTCTCAACATCATCATCATCCATAGGCTGCTCACTCGGAGCTGTAGGACACTAGCAAAATTAAGGCAATAAGATCCGGGTTATAAACCTTACAGGAAGATCCGGGTTATATTCAGCAAGTTAGAAATTTTTACCAAGTAAAGAGCGGTAAGTATCGGCAATCTGAGTTGAAATCTTCTTCAGCACACCATCAGCGTTCTGAGACCGCTTCTTGTACTTTTTCACATCCTTGGCAAGATCTTCCACCTCAGCTTCCAGTTTCTTTCGTAGCTTTGTCTCGGCTTCGAGGAGCTTGTTGGTTTTTGCCAAAATCTCCTCAGTCCGGGTCACATGTGCCCGTGAAAAAAGAAAAGGAAAAGGTCAGTCGGATGCAAGATATAACCGGGTATGACAAATTATACAGTTACGAAAGTACCAAGTAAACTTTGCATAGTTCACTCGGAACTTGGGGACTAGATGAATATACAAGCAATATTGGTTAAGTTACCTGGTGCTCAGCTGCCATGGCTTCAAGAATATCCCGTTCGTTGGTCTTTAGGGTGAAGAGCGCACCTAGCATTCCTTCAAAGTCCAGATCGCCGAGTCTCGGCCTGGAGGAGCTGGGGCCCTGATTACCCGGAGGCGGAGTCCTTTCCTGCTTGGGGGAGGTTATCCGGGTTGCCTGGGTGTTAGGAGTGGGATCACCCCTCCGCGACCCCAGGATCTCGACATCCTCATCCCCGGGTGTGTAAGTTGGCAGGGGAAACTCGGCTTCCTGCTCGGCCGGGTCTACCAGAAAGTCTTCTTCTTCTTCTACACCGCCAACCGCGGTCTTCACAGCGTCTTCCAGATCCTCCATAGCCGGGTTATCCACGTCCATGTCCTCCGGGTCACTGGTTGTGACCTTGGCCCTGAGATAGAGAAAGAAACAGTCAGTATATGAGGAATGAAAGATATGGGAAAAACTAGTGTATCGAGTAGCAAGAAAAGTAACTTACCCGGTGTTCACGACGAAATCTGGTGGGAGATCGTTGATAGACCCGGAAGAAGCTGATAAAGGGTCGGAAAGTAAGACTCGGAATTGTCCGGCTAGTGGATGATTTGGAGAAGGATATCTTTGGGGAGCGTGGGAAGAATGAGTTTGGGGAATAGTGGCTCGGCGAGCGGGGGATGAAGGGATACCCGGGTGAAGAGGATCGTCACCCGGAGAATTCCGGGTTACCCTACGCTTGACTGGGGTGGGTTCCTTCAAGTGTGATGAATCGATCAAACGTTGGTTAAGTTCGCACATGTTAGCGTACGAGTATGGTTTGGAGGCAATAGAGGAGTAAGGCACCTTGAAGACAACTCCCCGGGTCCTCCTCTTTGCTCCAACCTCCACTTCTGGCTCAGCTTCGCTCTCATCCGACTGTGTATCCTCTTTGTCCTCTAGCCCTGGCAAGTAAGGTATATTGTTGGTAAAGAGGAAAAAGTTGGCCTAGATAAGTTAACAAAAAAGGGAAATAAGTGAGACTCGGACTTTACCTTCATCTGAGTCAGCCGGCTCCTCGTCCTCTTCTGAGTTTTCGGAGGGAGGAGGGGTAACTATCTTCCAAAAAGCGTCATCTTCCTGAGAGAAAAATACGGTGACAAAAGTTAGTGATTGTGCAAGAAAAGTGTTAGTCGGATAAAGGGGTGATAACCGGTTCTTACTGCTGGAGCCAGGTTATCGCGTGTGAAGGGGTCCAAGCCGGCTATGTTCCGGATCACCTCCAGCTTCTCGGCCAAGAAGTTTTTCATGATCTTGTTTGCGTCCGAGGCCGGGTAATTCTTCTCCGAGTAACCGAGAGAATCGGTGACGTGCCCAGAATAGCTGCACATGAGTTTGGGACGGATGCCATTGGGTTGAATCCGGCAACTTACCCAGGTTTTAATTAGATTGAGCCCAAGGAGACCTTGGGCCGAGAGTACAACTAGTTTATGGAGGATAGGCTGGATAGACTGCATCTCGGCCTCAGGGGCAAAGGAGTTGAAACTATCGGACAAATTGAGGATGTCATCGGTGAAACCCGGAAGTGGCTTTTCGCCGGCTGAAGAAGTATCTTGGCAGTAAAAATAAGTTTTCTACCAGTGTTTGACGTGAGAACTGAGACTCAGAGTCGGCATGAGGGAATTTTTCCGCCTCTGGATGGAGACCCCCCCCCAGACTAGGAGGGCCCCATCGCCGCTCTCTCGGCACGGCTTACATTGGAAGAGTTCGAGGAAAAGGGCTAAATTTGGAGGAACGCACATATATGGTTCACATAAAACTATGAAATGAGTGATATTAAGCATGGAGTTGGGGCCAATGTCAAATACCCGGAGCTTGTAGTGGTCCAGGAGCTCACGGAAGAAAGGGTGACCCGGGGGGCGGAAACCCCGGATCACATGTTCGACAAAAACCACCACCTCGTCAAGACCCGGAGAAGGCCGAGTCTCCTCTCCGGGTATCCTCCAGTGGATCTCCTCCCGGGTGGGCAAAACACTCGACTCAGTGAGCTCGTCGAGCTTAGCCTTCGTCACAGTCGATCTCGCCCAGTTGGCAGAGATCGATTGACTCGGCTTTTGCTTGCCGGCCGGGTGTTTTCCCTTCAGCTTAGCACTGGCCTTAGGAGCCATATGTGAAGATCTAAAAAAGAGGCAAATGCAGAGAATGAATAACGAGAGACCCGAAAATTACGGCTATCCGACTTAATGGAAACTACTTGCAGAAAAATTGTCCGATTGGATCTAGTCAAAGCTGTATGGAGGGAAAATTCACGATTGCAGATGGTGAAGATATGCTGAGAGGTGCACGCTTGGATCTAATTGAGTTCTAGCCGAGGAAAAAGAAAGATTAGGACATATCTAGCTAATGAGAAATGGTGGAGAATTGGAGAGAGATTAGATCCAATCTATTTTCGAGGAATCAGAATCTGGATCTAAGGGATTGAGGAACTTACCGGTTGAATCGAGATGGGAGCGCGGCGGCAACGGATGGCTCGACGGCGGCAGCTCCTTGGGCTCTCGGGCGGATTGCTCGAGGGCGCGGTGGCGGAGATCGACGGCGGCATCGCGGGTACATGCGGTGGTGGCGTGGTTCTGGCGGTGTTCCCGTGGACGGCGGCGTGGCCCTGCTAAGGACGGGCTCGAGCTTGAGCTCGCGGGTGCCAAGATGAAGTGGAGACGAAAGGTTAGGGAGAGGAATGGCTAGTAGATCTAAAGGGTGACCCCCGGGTGCCTATTTATAGGTGCGGGGGAGAAAAACCCTAGGTTTGGGCGGCAAGTGCCAAAATTTCGAAAAAAAGGTTATTTGGCCGGATATTTTGGGATAAGCGTTAAAGTGCCCGTTGCGGGATATCCAGAAATAGATTAGGGTGGATTGCGAGCGTAATATCCGGACTGATTGGCAATGGAGCGAGTTCGGTTCTTGTCACAGTTTTCTCGGAGTGTTGACCCAGGAAACTAATGTTTGACTCGGGGAAAAACCGGGTTATTATATGGACCACCTACAGAGCAAGGCCTAGCTATTATCAAAGCATTCTAACCCGGTAGTCTATGAATTTGTGTGTTTATTATTTTGCAGGGAATAGCGTGCGCTTCATGGTTGATCCCGAGAAGCCCAAGCTATTCTGGGGACTACTGATGGAGGGATGATAACCGGTAGGCTAACGCCAAGGTGAAACCCGGCCCAAAGGGAATCGCGCAAGACCCGGCTCAAGGACGAGGAGTTTCTAGAAGGCCCAAGAAGGGACGTAGGCCTAGTAACCCGGCCTTTGGGGTTACCGTTAGGAAACTTAGGGTTTGTGTGCGGTTTCCGGGTAGGATTCCGAGTGTGCCTTGTATAGGAAGCCAGGGAGCCGGGTAAGATATAAGCCGGCACCTAGGGTTAGAGAAAGAGAGCTTCACCAGATATTCGAGTACCCATGTAGTACGAGAGTTAATATTATAGTCCTAGATCTGAGATTCGGCGACTTGATTGCCAGAGCTACTAGGTCGGTCGACAGCATGATTTTCCCTGAGCTAAACCCTCTCCCAAACACCAGAGTCGATTTGCCCCAAGATAAGTTACCCCTGGTAACGTCTGCCGTGATTATCCCACGACAAATTTATTTGAATTTAAAGCTTTGTTATGAGAATTTGATAAGTTGCATGTATGCAACTAATTTAAAAACAGTTTCAGGTTTTATGGTTCATGGAGAATGTTCATTTCTGTTTTATGTGGATTGTTCCATTTTTTTGTTTTTATAATTATGTTGCAAATATATAAGCTTCATATAAGGCCCATATGGGGAAAAAGGGATGTACAAGGAGAAACACGAGTAAAAAACACAAGTAGTAACAAAAGAAGATGAAAACAGAAGGTTGAATGATTGCCTAATTACAGGGGAAGTTCAAGAAAATAGTTGAATAGTTTCCTAAATAATTTTGAGAATTATATTACTGCAGAAGAGCATAGGTAAAAACGAAGGTTCATGTGGCACACGTTTTTTACTTTCAGAATTGCCCTCCGTTAATGTCATTGTGGTCACAGCTTAACCACTTGTAGACCATTAGTTTCCTTATGTTTTGTACATTTTCTTGACCAAATTGGGGTAGAACTTTTCCCTCCCGGTCGTCGGCATTTTGTAACATGAAAATGCCACAGTCGGTCCTTTTGTACACACAATGGCGAAAGCATGCAACAAAACACATGGAGGAAAAACACACAAAAAAGGCATGTAAGCATGATTATAGGTAGTAGTGGCTTTAAAAAGTTACTTTTATGTTGAGAAGAAATGAGAGAGACAGTAGCATTACGGTGAGAAAACTTATATGTTTGATTGCTTGGGGCAATTGATTTCTATGATAGGAAAGTCCCTAATTTGAACCTTGGATGTGATGTAGTGTTTATCCTAGTTGGAAACAATTTCTTGGACTATGTTGTTTGTGTATTCAACAAGTTGATTGTCTTTCATTGACCTTAGGGAGTCCAGAAACCTGCCATCCCTGATGTTGAGGACAAGCAGCCAGTAATGCCCTGATTCTTTAGGACTAGGAAATGAACCTGGGCAAGAATTTGGAAAAAAAAAACAATACCAGCAGTTGTTACATATTTGCTTGACATACAACATGGTAAAAAAGATGGTAAGAGAGAGCCTGAAACATAGGGCTTTGCTCATCGATTCGCACATGCTTAGTCTCTTTGCAAAATCATTGAACCATTTGTCGATTTCATTACTAATGAAACTACCATTTCGGAAGAATGTCTGTAAGAAAGCAAGCAGGAAAAGTGGTTTAAGTTAAACGACATATAATCAGCCATCAGATAAGAGGAACACAACTAGTATAAAGGAAACAACAAAGGGATAACTTGCTTACAGTTATTCTAAGAGGCATGAAACGCCTTTTAGGCCTTTTTTCTGTGGTCCTTAGAGCAGCGATGCCAATATCGGCAACACAGGATTCAAGCTTGCATTCAGGTCCCATGGAAGTAGCCAACTCATCCGCATAAATGAAGAACTCGTCATAATTGATTGTAGTTTTGCTGCATAATAGGTGTGAGGGAAAGAAAAGCGATAAGTAAAAAAATGAGGAACATTCTTGTAATCGATAAGTAAACGCAAGAACTAGATTATATGGGTAGGCAGTTGCCCTTTATTGTTGGATCTGGTACTGGCTCTCCTTTTAATGTTCTGGCATATGGAGTCATACACACTGTTTACTTCCTTTGAACAGGAAAAAGGATTCATGTTGGCAGGATCTACATACGATGGTCTTATACCTGCCCGTACAACCCTGCACTCATGCCCAATTGTTGGTTGGTTGATCGACGAACTGTTGTCACATCTTTAGCTCTTGCTGCTGGTTTTGTCGTAGTGTTTAGGATATGTGTGTTTGTTTCGTTGCCATGGTTGGTGTTGAGTTGCATGTTGCGCATCTGGTTGATTACTTTCTTTGCGCCAGCCTCAGCTTGGCTCAGAAGTGTAGGGTCCCAATCCTCATCATCGTTTCCTAAATCTTCTAGTTCTATAGGTATGGCTGCAGTGCCTTTCAAGTTGCGTGGGTGCATATTGAGGTTGATTGATGCGGACTCAAAATTCACTTGCATAACTGTCTATCGTGGGCTACTCTGTAAGGTTGGAGCAGGGTGTTTCCGTGGGCTCCTTCGTACGCATTGGGCAAAGTTGCCTAGCTGTTGTTGCACAACTTTCTCGGGTGTTGGGGTGGTGGGCAAGATTGATGTAAAAAAATTAACACCACTTGGCGGGTCATTTGTCAAACTTTGTGTTGGCAGAGGAGGCGCAAAACACTTTGTTGGTTCTGGAAGGGATGTGCCCAGAAATATCATGGTTGTTGGTGTCTCTGGTGGCAGGCATGTTTCCTGGTTATCAACACAAGCTGGGGTGTAACTGCTCAACTGGACCTGCTGTGGAGGAGTGTTTGCTCTATTACGGTTAGAATATTGAGATTCAAATTCAGGTACTCGATTTTGGCGTGAGGCATCATGAGGAGCAATTTGTACCGGATAAGTTTCCTCAACACCTATAGAAGGAACATACTGATGCAATCCTTCATTGTTTTTGGAATTATAAATCCTTGAGTTGGTGAGCCACTGGTTTAAGAGAGAAAAATGGGACAGCTTCATGACTGGTAGACTTCCAATGTTTCCTAGTTCTGGTGGTGCCTACTTGGAAATGGTGTGATCTGAATTGATTTCCACACTACTTCATCCGTTTTGTCCTCTTTTAGTCCATTTTTTCACCTTCTCTATGAAGTCAGGTTGAGCCCCCTTCATTGGATCATCTTTTTTACCTGTCCGGGTTTGACACTTTTTGGTGCAGCCTTGACTTTCAGACTGCTTCAGGTGGGCTTTGATGACGTAGTGTCTTGTTCTTCGAATATCTTTGCTGGTTGTTTACTAGGGAACCTCACTGGATAAACAAAGTCATTGGTGTCATCATTTTCAATGACCATGCCTCTGCGTTTAACTCCAATCCTTGCAGATGGGAGTTCGTTGTTGGTGACCTTGCTTGGCTCCGCGAACGAAACTTGCTTCAATTTTTTTTTGTGGTCTATCAGCTGCAACCTCATTAGTAAGTTTTCCCACACCCTCAATGAATATAGCAACTTGGTCATATATCGATCTGCACGATTCACTTGCCATTGTAGTGAGCTTTCTTTTCTTTTGTAATACGTTCATGTAAAAAAAAAGGTTTGTAACAGAGAAGGTAAGAAAAATTGGAAAAAGACCATACAAAAATAGTAGAACTGCAAGATGGGAAGGACACTTGCAGTTGGATTGAAATTGGATGGAAGCTTCGCTGAAAAAAAAAGTCTAGTCTCCTTGTATCCGACAAACAGGCTGCCCCTATATTGTTGCAAGACTCTAGGTTTCACTCTGAATCGACCAAAGCAACCACCTGGCTTCTTGTCAGCTTTGACAACTTTTGCTAAGCGTTTGTTGTCCCAAGCTTAGATACGAACTTTGCAACTTGGCACGGTAAAACCCACCACCAATATATCCACATATTTTACCTACAAAAATGGATTAAACAAAGAAATCAGAGACTTGCTTGTCAGATGTATACAATAGCACAAAAAAAGGAAAAGAAAAGAAAGAGAACAACAGACAGCGGGAAAGCAACTCTTAACACCAGATGGTGAACACAACAGGTTACAGAAATCTTCTTCGTGCCCATATTAGAAACAACAGTCATTATTTGGTTGCGGACAAACTTTGCAAAGTTGAGCCTCTTTACTTTCTTCAAGTCAACAACCATGGGGTAACACCTTGGACTAATGCAAAGACTCGTCGTGGGACATAAGAAACAAGTGACTGTCAATACTATCCAGGCACGCAAGAAGTTGTCATTTTCCTTTCCTCCCGTTTCTTCAATCATCTTGCATAATGTGATGATTTCACGAGCTGAGCCTAGTCCATACAAATTGTTTATGAATTCGGTAGCTTTTGATCCATGCCGTAGAATACCTCTTCACCTCTGTTTGGAAGGCCAAAAACCTCCGTAACTGCATGTGGATTGAGCGTAATATCACCCTGACCTTGCACCACAATGCATGATTTTATTGGATCCACATTCTACAAAACCTATTTGCTGTAATCCGAGGGCAATGATGTTGCACTTATCTTCAACAAACCACCAAGATCATATGAGACAATCAAATATTTCTGGTCTTCACTGAGGCTGTCATTGAGAGTCATTAGCCTGTGAGGTGATGCTCTGTTCCTGCCTTCATTATCATTGTTTTGCTGTTTTCCACCTGTAATAAAAAAAGTTGGCTAGCATAAGAAACAACTCAAGTGTCCACAATAGAAAGTAGTTTCCTAACAATTGGTGCAAAAGATATAATTGCCTACATTTTCATTGGGTTATTACAAACATTTGCCTAACATTTGGTGGAAAGGATAGTTGCCTAAAATTTTGTCTATAGTTGCCTAACATGCTGTCCGGGTGAAACTGCATTGATATTCACATACTTTCCTACCAAATTATTGCAAACTAGCAAATACTATGCACTGACAACTGCGTACGCATGGTAAAAAAATTAGCAGCATGCCAAAAATCATCTAAATGATAGACATAAGCAAATCCTAAAAGAAACAGCAGCATGTCTTCAACATCATGATAGAATATCATCCTGCAAAACAGATGGAAAGTTTGCTGGGGAAAAAACAGCATACCTCATGGAGGCCTTCGCTTGGCTGATCAACCATCACTATAGTTCTTTGCCTCTAAGTTCTAAAAACAAATACAAAGTAAGCACCAAAAAAGTAGCATTGGATTTCGTGTTCTAGATGCAAGTAAAACAAAACAAAAATGTAAGAAGTGAATTATTCAGGGCCAAAAATAATCGCCACATATACTGCATCTAAAGGACAACATATTAAGCTTGATACAAACTTGGGAACAAAATTAACGACACATTGGTACAACTAAGAAAATCAGTACAAGTCATACTTCCCTACAAAATGGATCAAACAAACCAGCCCCCAACTCATGCAGACTTATAACATGCAATGATAAAAAAATCAATCATATGGTTGGCAAAAAAAAATTGCCCGAGACAACTTAGAACAAAGCAAAACATAACTGAACCTTGATGTATACTGAATGTAGGCAGTTGAATCTCACCAATAACTTGCCTGCACAACTAACTGCAAAACAAACCTACTTCCTACAACTAGACTATCCTCATCTCAAGCACACAACAAACTCAAGCAAGTATCAACCCAAACATAACAATCAGTCCATGTACCAACAAAAACTTGCCCGAGCAAAAAAAAATCAGGTCACATTCAGACATCAAGCTAGAATTAACCATGCAACGGAGCTCACCAACCTAGATTGATCCTTAATCCTGACTAATCATCCACGAAAATGCTACAACGCACCTCAGAAGCAGAGATGGGTTTCGATTTGGGGATCGGGGGAGAAGGTGCATGTGCATACCTCACGAATCGGACGCCGGCAAGCCCGCTCGAGCTGCTACTCTGCGCTACACGGTGATTGACCGGCTTGCCAGGGAGAGGAAACCCTGAATCGCGCGTCGATCTACCTCGGGTGCAACAAAGATGAACTCCAGAAAAAGATTCGCCGGTGAGCAGCAAATCCATACCACCCAGCTGCAGTCCCCACCTCTGCCGTCCTAGCCAAACTAGCCAGATGCCTCGCCGTCCTCGCCGCCGCGCAACCACCGAAGATCGGAGAAAACCCTCGCTCGTGTGAGCAAACGGGCGCGGAGATCCCCACCCCCAAGCACACAACCACGGGAAGAACCTCTCCGTCGTCGTCCGCACAACGGCCGCAACACGCGCCGCCCCCGCGGAGCGCACCCCCCCCCCTCTCGGTTCATGGCGATGCACGGTGGGCGTCGAACGAGAGGGGAGGAACGGGAACGAGAATGGAAGCGGCGAGGGAAGAGGATGAAAACAAGGAGAAACGACAAACGGGCGGCGCTTCTCCCCAAATTCGAAACGACACCTGGTCGGAGTGAGTCAGGGCCTTGTCCGAAAGGCGCGAATCTCCAAGCGCGAGCGACGGCTCACACGCGGCCGCTCGAGTGTGTTAGATCGCGCGTGCGATTTCTAGCGTCTGGGATAAATATAACTCATATACTATATCATCTAATGAGCAATTCGAGAAAAAAAAAAGCATATCACTGGTTCACTTCAATCGGATGACAAGAAAATCTCGCAGCAATGCTGTCTACGATGATATAACAGAACTTGGAAGCTAAGTATAAACGACACTGCCCATAGCATGTACGTATCGCAAGTCGCAACTAAAGACTATGATCAAGTGGAAAATCATGAACGCTACTTACAGCATGTATGTACTGTAGTATATTAGACAAGTACACCAGTACTAGACCAGTACTCTCGTCCTAAGTACTTCCTGGCACGTAGCTAGTAGAAAATTCCAGGCTCACTGTTCCAAAATTAGCTGAAGATCGGAGTCAGACTGCAGAGGGCGAGAACTTTTTCTAGGAGAAGAGAAACAAAAGGAAAATGATCAAGACGTTTCCTTGATTCGTTCGCTCGGCACAATTGATAAGCATCCCTAAAAACAAAGCTTCAACGCTGCCACGGGGAGAACGGACGTAATGGAAGAACGTCACCAGGAACCTAGTCAGGGAAAGCAGCACCCTCCGGCCATCAAGCTCCTGCGTTTAGAATTAAGTTAAGTCAAAGAAACCAGATGGACAGAAGCAAACAAATATGTAAACTGAGGTGAGTCACCAAGTATACAGGTGAACGATCAAACAAATAAGCACATAACACTGTTATATTCATATAGGCAAAGTAAAGCAGTACGTATGAGCTATCATGCCAAACTACAAAACATGAACAATATACTCTACGAAATCTTGGGTAAATCGAGACTAGTGTATATAAAAATTGGGATAATTAACAAGGTGCCCTCAGTTGGCACCACGACCTCAGTTTTACCCCTAGCGCCGAATCGACCTCAGTTTTGCCCCTAGTCAGTGCGCAAGGACTCTTTTCGCTGCTCCCACCGTTATTTTCGGCCCCCCGTTAGGATTCTGACCTGTGGGACCCATCATACAACCGTTGGCGCGGCCTGTGGGCCCCAGCTGTTGAGCGTTGGCGCGGTTTGTGTGCCCCATCTGTTGACGGTTGGCGCTGCATGTGGGCCCCACCAGTTGACCGTTCCTTGCGGCCCAATGTCACATGAGGCCCAATGTCAACATGTAGACTACACATTATCCATTTATATTTATTAATCAGTACATGCAGACTACGCATTATCCATTTATTAAACCATCAAATTATTCGTATTAATAATATAAAATATACTGTGCTCAACTCAAATTTTTTATGTTATCTTAGAAAACATAATGCAGCTCTTTTAGAAAATATTATTCGTTAAAGCACATCTCTTATATATAAATTTTGTTTACAATGTGCAGATTTTAAAGCGATGATTAGAAAGGATAAAACTTCTAAACAGTGGGTACATTTGGACAAATATAAGAACATAACTTTATATATAGGGCTTATATATAATTAAACATACTTAGAAAGGATAACTGGCCCCACTTTACATATAATCAGTGGGGCCGGATAAACATTACATTTAACTAAAAAAAAAAAGGGCTAGCCCTAACTGCTCCCGCTCTGCATGCATGCGGGAGCCCTTCCCGCGCTCCGGCGCCGCCCTACTTCCTCCACTCCGCCGCCCGGATCTCCATCTCCTGCTTGATCCGGGCGCTGCGGTTCTCCGCCCGCATCCTCTCCTCCTGCCTCTCACGGGACCGCTTGATGCTGGCCCGGAAAGCCTTCGCGTCCTCCTTGGCCTCCTTCTTCTCCATCACCTTCAACTCCTTCTTCTCCAGCCGCTCCAGTGTTTTGAGGCGGCGGTTCGTCTTGGGGGAGATGTCCGACGTCTTGGTGGTGGTGGAAGGGACGGGGCGGTGGACGAAGGGCAGCGTCGGCGATCGCTCCCGATTGGGAGAGTCGTCGACGGGAAGCACGATGGGCAGGACGTCCAACTCCGCCTCGGGCCACTCGGCCTCGTACCAAGGCAGAGCCTTGGGGTGGTTGTCCTCGTCGGAGACCGACTCCGGGCTTGAAGGTAGTGAGTAGGAAGACATTGTGCGTTAGGGCTTGAAGGGAGAGAAAGGGCAAATGGCTGGAGAGGGATGAGAATACGGAGGACGACTGAAGGAATATTTAAAGACACGATTAGACGTGAATTTATTTGGGTAGATGAAGCAAACTGTGTGAAGACCTTGGACGCAGTGTATTAGAGTAGATGCATGGTCAAAGCGGTGTAGAACAGGCATAGGCGTAGGCGTAGGCCGGACAGCTATTGATACGGAGTACGAGCGCGTGTGCATTCGTCAGTCGAAGTGATTCGACGTTGCATGCGTGTATTAAAGAGGTGAAGAGAAGAAAGTCCAAAGTCTCACGCCAAATCCTGCACATTGATGCGTATCTTCTGAAAACTAGGCGTGGAGGGCTGCGTCGCTGCAAATGCGACGCGACTCGTGTTTCTGAAACCAGGCGTGGAGGGCTGCGTCGCTGCAAATGCGACGCGACTCGTGTTTCTGAAACAAGGCGTGCAGGGCTGCTGAAAATGCGACGCGACGTTAACTATTTTCTTCTTCTGCCACGTTGTTTACTCTGAAAAAACGAGGCGTGCATGCACCGGGCTGGTGAACGGGGCCGTTACATTGAGACAAAACACCCAGTCCATGCACCGCTTCATTTTCGATCGTTTGATCGTAAGGAACGGTGCAGATCGAGTCCATGCATGCAAACTACGGCGGCAACGGCCTGCAGACGCTGAGACGAGCGCTTCTCTGTGCGGGAACGCAATCTTGGACATACAAAGCACACAACACACCTATACTAACATGGTATGTCACCCCCTAGCTTGTGTTGGGATCCAGACGCTCCGTAGCCCCCCTCCCGGTGAAACCCTAGCCCCGCTGGAGAAATACCGGACTTATACGGAAACACGCGGTAACAGCGTCGAAAGGGGTAGCAATGTGGAACTATTTGCTTGGTTGTGCTAGGATAGCCCATAGCAACACAAAACAAAAAGGTAGAACCCACCTCTTCGGAAGATTCACGGTGTTTGGTCCGATACGGGAGTTTCACCCTGTAATCGCCTACGAGAGAGAAGTGGATGCCGGTGAAGCCGGGTCACACCCCAGAGAGCAATCTTGGACATACAAAGCACACAACACACCTATACTAACATGGTATGGCACCCCCTAGCTTGTGTTGGGATCCAGACGCTCCGTAGCCCCCCTCCCGGTGAAACCCTAGCCCCGCTGGAGAAATACCGGACTTATACGGAAACACGCGGTAACAGCGTCGAAAGGGGGTAGCAATGTGGAACTATTTGCTTGGTTGTGCTAGGATATCCCATAGGAACACAGAACAAAAAGGTAGAACCCACCTCTTCGGAAGATTCACGGTGTTTGGTCCGATACGGGAGTTTCACCCTGTAATCGCCTACGAGAGAGAAGTGGATGCCGGTGAAGCCGGGTCACACCCCAGAGAGCAATCTTGGACATACAAAGCACACAACACACCTATACTAACATGGTATGGCACCCCCTAGCTTGTGTTGGGATCCAGACGCTCCGTAGCCCCCCTCCCGGTGAAACCCTAGCCTCGCTGGAGAAATACCGGACTTATACGGAAACACGTGGTAACAGCGTCGAAGGGGGGTAGCAATGTGGAACTATTTGCTTGGTTGTGCTAGGATATCCCATAGGAACACAGAACAAAAAGGTAGAACCCACCTCTTCGGAAGATTCACGGTGTTTGGTCCGATACGGGAGTTTCACCCTGTAATCGCCTACGAGAGAGAAGTGGATGCCGGTGAAGCCGGGTCACACCCCAGAGAGCAATCTTGGACATACAAAGCACACAACACACCTATACTAACATGGTATGGCACCCCCTAGCTTGTGCTGGGATCCAGACGCTCTGTAGCCCCCCTCCCGGTGAAACCCTAGCCCCGCTGGAGAAATACCGGACTTATACGGAAACACGCGGTAACAGCGTCGAAAGGGGGTAGCAATGTGGAACTATTTGCTTGGTTGTGCTAGGATATCCCATAGGAACACAGAACAAAAAGGTAGAACCCACCTCTTCGGAAGATTCACGGTGTTTGGTCCGATACGGGAGTTTCACCCTGTAATCGCCTACGAGAGAGAAGTGGATGCCGGTGAAGCCGGGTCACACCCCAGAGAGCAATCTTGGACATACAAAGCACACAACACACCTATACTAACATGGTATGGCACCCCCTAGCTTGTGTTGGGATCCATACGCTCCGTAGCCTCCCGGTGAAACCCTAGCCCCGCTGGAGAAATACCGGACTTATACGGAAACACGCGGTAAGAGCGTCGAAAGGTGGTAGCAATGTGGAACTATTTGCTTGGTTGTGCTAGTATAGCCCATAGGAACACAAAACAAAAAGGTAGAACCCACCTCTTCGGAAGATTCACAATGTTTCCACCTCTTATTCTTTGAAATCTCTAGTCTTGTATTCGAGGAATCTCATTTTAGTGATGGATTTCGTTCTAATGTTTATAAATCCTATTTATATTTTTACTAGACTTGTATTAGACCTATATAATGCAATTCCGAAGCCCAAAAATTTATTGGATGAATATTCGTATTATTTATTTTCTTTTGAATAATAATGGTATTAATCGAAAATCGTAAATAAAACAAGTTTAAAACGTCAAAATGAAAAAATAACTTTGGATCTTTCTTAGTCACACCAAAATGAAGCTTTGGTGAGATTTTGACCTTATTTGAGTTCAAAAGGTTTGAAACTCATCTCATTATCTTGAACTCTCTACTAGACTGTTCAAGATATCATATGTTACACAAGGTTTTTTCGTTCCATTCTTTATAAGACAGGTTTATATTTTTTTCTCGTTACTATATGACATAACACTACTATGTGCGTCGCCAATATATTTTTTTGATTTTTTTTGAATTATTTATGCTCATTTCAAGCTTGGTCAACCCTCTGTTTGACCAGCCGAAAAGCTTCTAGAAGGAAACACAGAGATTCGACCTGGGCTGTTGGATCGACGCCTTCTAGAAGGAATCGTGCATCGGACGGATGCGCTCGCAGCCACAGCGATCCGCGAGACGTTCGTTCTGCGCTCTGATTGGTTGGTACGTTGGCCACAGGGATCGATGGTTCTACATATGATTTCTTTGCTGTTAAGTATTATAAACCATGTTATTTAAATAAAAAATATAATGAAACTTCAGATTTACTACAGAGATGATTTTTATCAGTTTTACATATGATGTTTCTATTAAACCATGTTATTTAAATAAAAAATAAAAAATAGAAGAATTATTCAAAACATAATGAAACTTCAGATTTACACTATACATGTAGAATAGATGTATAGGAAATTCATTTGGTTGATTTATAAAATATGCCAAAAAATGTTGAAGCACAAATGGGGGTATTTACCCTAGCTTCGAACCTCATTTGAAGCACATTTCAAACCAGAATTGAGCGATGGTTGCAAATGAGCATAAAAAATTCAAAACAAATCAAAATGACATGAATCCAACACACAACGTTGTTATATGTGATATAGTTGATCCTCAAATTTCTATGGATAATTTTGGCAAGGTCGAATTTTTCATGAAATTATAAACGGGGGTATTTACCCTTGCTTCGGACCTCATTTGAAGCACATTTCTCACGAGAATTGAGCGATGGTTGCAAATGAGCATAAAAAATTCAAAACAAATCAAAATGACATGAATCCAACACACAACGTTGTTATATGTGATATAGCTGATCCTCAAATTTCTATGGATAATTTTGGCATGGTCGAATTTTTCATGAAATTACAAACGGGGGTATTTACCCTAGCTTCGGACCTCATTTGAAGCACATTTCTCACGAGAATTGAGCGATGGTTGCAAATGAGCATAAAAAATTCAAAACAAATCAGAATGACATGAATCCAACACACAACATTGTTATATGTGATATAGCTGATCCTCAAATTTATTTGGTTAATTTTGGCAAGGTCGAATTTTTCATGAAATTATAAACGGGGGTATTTACCCTTGCTTCGGACCTCATTTCAAGCACATTTCTCACGAGAATTAAGCGATGGTTGCAAATGAGCATAAATAATTCAAACACATTCAAAATGACATGAATCCAACGCACAACGTTGTTATATGTGATATAGTTGCTCCTCAAATTTATTTGGTTAATTTTGGCAAAGTCGAATTTTTCATGAAATTATAAACGGGGGTATTTACCCTTGCTTCGGACCTCATTTCAAGCACATTTCTCACGAGAATTGAGCGATGGTTGCAAATGAGCATAAATAATTCAAACACATTCAAAATGACATGAATCCAACACACAACGTTGTTATATGTGATATAGTTGCTCCTCAAATTTATTTGGTTAATTTTGGCAAGGTCGAATTTTTCATGAATTTATAAACGGGGGTATTTACCCTTGCTTCGGACCTCATTTCAAGCATATTTCTCACGAGAATTGAGCGATGGTTGCAAATGAGCATAAATAAGTCAAAACAAATCAAAATGACATGAATCCAACGCACAACGTTGTTATATGTGATTTACCCTAGCTTCAGACCTCATTTGAAGCACATTTGCCCAAAATTTTGGAATGACTTAGTTCAACATGCATCATATATACAACATTATTCAAACATTCTTTTCGCTTTTAATCTACATTCTGGCTCGTGATTGCGTTCAGAAATTCTCAAAATTAATTAAAAAACGCGAACTCGTTGAAATAGGCTAAAATTCATAGATTCGACGATAGTTTTACAGAAAGCTAGACGGCATAATTTAACTAAAAACATTGAAAAAACTTCAAAAAAAAACTACGGTTGCCCGAGAGGCCTAGTCGTCGCCCTCCTCCTAGACGTCGTCCTCTACTCCTCTTCCTCGTCGTCCTCATCGCTGTCGTCGTAGGCCAGCATGCTGGAGGGCCCCGCCTCGTGGTCGTTCTTGGCTAAGGGCGATGGGTTCGCCAGCGTAGCGATCGCATGCCGCTCCGCTCTGCCTCGGATCCGCAGCCGATGCAGCTGCGCCTGCTCGGAGGGATGGCGGCGGTCCCGCCTCTCGCTCTGCAGGGCAGCCTTGCGCCGGTCGCTCTCGTACAGCGCGACGACCGCCTGCTGTTCATCCGACGCCGCGGTTGCGGCGAGCTCCCGGTAGACCTGGCGCTCCGCCTGCTCCCTCTGGTGGGTCTCCAGGGATGCACGAACAGCGGCAGCCTCGGCCGCTGCCGCCGCCTCCTTTAGCCAGGAGCGGACCGTGTGGAACGCCTCCTCGTTCCGCCATGTTTCGAACGAGTAGACGGTGGCGTGCTGCTCGGGCCAGATAGGCTGCATCCGCCTGAGCCTCCTCCAGCGCGGCGCCTCCTGCGGCGGCTCCTGCTCGGGCGCCGCCTCCTCCTGCGGCGGCTCCTGCTCGGGCGCCGCCTCCTCCGGCGGCTGCTGCTGCTCGGGCCCCGCCTCCTCCTGCGGCAGCTGCTGCTCGGGCGCTGCCTCCTCCGGCGCCGGCTGCTCGTTCTCCTCGCCGTCATTGTGGCCCCGCGTCGCGGCCGTGGGTCGGCAGTACAACGGCGAGTTGCGCCATGCACGGAGTCGGCGAGGCATCGTCTCGGGGTGTCTGGTGAAGTGCGGCGAGGACGATGAGAGTTTGTGCGGTGAGGGCGAGGAGATGAACGGCGAGAATGGGGAGAGCGGCGAGCGGTGAGGGGCCTTTTGTAGCCCTGGCGGGTCATTTACTGCGACGCGCGTGCCGTTACTCCGGCAGACTTTGAACGACCCGGGGGCCCACGGTTTTTCCACGCGTCGCTGACAGCTCTGGCCAGCGTGGGCTGCCCCGCCTTTTCGCCCCCCAAGCCGAACCCAGCGGTGGTGGTGGTGGTGGTGGTGGTGGTGGTGCCGCAGGTGCTCGTGGCGCAGCAGGGGATGGTGCGGCGGTGGCGGCGGCGTGAGCAGCAGCGCACGACGGCGGGTCAACTAAATTGGGCGGCAGCGCACGACGGTGGTGGCGGGAAACTCGGGTGTGGACTATTCAGCGTAGTCAACTAATTGTGCGGTCCCACCTGTAAGCTCCGGATGGTTTCAACGAACTTGGCAGTCCCACCCGGACCCACTTCGCGAAACGGAGTCTGACTCCTCGGTCCCACTTCGCGAAACGGAGTCGACTCCAAACTTACCGTTCCAGCCTCTCCATAGTAGTTGCGCACAGACTAGGGGCAAAACTGAGGTCGATTCAGCTCTAGGGGTAAAACTGAGTACAAGTGGTCCGCTATGGGCAATTCGATAAATGACCCATAAAAATTCGATTATTGACCATTGGATGAATTCGGCAAAAAACATGCAAATGTGGACACAGCTGGATGTTGGATCACTGCTTGGGGGCACGAGATTTCGCCCTAGGGGTTGGCTGCAGTTTCTATAGTTGAGCCATGAGCCGATCTTGCCCACGTCCACGAGGTCCCTTCTACCTTAGATGAGCCGATGAGGCGATGACGGCTTCCTCCCACCACTCTATACTACAGTTGGCCTCTAGCCTTCTCTATGGATGCCCTGTGGCTCCTCTCTTTGGCTTCTAATCTGCCTCCGTGGTGCAATTTTTGTCTCACACTGGCGATCTAGCTCCATTCGCTCTCTTCTCTCCAGCCTATCTACGCTGCTTTGGTGGAATGGCTGGCACACTGCGGCAGCCAGGAACAGTTGCATGGCACAAGGCACAGGTGTCAGCACTGAGCAGATGAAGTCATTTCAGAGTTGCACTTGGGTCGTGTAAATCGCGATCATAGATAAAAAAGGAAAACTATAGGAAAGAAATGATTAGGAATGAGAAGCAAAAGATGGTTGTAAACGCCTAGAAATACAGCTATACTGGATTATTAATCGGAGAAGGCTCGGAAGAAAATCAGAAGAGTTGATAGCTTGGAAGTTCGTCGAAACACCTAGAAAGACAAAGGTGGGACGGGTAAACAAGAAAATGAATGGTCCATAAACATGTTGGAAGGGAACTCATCTATAGAAGTGATTTTGACTGATGATCCTGCCACTGGTCGGCAGGGTCTCATACCTTGTGGTTTAATCAGACAAAATTCTGCTAACTATGTAAAAGCAAATCAAACTGCAGCATTGAGAAGATAAAAAAATACAGGTGATTAAATAACGGACACAATTTTCTAAATGTGAGTTTGGCCACAAGATCTTCCAAAACTGCAAACCTAAGTTGCAGAAAAAACAAGCCAACCACTCGATACAGCACTATTATACAGTAAAATTCAAGAAAGTTTTGGAGAGCATTTGCAGCATCCATAACATATTGCAGCAAGGAAAAAGAGTGACGATGCCAAACACTTCTGTTGGAACTTGAAACTAATCATATGAATACGATTATGAATTGTGGTACAACAGTCTCAAGACTCGACTCTCCAAAAAAAATGTCTCAAGACTCCCTCTACTAAACTACATAAAGAAGAACATAGTCGTAGAAAGAGCCTTCAGAAGCATAGATCAAAGATCTAATGGCGAGATTTTGCGTGTAATCATCCTTGGATATTTGCAAGTGTTATGTGCACAAAGCTAAGGACACCATAAGGGGGCTATGTGATACAAGGGAAGGCTTGCACTCAGCAGGACATCACCTAGCTCAGTAAAGAGTGCACCAGATGCTTCAACAGTCCCACTAAGGAATCAATACTACAAAACACATGCTTCTTTTAACATGTGTATTAATATATTTTCTTTGTCGTAAAAAATGAATACACCTGTATGCATCTGCATATTAGTATGCAACATCATAGTCCAATATACAAGTATGGATTTTTGGTGTTTCCTCAACACATAAAACTGTTAAAACTTTCCTAGAGTAAGATCATCAAGTTTGAATACGTATTTAATTTCGACATGTAAACTTTTGTATAGAGTAACAGTCATTTCTTAATATTGCAACTTCAGTGTAAGCCTGTTTTTATTTGGGTGCTGCTACACATATGATACAACAAATGTACCTATTATTTTGTTATGATGGATAAAACTACTACTCTCTTTCATCTTCTATTCAATCCACATGTGGTGCAGATCACGATTTTTTTCTTCATAGTAACAAAACCATGCACCTAATTATCGTATGTGCAGCTCTTCCATTTTTACTAACAAATATATGCTAGTAGAATGTTAGCATTTGCAAAATATATCTAGTGAGATGATTATCTATAAATTGTTCATGATAGATATTATAACCATAATTTCCTACCTAACTAACTCTAGGCTTTTAATAGGATGTGCAGACAACAATACATACTTCATTATTTACTATACGATGATTGACCATGGTAGCCTATGAGGTAATACGAATATCTCTCTTGTTCGCACAAAGAAAAAAAATCTACTCTGGCATTGCATAAAACGGATGGTCCAGAAGAGTAAAAAATCTTAAGCAAAGAAAAAATTAGTTCATCTTAATGTCTAATCTCGTCTCTCCCAAAAGCAAAGAGAGTGCCAGGAATCCAGCAGTCCCAGTAAATAGAACTATGGCAAGAAATACAGCGATAGTGTACCCAATATCGAGCATGGCAGGAGCCAGGAACTTCCCAAATAAAATACCAAGTGGCCGACACAGTAGAGCAACACCCTTTAAACATATATGCATGCAGATGCAGATAGGAGAAGAAGATACCTTAACACAGATTACAAGGCCCACAACTAGTAAAAGGAGAACAACAAGAAGGGACTCAAAAAACACGGATGCAAAACAAGGACAGATGCGTGAAGAGAAATGGGACACAAAGACCCCCAATACTATTCTTGAACACAGTATAAGTTCAGTGCAGTAACGGCACTGAAGAAAATTCCCACATAAGAAATTGGGATTCACCATGAGTCCATGAGACTCACCTTTTTGCAGTTCTCCAGTATTGCTATCAGAAGACGTTTGTAACATGGCCTGCAAAAAATGACACAATTGTTTAAGGGATTACCTTTCTAAGCAGACATTTCAATAACTTAAATTAAGATTCAATACCAAGACTTCACAAGCTGAAGGTCGTTCCCTATGATTTGGTAGAAGCATCTTCTTGAGAATACTGTACTCTCCTTTCCACTCAGTAAGAATATCCGTTCCTTCCAAAAGAGAATCCAGATTGAATTCAAGTCCTAATTGATCAAAACTTTGCATGCCCTCTCGAATCAATTTGCTAAGCCTTCTCAATTTATCCTTTCTTTGTCTAACACCAGGCATATGAAGCTCGAAATATATCATTCCAGCAGGGAATACATCAACCTACACAACCATTATTAATGACAAACGTCATAAGGAGTTCACAATAGACTCAAAAAGGACAAATGTACAGATTTAATCAACTTATGCCTTTCCAATTGATGACTTTTATGTTAAAAGTTGCAAACCATTGAAGTGTAGGGGGGTTAACCCTTTTGGAAAAAAATCAATGAAGTATACACTTCTCTTATAATTAACAATTCAATGATATGTACGCCTTAACTGACCTTTTCATCGTGACGTACATACATATTGATTATCTCTGGGGCACGATATGGTGTGCTGCCGTAGTTGCCGGAGTTGAAATCGAGGATCTTAGGTGGCTGCTTTCTTTTGGCTGTGGGAGCAGTAAATAAATATCAGTTTTCTTATAATCTTGCATGTTGTGAACAAAAGTGTCAAAGTACCACAGCGTCTTACCTATTCCTAGGTCAGCGATCTTTACTGTAAGATCTTGTGTTAAGAGGATATTATCAGGCTTAATATCTCGGTGCACAACATCTTGTTGGTGCATATACTTTAGACCTGCCATTATCTGCCTAAAGATATGAGCTGCAATTTCAGGATTAATTTCTTCTGTTTCCTTCAGATAGTGCATCAAAGAAGTAGCACAAAGCTCCATACAAACAAATGTTATATTCCTTGATTCTCCATATTTTGTCGTCTCTGTCGCAGTCCAAGCAAAGTACAGTTGTGCGATATTGATATGACTCAGCATTGCCAGTAAATTCACATCACTGCAAATCAGCGATATAAAGGAAAAATTAAAAGGGTAGCTTATGTATGCCAAAAGGGAACAGCATACTACCTATCACTAAGCTTAAGGTGGTTGTCATTTTATCTCAGTACAATTCTTAGCCAATACATCTAGGCCCAATCATCCAACTTGCCAAGCACCTTGTTACAAAACTGAATGAAGCAAGAGAGCTAGGGAAATAATACCTAGGTTCTCTCTTGTCTGGCCTGATAAACAAATTTTCCATTATAACCTTTTTGACAGCGCAACTGTGTGGACTAAAAATTGACGAGCATTTGTAGACAGCCCCTTCGTTCCCTTCACCTGCAGTGTGGTGTAAACATAATTTACTAACTACCGGATGTCAACATGTAATATGTTGTGAACTGCAGAGAGAGTTTACCCAATATTTCGTCACACAGGAAGTTCTTCTTAAAGTTCAATCTCAACGGAGGACACTGCACATCTGGAAATCCTTTAGAGAAGAAAACAAGCACTTTCTTTCCAAGCAGTTGTTCCAAAGAACGAAAATCCTCTTCAGGCATCATGGACAATGAATAAACTCCTGTAGAAATCCATTTCCTTTCTGAACCTACATTATTTACCGTGAACAGTCACAGAATTAGGGAAGGATGCCTCCTGTGATTTTCTATAGAGAATATTTAAATACATGGACGCTGTTGGAAACCTTTTTGTAACTTGTAAGTGTAATAGAGGGTCTAAAGTGTAAGAAAACATAAATGTAAAAGATCCCTACAGATATAAGATGATGGCTGTCTTAAGATCCTACATGATCGGTCATCAGAGCAAGTTGCTGATGTTTTGATATACATATTTGGCTTTGAGGGGGGTGGGGACTAAAATGTAAAAACAGAGATGTAGTGAAAGGGGGAAGGGGAGCCATTGTAGTTACGCTCTGTCCCATTATTCCTTCCCAGTCCCAGAATAATTTCATAGTTCCTCTAGTCCTTTTTACTATTTTCTATCCTCCAGCAACTACAATGGAAATGTTAGGTAGTGCGTAGATGTGCAATTTGTTTCATAGTTCTTCTACATTTTCGCTATTTTCTATCCTCCAGAAACTATAATGGAAATGGTAGGTAGTGCAATATACAACCAAATGTTCAGATAACATTGCGTTCCAACAGTTAACCACAGGAATTCATGTCAGCGTTATCTACAAACTGAAACCAAAGGCAGGTAGCAGTGCAGTAAGTTGTACCTGTACACTCGTGTAACCTGGCAATGATGCAGCCCTCAGATGTATCAACTTTTAGCGAGATCTGTGAATAAACTGGAGGCAAATCTCCGCCATCCTCATGACTGATCGCCGGAACCAAGGGGAAGGAGGCGACGCACTCACCGTGCCTCGTCGTGCTCAGGGTCAGGTTCACCACTTCGAGATATGCTTCTCCTACAGCCATTACTCCGTCAGAGTTGGCGAGTTCCGGCAGCGACGCCGTAGCGTCCTTGGACGCCACCGCCATGGACCCACCCGTAGGGTCGTCGGGAAAAGAGAATTCCCACACGGGGGCGAGGCGATACCCGGCCGAGCTCCCGTCGCTCAGAAGAAGCCGGAGGAGTAGCTCGACCCCTTCCTCGCCGCCGACTTCCGCCATCGTCAAACCCTAGCGACCTGCCTCCAATTTGGGAGGATGAAAGGAAGATGGAGAAACAAGAGCGAGTGTTTTGGCGGAAGAAGGCGGTGGCAAGAGAGCCAAGAGGGGTTCGTAATGCCTATGGAGTAGGTGGTTAGTGCTTGGACCCGCTGTTTTTTTCAAGACCCGCTACTATAGGTGCTCTGTTTTTTTTTAGTTTTTTTCTTTAGGGAAAACCTTGTGGCATCTTTACTGCTAATCAAGAATAGTTACATCATCCACAAGTTGCTCAAAAATGTAACTTGGCGGATCTCCAGCCAAACAACCGACTGAGGTCCCTCCGCCCTAGAACCCAGTATGTGAGTAAACTTGTTACTTTCCCTATATGGGTGTTTAAAAACTACATGAGCAAAACCTCTAGCTAAAAACGTACATTCTTCATAAATGGCCGCCACTGCTAATAATAAGTTTAGTGCATCTATTCTGTCCAGCAAGAAGAAGAGCATTCTTCAAAGCACATGTTTCCCTTGTCAATCCTAACCAAACGGGCTTCATACCCACAAGGGGGATTGCTGAAAACTTCGTCTATGCCACGAACATTCTACACTGCTGCCACAAAAGAAAAGCCCCAACCATGGTCATCAAGCTGGATTTCCGCAAAGCCTTTGACTATCAACCGGGACTCTCTCCTCCGTATTTTGGCTCAAAGGGGCTTCCCACCTCGTTCCATCACTTGGATTAAAATGTTGCTTACCATTGGCATGACCGCGGTCTTGCTCAACGGGGTGCCGGGAAGCTAGATTACTTGCAAGCGCGGCCTTCGACAGGGGACCCTCTCTCACCCTACCTCTTCATAACAGTTGCTGACGCCTTGAACAGATTATCATCTGAGCCTGCTCGCTCAACCTTCTAGAACACCCCCTTAGTGATAACCTTCCTTTCCATGTTCTTCAATACGCAGACGACACGCTTATTATCCCCAAGGCAACACACGCCGCTGCCACCAACCTAAGAAATTTTTTGGATGGCTTCGCCCTTGCTACTGGCCAAAAATAATCTTCAACAAAACAACTCTCGTCCCTATCCACATACCCCAGGAAGTGTCCATTGCCATTGCCACCATTCTTGGGACCTCACCCTCTGCCTTCCCCCAGACTTACCTTGGGCTTCCCCTCTTCGACAAAAAACTACCAGCATCCGCCTTCCAACCTATCATCGACAACATTGACAAATACCTTGCGGGTTGGAGAGCCACCCTCCTCTCCAAAGGGGGAGGCTTGTCCTTCTCGCATCTGTCCTTGACAGTCTACCTACCCACTTCATGTCCTCAACTCACCTTCCCGCCTCGGTGATCCACGCCATAGATAGCAAACATAGGGCCTTTCTTTTGGACCGCAGACGAAACATGCTCAGGGGCACAATGCTTAGTGGCTTGGGACAAAGCCTGTTCTCCGCGGAATGTCGGTGGTCTTGGGATTAAAAACCTAAATGCACAGAATGTTTGTCTCGTTCTTAAAATTTGTTTTAACTTTTTCCACTCTCCGGATACTCCTTGGAAACAATGGATTTCCTCCGGCTCACTGTTTGCCACACGCTCCACCAACCCCTCCTTCTTAGGGAAAATCATTTTCAAATACTTGCCGCTACTCTCTCTATACACTAATTGTACCCTCGGTAATGGACAGTCCATCCTTTTTTGGCAAGACTGTTGGTTGCTCCAGGAACCGCTAAAAGATGTGAACCCAGCCCTCTACTCCCACCACCTAAAACCTAATGATCTTGTTGTGGACGTCATGCAGTTTGGGGTCGAACATGACCTCCGTAATCGTCTTACCCTGGCAGCTTCTTGCCATCTTGTTTTTCTCTCTATTTTGTTGCAGGACATTACGCTCTCAGACTCCCCGGACAGGCGTACCATGCTGGACGGGTCCCCATTCTCCACAAAAGGAGCTTATGCTGGCATGCACCCGCCCAGCCCCCACAGCCTCATCACTGACCGAGTTTGGGCGACTTGAGTGTCGGGCAAGGTGAAGGTGTTCGCGTGGCTACTCAGCATGGACAGGCTGAACACTAGAGCCAATCGGCAGCACAAGAACATCCTCGGCCACTCCACTTGCCCTAGATGTGACTCCGCCGTCGAGGATACCCATCACCTCTTCTCCGACTGCTCTGGTGCTGCTCTCGTGCGAACCAAGCTCGGCTTCCTCCATCCACACCGCAGTTTCTCCGCCATCTGGGACGCACCCATGCCAGCGGGTCTCAGCAAGACCGTATGGGACTCCATTCTTTTGGTAATTCTGTGGAAGATTTGGGATACTCGTAATGCTAAGACCTTCAGGCATATAGACTATTCCGCGAATGTAACTATTACTAACATCATCCACGATCTCACCCTTTGGTCTCACCGCTTTCACTCCGCGGAAACTAGGGAGGCGGCCGATCTATGGCGCGCCTACCTCGCCCTCTGTAACCTGTAATTCTGTGTCGTTTGAGTAAAATTCAGGTGGGGATTCCCCCCCCCCCTTGGTGACAGCCTAAAAAGCACATGCTTCAGCGGTAGGCGCGGCATATACCGATGATAGGCCACGGTTGCTATAAGCGACGAAGGAACCCTCCTCATCACGAATAACCATCCACGTTGCTCCAGAGTAGTTGTCTAATCTAAAGGAGCCATCGATATTAATTTTTCTATAGCCTATCTTTGGTTTCTCCCAGCATTCCTTTCGCGTGTGAGATTGTTTCTTGCATGCTCCGGCATAGTTCAATGCTATAGCCTAAATGGCTTGGGACGATTGTAATGGATTCACGGTCGACTCTACATGTGTGTATTGCCTCTTCTGCCACCATATGTACCAGCAACCAGTGACTAGGAGCTCCTTCATCCCAACACCATGCAGACTGGTTGCCTCCTTATTTGGTAGTATGAGCAGAGCTTCCAATATCGTAGAGCCCGACCGATCAAAAGTGGACAGTTCCTCTATCAAATCCGACAAGTCAAGTCCCTCCCAAATATCCAACACCCTGGGGCACTGGAAGAAGGCATGTGATACGTCCATTTTGCATCGCTATTTTACATGTTAATTCTCCTTTATTCATTGATATTTTCCATATTAGAGCACTATACTTATGTTATCAAGTTGTTTTCTGTGTGCTTTACTGTTTTACGGAATTAATTATCACAGTCAGATTTCAGCTGGAAAAAACACTTGTTAGAGGAGGCGTCATCCGGACGTAAAAAAATGGCAAAATCTAGAAAAGGAAGTTTCGTCAGAAATACTAGGGGAGCCAGGGGCAGCCAAGTGATCCCCAGGCACGGGGTCCCCCTGGTCGCGCTTGGTGGGCCCCTGGCCCCTCCTTCGGCAACCCTTCGGCTACTTACCCCCTGTGACCTAATTTTATCGGAGAGACACTTCGTAGAATTTTTTCGCCGCCTCCTCGCGGCGGAAACCATGGGGAGAAAAAGCACCTTCCTAGCGGGAGATTCCGCTGGGGTAATTCCCTCCTGGAGGCGAAAATCGTCACCACTGTTACCGTCATCGCACCGGGCATCATCAAGATCATCATCGTCATCGTCATCGTCATCATCATCAACACCATCACCCTCATCATCCATCCTCACTTTGATGTAACAATCAGGGCTTCATATTGTTGTATTTCATTAGTCTCTCTACCGGTGTGAATTACTCCTTCGTAGTTGATGCTTGTGAGAATTATCGGTGTTTGCACTTTATGACCAGATTGTTATTCATCCATATATCACCGTTGATTATGATCCATGTGATGTGTTGTGAGTAGATCATTTAGTTCTTGAGGACATGGGATAATTCTTGTTATAAGTAATCATGTTTCGTTGAGTAATATTTACGAATTGATATTTTAGTTATGTTGTTATTTCTCTAGTGGTTATGTGAACGTTGACTACATAACACTTCACCTTTATGGGCCTAGAGGAATGCATTGTGTGTTGGATTGCTTATGGAGGGTTACCAGAGTGACATAAACCTAAACTCAGTTTGCAATACTTCACATAAGGGAGCAGTAGATACCATGAATTTATTGCTACAGTTAGATTTGTATCTTAATTATTGTCTTGTATTTGCATCGTAAGTATGCGTTAGTATTGGATAGGAAGGTGCACTAGTATAGGTCTACCCACATAACACTTACCAAAACAATAAAGATTAATCAACAACGTATGCTAAAAATAACTTGATGAAACCTCCCATGTGTCCTCCGGAATGTTTTAGCCATTATAAGAAACACCACTGGCTTGTCCTTTGTGATAAAAAAAAGGATTGGCTCACTTGCAGCAACTATTTACTTTCGTTGTTATTTACTTGTTATAGCTTTATTTATTATCACAAAAATCGCTAAATATTTACCTTTTAGTGTTTGAAGTGAAACCTTACTCGAAACTATTTATTAATACCTTCTGCTCCTCGTTGGGTTTGACACTCTTACTTATTGAAAAGGCTACGATAGATCCCTTATGGATGACGTTGGTAAACCCCAAGAGAAAGGTTGTGAAGAGTGCAGCGGCAAGTTTTCCCTCAGAAAAGAAACCAAGGTTGAATCGACCAGTAGGACTACAAGCAACTTCTGAAGGCTAATGCAGTTGATGTGGTAGGGCGCACTACTGGTTCAGCTGCAACGTGGAACCTACACAACACAATCAATTCACTTTGCCCCAACGAAGTACTAAGGTTGTCAATCTCACCGATTTTGCTGGTAACAAAGAGGTTAAATGTATGGTGTGGAAAACAGTAGGAAAACAATACGAAAACAGTAGTAATAGTGTGAAAACAGTAATTGCAGTGGTTGTATTATCACTATGAGAAAATATACCGGGGTCCATAGTTCACTAGTGGTGTCTCTCCAAAACAGATAAATAACATGTTGGGTAAACAAATTACAACTGGGCAATTGACAAATATAAAGGTTGCACCGTGGTGCATATGCATGACATGATGATTACTATGTGATTCATGCAGGCATTACAACAAGACTCATATACCGTCATCCAACTGCGTCTATGACTAATAATCCACCCTCCGAATATCATCCGAACAAATGTTGGGTATTAAGTTGCAAGCAACAGATAATCGCATTAAGCAAAGTGTGTAATGTAAACATCGTTGTTTTCTCCCTAATGGCAACAACACATCCTCCATCTGTCACGTTTCTATCACTCTAGCACAGATGCAAAGGAAGCATGAACCCACTATCGAGCATAAATACTCCCTCTTGGAGTCACTAGCATCTAATTGGCCATAGCAACTACTAAAAAAGGAGAGCATGCAGGATCATAAATAACATACACATGAAGATAACATGATAGATTGATAATAAAGAGACATAACATTCAACATTCATCGGATCCCAACAAACACAACATGTAGCATTACAATAAGATGATCTCGATCATGTAGGGCAGCTCACGATATCAAAACATGAGACATAAAGTGGAGAGAACAACCATCTATCTAATGTTATGGATCCGTAGTCCAGGGATGAACTACTCACACATCACTCCAGAGGAGGCCATGGTGGTGTAGAGCCCTCCAGTGATGATTTCCGCTCCCGGCAGTGTGCCGGGGAGAACTCCGGAACCCTCTCGATCTCGATTTGACGATGACGGAGGCCTCGGGTGTTTTTCGTGGAAAGTAGTATATCTTTAGGGTTAACACATCAGGGGGGAATAAATAGGCAAAAGGGCGATGGCGGTGGATGCCCGAGGGGCTCACACCACCCCCAGGCGCGGCCAGGGGGCGTGCCGCCCTATGGTGTGGCCCCCTGTGGCCCCTCTCCGGGCCTCTTCACGACTCCGTGGAACCTTCGGGAATTCTAAGACTTCCGGGCTTCGAATTTTCCAATTCCGAGAATATTTCCAGAACAACTTTTCTGAAACTAAAAATAGCAAAAAACAGGGAACTGGCTCTATGGCATCTTGTCAATAGGTTAGTCCGAGAAAATTGATAAAAATGACATAAATTGTATAGCAAACATGTAGCAAATAACATGAAAAAAACATGGAACATAAGAAATTATAGATACGTTTATGACGTATCAACATCCCCAAGCTTAGTTCCTACTCGTCCTCGAGTAGGTAAACGACAAAACAAATAATTTCTGAGATGACATGCTACCAACATGGACTTGATCATCAATATTGTAAAAGCATATGTAAGTTGAGATCACGGTACTTTAAACACAAGCATGATAGATATAATTTTGACAATGAAACATAGCAATCACTTTGCATCATGAAAAGTAAAACTAATAGATGATCATGAATAACAATGTATTGAAAGTTATATGTTTGTTTCTAGCATCATGAAAATATGGCAAAGTGATATTTCGCTTGTCCTTAAGAGTGGGGCAAAACATAAATGCCAGGACACCTTCAAAGTTTAAGAGGATGACTAGAACAAATAATATGAGAGCAAGTAATAACAAGGTATGAATCAATAATAATGTTTTTGGGACAAATGCACATTAAACTCAGAATGACAACTATGCTCTCTCAACCGTGCATAAAGTTAGAAGATGGAGACTCAACATAAAAGTAAAAGAAAGGAATTTCGTAGAGGGAAGCATGGATCACTCATGTGATAGAGATTTTTAGTTTATTAAACAGAGGTATGAAATGTTTGACACTCCTCCCAACCTTTCTTACACAAATCATGGCTAACTGAATCCTCGTGTGCCTGCCAACAATCACATACCATGGAGGAGTGTCTATTTTTTAGAGGTGTGTATGCTTATGTCAACGAATGGTAAACAAAAAATACAGTACGTCACAAGCCCACTAGACTTCACAAGATCTGCTCCCATTGAAGGACACACCTGGGTAGAAGGTTATCCCTCTTTCTCTTTTGTTTACACAATTATGATTTGACTGATAAATCAAGGGCAAAAATAGTGAAGAGGGTTTGTTTGTATTAATTTGGGGATGGGCACCCCGCTGCCAGCTCTTGTATCAATTGGATAAGCGGATGAAGCCACTAGTACAGGGTGTGAAATCCAATCAACAACTGAGATAAAGATTCTCTATTTACGTCCTCATGAGCTAAAACGGGAGCACAAAACAAGAGTAATTTTGAAAGTTTTAAAGGTAACACATGAGAAATTTACTTTGGAGTGGCGGTTAAATACCACATGTAGGTAGGTATGGTGGACACATTTGGCATACTTTGGTTTTTGGGTGTTGGATGCACGAGTAGAGCTCATACTCACTACAAGTGGAGGCTAGCAAAGACTGGGAGCAACAAATCAAGAGAGCATAATGGCCATAATCATGCATAGCGAAAAAAACATTATTAATCAAAGCATAAGTGGTATTATAAGTCAAAAAAAAATGATCATAAAGGATATTCGTGACTGGTTTGTAGTCATAAACATGCTATAAGCATGCGCCAAGTCAACCAAATAAAACACTTAAATCAGAACACCACAAATTTATGCTTTAACGTGATAAAAACAACTCATGATTCTTTAAATGGCACATTAAACACTTTCAGATATTTGAAACAAGTCATGCTACAAAGATATCCACTAGGCTTAGAATTAAAATAACATCTAACATGACATGAAAAAAGTCTAGCCATGGTCTATACAAGGTTCTATTTGCATCGTTATAAATTCTACCACATGCAACAGTTTATTTTCCCAACAGGCACCATACAAAATATGTTTTAACAAAAACTCTCAAAATTATACAGCAAGTAAGCAAGAGAGTACTCACATAACTCTACTAAAATTAACGTCTCTGAACAAGAGATGCATGAAAACAAATAGGAGCGAAAATGATTGCAGTAACTAGAAGAAAAACTAAGAATACGAGCATAACGAGTATTCATATGAAAAAGTGGACCGTGTCTCTCTCCCAAAAATAAATGCAAGGTTCTAACGATGTTTATTGCAGCAAGGAAACAAAAGAAAATAGAACGAAAAATAAAATACGCTATAAGTAAATTTCCTATGATGTGACCGAATAAAAATATAGTTTCACTAGAAGTGACGTGATAATTTGTTGATGAAGAAGGGGATGCCTTGGGCATCCCCAAGCTTAGACGCTTGAGTCTTCTTAGAATTTTCTAGGATGAACCACGCGGACATTCCCAATCTTTGACCTTGCACTCTTCATGATCACATTATATCACCCTCTTCTCTTGACCCTTGAAAACTTCCTTCACGCCACACTCAAAAAGTAATTCGCGTTAGAGGGTTAGTGCAACAATAAAAAAATCATGGGTTCTGCATTGTCACAAGTGATATTAATACTTTAAACATTATCTACAGCCACTGATGTTTCGTGAAGCAAAGAAATCCACTTGACATCGTAAAAGAGCAAATGCAAGAAAAATGGCAGAATCTGCCAAAACCAGAACAGTCTGTAATGACGAATTTTTTCGGGGCACTTAAGGTTCTCAAATATAAAAACGTAAATAACAAAAAAAATATCGGAATTAGCTGAAGAATAAGCACAAAAAGTTCAGGTCATTACGATCTTTCTGTGATTTATACGATTTTTTACGGTGGACAGCAGAAATCTGTTTTCTGTGCAAAAATCTAAAACTAACTCCAACTTTTGCTAGAAACTTTATTTGCCACAAATAATACAAGAAAATAAAGATACAAAGGAGTTTCTACAGAAGTATACAGCCCCTTGACTCAAATAAAACAAAAAAAAAACAAAGAAAAAATAAAACCATGGGTTACCCATGAAGTGTTTTTCTTTAACGCCTTTTAGCTAGGCATAAGAAAGCAAGAAGATGCTCACATAAGAAATATGAATTAAGAAAAAGAGAGCATCAAGAAGCAAGTATAATTTTTTTTAATTACAACCCACTTACTATGCATAGGAATCTTGTAAAGAAATAAATTGAAGAAGCTCAAACAAGAAATCATGGGAAGGTAGAACAAGAGAAATTTCAAAACTTTCAACAAAAAGAGAGGTGTTTTAGTAACATGAAAATTCCTACAACCATATTTTCATCTCTCATAATAATTTTCATTAGCATCATGAACAAACTCAACAACATACTTATCAGATAAAGTATGGTTGTCATGGTCTAAAAGCACACAATTCATATCAAACTTAAAAACAGTGGGATCAAAATTAAAATTAAATACCTCTTCTTTCCCACTTTTAGCAATAGCAAAACAAGATGATTGGTAACTCTTAAAATATGTGGGACACATTATAAAAACCAAATTTTCAGTAGCGTTATAATTTATAACATCAAGTAACATAGGACCATCATCTAGATCATTATCATATACATTTTCTAGACAAACTTCCTCGTTATCATGCATATCAATAGTTGGAATAAATAGAGGATCCTCATAGGATTTATCAAATTACCATGGATTATCATAAATAACATTAGCAATATCATTCTCACAAGTTTCGTTCATAGTAGTATTAAGGTCACAAGTATAGCAAGTATCAACTTCATCAAAAAGGGATATTTCAAAAGAATCAATAGGATCATCACAACTATGAGTTAAAGAGTTACTATAATTGGGAGGTAGATATGGGTAGCTCCATTCTTCCTCCTCTTGATCATCACTCTCCTCCTCTTTTTCATCCAATGAGCTTCCAGATTCAGCAATTTATTCTCTCATGGGCTCTTGCAAGGCATCAATTACTTCCTTTGGTGGAGAGTTTTTTTTAAGATATTGAATTATGTAGTAATTACAATCCTTGTAATTATCAAAGAAATATTCAAGTATATCATAAATCTCATATTTATAAGGTGCATCATCAATACTTTCAAGCAAACAGACAATTTCGAATGCTCCCTTCCAAGCAATAAATTTCTCAATTTGTTCCACATCATCAAAGTCATAGTTTCCCTTAACATTAGAAGATATGGTAACATTATAATTATACTCGCATTGAAAAGGGAGGTGTTTATATCTTCTACAGCAACAAGATTTATGAAATAAATAAGTAACATTATAAGCACAACACAGATTTTTACCATAGTTATGCAATTTATTAATTTTCTCCCATAAGTGTATCCCTTTTTGTGACAAGCGGTGTTACTTATAGTATTTTTGTTGTTCATCCATGAAACTTCCTTGCTAATAAGATCTAGTTTCAAAGACATCAAACATTGATAGCAAGCATGATAAAGCAAGAAAACAGCTAGAGAGCATGTTGGGTAAACAAATTACAACTGGGCAATTGACAGATATAAAGGTTTCACCGTAGTGCATATGGATGACATGATGATTACTATGTGATTCATGCAGGCATTACAACAAGACTCATAGACCGTCATCCAACTGCATCTATGACTAATAATCCACCCTCCGAATATCATCCGAACAAACGTTGGGTATTAAGTTGCAAGCAACGGATAATCGCATTAAGAAAAGTGTGTAATGTAAACAATGTAAACATCGTTGTTTTCTCCCTAATGGAAACAACACATCCTCCATCCGTCACGTTTCTGTCACTCGAGCACAGATGCAAAGGAGGCATGAACCCGCTATCGATCATAAACACTCCCTCTTGGAGTCACTAGCATATACTTGGACAGAGCATCTACTAACAATGGAGAGCATGCAAGATCATAAATAACATACACATGAAGATAACATGATAGATTGATAATCAAGAGACATAACATTCAACATTCATCGGATCCATGTAGCATTACAACAAGATGATCTCGATCATGTAGGGCATCTCACAAGATCTAAACATGATACATAAAGTGGAGAGAACAACCATCTAGCTACTGCTATGGACCCGTAGTCCAGAGATGAACTACTCACGCATCACTTTGGAGGCGGGCATGGTGGTGTAGAGCCCTCCGGTGATGATTTCCCCTCCCGGCAGGGTGCCAGGGAGAACTCCAGAACCCTTGGATCTCGGATTGACGATGACGACGGCCTCGGGTGTTTTTCATGGTAAAAGTGGTATATCTTTAGGGTTAACACATCGGGGGGATAAATAGGCGAAAGGGCGATGGACGCTCGAGGGCCCAACACCCCCCCAGGCGCGGCCAGGGGCGCGCCGCCCTATGGTGTGGCCCCTCTCCGGGCCTCTTCGGGACTCCGTGGAACCTTCAGGAATTCTTAGACTTTCGGGCTTCGAATTTTTCAAATCCTAGAATATTTCCAGAACAAATTTTCTGAAACTAAAAATAGCAGAAAACAGGGAATTGGCTCTGTGGCATCTTGTCAATAGGTTAGTCCGAGAAAATCGATAAAAATTACATAAAGTGTATAGCAAACATGTAGCAAATAACATGAAAACAACATGGAGCATCAGAAATTATAGATATGTTTATGACGTATCAATCCCCTACACTTGTGGGTCATCAAGACGATTTTCTAGCGCTATTTCTGGGGAGTATGGAGCTATTGGTAAGTGGAAGTGGTAAGGATTTTTTTTACTATAAGTGTTGTTTTATTTTTGTTTGTTTAATTAGCTTCATTATGGAATCTTTTACTGCTTGCTATATGTTTGGGAATCGCTTGTTCACCACCCATGTGGCTGAGAGAAGTGCCCCAAGTACTGAAATTGTCCCTTTTGAAATAGCTATTGGCCTTGTTGATCGTGTTATGGATAACTGTTATGCTAGTGATGGAATTGTCCATCCCGTTGAGCACTTGTTTATATTAAAGAGCCATGTGGACTATTTCAGATTGCATGTGTCTCAAGAGAATTAGTCATAAGGAAATTATTTTCTATATCACTGAAAGAAAGATCATGGGAATGGTATAAGTTGTTGGACAATTCAAATTTGCTGGATTTGAAGGAGCTCGTATCTCTCTTTTATTTCAAATTTTATCCTCTTCATGTAATACATCAAGATCGGAATTTTATTTATAATTTTTGGCCTTGTGATGGAGAAAGTATTACTCAAGCTTAGGGGAGGCTGAAAAAATTAATTGTTAAATGTCCCAATCATAAGATTCCTAAGGAGATTATTATTAATAATTTTTATGTAAGACTTTCACATCATGACAAGGACCTTCTTGATGCCTCTTCTAGTGGTTCTTTCACGAACAAGAAGATTGATGATAAACAGAATCTTATTGAAAGAATTTAGCGCAATACTGAAGATTGGGAGATGGACAAAGGTAAAGAGCGAGGTATAAACTATAAATATGATTGCATTAAGTATTTTGCTAAATTGAAGAAAATTAGTCAGTTTAGTGCTAAATATGGGCTAGATTCTCAAGTAAATGTTGAACTTTGTAAAACCTTTGTCTCTCATGTTAGTATTCCTAAAGTGGCGTGGGACAAGTATCATGAACCTTACAAGGATGATATTAAAGAGAAAATTTCTCTAGTAACGAAATACTTGTTAACACCATTGATCCCATTTTACCTAGTATTCACTTTAAGAAACCGCCTTTTCCTGTTAGAGTAAAAGAACATTATTTTGCCAATAACATTGTGAGCAACAAGTAGTAGGAAAACTAATAAATCTGATGATAAAGTAATTGTGGAACCTACGGTTGATATGGTTAAAGATCTTGCTGCTGAAAATATTGATGGTTGTGATATATATTTTTGTGAGGCTGCCTCTAATCTAGTGGTCACACTGGCGTTTGGGTTACCTGAAAATTTCGGGTCGAGTTTAGACTTTCGTGTTTCCATATTTAACACCCAAGATTTTCCCATATTTTTTGCTACCCGAAAATTCGGGTTCGAGTTCGGGTTATCCCGTTTTTCCTTAAATAACACACACAAAAGAAAAAAAATCACGGTCCAGGAGGGATGCCACGAGGGGCTGGAGTATGGCCAGAGCAGCTTGTTGTTGATGAGATGGGGCGGCACTTGCAAAGGCGGTGGAGCTGTGATACGTCTCCAACGTATCTATAATTCCTGATGCTCCATGATGATATTATGCCAACTGCTACATGTTTTCTCCCTTCTTTATAGCATTTTTACACTTTTTTGGGACTAACCTATTAACAAGATGCCAAGCGCTAGTTCCCTATTTTCTGTTGTTTTTTATTTCAGAAAAGTTGTTCTGGAAATATTCTCGAAATTGGACCCCACAAATCCCGAAGTTCCTATTTTCCCCGGAAGCATCCAGCAGACCGAAGAGGATTCGAAGACGGGCACCACGGGGCCCACACCATGGGGTGGCGCCCCCTGGCCACGCCAAGGGGTGGTGTGAGGCCCCCAGGGCTCCACCGCCTTTGCCCTTTCGCCTATATATTCCCCTCCGATGGAAAACCCTAAGCACCTGATCAAATATCCCCGAAAAGTTCCGCAACCGCCATTGTCGTCAACCCTAGATCAGGGGGGTCTGAAGATGTCTCCCGGCACCATTCCCAAGAGGAGATCATCACCGGAGGCCTCTCCATCACCATGCATGCCTCCGAAGTGATGCGTGAGTAGTTCATCCTTGGACTACGGGTCCATAGCGGTAGCTATATGGTTGTTTTCTCCTCACATGCCTCAATGTTTAGATCTCGTGAGATGCCTAACATGATCGAGATTGTTCTTATGTAATTCTATGTGATGTGTTTGCTGGGATCCGATGAATATTGAACTTATGCCAAGTTGATTATAGTCTTTATTGCATATGTTATTTGTGATCTTGCATGCTTTCGGTTGCTAGTGGCTGCTCTGGCCAAGTAGTTGCTAGTGACTCCGAGAGGGAGTTTTTATGCTCGATAGTGCGTTCATGCCTCCTTTTCGCCTGTGCTCGAGTGACAGAAACGTGACAGGGGAGGATGTGTTGTTGCCACTAGGGAGAAAACAGCGGTGTGAGTGCCCGCGTGTACAATCATTTCTTACATTACACACATTGCTTAATGCGATTATCTGTTGCTTGCAACTTAATACCTAAGGGGGTTCGGATGATAACCTGAGGGTGAATTATTAGTCATAGATGCAGTTGGATTACGGTCTATGTATATTGTTGTAATGCCCACACTAAATATCATAGTAGTCATCATGTCATGAATGTGCACTATGGTGCAACCTTTATTTGTCAATGGCCCGGCTGTAATTTGTTCGCCCATCATGCTATCTTTTATGGACCTATGAACCCCGGGCCATTTTCCTACACTGTTAAAGAAAACCTCTACAATTTCCTGTTTTCTTTACTTACTGCAAGTATACACCATTTTCCACACTATACGTCTAATATTTGTTTTCAGCAAGACCGGTGAGATTGACAACCTCACTGTACCGATGGGACAAAGTATTTTGGTTGTGTTGTGTGCAGGTTCCGCGTTGTTGCTGACGCCGGTGAGGCGCCATCACCACCGTTAGTGGCATCAACCTTCCGAAGATCTACTTTCTCCTATTGAATTGATAACCTTGGTTCTTAACTGAGGGAAATTCTTACCGCTATGCTCATCACACCCTCCTCTTTGGGTTCCCAACATACGAGCGTCAAAATAATTTTTGGCGCCGTTGCCGGGGACTTAATCATCATCAAGAAGCCTCCCCGTCAAGGCACCATCAAAGCGTAGGAAAGAATTTATGGCGCCGTTGCCGGGGAGAAAGAAGTCTTCTGGCAAGGGGAGTCTCTCACTCTCAACCTCTTTATTTTGTTTATTGTCTTGTTTTTATTTTTATCTTGTTTTGCTTCCTTATATCAAAAACACACAAAAAATAGTTTACTTTATAGCTGTTATTTATTTGTTTGCTTTTATTCTGCTAAAATGAGTTCCTCTGAGAATACTAAGTTGTGTGACTTCACTAGCACAAACAACAATGATTTTATTTTCACACATTTTGCTCCACCTTCTCCTATTGTTGCTTTCTATGAAATTAAACCTTCTTTATTAAATCTTGATATGAAAGAGAAATTTTCTAGTGTTAGTACTGATCTGCTGCTCACCTTAATAATTTTGTTGAACTATGTGAAATGCAAAAATATAAAGATGTGGATGGAGATAGAGAGGAAGAGCTAAAGAATGGTTGCTATCTTTGCCTAGAAATAGTATTGATTCATGGACTAAGTGTAAAGATGCTTTCATTGGAAAATATTATCCTCCTGCTAATATTATATCCCTGAGAAGTGACATAATGAATTTTAAACAATTTGATAATGAACATGTTGCTAAAGCTTGGGAAAGAATGAAAACTATGGTGAAGAATTGTCCCACTCATGGACTGACTACTTGGATGATTATACAAACCTTTTATGCAATACTGAATTTCTCCTCAAGGAACCTATTGGATTCAGCTGCTGGAGGTACCTTTATGTCCATCACTTTGGGCAATGCAACAAAGATTCTTGATGATATGATGATAAATTATTCAGAGTGGCACACTGAGAGAGCTTCACAAGGTAAGAAGGTAAATTCCGTTGAGGAAACCTCCTCTTTGAGTGAAAAGCTTGATGCTATTATGTCTATGCTTGTTAACGGTAAAGCTCAAGTTGATCCAAATAATGTTCCTTTAGCCTCTTTGGTTGCTCAAGAAGAGCATGTTATGTGAACTTTATTAGAAATAATAATTTTAACAACAATGCTTATAGAAATAATTTTGGTGGAAACTATTATAAGCCCTATCCTCCTAATAATGGTTATGGTAATTCTTATGGAAATTCCTACAATAACAATAAAATCTCTACTTATGATCTTGAAAACATGCTTAGAGAATTTATTAGCACACAAACTGCTTTTAATAAATCTGTTGAGGAATAGCTTGGTAAAATAGATGTTCTTGCCTCTAGAGTAGATAGCCTAGCTATTGATGTTGATTTTATAAAACTGAAGGTTTTGCCACATGATGTTAAACAAAGTAAAACTTTGAATGCCATCCAAGTTCAAATTGATAATAATGTTAGGTTGATGGCTGAATTACGTGCTAGGCGGGAAAGAGAAGATGAATTGGCTAGAAAGAATAATATTGCTAGAATTTGCACTATCACCACCACTAGTAAAATTGAAGCTCAAAGTGCTAGTAAACCTCCTACTATCAATGGTAAAGTAGTTGGTGTTAACAAAGTCTCCACCCCTTAGGTGAAACGTGCTAAATTGCCTCAAATTGCTGAAATTGCTTCTGATAAAAGTGGTGAAATTTTTAGAGATGTGGGAGATAATGGTCCCATTACTTTTGATGATAATAATTTTGATTTTGATGATTTCAATATCTCTGAAGTTATTATGTTTCTAAAAAATCTTGCTAGAAGTCCCAATGCTAGTGCCATGAATATGGCCTTTACTAAACATATTACCAATGCCCTCATGAAAGTTAAAGAACAAAAGCTCAAACTTGAAACATATATCCCTAGGAAATTAGATGATGGTTGGGAGACCATCATTAAGATAAAAGTAAATGATTTTTATTGCAATGCTTTGTGTGATCTTGGTTCTAGTATCTATGTTATGCCTCAAAAGCTTTATGATATGCTTGATCTACCACCGTTGGAACACTGTTATTTGGATGTTCATCTTGCTGATAATGCTAAGAAGAAACCTCTTGGAAGAATTGATGATGTTCTTATTATGGTTAACAATAACCTTGTCCCTGTTGATTTTTTTATTATGAACATTGAATGCAATGCTTCTTGTCCTATTGTTTTGGGAAGACCTTTTCTTAGAACTATTGGTGTTGTTATTGAAATGAAAGAGGGGAGTATTAAATATCAATTCCCACTCAAGAAAAGTATGGAACACTTTCCTAGAAAGAGGATGAATCTACCTTTTGAATCTATTATTAGATCAATTTATGATGTTGATGCTTCTTCATTTGAAAATACTTGAGTTGCTTTCTATGTCTAGCTGAAAGGCGTTAAAGAAAAGCGCTACCGGGAGACAACCCGTTTTATTTCTCCGTTTTCAACCCGTTTTCCATCATTTTCTTTTGTGTGCTTTGCACATGCGTGTTTTATATATCCTTAGAAACCCCGCTGTATCTTTTCTTATGTGTTTTCGTTGAGCCAAGTAAAGCCTCTAGTGGAAAGTTGAGACTAAATTTCGGATTTCTGCGCAGGAAACAGATTTCTTCTGTCCACTTTTAAATTCGTATAAAATCACAGAAAATTCAAAGTGGCCTGAGTTTTTTTGTTCATAATCCTGGGCTATATACGCAACATTCTTAGCTGAACACTTTTTTATTTGAGCAACAGAAGATTTTCGAAAAAAATCATCTTTACCTGTTGTCCTGTTTCGACAGATTTCTGCCAATAATTGCATTTGCATCTTAATCTCTTTCTTTTGGTGTTCTTTTGAGAAAAAAAGAGTTTTAAAAGAAGTTGTGACAGTAGCTAATTTGTTTTTGAGTGTTAGGCTTGTGTTAAAACTGAACCATGTGAATTTATTATTTCGATTGCACTAACGTTGCTAATGAAGATTTTGAGAAGTTTGGTGTGAAGGAAGTTTTCAAGGGTCAAGAGAAGAGGATGATATGACGTGATCAAGAAGAGTGAAGAGCCTAAGCTAGGGGATGCCCCGGTGGTACATCCCAGCAAATTCCAAGAAGACTCAAGCGTCTAAGCTTGGGGATGCCCAAGGCATCTCCTTCTTCATCGACAAATTTTCAGGTCACTTCTAGTGAAACTATATTTTTATTCGGTCACATCTTATGTGCTTTACTTGGAGCGTCTTTTATTTTTCCTTTCAGTTTATTTTTATTTTTTCAATAAGCTTGGTTGGACCCCAGCATTCTTTTATTGGAGAGTGACACGCTCCGTTTTTTCATGGGAATACTTCGTATTCTTAATCTTTGTCTCGCTGCTGCATTTATTTAGCTCATGTTTTGCATGCATCTCTTATCAGAGCTGTTAGTTTTAGTAGTGTTATGTGAGTACTCTCACGTTTTCTTGATGTATCATATATAGTATTTTTGTTAAAACATATCTTGTATGGTGCTTGTTGGGAAAAGAAATGCTGCTTGAAGTAGAATTTATAACGGTGCAAGTAGAAGCTTGTATAGATTGTGGCTAGAACTTTTTCATGCCATGCTAAATTTTATTTTAGTTTTAAATCCTTTTGGTTATTTAGTAGCATGAATAGCCTCAAATGGCTAAGAGTGTTTAATATGCCATTGAAAGATTCATGAGTTGTTCTTGTCATAGTAAAGCATAAATTTATGGTATTCTCTTTCCAATGTTTTATTTGGTTGACTTGGTGCATGCTCACACCATGTTTATGACTATGAACTAATCACGAATAGCCTCCATGACCATTTAGTGTTTGAACTTGTGATACCGCTTATGCTTTAATTAATGATGTTCATGTCGCTATGCATGATTATGGCTCTTATGCTCTCTTGATTTGTCGCTCCTAGTCTTTTGCTAGCCTCCACCTGTACTGAGTATGAGCTCTACTTGTGCATCCAACTCCCTAAAACCAAAGTTTTCCCATTGTGTCCACCATACCTACCTACATGTGGTATTTAACTACCACTCCAAGCAAATTGCTCATTGCTACCTTTAAAACTTTCAAAATTACTCCTTTTTTTTGTTCTTGTTTTTGCTCATGAGGACGTCAATAGAGAATCTTTATCTCACTTGTTGATTGGATTTCACACCCTGGTCTAGTTTCATCCACTTATCCAAATGATAGAAGAGCTGGCAGCGGGGTGCCCAGCCCCAAATTAATGCAAACAAATTCTGTTCACTATTTTTGCCCCTGATTTATCAGTCAAAGAATAATTGTGTAAACAAAAGAGAAAGAGGGATGCCCTTCTACCCAGATGTGTCCTTCATATGGGAGCCGGTCTTGTGAATCCAGCTGGCTTGTGACGTACTGTATTTTCTGTTTAAAATTCGTTGACATTATCATACACCTCTCCTAAAATATAGACACTCCTCCATGGTATGTGATTGTTGGCAGGCACCCGAGGATTCAGTTAGCCATGGTTTGTGAAAGATGGATGGGAGGAGTGTCAAACTTTTAATACCTCTTTTTAATAAAATAAAAAGGTCTAGCACATGTCCGCGAAGGGCCTTTCTTTTACTTTTATGTTGAGTCTCCATCTTCTAACTTTATGCACAGTTGAGAGAGAATTTTTGCAATTCTGATTTTTATGTGCATTTGTCCCATAAATATCAATAATTGATTCATGATGTGCTATTGTTTTGTCCCACTCTTAAGGACTAGCAAAATACCACTTTGCCATGTTTTTTTTACGCGTTCTTTGCCATGCTTTCTCTATACTTGAAACAAACGTATATCTTTCTTTGCATTATTATTCATGATCTTTTATTTGAGATACTCTTTGTGATGCAAATTGATTGCTATGCTTTATTATTAAACTTCTATTTATCATGTTTGTGTTTAAAGTTCTATGATCTCAGCTTACATATGCTTTTACATCATAATGATCAAGTTTATGTTAGTAGCATGTCACCTCAGAAATTATTGTGTTTATTGTTTACCTACTAGAGGACAAGTAGGAACTAAGCTTGGGGATGCTTGATACGTCTCCAACATATCTATAATTTCTTATGCTCCATGATGATATTATGCCAATTGCTACATATTTTCTCTCTTCTTTATAGCATTTTTACACGTTTTCTGGGACTAACCTATTAACAAGATGCCAAGTGCCAGTTCCTTGTTTTCTCCTGTTTTTTATTTCAGAAAATTTGTTCTGGAAATATTCTCGGAATTGGACCCCAGAATCCCGAAGTTCCAATTTTCTCCGGAAGCATCCAGAAGACTGAAGAGGAGTCGAAGACATGAACCAGGAGGTCCACACCATGGGGTGGCACCACCTTGGCCGCGACAGGGGGTGGTGTGGGCCCCCAGGGCCCCACCGCCTTTTCCCTTTCGCCTATATATTCCCCTCCGATGGAAAACCCTAAGCACCTGATCAAATATCCCCGAAAAGTTCTGCAACCGCCATCGTCGTCAACCCTAGATCAAGGGGTTCTGAAGCTGTCTCCCGGTACCCTGCCGGAGAGGAGATCATCACCGGAGGCCTCTCCATCACCATGCCTGCCTCCGGAGTGATGCGTGAGTAGTTCATCCTTGGACTACGGGTCCATAGCAGTAGCTAGATGGTTGTCTTCTCCTCATATGCATTAATGTTTAGATCTCATGAGCTGCCTAACATGATCGAGATTGTTCTTATGTAATTCTATGTGTTGTGTTTGCTGGGATCCGATGAATATTGAACTTATGCCAAGTTCATTATAGTCTTTATTGCATATGCTATTTGTGATCTTGCATTCTTTCCGTTGCTAGTGGTTGCTCTGGCCAAGTAGTTGCTAGTGACTCCAAGAGGGAGTATTTATGCTCGATAGTGGGTTCATGCCTCCTTTTCTCCTGTGCTCGAGTGACAGAATCATGAAGGGGAGGATGCGTTGTTGCCACTAGGGAGAAAACATCGGTGTGAGTGCCCGCGTGTACAATCATTGCTTACATTACACACATCGCTTAATGCGATTATTTGGTTCTTCCAACTTAGTACCTAAGGGGGTTCGGTTGATAACCTGAGGGTGGATTATTAGTCATAGATGCAGTTGGATTACGGTCTATGTATATTGTTGTAATGCCCGCACTAAATATCATAGTAGTCATCATGTCATGAATGTGCACTATGGTGCAACCTTTATTTGTCAATTGCCCAGCTGTAATTTTTTCACCCAACATGTTATCTTTTATGGAGTACACCATTAGTGAACCTATGAACCCCGGTCCATTTTCCTACACTGTTAAACAAAACCTCTACAATTTCATGTTTTCTTTACTTACTGCAAGCATACACCATTTTCCACACTATACGTCTAAACTTTGTTTTCAGCAAAACCGGTGAGATTGACAACCTCACTGTACCGTTGCGACAAAGTATTTTGGTTGTGTTGTGTGCAGGTTCCTCGGTGTTGCTGACACCGGTGAGGCGCCATCACCACCATCAGTGGCATCAACCTTCTGAAGATCCTCTTTCTCCTACTGGATTGATAACCTTGGTTCTTAACTGAGGGAAATTCTTACCGCTGTGCTCATCACACCCTCCTCTTTGGGTTCCCAACACACGAGCATCAAAAGAATTTCAGGCGCCGTTGCCGGGGACTTAATCATCATCAAGAATCCTCCCCGTCAAGGCACCATCAATGCGCAGCAAGCCCATAGAGAACGGTGACCGGAGGTCTAAGACAATGTGTGCAACGATGTAGCTGGTGCTGCAACCAGAAGGTTGGTCGAGTGTGAATAGTACACAGACGAGGGAAGCATCATCGGCGCGAGGGAAGATCTGTCGAGATGGCTTGCAGATGGCCAGAGCCGAGCAGTAGCCATGCGAGGTTGTGTCCATTGGCCAGCCTGGAGGCGCACGTCTGTGAGAAATCGGGAGGAGGAAAGACGAAGGCAAGGCAATGACTCACGTGAGGGGATGCGACCCTGGGTCGAGTGGCTAGGCCTTCTCCTAGTTCTTTACGTGCGTGGAATCTTTTGGGCTGGGCCTTCTCTAGTTTCTAGGGGGGGCACTCTTTTCTTTGGGCTTCCAAAATTATTTTGGGATTAACGGGACATTCGGGTAACGTGGCCTTTTCCCGAATTAGATGAATAAAATTCTGGTTTACAAAACGTCTACCTGATAATGCTCGGTTTGGGTTATACGGGTTCAGGATCAGATTTTTTTGTCCCTGATTAGGGTATCTGGTTTTATGACCACCGTGATCTAGTGGAACCTAATAAGCATCATAGACGTGTTGTTGGCACACCTGTTGTTTCTGTTAAAATAGGTGAACATGATTATTATGGACTTTGCGATTTGGGTTCAAGTGCAAGTGATATACCGTTTTCTCTTTATCAAGAAGTCATGAATGAAACTGCTTCGTGTGAAATTGAAGATATAGATGTTACTATTCAGCTTGCTAATAGAAAGACTATTTCACCGGTGCGTATTGTAAGAGATGTTGAAGTTCTTTGTGGTAAGGTAAAATACCTGATAACCCATAAGTATAGGGGATCGCAACAGTCTTCGAGGGAAGTAAAACCCAAATTTATTGATTAGACACAAGGGGAGCCAAAGAATATTTATTAGCCTTAACAACTGAGTTGTCAATTCAGCCGCACCTGAAAGTAGACTTGCTCGCAACAATTTATCAGTGGTAACTGTTTTATAGCAGCAACAGTAGTGAAATAACAACAATAGTAAAATAGTGACAATAGTAGCAATCGTGAAAACAACAGTAGCAATCATGGAAGACAGCGGGATGGGAGTACCGTAGGCATATAGGGAATGGATGAACGAGCGTTGCATGGATAACAAGGGTCGTGTAATAATAATAACGTGGGCATTATAGATAATAATACTAAAGCATGAAACATTTAGGCAAACCATAGACATGCGTTCCAATATAGTCATACATGCTCGCAATGAGAAACTTCCACAACATCTTTTGTCCTACTAGCCCGTGGCAACGGGGCCTCTAGGGGAATTACTGGTAATTAAGGTGCTCCTTTTAATAAAGCACCGGAGAAAAGAATTAACACTCCATGAACACATGTGATCCTCACATCACATCCATCCCCTCCGGTTGTCCCAATTTATGTCACTTTCAGGCCTCGGGTTCCGGACAATAATATGTATAAACAACTTGCAGGTATGATCAATAAACATAATTATACTCCAGCTTGGGGCAGCCCCAACTAGGTGTAGGTTTAAGTACTACATGGCAGTCACTTTATTCCCACGTTGGCACTTGACCGCTGTTAGGTAATCCGAGAGACTGATCATATGTTCTTGCGATCCGTCGTACTTCGGGACTTCCGAGGTGAGCTTGAATCTTTTGGACATTGGCGTCTCACGGATGCTGCTGTTGAAGCATAGCACATCACAGGCTTCCTCGTCCGAGGAGGTGGATAGTGAGCGAGCGCGGATCCTTCGCGCGCGAGCCTTGTCGATCTTGCTTTGGGTGATGTCGTCTCGTTCGTCGTAGTGGGTTCGATCACGACTGTTCTCTCGCTGTGGCTCCCTTCTGCGGTGTCGCGAGCGGTCTCCGCGGTGTCGCGGGCTGTCGTCGCGATGTCGTGGGCTGTCATCATCACTGCAAGGGATGTCACTGCGGCGCCGCGCCTCTTTGCCTATGGGGCGTCGGGGAGATCCCCTATCTCCTCTCTTGGGCGACGTGCTCTCGCGTCTGCGAGGTGTTTTGTCTGCCTCGGGGTGGTTGTTTTCTTGCGGGTTTGAGAGGCGATTGCCTCTCCGTCCATGCCTAGCCCCCGCTGCACCTGACGATGCTGCTCCGCGCGGGGGTCGTTTTCTGGCGTCTGGTTTGACTGTAGATAGGTAGCGGTGGCCAGAACCACAGCGGCATGAGTTGTCATGTGCATGTTGCCTTCTTCGTCGACGTGCACGAGGGAGGTCTCGATGGTTTTGCTGATCTCGCCGAGGGATCCCTGATCCATGCGGGCAGTTTTTGAGATGTATTTCCCCTTCCGGACAGGCTGGCTTGCTACCGGGTCGCGAGTCTTGGAGAGCTCTTCTCGGCGCGCGCTCAAATCTTCTGGCGTGCGTCAATTTCCTTGCGGGGATTTATTATTTCCTGTTTTTTAATGTCCAGGAAGTAATGATATGCTATAAAGTCCTCCTGGGAAGATCCTTCTTCTATCGGGCGGCCTGCGTCCACCGTTGCCTTGCCTTTGTTGTAGGCGGCTCGAGAGACCTTGAGCCTCTGCCTTGCTGCGAGGCTAACCTCTGATTCAGCAGGCGGGTCTTCGGGTCCAGCCATGCAGACGTTAGCCGTATATGGCCCGCGAGTCTTAGAGACTGGATAGTAGTCGTCGAGGTCAACGGGTTCTTTCGAGGCGATGGTGTGAAAGTTACGCTTGTTACAACGGACGAAGGCGCGACTCGATTCTGAGCTGTAGTTAGAGTCGCCAATTGTCGAATCCTGAGTTGTCGTGCTTGAGATGGATTCAACGCCAGATCCGTCAAGAGCCAGGGAGTCGGGGAAGTGTAGGATCCCTTCCTTGCTGGCGCGGAAGTGGAGGTTGCCGAACGTCATCTTGACGCTTTCCTCGAGTCTGCTAAACGTCAGGAGAGAATCCGGCGAGTGGGGCGTGTAGACAAACGACCCGAAGCAGACCGACTCCGTAGGAGCCAAAACTTCCGGGCTCCAGTTGAAGCTCGGTGCAGATGAGTACGGCGAGACCGCGGACCCAGTGCACGTTGTTCCCACAGACGGCGCCAATTGCCGATGACCCATATCAACAAATCCTCAAATGAACCGGTAGGGTTTCGAGTAGAGGAACCAAGTGGGCGCTGGTGATCTTTGAAAGTGCATGGTGCCCCATATGTGGTTTTGGTAATTAATGACAATCCTTATGGACTAATGTTTGCATTGAGTTATCCTTGTAGATCTTGTCCATAGGAAATAATGGAGTTCATGTATATTCAAGGATTTATATGAAGAATGGTCATGGTTTGAGTTGAGCTTATTGCTAGTGTGTCTTGAAGAAAAGTATTAGGTTATCCTTCATGGTTATCTTCAAGACATCATCATTTCAAGTGAGAAGAAAAGATACAAGGTTGATCAAGCTAGTGATCAACACACAAATCTGCACGATGTACCAAGTGGGATTGTGTATCTCATGGTATGGTAAGCAGTTGTCAATATAGCTTTGTGATCTAACCCATATATGTGTGTGTATGGCATCTCTATGTGTGGTTAGGTATCTTTCCATGGGCATGAACAAAAAGGAAGATTTCATATTGCCCATGGTCTATGTCATCGTCAAGCGGTGTTCGTCACCTAGCTTGACGTGGAAGCTCAAGTGAAGCATCTAGAAGAAATCCTATGCTTGATGCTTGCCACCCTTTTGGAGTTTGTGGCCTCGTGAAGATTTTCCATTAAGGGTTTCTCCCATAATGGTGTATGGGGGAGAATCCTCTCCCATAGTGGTGTATGGGGGAGCAACTTCCAAGTCTTCATCAAGCGGAGCATGTGCTAGCAAGCACGATCAAGAAAGAAGATCCAACTTGAGAGAGTCAAGATCGTCATCATCTAGCTCAATTGCATTGCGCAAGGCAAAAGTATTACTTAGATAGGGTTTCTATTTTACCGGTCTCATTATGTGTCGTGGTGGTATCACGGCAGACGCCATGGGATGGCTTAAGGTTGGGGCTGATGGACGCTGGAGGTGATCGGGGAGGGATCACACGACGAGTAGCCGCGTGTAGGATGAATCTAACAGTGCAAACAACAAGATCTTACCCAGGTTCAGGGCCCTCGTGTGGAGGTAACACCCCTACTCCTGCCTCTCTCTTTATATGGGTGTTTACCGAATAGCCACAATACAGCTTAGGCCTTCAGCCGAGTAGCCACTTTGTTCTCTAGTTCTCTCTACGTGAAGACAATGCCAAGTGTGTAGCGCCTAAGTTCCGAACCTCTCACAGGAGGAGGCATGGCACCTTATATACTGGTGCCCAGCCGAATAGAGAAAGACTATAAGGTACGACTCGATGGGACAGGCACACAGCAGAACAGAGCACGCCTCCGGCTTCTCGCTGACGCTGGCGCCGTAAGTCGTCGCGCCGTTCGGAGATGGGACCTGTCCCCCTTGTCAGTGAGATAGGGTAGGCCCCTAGCCCTGTCCTGTCCCCTCTGTCAGTGACAGGACTTGACAGGCGCCTACCGCACTATAGCCACGCCGTAGCGCGGATTATCACGCGCTCCGTAAGTTGAACCGCGCGTCGTACGGATGCAGGATACGTGGGATCCTTTGTCAGAACGGCTCCATTGACTTCCGGCCCGAGTAGGAAACCACCCTCTACTCGGACCAACTCCTCTACTCGGAGGAACATAACTTCCTTGATTATTCCTTCTGGTCATTGGTGGGTACGACCGGATAGCAGTCTACGTGGTAGCACGTACCGGGTAGCCAGCTACTCAGTCAAACATCTCCTTTGACCTTGCCTTTAGCACTTGCCTTACCCCTACTCCGGGGTAACCCCCCGACATTATGCTAGTTGGGATACCGGATTATAGGATAGATAACCGTACTATCAAGAGGGGCTCTTGAATGCATATCTTGATCGTATCTATCATAGAGAGCTCAAACCTTTGCATACTTGGCATCATCCTTCTTGGTTCTTATTTGGTTTTTCTCCATTTAAGCTTTTAGAGCTTGTCATGTTCTTCATGTCAATCTCAAGTTCATCAAAAATGGATTTCGTATGAAAAACTTATCGCATTTTTGTTGTTGGAGGTTTCTACCGATTGTCCTTTATTGATAGGCTAAACCTTTCATCATTTGGTTTTATATTCCCATTTTGTACTATTATGTTTCTCTTCATATTCTTGTATTGCTCGTAGTTGCGATTTCAACGAGCCCAAGAACATCGAAAACGGAGTCCGGATGCAAAAGTTACGACCGTTTTCATATAGGGTGTTCTGCAGCTTTTTCCACCACCGGCTCCGCCGGAAATCCTTTCGGGATGATGTTGGCGGAACCTCCGGTGAAACCAACGGAGGTTCCGGTGGTTGGGGCAGTTTTCCATCCCTTTTCGTGTTCTAACTCATCAGGGGGGCGGAGGTTCCGGTGGTTTCACCGGAGGTTCCGCCCCTGCGCGATTTTGCCTCCAATGGTTGGATATTTGGGTGACCTATTTAAGGGGCCTTCTTCCCCAATGGTTCCCTAACCTTTTGGGCAAGTTTGACCTCCATTATTGACCTCCAAAATCTTGCTATCTCTCAATACCTCCAATGATTCTTTCCTCCACTTGATGGAAAAGAGAGAGGAGATCTAGATCTACCACTTCACCAATCAATCCCTCCTCTTTGTGAGGGGAATATATTGGATCTAGATCTAGGGATTCATTTGTTGTTTTCCTTGTTCTTACTCCTTCCTCCCTCCATAGCATTAGTTTCTTTGGTGGGATTTGGTAGAGAAGTTCTTGATTACTTTTTGTGTTCTTTCCATTGCATTAGGTGCATCGGTTTGAGTTCTCCACGAGATTTGTGAAAGAGAAGTTCGTGAGCTTGTTACTCTTGGGTGCTTGGACACTGGAGAGATTGTTCCTCTTGGGTGTATTGAGCACCCTAGACGGTTAGTGCTTGGGGCTTCCACCTTGTTGCAAGAAGCTTCGTTGAGAGCCTCCAGTTGAGTTGCGGAGATAGCCTCAACCCCGTGTAAGGTTTGGTCAACGCCTTCAAGTCGACCTCATAGTGGAAGCGAGCATCTCCCTCACCGGAGAAGCTCAAGGAGAATAAGGTGTGCACATCCGTGCTATTGAGGAGCACCTAGGTGCCTCCCCACCTCTCCAACGAATACGTACTTCCCTTGGGAAGGAACTTTGGTAATCACATCGGTGTCTCCTTGTGCTTCGGTTATTTCTATACTCTAGCTCGTTACTTATGCATTTACGTTTGTGATAGCCATCGTGCTTGAAGTCATCTATCTTGCTATCTCATAGTTGTATATCATGCCTAGCATAATTTTTTGGTGCACATAGGTAAACCTAGCTTTCATAGGTTTTGTGCTTGATAAATTGAACGCTAGTTTTATTCCGCATTTACTCAAGCCTAAACCGTAATTATTTTAAAGCGCATATTCACCCCCCCTCTAGGCGGCATCCTTATACTTTCAATTGATATCAGAGCCAGGGCTCTCATTGTTAGGCTTCACCGCCTTGATAGTAATGATGTCGCTTAGTGAATTAGTGCACGATCCCACATTTCATTTCGATGGCACAAACTATGATCTTTGGAAATTTCGCATGCTCATTTATTTCCGGGTTATGGACCCACAAATGGAGGAAATGGTAGAGATGGGGTTTTCTCCTCCAAAGGATCCTCAAAATCCAACTTTAGAGGAAGAGAAAAACTTATCTCTCGATGCTCTTGCTATTAATGCGTTTTTTCTTCTTGTGAGCCTTGTAGTTATTAAGCTAGGTTTTCCTATTCGGAATGCTCATGAGTTATGGACAAAGCTTCAAGATAAATATGGAGTGTCCAATATTATTGAGGATGATTTCTCTCCCTCCATCTCCGGTCGTGATGAGTTCTCAACTTCTTCTACTTCACCAACATGTGGTAAGCCACAAACTAATGAGATGGTGAGTAGTGATAGGCTTTGAAATAATGATAATGAGATTATTATTGATGATCCTTCATCTCTATTTTATTGCAATGTCTCATCTTTGGACTTAAAGACAACTAGCACCAAAAATGTTTTACATGCTTGTGTTGATAGTATTTGCATATCATGTCGTCATTGCTTGACTAAATCTCATGATGATATGCTTGCTTTATCTTGTTCCCATGATAAAAATGATTGTGTTTCCTCTAGTATTTGTATGGATAACAATTTAAAGGAAACTCAACTCTCTATGGAACAAGATGTGGACTTGAGTGTTGCCTCAAGTAATGATTCATCATCATCTACCACATTTTGCCTTATGGCCAAGGATTCAAAGGTATCTTCCACTTTGAACCCCAATATATATTATGATGATAGTAGTGATGATAATGTTGGTAAGGAAGATGATGATGAGTCTAAGAAATTAGGCTTATGGTTCGCAAGCCTTGTTGGTGAGACCAAAGAAAATGTGAATGCTCTCCTAGAACAACTTGATGAGGCTAACTCTGTTGTAGATGAAAAGGAGGATATAATCGTGACTTTGTAAAGTCATAGTGGTAGTCATTCTATCAAAGACAAAGAGCTTGAAAAGGCTTTTGAGAAAGAGCGGTCCATTAGATCTTCTCTTGAAGAGAAACTATATAGTATAGAAGAAACATATGCTATTAGCGTTTCTAAGCTTAGAAGGGACAATGAATTATCTCTTTCTCTTGCTAATGACCTCAAAGCTAAAAATGTTGATGCTTGTGCTACTAACTCTATTTCTTGTGAAGCATCCACATTAAAGGAGAATGTTGAGCTACGGGATCAACTTGAGTTGGTAACTAGTAATTATGGGAAATTGGAAGAAACTCATGAAAAGCTCTCAAGCTCTCATAAGGATCTTCTAGTCTCCCATGAGAGGCTAAAATTATCTCATAAGGCTATTTTAACTAAGGTAACATCTTGTGAGCCTCATGTGGACAAAGGCACAATATCTACTCTAAATGCTATATTGCCTTGTGCTAGTCCTAGTAATTCATCCTCTCATAATGTTCCCACGTCTTATGATGAATTGTTTTCCTTACCTTCTTGCTCTAATAATGATGCATCTACTTCCTCTAGCTCTTGTGTTGATACTAACCATGTAGAGGAAATCAAATAGCTCAAGGCCCAAGTCACTTCATTGGAGAAAGACTTGGAGAAGTGTCATAAATGGAAGTCCACACTTGACAATATGTTGAGTGTCCAAAAATCCCCAATGACAAGAGAGGACTTGGATTCATTTCCAATCACAAGAACAAGTCCAAGGTCGACAAGATGAAGGGGAATGAACAAGACAAGAATTTGGCCAATATTGTTTTCTTCAAGTGCAAGGTTTAAGGGCATCATGTTAGATCATGCCCTTTGAAGAAGAAGAAACTTAGCAATAAGCAACAAGGGAAGCAGCCACAAGTTCAACCTCAATCTCAACTTCAAGTTGAAGAAAGGCCTATTCCCATGAAGAATCAAGCTAATGCTTCTCAAGTTGAGAAATCAACTAAGAAGAATGGAAGGAGTCGTTGTTGCTACTTATGTCGTGAAAAGGGCCATCTTGCTTCTTCATGCACTAATGGTACATTATCCAACCCTATCATAATTGATGATGTGTATTCCATTCGGAAGGATAATGTGGGAAATGTGTTTGCCAAATATGTTGGTACTCAAAGTGGTGTCAAGAAAAGAACCATTTGGGTTTCCAAGCCTATTGTGACTAACCTCTCAGGACCCAACTTGGTTGGGGACCAACAAGCTCAAACTTGACCAATAGGTGTTATCGGAGGGCATTGGAGACTTGGCTATATCATGAAGAATTAAGTGATCTTCATCACGTATATTTTCCTTAAGCCAAGTCATTTGGATTATCACGTCTCTATCTCATATTCCATGCTCCTTCTTGCGGTATCTTGTATTTATTACATTATATATATACATTGAAAGTTGCTTGCCCCTTTGCATGTATTGGTTTTGTACCTTGCTTGTATTTTGTATATTTTGTGCTTACTACTTACTTATCCTTGAGTAATCTAGTATGTGTTTGTCGGTTCACACAAAATGTATGTATGAGTTTGCTTTGAGCCTAATTGCATCTTGTGTGTATCTTATTTGGCTCTTTTGAGTGATTAATGGACTATCCCATTTTGGGAGAGTAATGTGCCTTTGGCACTTCACAATCCCAAAATGTGTGTACATGAGGAATACCATATAGTGTTGATATTTCAATATTATCTAGTCTCTATGTGGTATCTCATACTCATGAGAAATTCAAATTCTAATGTCTATTAATTATATCAAGTTTGTCTTTGTTTGCCTCTTGCTAAGAAGATACGGATTATCACATTATGGGGGAGTAATATGTTTGTGCATATTACAAGCCTAAAGAATGTGAACATTTAAGGTTTTGCCACATGGAATTGATATTATTAATTATCTTGTTCCTATGTGGCATTTGTGCTCAAACAAGTTTCAATTTGCTTAAATGATTTTATTTGCTCATCTTTTGGAATCTTATTTGCGAGAGAGTTTCTTCGTGCGGTTTTCCACAAATTAGCACTAGAATTTACCTTCTCGGGAACCGGTTGCTTCTTGATATATTAATAATTTCTTTGCATGATCATTCAACTATTGAAGCCACCAAGAATCTATATTTAAGTATGGTGTTTTCATTCCTATCTTTTACCACATGCTTATGTTTTGTTAATATGATTGTGAACAAATATACCACCGAGAAATATCTCCATACATCTATTGTCTTTGACAAGTTATAATAATTTATGGTAAGTTCATTGATCATATTTACTTTGGCCATTTCTCTAAATTTGCCTTGTTTCTTGACAAGGATTTTTTTGGTTCAAACTCCTTTGTGTCTTCCTTGCTCTACTCAAAAAAAATTATGCTTTCTTGAGTTAGGAAAATCAATGATCCCATTCGTGTGCACTTTCATTAAAAGTCATACTTCTTTGTGTTGCATTTCTTGGGGAATCTATCCTACATTGAGTAGAACACAATTCTTTAATTGGTATTGCATCTTATTGCTTTTCTTGAGATTGACTAGTGTTTGAACAATATATATGGAGAGTAATGATTCCATTGTAATCATCTTCTATTCAAATGCAATATTATAATTAATGCACTATTATTGGAAGAACTATCCTATATATGTTTGAACACTTGTTGTCTCGTAATTGGTATTTTATCCCAATGACTTGTCTCTTTGGAAGACGAACATTTTTCGTCTTGGTACTTTGTGTGCCATCATGAAAAGTGTAGAGGGTTTGTTTATTCTTTGACTTTTTTTATCTTCTGTATTTGGTTTCCTAAATCATGTGTTGATTTGGGGTTTTGATATAATTTGGACACTTTGTTTGATTTTATCTCTTGTGAGTGCCTTCTTTGTTTTAATTGGTATTTTGTCCAATTTGTATCTTGTTTGGTTCTTGAAAGTTTTGTGCATGTATATTTACTATGTATATCCTTTTACATGCTTACTTTCGTTGATCCAATATATAGGATCAACTCCATGAAATCCTAAATGGCTAACATGTGCATGAAATTCAAATTCATATTAATATGCACATATTTATGTGGAGTTTGTCCTATTTATTGTAGTTGTTCTAACTACTTTGGACCCAATAAGTTTGGGAACCATTTTGTACTTGATTTTTTTTTTAGGTACAATTGAGATACATTGGTTGCTTGCTCCATTCATAAGGAAGGTGTTCTCACCATGGTATTATAGGATTCAAGCTACGATGATTATCAAACTCGCATCCTCTTCATCACCAATGCGGTCTCGGTAACAAGTATCTATTACGTGCATACATTTCTAGATTTCAACCTTGTGTAGGTTGCATCTTGGCATGAATTCCGTTTGTTGCATTTCATTTGGCTCTTGCACATGTCTTATCAAAAACATCTTTATTGCAACTATGAGTAATCCTGGATGATTACATACTAAGGGGATATTTATAATCATTTTCATGATTCACCAATACCAAGTATATTAATCTAGTAACTTCTAGTTTAAGTCTCTCATATGCAATATTGATGAATTCTCAAAAACCATTTGAATCTTTTGTGATATGCGTTACCTTTCTCGAAGCATTCCAACTGTCAATTTTCCCTTGTGATATTTGTGATGCTTTGATGAGTTTATTGTTTGTCCATCTATATCCACTTAAGATTAAACTAAGCCTAGTGCTTTGCTTTAAAGCAAAAATCTTATTGGTATATTTATGAACCTATCTTGGATATCATGTTCTTCACCTTTGTACCTATTTTTATGTGTGCATATTTCTTTGTGGATATATATCTTTGTGATTGATGTCCACTTAGAAACTTATACACACGAGAATAGTTGCATCTTTAATTGATATTCTATTTCTTTAGTGACCATGTTTTATTGCTTTATATTACTTGGTGGTTCCTAAAAGGCACAAGCTTTGCTTTTCTTTTGGTATTCCTTTTGCATCTTATAAAGCTTGTGGACCTATGTGTTTTACCATTTCTTGGTTTGTGTGTATTGGAAAGACATGATATGCACTATGTGCCTCATATATTTAAAGACTATGATGAAGCTTTTCTCATCCAATTAGTATCCTACAAATGTCTTTCCTTGTCACACTCATCTCTTTCGGTTGAGTAAATCTTTACTTGTCGCTTCTTGATCTTAATTGCTCAACTCTTGTTTGTTTTCAAGTTGCTTTGCTTCATTTCCAATCTATTCTCTTGCTCTTGTTTGTGTTCAAAATTATCTAGAAGGTAGTGATGATTCCATGTTGTGCACATTATATAGTATTTCAAATCTAACATTGTGCATGTACCTTGGGGAGTTCCCTCTTGATTTTCGAAAACACTTGGTTGATCTTATCATAATATTGATTTTGGTCAATCGGTTTTTCGGATCCTTTGGTTGGTTGCTTCTTTATTAAACTATCCTTCAATTTGACTTTGCTTGTAAATCTTTGGATCCTCAATATAGTTTAATCTCCCTCCATCTATTCCTAGTTGGATATATGCTCTTGATTTCACTCATATCATGAGTAATGCATACACTATGGGGGAGCTCTTATTATATTGGCCTTCTAATCTTTTTTCCCATTTCAACAATGGATGCCAATGGGGGGGAAGTTTAGAGGGTTTAAGGGAATTTGGTTCTATGCTTTAGTTTCGTTCTTAAGTATTTGCCTTCTATGCTATTGCATCCTTGCTCTTTGTTTTGCATGGTTGCTTAATTCATCATATAAACCCTCGTAAAAAGGGATTGTCATCAATTACCAAAATGGGGGAGATTGAAAGTGCATGGTGCCCCATATGTGGTTTTGGTAATTAATGACAATCCTTATGGACTAATGTTTGCATTGAGTTATCCTTGTAGATCTTGTCCATAGGAAATAATGGAGTTCATGTATATTCAAGGATTTATATGAAGAATGGTCATGGTTTGAGTTGAGCTTATTGCTAGTGTGTCTTGAAGAAAAGTATTAGGTTATACTTCATGGTTATCTTCAAGGCATCATCATTTGAAGTGAGAAGAAAATACACAAGGTTGATCAAGCTAGTGATCAACACACAAAGCTACACGATGTACCAAGTGGGATTGTGTGTCTCATGGTATGGTAAGCAGTTGTCAATATAGCTTTGTGATCTAACCCATATATGTGTGTGTGGCATCTCTATGTGTGGTTAGGTATCTTTCCATGGGAATGAACAAAAAGGAAGATTTCATATTGCCCATGGTCTATGTCATCGTCAAGCGGTGTTCGTCACCTAGCTTGACGTGGAAGCTCAAGTGAAGCATCTAGAAGAAATCCTATGCTTGATGCTTGCCACCCTTTTGGAGTTTGTGGCCTCGTGAAGATTTCCATTAAGGGTCTCTCCCATAATGGTGTAATGGGGAGCATCCTCTCCCATAGTGGTGTATGGGGGAGCAACTTCCAAGTCTTCATCAAGCGGAGCATGTGCTAGCAAACACGATCAAGAAAGAAGATCCAACTTGAGAGAGTCAAGATCATCATCATCATCTATCTCAATTGCATTGCGCAAGGCAAAAGTATTACTTAGATAGGGTTTCTATTTTACCGGTCTCATTATGCTAGTTGGGATACCGGATTATAGGATAGATAACCGTACTATCAAGAGGGGCTCTTGAATGCATATCTTGATCGTATCTATCGTAGAGAGCTCAAACCTTTGCATAATTGGCATCATCCTTCTTGGTTTTTATTTGGTTTTTCTCCATGTAAGCTTTTAGAGCTTGTCATTTTCTTCATGTCAATCTCAAGTTCATCAAAAATGGATTTCGTATGAAAAACTTATCGCATTTTTGTTATTGGAGGTTTCTACCGGTTGTCCTTTATTGATAGGCCAAACCTTTCATAATTTGGTTTTATATTCCCATTTTGTAATATTATGTTTCTCTTCATATTCTTGTATTGCTCGTAGTTGCGATTTCAACGAGCCCAAGAACATCGAAAACGGAGTCCGGATGCAAAAGTTACGACCGTTTTCATATAGGGTGTTCTGCAGCTTTTTCCACCACCGGCTCCGTCGGAAACCCTTTCGGGATGATGTTGGCGGAACCTCCGGTTAAACCACCGGAGGTTCCGGTGGTTGGGGCAGTTTTCCCGCCCTTTTGGTGTTCTAACTCATCCGGGGGGCGGAGGTTCCGGTGGTTTCACCGGAGGTTCCGCCCCTGCGCGATTTTGCCTCCAACGGTTGGATATTTGGGTGACCTATTTAAGGGGCCTTCTTCCCCAATGGTTCCCTAACCTTTTGGGCAAGTTTGACCTCCATTGTTGACCTCCAAAAGCTTTCTATCTCTCAATCCCTCCAATGATTCTTGCCTCCACTTGAGGGAAAAGAGAGAGGAGATCTAGATCTACCACTTCACCAATCAATCCCTCCTCTTTGTGAGGGGAATCTATTGGATCTAGATCTAGGGATTCATTTGTTGTTTTCCTTGTTCTTACTCCTTCCTGCATCCAGAGAATTAGTTGCTTTGGTGGGATTTGGGAGAGAAGTTCTTGACCACTTTGTGTGTTCTTTCCATTGCATTAGGTGCATCGGTTTGAGTTCCCCACGAGATTCGTGAAAGAGAAGTTCGTGAGCTTGTTACTCTTGGGTGCTTGGGCACCGGAGAGATTGTTCCTCTTGGGTGTATTGAGCACCCTAGATGGTTAGTGCTTGGGGCTTCCACCTTGTTGCAAGAAGCTTCGTTGAGAGCCTCCAATTGAGTTGTGGAGATAGCCTCAACCCTGTGTAGGGTTTGGTCAACGCCTTCAAGTCGACCTCATAGTGGAAACGAGCATCTCCCTCACCGGAGAAGCTCAAGGAGAATAAGGTGTGCACATTCGTGCTATTGAGGAGCGCCTAGGTGGCTCCCCACCTCTCCAACGAAGACGTACTTCCCCTGGGAAGGAACTTCGGTAATCACACCGATGTCTCCTTGTGCTTCGGTTATTTCTATACTATAGCTCGTTACTTATGCATTCACCTTTGTGATAGCCATCGTGCTTGAAGTCATCTATCTTGCTATCTCATAGTTGTATATCATGTCTAGCATAAGTTGTTGGTGCACATAGGTAAACCTAGCTTGCATAGGTTTTGTGCTTGATAAATTAAACGCTAGTTTTATTCCGCATTTACTCAAGCCTAAATCGTAATTATTTTAAAGCGCCTATTCACCCCCTCTAGGCGGCATCCTTATACTTTCAATCTTGACGGCTAACAGGGACACAATTTACCCAGATTCGGGGCCGTCGTAGAGGTAATACTTTTAATCCCTCTTGTCTTTCCTTGTATTATGAATATTGCTTACAATGGTGGTATGTGAATCGAGAGATTAGATCTCGAGTTGCGACTATGGTGGTGAAAACCTAGATTGGATGTACCCCCTCGGATGGCTCTCCTAGGCCTTAAATAGATGGTTGGGTCTCAAGCCATACCCGGGGGTGTTACAAACCCTAGTTCTAGTCGGTGGAGTCCTTCCATCTTGACCCGCAAGTTTTGCAGGTGGACCGCTGATGGGCCTTCTAGAACCACGGGGTAGCCCTTTATACTAGGATTCAGTGCTGGGCCTCAGACCGGGTAAGCTCATCCGACAGGCCCAGGAATCATCCCCACGTGAGTAGTAAACCTAAAAGTGTTAAGAGAGGAACATCTAAAACTCATTTAGATAAAATACAATGCATTGTTGAGAAGGTTTCCGATCTCAATTTGGATGGTTCTTCATTCGAAAACACTTGATTCTCTCTTTGTATGCCTAGGTGAAAGGCGTTAAAGAAAAGCACTTCTTGGGAGATAACCCATGTTTTTATTTTTTGCATTGTTTTTATATGTTTCTTTGAGTAAAGGTGTTGTTTACTTCTGTAGAAACTCCTTTGTATCTTTATTTTCATGTATTTTTTGTGCCAAGTAAAGTCTCTAGTGAAAGTTGGTGTTAGATCTGGATTTCTGCGCAGAAAACGTACTCCTGTTGTCCACTGTTTAATTTGTATAAAATCACAGAAATATCAAAATAACCTGAAAAGTTTTGTGCTTAATCCTCATCTATTTCCCAAACCTTTTCTACTTTAAAGTTTTTCAATTTGAGCAATGTAAGTTCCTCGAAAAAATTGTCTTTACAGATTGTTCCTGTTTTGACAAATTCTGCCTTTTACTTTGCATTCTCTCTTTTACTATGTTGAGTAGATGTATTTGCTCCATAAAACATCACAGGCTGTAGGTAATGTTTAAAAAGTATTAATAATTCTTGTGTCCATGCAGAACATGTGAGTTTTTCATTGTGCACTAAACCTCTAATAAGAATTACTTCGAGTTTGATGTGAAGGAAGTTTTCAAGGGTTAAGAGAAGTGGGTGATATAATGTGATCAAAAAGAGTGAGAAGCCTGAGCTTGGGGATGCCCCCGTGGTTCATCCCAGCAAATTCCAATAGGACTCAAGTGTCTAAGATTGGAGATGCCCAAGGCATCCCCTTCTTCATCAGCAACTTATCATGTCACTTTTAGTGAAACTATATTTTTATTCGGGCACATCATGTTCACTTTACTTGGAGCGGATGTTCGTTTTTATTTTGTTTTCCTTGATGCAAAAAACTTAGTTGGAACCTAGAATTCTTGTTTGGGAGAGAGACACGCTCCACTTTTTCATATGAATACTCGCATTCTTCGTTTTTCTTCTAACTACTGCAACTCCTCCTCCTTTTAGCTCATGTTTTTCATGCATCTCTTATTCAAAGCTGTTAGTTCTTGTATATTAGTGATACTCTCTTGTTTCATTGATATATTGTATGTTTTTTTAAAATAATGATGGTGTTGGAAAGCAATAAAATATTTCATGGTTATAACGGTGCAAATAGAACCTTGTTTAGACTGTGGCTAGACTTTATCATGTCATGTTGGATGTTATTCTAATTCTATGCCTAGTAATTATTGATGTAGCATGACTTGCACTAAACATATGAAAGTGCTTAATGTGCCGTTGAAAGAATTATGCGTTTTTTATCATATCAAAGCATAATATTGTGGTATTCTCCTTTGAATGCTTTATTTGGTTGACTTGGCACATTCTTACACCGTGTTATGCCTATAAACTAGTCACCTTTAGCCTCCATGATCATTTAGTTTTTGACTTGAAATACCATGTATGCTTTGATCAATAATGTTTTTGTCGCTATGCATGATTATGGTCATTATGCTCTCTTGATTTGTCGCTCCCAGTCTTTGCTAGCTTCCACCTATACTGACTATGAGCTCTACTCGTGCATCCAACTCCCCAGAACAAAAGTATGTCAAATGTGGCCACCTACATGTGGTATTTAACCGCCACTCCAAAGTAAATTGCTCATGTGCTACCTTTAAAACCTTCAAAATTACACATGTTTGGTGCCCCTATTTCAGCTCATGAGGACGCACATAGAGAATATTTACCTCACTTGTTGATTGGACTTCATACGCATAGACTAGTGGCACATCCGCTTATTCAAACTCTATAAGAGCTGGCATCTGGGTGCCCAGCCCTAAAATGTGGTTAACTAAATTCTCTTGACTATTTTTGCTCCTGATATATCATTCAAAGTATAATTGTGTAAACAAAAGATAAGAAGGATGATCTTCTACCCCAGTTGCGTCCTTAAATGGTAACCGCTCATGTAGACTCTAGTTTTCTTGTGACGCACTATATTGTTTGTTTGCTATTTGTTGACATAAACATACGCCTCTCTCAAAATTATTTTCATTACCTCTGTTTTAATGAAATAAAAGCTATAGCACATGATTTAATCCCTGTTTCCCTCTGCGAAGGGCCTTTCTTTTAGTTTTATGTTGAGTCTTCATCTTCTAACTTTATGCACGGTTAAGAGACGTAGTTTCCATTCTGAGTTTAATGTGCATTTGTCCCAAAGATTATTATTGATTGATTCATGCCATGTTATTACTTGCTCTCAAACTATTTGTTTCTAGTCACCACATGAACTTTAAAGGTGTTCTGGCATTTATGTTTTGCTCCACTCTTAAGGACGAGCTGAATACTATTTTTCTATGCTTTCTTATTGCTCGAAACTAACATATAACTTTCAAATGCATTATTATTCATGGTCTTTTGTTTGTGTTACTTTTCATGTTGCAACGTGATTGTGAAGTTTCATTGTTAGAATTATATTTATCATGACTGTGTTTAGAGTACTATGATCTCAGCTTTACAAATGCTTTTACAGTTATTGATGGGGGGATGATGACCCGGTAGGCCAAACTCCCGGGAGTAACCCGGCCCAAAGGACGCTGCGCGAGATCTGGCCAAGGATAAGGAAACCTGTGAAGGCCCAAACTTGTAGGCCCAGTAACCCGGATTGTGGGTTATGGTAGGAGAAAGTTAGGGTTTGTACGCCGGGTCCGGGTAGGATTCAGGATGCGTCTTGGAGAATAAGCCAGGGGGTACGGGTGCTTTATAAACCGACCCCCGGGTCTAGTCCAGGCAGAGATCTAAGAACCCTAGCAACATCGTGTGATATCGAGTATCAAGTGTAATTCCAGAGCTGAGTTATTATATCAAGATCGGAGACTCGCCGACTTTGATTGCCGGCTACCAGATCGAATTACGCCATGTTTTCCTCTGAGCTAAACCCTCTCCCAAATGCCTGTGTCGTCTTGCCCCAAGATCAGTTACCCCCGGTAACATCTGCCGTGATTATCCCACGACAGTTGGCGCCCACCGTGGGGCCTGCGTCCAAAGGTGTTTACATCACGGGAGAAGCTCGGAAGGGCATGGAGAATCTTGTCATCGGCGAAATCTACATCGACCACGAAGGAGAAAAGGTGGTGGACGATTCCGGCTGGGGGCCGGAGTCGGATCACCTTGAAACCGGACCCGTCGTGACAATCGGCCGGATCAGCGTCTTCATCGGTATGGTATGTGCTTCCAATTCGATCCCTGACAACGTTGGATCTGATTCTATGCCAGGAAAAGCCACGTCTATCCGATCAGATGATGAAGAATCGACTGGAACGACATATCCGGCAGAAGAACCCATCGCGGAGTGGGAACAGCCGGAGGAGCCGGCATGGACCCCACGCGACCGGGCCCAAGGAGAAGATGATACCGGGTCTATCCTGGATCTACTGGAAAACCGGTATGAGGAGAACGGTGAGGAAGAACAGCCTGAATTTACACCGGATATCGTACGCCGAGTTGCAGTCTATGCGGCCCCCGCGGCCAACCAAGGAAACACAACCGCGGCATCAGTCGGGGCGGCTCAGGCAATGGCCCAGCAACAGGGCGCGGTTAACGGAGACCCGGTCTTGACCCGGGTTGATGGAGAATCGGCGTCAGTAACCAGCAGAGCAGCGGATGAGGAGTTGCATGCAAACACGTTCGGATTCTTAGAAAACCGGACGCCAGGGGCGGGTCCTTCGAACCCGCGCCACCCGGCCCTATTCGATAACAATCTGATTCTAGACCCCACGGTTCTCGCAACGGTTATCACTCCGGAAAACGCAGCGGAACGCGTCAGGGATCTGGATGTGGCTCGCCGTGCGCTGGAACAGCAAAGAAGGCAGGTAGAGGCAGAAAGGCAAGGGATGGCCACGCGGCGGCGTGAGCTAGATGCATTGGAAACCCGGCTCCGAGAGGAAACGTCCAGACTACATCAAAGGCACCACACCAGATTACCAGCAATGGGTGGGGTTATCAATCCGGCTAATTTATTTGTTACACCTCAGGACCAGCCAATACCAGTGGTGAACCAGGGAACTGCACCCCAACAGGTGACAGCAGCGACACATCCGGCGAATGAACGGACCGGGTTACCCCCACCACAAACTAGAGTCACAACCGGCGACGATCTACTGCCGACGCCACCATCACGATTCCACACACCAGCCGGCCACTACAACAATCCTATGGACAACGTATATGCAGCGACACTCGCATTGAATCAAATCCCTGTGGGAGAGTCGCCCCATGCAGAGAAGACTCGGCAAGCCATCGAGCTGTTGCACACTGCGGTGGCACAGCAAGCCAATTACCCGGATCACAGAAGCGGTATGCACGGGACGCCATACGTCAGTCAGCAGCAAGGGAATATCCAAACAAGTTCAGCGCGGCGGAGGGAAGAGCAGCAGCAAATGCCGCCTCCTCCCCGCGCTCAGGCAGCATCAGCAGCACAGGCCGTCGTGGACAGTTCTAGGGCTCGGAGGGCCGCGGCCGGGTCTGCAGCGCATGGACCTCCCGCAGCACCGCGCCCAGCCGCGCCCCCCGCGGCATCACACGTTTCTAGGGCAAGGCCGGCTTCAACCGTTCTTGCGGGACCCAAGTGTCTCTCGGACAATATTAGAGCTGAACCTTACCCGGAAAAATTCAAAGAGCCAGGGAAAGTAGTGAATTATGAGCCAACCATGGATCCCGAAACATGGCTAAGCAGTTACGAGATGGCAATGTCAATTCGCAACGCGTCCGAGAACCTCCAAGCCAAGTTCATGTATCTGATGATGTCGGAAGGAGCAGCAAAATTGTGGTTCACCAATCTACCAGAGGGATCGATCAAGTCTTGGGAGGAATTGAAGACCGCGTTTGTCAAACACTTTCACGGGACCTGCAGGAAATTATTCACTATTGATGATCTAGAGCAATGCGTTCAGAAGAAGGGAGAATCGGCGCGCAGTTGGGTGCGCCGGGTTATGGAGATACTTCACTCATCCACGGATATCCAGCCCAAGGATGCGCTACAGGCCATGGCAAAAACATGCAAGTATATACCTTTAGTGCAAAATTTAACTCGCATGAAGTCCAGTCGAAATGCGTCGGAAGTCACAATGGGAGAATTGATGGATGCATGCAACAAACACGCTGCGACAGATACTACAGAAGAAGAAGCTGATGACAAGAAGGCAAAAGCAAACACAAGCGGTAATGGAAGAACCGGCAACGGATCAGCATCAGGTAACAATGGAAATAGCCAGAACAAGCGCCCTTTCGAAGGAGGCTCCGAGTTTGTCGCCAACACAGAAGCCGGGTCTTCGAGGCCAAGAGCAGAAGGAAATTTCAACGGAGGTAACCACAATGGAGGAAGTTATCAAGGTCCACCAAGGCCGGGTAACAATTGGGACATATTCAGGATGGCATGTCCGAAGCACAGCAGGAATGGCAGGCCAGCTAACCACTCCCTAGAACAGTGCGCCGATTTACAAAGATGGAAAAATGAGGAAGTGCACAGAGCTATGCGAGGTGCAGGACGGGGAGGAGGACCGGGTCCAGGGGCAAACCCGGGCAACGGCCCACCCCCAGCTGGTAACCCAGCGGCTGGAAATCAAAGTAATAACCAAGGGGGGGCAGGAGGTTTCCAGGCTAACCCCAAACAATTGGGTCAATATCATGTGCATACCACAAGAGGCTCTAACAAGGACAAAAAGATACTGAAGCAAGCGGTCAACTCAGTTTCGTTAGCCGTCCCGAGATACTTGAGATGGTCAGAACAGGAGGTAACATGGAGCAGAAGGGATCACCCGGAAAGAGTGGAACACCCAGGAGTCTTGGCACTAGTAGTTGCACCGCAAGTCAATGGGTACGAACTGAAAAAGGTTTTAATGGATGGTGGAAGCAGCATCAATATACTGTATTGGGAAACCTTCCTACGCATGGGTCTCAAGGAATCTCAACTGCAAAAAAGCTCAACAGTTTTTCATGGGATAGTGCCGGGTCATTCAGCATGCTCCGAGGGAAAAATCGCATTGGAGGTAGCTTTTGGAGAGTCAAAGGATAACTATCGAATTGAGTGGCTCACCTTTGAGGTAGTGAAATTGCGCAGCCCCTATCACGCGCTATTTGGAAGGCCGGCTTATGCCAAATTCATGGCTAGGCCGTGTTACGTATATCTACAGCTAAAAATCCCGGGTCCCAAGAAGACCATTACCATACATGGAAATCGAGACATAGCAGCTGAATGCGACGAAGGAGATGCAGCAATGGCCGAGCAGGCCTGTAGAAAAGAAGAACTCAAGCATTACCGGTCTCAAGCAGACCCGGAGGATAGAGCCACATCAAAAAGGCCGAGTACTGAAGGTGAAAGAACAAAATCCAAGGTAACGCAAGATGCTAAAATGGTGGCCTTAATCGAGGATGATTCCCCCAAGCGACCCGCTGTAAAGGAAGAAGCTACACGGCCGCTTACAACCAGCCAAGTCATGGGAACACCCCACCCGGGTTGGCTAGCAAACCCGGTACTCATCAGGAAAAGGTCCAACATATGGAGAATGTGCATTGGTCAAGCCAGACCGGGACCAGTGCTTATGAAGAACTAAACAATGTAACGGGCAGCAGGTTTCAGACGCGCTCTTTTCCTACCCAGGGTACCTAAGGGGACTGGAAGGTTTTTAATGAGGCGGCCTGCTGATCCAAAATTTCTAGTATCAATAAAGAGATGGTTATCAAGTCCTATATCATTACATCCTGATTACAAGTAAGAAGTATCCACGCGACATCAGTAATTCAGTATCATTAAAGGCATCAAGTGCATGTAGGTCTTGGGGGTTGGTTGCTCAAGTGACCAACCACTAACCCGAAAGACCCGGCCTTGATGCCTATAAGTTATAAGGGCCGGTTATTCGCAAACGAGTACGGCTGCAATCTTATAACTGGACAAAGGAGCCAAATTTTCTTGACTTTTCTTACTTAAGCTTGATGTGACTCGCACTAAAGTGGCATGATTCGTTCGCTTACGATTACAATCAGCCATGAGCCCAATGGGACTTGCCTGACACTGTTCTCGTATGGATGTAACAACATGGTATCCACGCGAAAGCCGGCTTACAGTACAAGATAGTCAAAAGGGTCATCTAAACCACAAGTTTATGCAGAGTACAAGGCTAAAAGCCGGAAACTCAACAATTATCAAGCATAACTTCAGTATTTACACGGAATGGCTTTAGGCTTGCGACTCGGTAAAAAATAATTTGTTATCTGAGAAAGGCCACACCCCCATGACTCGGACTTTGGGTCATGGGGACTGGGGGACTTCGAAACAGAAAAAAACTACTTGGCTATCGCAGTTCGAAAAACCTCACCATCCGAGTCTTGGGGACTTAAAGAAAAAGTCCACGTATTAAAACTCCTGGTACTCGGAAAACCGAGTCTTCCGAAGGGAGCCAAAATAGAGAATTGGGTATCAAGAAAAAGTTCAAAGAATAGGCAAGCAATACGGTTATCAAAAGACCAGAAAAGCCGCAAAGTATATCACGGACTAAAAAGTACGTTACAAGGTATGACATCAGTATCAGGGGTGCACAGGCGCACCATCAAAAGCATAACAGTGTGATTACAAAGCATTACAAGGTATCATGATAATACGGCCCTATTCGGCCTCCTGAGTACGGCCTTCCGGGTCTGAGTCCTGGGTTTGCTGCTTAGCCTTCCTGGCACCCTTACCCGGACTCATTGCATCAGGGCGGACTGGTGGAGGGACGGCTGGTGTAGAGGCAGACGGGCCCGATCTTAACTCGGCCTCCCTCTTCGCGGTCGCTTCCCTCTTCCTGGCCGAGCTAGAAACCCATTTCTCCAAGATATCAAAAGGCGGGGGCGCATCCTCCGTAATAACTTTGCCATCAGCGTCATATGCACTCATAATCGTATTTAGATCCAAGCTATCGGCCAAGGCGGTAGCTGAGGGGTGCACTGCGGCTTGTATGGCTTTGAAATCCTTGGGTGTAAATTTGGAACCGTCAGCCTTGAATTCGGGAAACCCGGATGTTACCTTTGCCGGGTCAAGCTTTGGAAAGAAAGCCTTGGCCAGAGTAAAAGCCCGGGTCATTCCAATTCGGCATGATGAGCGTTTCCAGATTTCAATCCACCCAGGCACAGTAGAACAGGCTTGAACGAGATTCTCTTCACCCGGATATACTTCCGTATGCCACTTCACAGCATCCAATATAAATTTTGTGCCGGCAAAGAAAGTCCGGAGTACAGTCTTGAGGGTTTTAGCCTTGGTAATGGCATTTTCCTCTGGGGCCGCAAGGTTGGCACCTGCAGTCGTAACAAAAGAAAGAGCGTATCAGTAATCCCGAGTCTGTTATAATAAATTAAAGACATGAAGCCGATCAGCAGCAGAAAACTTACTGAGCAAGATCTGATAAGTATCGGAAACCTGGTCCGATAGTTTCTTCAGTTCGGTCTGAGCGGCATTGCACTTCTTCTTGTATTTGGACACATCTTTCTTCAAGGTTTTCATGTCATCCTCAAGGATTTCCCTTCGTTTCATCTCGGCAAGAAGAAGTTGCTCGGTCCTCAGTAAAGTTTCATCAGACCGGGTTATCTGTGCCTGTAATTAGCAAGGAATGCAAGTATTAGTTGGATTGTATGGAAAGCCGAATGTGGTGTAAAGTACCAAGCATCACTTTTGCAAGTCATACTTGGAACTTGGGGACTAGGTATGCAATATGAGATACAAGGTGTCCTTACCTGATGCTCTGCAGCCATGCGCTCCAAGATCTGGCTCTCCGAAGCCTTCATAGTAAGGAGAGTGTTCATCAACTGATCGAAAGTATCTTTACTCGTATCAGAAGACCCGGGGCCTTGGAAATTCCGGGAAGGAGCTTTCTTCTTAGTAGGAGGCGGAACCCGGGTCATCCGTGTGTCGGAATCCGACGCTCCTTCTTCTTCACCCAAGACGGTGGTTTTGTTCTTCTTGCTTGCATGGGAAGCAATTGGATACTCGGCTCCCTGCGGGTCCGGGTTTGGCGGCGACGCTTGTTTTTCACCGCTGGACGCGGCTGTAGTCTTATCAGCCGGGCTCCCCTTACCCGGGCCCTCGGTCTCCGTTTCCTCTTGATCGCTGACAACGACCGTGGCCCTATAAGGTGTTGTCAGTCAGTAGTTAAATACACAGTCAAGAAAGGGTGATGAAATATGGTGGAACATCAGGAAAGGGATCTTACCCGGTATTCACCGCAAAGTCACAAGGAAATCCATCGCTGGACTCGGGAGAAGCTGGAAATTATCAAGTTAGATGTCACATGGGAATGGTTTAAAGAGAATGTCTTGACCCAGAAAAGATAGGGTAATTACCAGCCCGCCGCGGGGGGGTCGATGTAATACCCGGGTTAAGGGCTTCATCACCCGGGTGATTTCGAGTTGACCTACGCTTGTGCATGGGCGACTCCTTCAAGAACGGCCAGTGGGACAATGTCAAGTTAGCTCAAGTATATCATTAAAATAATGCGAGTTGAATGTGAGAGGGAGATATGAAACCTTGGAGGTGGCCTCTTGGGTCTTTCTTTTGGATCCGACTTTGACTGTCGGCTCCAGTTCTTCCTCGTCGCTGGCAGATTCTACCTTGCCATCGGAGTTTTCTTCCTCGTCATCTTCTTGTTCTGGATATCATCAAAGTTATGGTTAGAAAGGAGGGGGTTATGGTGAGTTCAAGGGAACCAAATAAAATCCGGAGAGTACCTTCTTCCGAGTTAACTGTTTCTTGCTCCTCTGGACTGTCGGAGCTAGGGGAGGCATTAGTTTTCCAGAAATCATCATCAGCCTGAAAAGTGTTGACATAAGGGTCATTAACCGCATCGAGTGGAAAGAGCAAAAGTAAAGGCATCAAAGTCGGATTTTTACCTTGGGGGCTGGATTCTCAAGTGAGAAGGGCTCTAACCCGGATATGTTCCGGATTACCTCGAGCTTTTCTGTCAAAAAACCCTTGATGGTTTTATGAGTGTCGCCAGCTGCGAAGATATTGTCGGAGTACCGGAGCGGGTCTGAAGGTTCCCCTGAATACTCGCACATCAACTTTGTGCGGATGGAATTGGGCTGAATCCTGAAGTCGACCCAGGTCTTCACCAGGTTGAGCCCGATGAGGCCTTGGGATGTGAGAGTGGCGATTTTGGCTAGCAAAGGTTGAATGGCCTCCCTGTCCGAGTCAGGGGCGAAGGCACTAAACTTATCAGAAATGTCAAGAAGACCCTCCGAATAACCCGACAGTTTCTTTTGGCCGGGTGGGGAAGTGTCTTGGCAGTAGAAGTATGAGAGCTGCCAGTGCTTGACATGGGAATTAAGGGTGAGGGGTGGCATCAGAGAGTTCTTGCGGCGCTGGATAGAAACCCCGCCGCAAGCGAGAAGCGCCCCGTCACCGCTTTCGCGGCACGGTTTGCATTGAAAAAGCTCAATAAAAAGAGCTAGGCTTGGTGGAGTGCACAAGTAGGATTCGGAAAGTACAATAAAATGGGAAATGTTTAGTACGGAATTGGGTCCAATGTCAAAGACACGAAGGCCGTAGTGACTAAGGATATCGCGGAAAAAGGGGTGACCCGGCGGTCGAAAACCCCGGGTCACATGCTCCACAAAACAGATTACCTCGTCTTTTGTTGGGGTAGGCCGAGTCTCCTTACCCGGCACCCTCCACTGGATATCTTCTTGACGAGGAAGAACTCCCAGCTCTACCAGCTCCTCTAACTTGGCCTTTGTGACCGTAGACCGCGCCCAGTTGGCGGATATGGAGTTGGAGGTTTTAGCCTTGGTTGGAGTTTTTCCCTGCTTCTTGGGAGCCATGTGGTTGACCTGCAAAGTACAAGATAAAAGGATAAGAAGATTAAGATACGGAAATTGCGAGCCGGCCAAGTATAGGCCGGGTAATATTGAGGCGTGAAAGACTGTGAGTTGTCCGGGTATTAGCTCACAGAATAAAGTTCGAAGTTATCCGGGTATCAAGTATTATGGCAAAAGTTATGGGATCTAAATGTTGAAGAAGCTTTTGAGGACGATGAGTGACTGTGTAGGCATTTAGCGCGAATGAAAGGAGCTAAAAGAGGGGAAGTCCGGCCGGGTAATTGAGGCCAGGGCGGAAATTTTGAGTGGATCGAGCCCCGATTGGGAGTCTTATATTCAGATCTCTGACCAAATTAATGCTTGCGGGCGGTAGGAGAGTGGATTGAAATCCATAGTTTACCTATTAGACGAGCTGGAGAGACTGCTAGCAACCTAATTCGGCGTGGCCAAGGAATCAGGGGCGGGTCGATTTGGATCTAATCTAAGATGAAATCAAAAATTGCAAGGGCAAATTAATGGGCGCAAAAGGCTTACCGGAGGAGATCTGAGCGAAACCTTGCGGAGGCAAATGGCGCAGTTCTGGTGTCCCTTCGCGGTTCTTGATGGGCCGGATGGAGATTCGCCGGCGGGTCTCGGCGGCGGCGCGGGGCGAGCGGTGGCGGAGCGCAGCCTCCGTCCGATGGGCTCCGGCGATGTGCGCGGGATTTCCGTGGTGGCGCTCAGCGGGAATGAGCTCACAGGGAGAGAGGAAGCAGAGTGGGGGGAAATGAGCCGTTAGGGTTCGGGTTACCCCCCAGGGAGCTTATTTATAGGGCGAGTGGATAGGCCCGGTTCACTGAGCGGGAGCCGGGATTTGCGGAAAAGTAACGGCCATTTGTTAGAGTTTTTGGCAAGATGCGCCTTGAATGGGGAACATGGGATCTGAATGAACAAGAGAAAGAGATCCATCCCGTGATATTCGGTTGATTATCAAGAGCGAAATCTTGACATTCTGGGATTCTGCCTGGAAAAATAAGTTAGGTAAGTGGGAAAGAGCCGGGTTACTATATGGCCACCATGGAGTGAGGCCTAATTATCTGTTAAGGCATCTTAACCCGGCCTCCGCATACTTGTGTGTTTGGTGTCTTTTCAGGGAATAGCAAGCGCTTCAAAGGAGTATCCATGAAGCCCAGGCTATTCTGGGGACTACTGATGGGGGGATGATGACCCGGTAGGCCAAACTCCCGGGAGTAACCCGGCCCAAAGGACGTTGCGCGAGATCTGGCCAAGGATAAGGAAACCTGTGAAGGCCCAAACTTGTAGGCCCAGTAACCCGGATTGTGGGTTATGGTAGGAGAAAGTTAGGGTTTGTACGCCGGGTCCGGGTAGGATTCAGGATGCGTCTTGGAGAATAAGCCAGGGGGTACGGGTGCTTTATAAACCGACCCCCGGGTCTAGTCCAGGCAGAGATCTAAGAACCCTAGCAACATCGTGTGATATCGAGTATCAAGTGTAATTCCAGAGCTGAGTTATTATATCAAGATCGGAGACTCGGCGACTTTGATTGCCGGCTACCAGATCGAATTACGCCATGTTTTCCTCTGAGCTAAACCCTCTCCCAAATGCCTGTGTCGTCTTGCCCCAAGATCAGTTACCCCCGGTAACATCTGCCGTGATTATCCCACGACAGTTATGATGATCAAAATTATGTTGGTAGCATGTCACCTCAGAAATTATTTTGTTTTGATCGTTTTACCCACTTGAGGACGAGTAGAACTAAGCTTCGGGATGTTGATACGTCATAAACGTATCTATAATTTCTGATATTCCATGTTGTTTTCATGCCAATTGCTAAATGTTTTCTTTACATTTTACATCATTTTTATGGATTTCCTGGGACTAACCTATTAACAACATGCCACAACGCCACTTCATGTTTTCTGCTGTTTTTTATTTCAGAAAAGTTTTTTCGGAAATATTCTCGAAATTGAACGAAATGAAAACCCAGAACCTTGGAATTTTGTCATGTACACGGAGTCCGGAGAAGACCCTAAGGGGAGCCCTGGAGGGCCCACACCACAGGGCGGTGCGAGCCCCCCTGAATGCGCCACCAGGTGGTGTGTGCCCCTGGCTACCCACCGACGTTTCCCTTTCGCCTATATAAGCTCCTCCTAGGGAAAACCCTAAACACCCGAGCATTTTTCCACCAAAAGTTTTGTAGCCGCCGTCATCTCCAACCCTAGTTCGGGAGGGTTCTGAAGCTCTCCTCGGCACCCTGCCAGGGGGGATTCAACACGAGAGGGCTCTACACCACCATGCCTGCCTCTGTAGTGATGCGTGAGTAGTTCATCCTTGGACTACGGGTCCATAGCGGTAGCTAGATGGTTGCCTTCTTATCTTTATGCCTCATGTTTAGATCTTGTGAGATGCCTAACATGATCAAGATCATTTTAATGTAATGCTGCATGTTGTGTTTGCTGGGATCCTATGAATATTGAATGCTATGTCCAGTGATTATCAATCTATCATGTTTTTTCATGTTTATGTTATTTATGATCTTGCATGCTCTCCTTTACTAGTAGATGCTTTGGCCAAGTTGATGCTTGTAACTCCAAGAGGGGGTATTCATGCTAGATAGTGGGTTCATGCCTCCCTTTTATCCACGCTCGAGTGATAGAAACGTAATGGATGTGGGAAGTGTTGTTGCCTTTAGGGAGAAAACAACATTGTTTACATTACACACTTTCCTTAATGCAATTATCTGTTGCTTGCAACTTAATACCGATGGTTGATTGGATTATGCTCTAAGGGTGGATTATTAGTCATAGATGCAGCTGGATAACGGTCTATGAATTATGTTGTAATGCCCGCGTGAATCACATAGTAATCACCATGTCATGCATATGCACTACGGTGCAGCCTTTATATTTGTCAAATGCCCAACTATAATTTGTTTACCTAACATGTTATCTATCTTTTATGGAGAGACACCACTTGTGAGATGTGGACCCTGGTCCATTCTGTTACACTGATAATACAACCACTTCAAACACTGTTTTCTTTACTACAATCACCGTTTTGCTTCGTTCACTGCCATCATTGTTCTCTTTTCATTTACTACAAACTTCCACACTATACGTCTAATCCTTTGTTTTCATCAAAACCGGTGTGATTGACAACCTCATTGTTTTGTTGGGGCAAAAGTAAGTTGGTTGTGTTGTGTAGATTCCACGTTTCTGCTGAACCGGTAGTGCGCCCTTCCAACATCAGTCGTCATCAACCTTCTGATTTCTTTCTCCTACTTTTCGATACAACCTTGGTTTCTTTTTGAGGGAATACTTGTTGATGTGCTCTTCATACCTTTCTCTTGGGGTCTCCCAAGGAGCGTACAATCTACGCGCACCAGCCATTGAGATGGCATCTTACACGCCACTGTATGCAAGGAAAGATTCCATCAAATCCTAGGTTTTGGCCGATTTCCTAGTCGATTGGGGCGAGATGCAGTCTAAGCCTCCATTGCCTGACTCCAATTTCTGGAGGATGCGTTTTGATGGGTCCAAGATGAAAGATGGCCTGGGTGCTGGCGTATATCTTACCTTGGCCAAGCAAGATTAGTTGAAATATTTATTGGAAATCTATTTTGCGGCATCTAACAATGTGTCCGAGTATAAGGCGCTGGTCCACGGGCTCAAAGTGGCTAGGTAAATTGGTATTCGCCGGATAGTATGCTATGGTGATTCGGATCTTGTGATCCAGCTAGCCTCTGGCAATTGGGATGCCCTCGATGCTAACATGTCATCGTATCGGTTTCATGTCAAGAAAGTCTCCATGCACTTTGATAAGTGTGAGTTTCATCATGTACATCGAGCAGAGAATGAAGCTACCAACATATTGTCCAAGTTGGGTTCATCCCAGCAGGCCATCCCAGCCATCATATCGCTCGAGCATCTTCGGAACTTGATGTCTTCTCGATAGATGTGGACGTGGGATGCATTTTGGAAGACCCGGGGACTACTCGGGATAACTCAAGGACTTCTCAGGAGAACTCGGGGACTGCTCAGCAGTTACTGGGGACTTATATGGCTTATCTATCTATGGCAGATGAGGCGATGTCGGTTGAAGCCATGGAGATCGACGTGCCTGTTTCGCTGCTCGCCCTGTGTCGGCATGGGCTCAACCCATAATGTCATATATGGTGGATGGTAGTTTGCCGAGCGAAGAGGTTCCGACTAGGCAGATACAGAGAAGATCCAAGGATTTTACCAGCATCAATGGTGAGTTGTACAAGAGAAGTGTGACCAGCATGGTCCAATGTTGTGTCGAACCATTAGAAGGGCAAGAAATCTTTCGGGATATTCATCAAGGAGAATGTGGTCATCAAGCATCTTCAAGAGACCTGGTTAACAAGGCATTCCGGCATGGATTCTATTGGCCCAATGCTTCGCAACAAGCAGAAGATATTGTCTAGAAGTGCAACTGATGTCAGAGATATGCTAGCAAGATTCACATGCCAGCTTCGGAGCTCAAGAATATTCCCATTACCTGGCCATTTGTTGTCTGGTGTCTGGACATGGTGGGGCCGTTCAGGCCTACCCGAGGTAACATGACCCATATGCTGGTGGACAAATTCACCAAGTGGATAAAGGTAAAGGCAATAAGGAAGTGTGAGGGCCACACAACTGTGTCTTTTGTGAAATATATAATTATGAGATATGGTTTCCCGCATAGCATTATCTCGGATAATGGTACCAACTTCACTGAAGGAGCCTTTGCTCGTTTCTGCAGGGAAAAGAGGATCAGACTCGATCTAGCATCGGTCGCACATCCAGAGTTCAATGGACAAGTTGAAAGAGAAAATGCATTGGTGTTGTCCGACATAAAACCCCGGCTGATTGAGCCGCTGCAACGTGTTTCGGGTTTTTGGGTGGACGACATACTGGTAGTGTTGTGGAGTCCCCGGACTACCCCGAATCGCTCTACTGGCTACACACCATTTTTCCTTGTTTATGGGGTAGAAGCGGTCCTGCCGACCGACACACAACATGAATCGCTGAGAGTTACTCTATATACATAGTACGAGATAAAGGAAGCTTGGAAGAATGATGGTGATTTGCTCGAAGATGCACGAGAATTGGCCTTGTCCAGATCAGCAATATATCAGCGGAATCTTCGACGCTATCATAGACGGAAGGTGAACCCTCGCGTGTTTCGCGAGGGAGATATGGTGCTTAGCCTTGTGTAGCGCATAGCCGACATGCACAAATTGCCACCTGCATGGGAAGGACCGTTCATTGTGAGTAAAGCTTTGCACAATGATGCCTATTGTCTTATTAGATGCTCAGGAGCAGGAGAAGAACATGACAGACAGATCCGTAGAAGGACACTGGAATATAGCTCTCCTTCGCCCCTTTTACTCTTAAGGGCGCAATGTATGTATCTCTGTGCCCTGCAATGAACTGTCGGTACCCCGAGGGGGAACCCAGGGGCTGCCTTTGCCTAACATTCAGTGTGTATTTTTGTATTTATTTCATGTTTTCTGTATGTCGGTTGGTTAAGTCGGAATTTCCTACGTAGGCATAGTAATGTGTCGGTACCTAAAAGCCAACTCTTCGCCTCAGCTATTTTTTGCAGCCCGGCTTCATGTCTAGTAAGAACATAAGCTAAAGGTCGCTACACAACCAAATGCGGCTAAGGAAAAGGAAAACCAGCGAACCGACATATGTTTGTTGTTCTTTCTTTCCTGTGTCGGATGGCTTTGAACCATATCTCAAAGTTTTTAGTACTGTAAGCTAAGTTTTTTAGATATTGTTACTCGACTGTCAAAAACCAAAGTGGTAGACAAGAGCAAAGATGGCAAGACTTAGTAGACAAGAAAGTAAACTCGGGGACTTGTTTCAAAATGATCCGGCATTCAGCCAGTCTCGTTAAACTTGCAACTGGAATAATGTCGATAAAAACTTAACAATATATATTACATATGCGCCCGACATCTCGATGATTTTACGGTCTAAGTTTTGCATGATAAGATTAGGCGGCAGTGTTGGAGCAGGACAAATCAATCGGAGGAGCACAAGTATCACTAGTAGTGTCGGCGGCGGTATCTGCTTTAGCTACGGCTCTAGAGTCGTTGTTAGTAGGAGCAATCTCGACCTCGATCTCCTCATCGAGCTCTCATCTTCTTCTTCTTCATCGGAGTCCTCTGGACCCGCAATAAAGTGTTGGATGTCGGCATAATTGATGAACGAATAGGCCCTCTCCTTGCGGCGCCGGACGAGCTCCGGATCCGTCGGCCACTGCGAGTCGGTGCTAATCGACTTGAGCATGTCGACGTTGATTCTCTCGTACCAAGATAACACAAAGGTCAAGGCCTCATCGGATCCAACTTGGGTAGAGGATGCTCACCACTCTCATAGTCGGTCTTCGCAGGCCTCCGGGCAGTTTAAAAACTCGTCAATCGATGTCGGTGCTTGGTAACCCGGCCAGAGAACATTATAGGCAACTCTGATGATCCTCAGCGGCGACATACGCGCGTTTAGTGTCGTCAGGTGATCGTCAAGGGTTCACTCCTCCGAGATGGGGCCAGTCTAGGCTATTCTCTGCCGGTCCCTCCGAGTAGAGTTGTCAGCAGCAACTTGGGAGTGGGGGAAGTGCTCTCGAAAAAGCAGAAGTAAAACAAAGTTAAGTACAAAGTTGGCATGCATTGTATGTCGGCTGAAAAAAAAGTGGAGGAAACTTACTGGCCATCTCCGAGTTTATTTTGGAGAGGTCCGACATCCATTTGTCGGCCTTGCCCTTCAGTGCGTCCAACTCGGTCTCAGTCGAGGTAGCGTGGGTCTCGGTTTGGGAGAGCAACTCCTTGAGCTTCACTGCCTCGTCATCCTAGCGCTTCTTCTCTATGGCGGCTGTCTTCTGCAACTCGGCCTTTTTCCTCTGCACCGTGGCAAGTTCTTCCTTTGGACGGGATACCTCGTCTCGTTCACTCTACAACTCAGCCTTATATGCATTTTCATGCGTTGTAATTTGGAGGGCCGACTCCAAGATAGAGATGAAGTCTTGGTGGCGGCCGGCATAAGCCTTGTGCTCGGCTGTGCCGAGGTAGCAAGGTTAGAATGCATAAAAAGAAGCATGTGCAAGGTAAAATCGTGGAAGATAACTTACTCTGGAGGGCAAGGACCCGCTTCAGCAGCTCGTCGACTTGGGCCTCCAACCCGGTTGTTTAGGTCAACAGAAGAGAAAGGTGAAGTGAGATCCATGCAGTTAAAGCATAAATGATATGTCGGATGGAGAAACATATCTTTGCTCTTTAGCTTGACCTGCAGCTGCTTATGTTGGTCGCTGAGGTGCCTGTGCTACGAGAGGAGTTTTTGGTACAACTTGATCCAGGTGCTAGTGTAGACCTGGAAAGAGAAAACGTTAATGTTGTTTGTGAAGATTCGCGCCGAGTAATATTTACTTGGCTGAGTATCAATTAATCAACCCAAATCTTGGGGACTGGGGATAGTATATATCGATTCTGGTAGCATAAACCGAGTAACCTCTACTCCGGGTAACCCTTACTCGGTTCATTTTGCGGGAATTTGAAGAGAGAGTGATATTTACCTTAGAAGTTGTGTTGGCATCCTTGATGGGGACCTTCAACGCATACAACTTTTGGGCGAGCACGACGGGACCGGCTGGGTGCATAGTGCTTACCTTGCTCATGTCGGTGCTGTTCCAATCCATGTTGTAATGTTCGAGAGAGCCCAAGATCTTCGAGCTCAAGGTTCGCATGAGGAATTCAGTTCTGGCTGTGGTACCCTCGATGCTGGTCGAGGTTGAGCCTAAGCCCTGGTGCATGACCACTTGCCAGTCAGGATTGATCTTCGACCCGGTCGTTGGCACCTTCTTCTGTGGGAGCTGGGCAGGCTTCTTCTGCAGCGGTGTTGACTTAGTCTGCGGCAGTGTCGGCTTTGGTGGTGGTGATGGTCCCTGTGCCGGTGGCGGTTGTGGCTGCTGGAGTGGATGTTGTTGTTGTTGTTGTTATTGTTGTTGTTGTTGTTGTTGGGGTGATTTCTGCTGCTACTGAGATTGCTCCGGCATCTCCGGAGCCTTGCTTTTCTCTCTCTCTGTGCCCATGTAGTAGGCACCGAGGTCTTCATCTCGGTCAAGAGCCGAGGTGTCGGCTCCGGCTTGGTCCGACATCTCGACTTCCGGGGCACTTTGTCCTCCTCCGACATTGTCCTTTAATTTCGGCTGAGGTATCCCGGTATCTGATGGTTGTGCAGGGGGAGGACTCATTCTTGTCGGGCTTTGGCCTCGAGGAATCCCTGTAGTGTGAAAGTGTGAGGTAAGAAACTCGGCCAAGGGAAAGGTAGCAATAATTAGCAAAGTAAGATATGCGTCTCAAAAGAGAATATCTTACGCATGCAAGATTGGTCTTCCGTTCGGCTTGGACACCACCACCCTCTTCTTCCTCTTGGTCGAGGGCCCCGAAGGCCCAGACCAACACGCTTCTTGGACTCGGGTTTTCCCCCCACGGCGATGGGCTATACTTCCAGCACCTGACCGTCTGGGTCAGCTGGTGTCGAGGGCTAGTGGAAATGTTAATGCTAGCGGATAGGGGTTTAGTACATCTAGAATTCGACAACCGTCATCATCATCATCGTCGTTCTAGTAATTAATGGAATTACTGATGGGAGTCTTACCCGCAGCGAGAGCCATGTCGGCGTCCGGGATCGACATGTAGTCCTCGTTGTCCGCGTCCTCTGTGTCATACTCGGCGAGGTCTTCGCCCCAATTGTGGGCGGATATGGACCATCCTTGGTCACTTGGCACGGGAATCTCTACGAGGCAAATACAAGAAACAAACATTAGTCTAAGAATAGAAAGATGCGCTGACATAACAAGGTATATTGACATAAGGTTATGTCGGTTGGATTTTCATGTACTTACTACGAGTACTTGGCGTGTCCTATCGTAGGGTTCCATGCCCCACTCCCAGCAGTCCGGCATATTCGTCCGGGCCACGGCCTTGACACGCCTCTGGACTTGGGCCTTGCTAAGCTCATGGGAGAAGGTCCGAGTTGGGTCACGAGGGCCACTCATTTAGTAGATTTTGTGGACTCGACGCTGTAGAGGGGAAACCCCGTGACTCATGAATGTCGCTAGAAGATCCTCGGCCGTCAATCCGTCTTCCTTGCGCAGCAATGATCCGGTGGATTTCGTTGATCTCTGCGTATTGATCCTTCGGGTCATGCCCCCCGGTTGAGTCTGTCCACGGGCGGGCCGACGGAGAATTTCGGTAGTCGGATCAAATCGATATAGGTGGTGCTCCTCACGTAGAAGAACGACCGGAGACCTTTCCGGCATGACTCGAGACCTCAGATTCAAGGGAAGATGGAGTTACGTCGGGAATGATTGTCATGGCGCCGCACTGGGTCATTTTCTTGGGGGCGCCGGGGTTTCCTGGATCCGGGATGACCTGCTTCCAGGACTAGAAGTACTTGCACCACAAATTGAGGGTTGGCCAGAGGCCTAGATACCTCTTTATGAGGAGACATGGGTAGAAAGTGTGGTGATGGCGTTCGCCGGGATGTGATGTGGCTGGAGGTCGAATTTCTCGAAGAACCTTTCCATGAAGTCACTAACCGACAACCCGAATCCTCGCTCGAAATGGGCTTCAAGGACAACAAACTTGCCAGATTTCGCCTCTGGCACAAGCTCGGGTACGGGTAGCCGGCACTGCACTCTTTCCGGATCAACCAACTGATCTCATCTTGCATAATGTCGGATCCCACCCAGGAGGCCCTGGTGGATCCCTCCGCAAGCTCCTCCTCACCGTGCTCGATGACAACAACCTCCCGGGAGGCCATAGGAGCGGTGAAAGTGGGCGGTGGCTCTGGTAAATCCATGGCAGAGACGGTGGAGACGTGTATGGAGATTGCCACCGGAGGTTGGTGCGCTTTGGTGGCGCAGAAGAAAGATCGGGGAGCTTCCGTGGCGACGACGGCAGAGCTAGGCACAGAAGTTGGCGCCGGCGAGCGTCCCGTTGGCGGAGAAGAAGGAGAGAAGGTCTACGGTGGCGCGCAACGCAGCTGCGGCGTGCAATGGTTTGGTGGCGCGCGGCGCTGCGGCAGCGTGCGAGCTCCTGTGCTCAGTGCTGCGATGCAGCGATGGGTCATGGGCGTTGTGCAAGAGAGGACGAGGGGTGAGCAAAGGGGGAAATAAGAAGTGGCTTGCCCCTCACATCTATTTAGCTGCGGGGGAGATTGTGCGTCGGGGATCCATTACGCCAGGATCTCCAGAAGCTGCTGCAATTACGTGTGCCCACGATGGGCCATAGAAGGGCAATCGCCCGTAATGGCTCAATCAATCCCGCTGAATCCGGGGCAGCGCACACTCGTGTGCCTGAGAGTTTTGACCGCCCATGGGACCCAATGGTGTACGTGACACACATGTAGTGCAGTGTTGTCCACGCGCGAGAATCGAGGGGTCGTGCAGTAAGTTCCTGCCACATATCTTGATCCACTGAGTGGAGAAAACGAGGAATTTTTCCGCATGTCGGAGTGAACCGACTTAAGATCAAGAATCAGATTTGATTAAGAAGCCAGTTCCGGCACGTGAGCGAGACCGATATAAGATATCTCAGACATTAGGCAAGTTCTTTTTATTTTTGGTGAAATCTACCGTGGCCCTTCATCAAAGTCTGCATGACCACGACAGCTTCAGGGACTAATGTCGGTGGGCTACCCCCGGGTAGGGTCATGGTAGGTGTAAAATGTTGTCCAAGTGTGGATCGGGTAAAGGTTGACCGACATATGGCCGTTATAGTCATACCGGCATACCCTGACCGACATACACGTGGTATGTCGGGATAGCCTTGTGGTGTTATGTATGCAGGAGAGACTCGACCGAGTTATTCGAGTCTGCTTTGGAGAGGCTGACATACAAAGGGTATCTCTGATCTCGGATGAGGGTCAATGCTGCAATCGTATCCCTGATGTTACGGAGCAGGTACAGGCGTGCAGGTTCAGGTTACTAGGCGAAAAAGTCTCTCCCGTACCGCTGACTGCGTGTGTATGTGGGAGCAGTGGTCAGGTATGGGAGTGGCCTCATCCTCTCCACGACGGAGGAGACAAAGTCGACATGGAGGATGACGCACGTTGGACTTTCGTAGCCTTAGTGGGTAGGATTGTGGTCGTTCACAGTGTTTTCTACCTATACCCTGTACTTGTATCATGGGCACTAGTATATAACGTGCCCCAGGCCCTCCTGCGTGAGGGACGGGAGACGACAACGCGAGATCAAGTAGGAGAATACGAGAGAATCAGTCCTTATTCTAGTTGCTAGCTTGCTTCTTCTTCTTCTTCCTCTAGCTAATATAGCTCAAGAAGCACTTCTGTAACCCGGATATCCACCCATATACAATCAGACAGGCAGGAGTAGGGGCTTAACCTCCTCACGAGGGCCCTGAAACTGGGTAGATCGTGTGTGTGCAATTACTTTGCATCACGAAGAGTGACTCAAATAAATAGAACTTTAATAATAAAGCATAACAATTACTTTGCATCACGAAGAGTGACTAAAATAAATAGAACGTTTGTTTCAGGTGTAGAGAAAGCATGGCAAAGTGGTATTTCGCTAGTCCTTAAGAGTGGGAGAAAACATAAATGCTAGGACACTTTCAAAGTTCAAGAGGAAGACTTGAAAAAATAGTTTAAGAACAAATAATATCACATCATGAAGTAATTATTGATGTTTATGGGACAAATGCACATAGAACTCATAATGGCAAAAATGATCTCTCCGTTGTGCATAAAGTTAGAAGATGGAGACTCAACATAAAAGTAAAAGAAAGTCCCTTCGCAGAAGGAAACATGGATCACTCATGTGCTAGAGATTTTATTTTATTAAACAGAGGTATTAAAAGTCTGACAATTGTGGAGGAATGTCTATATTTTAGGAGGGGTGTATGCTAGTGCCGACGAATGGTAAACAGACAATACAGTATGTCACAAGCCAACTGGATTCACAAGAGAGGCTCCCATGGTGAAGAACGCAACTGGTGTAGAAGGTCATCCCTCTTTCTCTTCTGTTTACACAATTATGCTTTGACTAATATGATCAGGGGCAAAAATAGTGAAGATAATTTGTCTGTATTAATTTGGGGTTGGGCACCCCGCTGCCAGCTCTTCTATCATTTAGATAAGTGGATGAAGCCACTAGTATAGGGTGTGAAATCCAATCAACAAGTGAGATAAAGATTCTCTATTGACGTCCTCATGAGCAAAAACAAGAACACAAACACAGGAGTAATTTTGAAGGTTTTAAAGATAACACATGAGCAATTTACTTTGGAATGGCAGTTAAATACCACATGTAGGTAGGTATGGTGGACACAATGGGAAAAACTTTGGTTTAAAGGAGTTTGGATGCACGAGTAGAATTCCATACTCAGTACAGGTGGAGGCTAGCAAAAGACTGGGAGCAACAAATCAAGAGAGCATAAGAGCCATAATCATGCATAGCGACATAAGCATAATTAATTAAAGCATAAGTGGTATGACAAGTTCAAAAAATAAGTGTTCATGGAGGCTATTCGTGACTATTTTGTAGTCATAAACATGGTGTGAGCATGCGCCAGTTCAACCAAATAAAACATTCGAAAGAGAATACCATATATTGATGCTTTCCTATGACAAGAACAACTCATGAATCTTTCAAGACATATTAAATGCTCTCAGCTTTTTAAGGCTATTCATGCTACTCAATAACCACAAGGCTTTAAAACTAAAATAACATTTAGAATGGCATGAAAAAGTTCTAGCCACAGTCTATACAAGCTTCTACTTGCACGGTTAAAAATTATACTTCAAGCAGTAGTTTCTTTTCCCAACAAACACCATACAATATGTTTTAACAAAAATTCTCTACATGCTACAACAAGAAAACATGAAAGTGCTCACATAACACTACTAAAACTAACAACTCTGAATAAGAGATGCATGAAAAAAAAAAGGCTAAACGCAGTACTAACAAAACGTGAACACTCACAGAACAATAAGAATGAAAACTAGACTGTTCTAAGCAATAAAAACGGAGCGTGTCTCTCTCCCACACAACTATGATAGGATGCAACCATAAACTACAGCAAAGAAAACAAAAAAACTGCAAGCGAAAATAAAAGAAGCTCCAAGTAAAGCACATAAGATGTGACCGAATAAAACTATAGTTTCACTAAAAGTCACCTGATAATTTATTGATGAAGAAGGGGATGCCTTGGGCATCCCCAAGCTTAGATGCTTGAGTCTTCTTGGAATTTTCTGGGATGTACCACTGGGGCATCCCCAAGCTTAGTCTTTTCACTCTTCTTGATCACGTCATATCATCCTCTTCTCTTGACCCTTGAAAACTTCCTTCACACCAAACTTCTCACAATCTTCATTAGCAACGTTAATGCAATCGAAATAATAAATTCACATGGTTTATTTTCAACACGAGACTAGCAATCAGAAACACATTATCTACTGTCACAACTTCTTTTAAAACTATTTTTTTCAAAAGAACACCAAAAGAAAGAGATTAAGATGCAAATGCAATAATTGGCAGAAATCTGTCAAAACAGAAGAGCAGACAGAGATCGATTTTTTGAGAAATTCTTCTGCTGCTCAAATCAAAAAGTGGTCATCTGTGAAAAGTTGCGTATATAACTCAGGATTAAGCACAAAAAAAGATCATGTCATTTCGATTTTTTTGTGTTTTTTAACGGAATTAACAGTGGACAGCAGAAATCTCTTTTCTGCGTAGAAATCCGAAATATAGTCTCAACTTTCCACTAGAGGCTTTACTTGGCTCAAAAAACACAAAAGAAAAGATACATCGGGGTTTATAAGGAAATAGACAACATCGAGGTTCAAATCACACAAAATAAAAGAAAGGAAAACTGAATGAAAACTGAGAAATAAAACGGGTTGTCTCCCGGTAGCGCTTTTTTAACGCCTTTCAGCTAGGCATGATAATTTGAGAAGATGCTCACATGAGAAATATTTGTTGAAGCAAAATAGAGCATAAAGAAGCAAACATAAAATAAATTTAAGTCTAACCCAGTTCCTATGAAAAATAACCCTGTAGAAAAAGAAGTCATGAAAGCACAAAGCAACAAGCATAGGAAAGTGATGCATGTAAAATGCATAGATGAATTTTGCATATTTTCACATGGTTTTCTATTACATATTGCATCATATAAGGGTATAATTCAATGTTTTATAGTATTCTGGGTTTAAATTACAAAGTCCGCCAACTTTTATGGAATTAACCCTGCCTGTCAGAAACCCCGTTTTCTATATTTTTGACGTTTCAGGGGGCAAACTTCCGCGAAATCACCTGAAAATCTGAGGGGGTCATTTTTTTGGAAGGAGAAGACTTGCGGGCGAAGGATCCACAAGAATTGGGCAAGGAGGCCCAAAAGAGGACCCTCCACGCGGCCAGATTCCTTGGCCGCGTGAGAGGTCCCCTTTTGGCCCCTGTGGCCCCAATTCCTTCCATCTTCGACTTACCGACTCCGTCTTGACCTAAAACCGACTATAAAAAGGGTCCCCCGTACCCTTACGGAGAAGAGCGCCGCCGAAACACCGAAACACCGAAACAGAGACTAGAAGTTCCAGATTGGAGGGGGAAAACTCCGGCGGGGCGCCGCCGGTGTGATCTCCTACCCCTCCAACGTCATCTCCATCGACATCTCCATGAAGAGGGAGTAGTCCACCCCAGGGCTATGGGTTTGTGGAAGTAGCACTTGTATCTCTCTCTCTATGTGCTTCACTAATTAGATCCGTATGAGCTGCCTCACATGATTACGGGCACTGTTGTAATTCCTATGTGGTGGATCTTTTCTATGAGTTATTGAATCTGAGATTGCAATTGTTTCTCTTGAGTTATTTGAGTAGATGTATCTTATGTACCCCGTTCTTATTTGCTAGCTTTGATCAATCTAGTTCTTGAGAGCGTGTGTGGGGTGATGGGTGCATTAGTTGGAGTAACGGGGAGTGGCTAGTGCTGTGAAAGTGACAGAAGTTCAGCGATCCACTTAGGTTTTGTTAAACCTTTCTTAGTTACCTCACTAGGGATAAAAAGGAATACCTTGTTACCGGGGATTTGAAGTGACACTAATCAATCTCCATGACTAGATCTAGCAAGTTCTTACTTCAACTTCATGTCACATTGCTTAAAGCTATACTCTGGTTTTTCCTTAATTATCGAGGTGTTATGATTTATTTCGCATCTTGGTGGAGTATAAGAGGGATCAATATGACCGTAGAGATCTCTATGCTAGGACGTGATGCCCATATTAAAGTACTCAATGTTAAACATGTTATTGTAATCTCACATGTAGTTCTTTATGTCCACCGTCTACTACTTTATTTGAGAGAATGCAAGTGTGAAACCATGAACCCCGGTCCTATTTTAATTATAAGAAAACACTCTAGTTACTTTGCTGCAATTTACTTTACTTGCGCTTTACTTTACTTACATCTCCAATTCGAATTTACATTATCTCCATCACCACTTGCATCACAAAAATACACAAACAATCCATTGCATATTTATTTTCTCATTTGCATTTAGTAGTAGATTTTTCCCTTGCACATTTACTTTCAGTTTTGCATTGCAATTTAGAAGTCTCACACCTTGTGCTTGACAACCACTTGGTGAGGTTGAGGGCACAAAATTCTCTACTTGTTTGCAGGATCCTGGAGGAAGTTTGGAAGACATCTGCTAAAATACAGGCTCCCTAAGAGTTCGATATAAACCCTCGAGTCACCCTCGTGGGGAAGAAGGCTTGCCACTAGCTACACACTCTGCACTTGGAGTCTCAACCTAGCCATCAAACGTTTTTCTGGCGCCGTTGCCGGGGAGCCATAGGTGAAGGAGTTGTCCAAGGGAGCTCACAAGAAGTCTTCATCACCAACAAGGTGTGCAAACACCTAAGCTTGGGGAGGTTGCACCTACGTGAGTACCGTCCTTTCTATCTCCACCTTCTTTCAAGTAGATTGTTTTGTTTCTTGTCTTGTTTTTGTTTTTGTTTTGTTTTTGTTCTTGTTTTTGTTTTGTCTTGCATATTTTATTTTAGTTTGCATTTTAGTTTTGCATTTAGTTATCTAGTTTATTTTAGTATTTCGAATTTGCCTAGTTACTTTACTTTTCAGTTTTGCATAAAAAATTAAAAACTACATAAAAACTGTTAAAATGGGTGATAGAACTATATTAAGTGACTACACAAATACACCCAATGACCAATTCATTGCTAGGCCAATTACTACACCTGAAATACAAGCTGAAAGCTATGAAGTAAGTCCTAGTTTATTGAATTTAATTACTAGAGAGCAATATGGTGGTAGTGCTATGGAGGATGCCTCTATGCATCTTCATGATTTCATGCAAAAATTTAAAAATGTGGAAAGTAGTGTTTTAAAACTGAAATTATTTCCTTTTTCACTGAAAAGGATAAAGAATGGTTACTTTCACTACCTACAGCTAGTATAAAGTCTTGGGATGATTTAAAAGAAGCTTTCATTAAGAAATATTATCCTCCCGTTAAAATTTTGCAAAATAGGAATAATATCCTCTCATTTAGGCAAAATGATAATGAACATGTAGCCATGGCATGGGATAGAATTAAATTAATGGTTAGAACATGCCCATCACATGGAGTAAATGAATGGACCATACTACACTCTTTTTATAATGGTCTAAACTACATGTCTAAAAATATACTTGATTCTGCTGCTGGAGGTGCCTTTATGAGTAAAACTGTAGGTGACGCTAAGAGCATATTAGAAAGCATATTGCAAAATTATAGTCAATGGAATACTGAAAGAGCAACCAATCCCACTAAGAAAATAAACTCAATTGAAGAAACCAATGATTTGTCTTCTAAAATGGACACTATTCTTGCTTTTATTAATAAACAAAATATGGAGAATGTGCCTTTGCAGGAGCTAGTTGGTAGTAATTATGAAAGTGTGGATGTTAATTTTGTTAGGAATTATGGTAGCAATGGTTTTGGTAATGCTTACAATTCATATAGTAAACCTCCTTATGTGCCAAATAAACCTTTTGTTCCATATCCTAATGCTAATGAAAATAAGTGGAAGCCTTCTAGTGAAATTTCTAAATCTAATAAATTACTTATGGAACAAGTTGCTAGTCACAATGCTATGATACATGAGTTAAATAAGTCTATTGCATCCATTAGTAGTGATATTAAAGGATTGCAACTTCAATCTTCGAATTTAGATAAAGCATTGTCAAAATTAGCTGATAATCAAGCAACTCTATTAAGCATGTCAGCAGGAAAGCCACAAGCACAACCTAGTGTAGGAATGAATTCTATTACTAGTGCTGCTCCTATTATTTAAAATATTTATCATATTGCTGAGAATACAAGTGAGCATGTCCCTACTAGCTTAGAAGAAACTTTGAATGAAATAGTGAAGTACCCTGAATATTTACTTCCATATATGTCTTATCTTGCTAGCAAAGATGAAATTAGTCCTCATGAATCAAGCATGCTAGCTAAATTAGAGAGTAAAGTAGAGGAACTTATGATGCTTATTGAAATTAAGGATCCATTGCTTGATTTAGACAAAAGTAGCTTGCAAGAACTTATTGCTACTCTACACAAATTTGCTAGTGATCCCACTATAAATGTTAATCAACCTGACTTTGGATCTTATATTGCTTATCATGTCTTGCAAGAAAAAATTGCTAGGTACAAGAATGAGGCCATGATACCTCCTAAGCTTGGGGATGCATGGATCCCCAAGGTGCTAGTTTCAATTGGAAAAGAAATTCACCATGCTATATTAGATCTAGGTTCTAGTGTATCGGTACTCTCTAAAGAATTATATGAATTGCTAGAACTAGAAAATTTAGAAAAGTGCTCAAGTGAATTTGTCCTTGCTGATAACTCTAATAAACATGCTATAGGACAAGTAAAAGATGTTATGATTGAATTGCACATGACTTTCGTACCCGTTGATTTCATTATTATAGATATGGGGGATAAATCCCCTAGTCCTATTATTTTGGGTAGACCTTTTCTTCGTGCTACAGGTGCAATCATAGACTCCAAGGAAGGGAATGTCAAGTTTCAGTTCCCTCACAAGAAAAGCATGGAGCACTTCCCAAGGAAGAGGGGCATGCTGAAGAACAAGCTCTCTCATGAGCTTTATCCCTCTTGATTATCAAGTAAGTAAAGCCTAGCTATATGGCTATAAAGAAAGCGCTTTACGGGAGGCAACTCGGTTGTTTTTGTTTGGATTTTCCTAGTGTCCTCTTGCTGTCTCAAGAGATTAGTTTTTTTGTTTTAATTCTGGAGTTTTCAATAAAGAGTCAAGTCAAACCCATTTGGACTTATAAGTTTCTATCCTAGTGCATGAAATTTTTGTTTCAGCACGAGTCTGCTCACCGCATGATTTTACGTTTTTTATTGGTATTTCTGATTGAGATAATTTTTTAGTATGTTCTGCAACTTTTCGTCCTATGTAAGCACAAAAATTGTCTTAATTTTGTGACGAGTCTAGCTTAGGGAAAAACGTTCGTTTTTCTGCTGTTGCTTTTCTGGACAGATTCTGCCTTCTTTTGTTTTATGCACTCTTTGGGCTTGGGAATCGAATTTCCATGATTCTTTCAAGCAAGAGAGTGAAAATACAACATAATGAACCTTATTGTCTATCTAATGGAGCATTTGATTTGGAATTTTGCACAGCAAGCATGTGATTTGTTTGTCCTTGCTAATCTCACCCCACAAAAAAAGAATGGGAGAAACATGTTTTGTGAAGTTTTTTCACGGGGAATAGAGGAGCTGCGCCTCAAGACATCCAAGAATGGTGAAAGCCATAAGCTTGGGGATGTGATTAACACCCCACTGGAGCTACACTCTTTTGGTTAGCACACGTCTACTTTCTGTTTTTCTAAGCAAAGCATTTATCGTAGAGACTTGAAGCGTCTAGTTTTTGTTTTTATTTTTGTTTTGATAAGACCACCACCATCATTTTATATGAGATTGAGCTACTGGAGTTTGGGGTTGGAATGTATTAGATGCTAGTATTATGACTTGGAATAGGGATGCCATGGTTGATTTGAAGAGCTACATATGTTTGCATGATTTGTAGGCTTTTTATGTGTAGAAATTTGCAATAATGTTGTCTTGAGCTATCTCTTATTCATGTCCTTGATGTTAATTGCTGGTTTATTTAGTTTTTCATGAAATGAGTAGTTCTATGGACATATGCATGCATAGTAGCTGGTCAACTATCTCCCTCTTGCTAGCCCAAAAATTTAAAAATTCCAACAAGTAAAAACTTATTTCCAACACTCCTTAGCCAAGTATTTCCAGTGAGTTCACCATATCTTCCCATTAGCTTCATTGCTATTCCGAGTATGTTCACCATGTTATTGTGTTATTTATGTTCTAAATTAAGATATTCACTTTATTAATTGTCATGGGTTGAACTTGGGATAGGACTCTCACGAACTTTTGAAGGCACACTTTACTTTTTATGCATCTAATAAACATGACCCAATAATGGAAGCCACAAGTTTTGCGTTTGACAAGTGTGTGGTTGGAAGCTAGCAATAAACGTGTATCACCGGAAAGCTTTCAACCATAGTTTAAAAAACCGAACCGGTAATCGAACCGGCGTGGCTGTCGGTTCAGGTTTTCACCGGTTGGACCGTCGGTTCATTGGTTCATTTGCGACAAAAAACCGGAATATTTAAGCAAATTTTTCAAAAGTTTGAGCTGAGAACAAATAAGTACAAATAATATTTGATGCAATGCACTAAATTATCATGAATTGACGCTAGCATAGATGGTTATTGAGCTTGTACCTGACCTTTAGTCAAGGTTAAGTGTTCAATTCCTTATTTATGCACCATTTTCAATTTATTTTTCTGGTTTTTTACTAAAAGACCATTGCTTATTAAAAAACCGGACAAGGCTTTGGTTCTCGGTTTTTCCGGTCGGACCGCCGGTCCGGTTCGGTTTTTAAAACTAGGCTTTCAACATTGCACAAAAAAATTTACATTTGGTTGATATCATGTACTTTTGTTTTTGGACTCCTGCCATGCCGAAATGAAATAGAGGAATAGTAAGTTTTGATGAGTAAGTATCTATATGACTAGAGAAACGCATTGGGCCGCTAACCCAAGCCATGATTTATCATGGTGGAAATTTACTTACAGCTTGAGTGACTCTACAACACATCCTATAATAAAATAAGAAGCTATGCATAATAGTGAATGAAAATAAAAAGGATGATGAGTCTACTCCGTTTGTTCATCGTGTCATTGTAACATGGGCTTGTTTCCATGTCATGGGGCAAGAGGTACCTCTTTGCGGTTCTCTATGATGTCATTAATACTTATTATGATTGTACAAAGCTTATTAGGAATCTTAAGTTGAGTAATCATGGAGTAGGTTTTCACACTCACGGGGCATGAGGCTTTCAACCACCTTGTCATTCTCATTACTTCAATACTCACAATTTTAAGATGCTAGTGATAAAGGGGCAATGATAGTCCTAGATCAATGGATACCACATTTCAATTAGTAATTTTAGTTGAATAATTTAGAGGCTAAATAAGACTTGATCATGTTTTACCTCTACTCAATTTTCTCCAAAGTGTCCACCATATTTTCTATTCTCCATTATGCTATTCTTTGACCAATATAGGATTTTATTTTTCATTTTGTGTATGCATTTGGTCCATAGTGCTTTTATTTCATTATACACTTTGTGAACTTCATGAAGCATCTTTCCTTGCATATTTGATATTTCTTACAACATGAATTGTATATTGCTACTCATTTCTAGTATTAATCATTTGATTATATGTAGCATGAATAATCCTCCTTGATATCCCATGATTGCTTCAATATGCAAAACCCATCTTAGTGTTATCACCTTCATACTCGAGGACGAGCATGGGTTAAGCTTGGGGATGTTGATGCATGTAAAACGCATTGGGCCGCTAACCCAAGCCATGCTTTATCATGGTGGAAATTTACTTACAACTTGAGTGACTCTACAACACATCCTATAATAAAATAAGAAGCTATGCATAATAGTGAATGAAAATAAAAAGGATGATGAGTCTAGTCCGTTTGTTCATCTTGTCATTGTAACATGGGCTTGTTTCCATGTCATGGGGCAAGAGGTACCTCTTTGCGGTTCTCTATGATGTCATTAATACTTATTATGATTGTACAAAGCTTATTAGGGATCTTAAGTTGAGTAATCATGGAGTAGGTTTTCACACTCACGGGGCATGAGGCTTTCAACCACCTTGTCATTCTCATTACTTAAATACTCACAATTTTAAGATGCTAGTGATAAAGGGGAAATGAGAGTCCTAGATCAATGGATACCATATTTCAATTAGTAATTTTAGTTGAATAATTTAGAGGCTAAATAAGACTTGATCATGTTTTACCTCTACTCAATTTTCTCCAAAGTGTCCACCATATTTTCTATTCTCCATTATGCTATTCTTTGACCAATATAGGATTTTATTTTTTCATTTTGTGTATGCATTTGGTCCATAGTGCTTTTATTTCATTATACACTTTGTGAACTTCATGAAGCATCTTTGCTTGCATATTTGATATTTCTTACAACATGAATTGTATATTTCTACTCATTTCTAGTATTAATCATTTGATTATATGTAGCATGAATAATCCTCCTTGATATCCCATGATTGTTTCAATATGCAAAACCCATCTTAGTTTTATCACCTTCATACTCGAGGACGAGCATGGGTTAAGCTTGGGGATGTTGATGCATGTAAAATGCATAGATGAATTTTGCATATTTTCACATGGTTTTCTATTACATATTGCATCATATAAGGGTATAATTCAATGTTTTATAGTATTTTGGGGTTAAATTACAAAGTCCCCCAACTTTTATGGAATTAACCCTGCCTGTCAGAAACCCCGTTTTCTATATTTTTGACGTTTTAGGGGGCAAACTTCCGCGAAATCACCTGAAAATCTGCGGGGGTTATATTTTTGGAAGGAGAAGACTTGCGGGCGAAGGATCCACGAGAATTGGTCAAGGAGGCCCAAAAGAGGACCCTCCACGCGGCCAGATTCCTTGGCCGCGTGAGAGGCCCCCTTTTGGCCCCTGTGGCCCCAATTCCTTCCATCTTCGACTTACCGACTCCGTCTTGACCTAAAACCGACTATAAAAGGGGTCCCCCGTACCCTTACGGAGAAGAGCGCCGCCGAAACACCGAAACAGAGACCAGAAGTTCCAGATTGGAGGGGGAAAACTCCGGCGGGGCACCGCCGGTGTGATCTCCTACCCCTCCAACGTCATCTCCATCGATATCTCCATGAAGAGGGAGTAGTCCACCCCAGGGCTATGGGTTTGTGGAAGTAGCACTTGTATCTCTCTCTCTATGTGCTTCACTAATTAGATCCGTATGAGCTGCCTCACATGATTACGGGCACCGTTGTAATTCCTATGTGCTGGATCTTTTCTATGAGTTATTGAATCTGAGATTGCAATTGTTTCTCTTGAGTTATTTGAGTAGATGTATCTTATGTACCCCGTTCTTATTTGCTAGCTTTGATCAATCTAGTTCTTGAGAGCGTGTGTGGGGTGATGGGTGCATTAGTTGGAGTAACGGGGGTGGCTAGTGCTGTGAAAGTGACAGAAGTTCAGCGATCCACTTAGGTTTTGTTAAACCTTTCTTAGTTACCTCACTAGGTATAAAAAGGAGTACCTTGTTACCGGGGATTTGAAGTGACACTAATCAATCTCCATGACTAGATCTAGCAAGTTCTTACTTCAACTTCATGTCACATTTCTTAAAGCTATACTCTGGTTTTTCCTTAATTATCGAGGTGTTATGATTTATTTCGCATCTTGGTGGAGTATAAGAGGGATCAATATGACCGTAGAGATCTCTATGCTAGGACGTGATGCCCATATGAAAGTACTCAATGTTAAACATGTTATTATAATCTCACATGTAATTCTTTATGTCCACCGTCTACTACTTTATTTGAGAGAATGCAAGTGTGAAACCATGAACCCCGGTCCTATTTTAATTATATGAAAACACTCTAGTTACTTTGCTGCAATTTACTTTACCTGCACTTTACTTTACTTGCATCTCCAATTCGAATTTACATTATGTCCATCACCACTTGCATCACAAAAATACAAAAACAATCCATTGCATATTTATTTTCTCATTTGCATTTAGTAGTAGATTTTTCCCTTGCACATTTACTTTCAGTTTTGCATTGCAATTTAGAAGTCTCACACCTTGTGCTTGACAACCACTTGGTGAGGTTGAGAGCACAAAATTCTCTACTTGTTTGCAGGATCCTGGAGGAAGCTTGGAAGACAACTGCTGAAATACTGACTCCCCAAGAGTTCGATATAAACCCTCGAGTCACCCTCGTGGGGAAGAAGGCTTGCCACTAGCTACACACTCTGCACTTGGAGTCTCAACCTAGCCATCAGAAAGCAAAGTGCAACTTCAAAATTTTCAACATAAAGAGGGAAAACTTATATTGTTGAGATGCATAAAATTATGTTTACCTCTCTCATAATAACTTTCAGTAGCATCATGAATAAAATTAATAATCTAACTATCACATATAACATTCTTATCATGAGCCACATGCATAAAAGAATTATTACTCTCCACATAAGCATAGTCATTCTTATTAATAGTAGTGGGAGCAAATTCAACAAAATAGCTATAATTATTATTCTCATCACCATAATCATTAAATATAGGAGGCATATTGTAATCATAATTAATATTTTTCCTCTATTGTAGGCGGACTGAAAATATCATATTCATCATTGTAAACAGGTGGAACTAGAATACCACAATCATTATAATCATCATATATTGGAGGCAAGGTATCATCAAAGAAAATTTCCTCCTCAAAACTTGGGGGACTAAAAATATCATATTAATCAAAACCAGATTCCCCAAGCTTAGACTTTTCCATAGCATTAGAAATAATAGTGTTCAAAGCATTCATACTAATAACATTGCTATTATCATGCAAATAAAGTTCCATAGGTTTTTTAATTTTCTCTTCAAACACTTCATGTCCTAACTCAAGATAAATATTATAAAGCTCTCTCGTATTTTTGTTCTTTTCCATTAATCCTAACTAGTGAAAGTAAAAACAAGAAAGAAAAAGATTTAATTGCAGAATCTAAAGGAAATAACTTCAAGCACTCACACCCGAGGATGTGAGTACCTTTAACCTTACCTCCCCGGCAACGGCGCCAGAAAAGAGCTTGATGTCTACGCACGCTTCTATTCTTGTAGACAGTGTTGGGCCTCCAAGTGCAGAGGTTTGTAGAACAACAACAAGTTTCCCTTAAGTAGATCACCCAAGCTTTATCGAACTCAGGGAGGTAGAGGTCAAAGATATCCCTCTCAAGCAACCCTGCAATCAAGATACAATAATTATCTTGTGTCCCCAACACACCCAATATACTTGTCAGGTATATAGGTGCACTAGTTCGGCAAATAGAGAGTAAAATACAAGTAGTATGGATGATTATAAGTGACAATAACAATCTGAAATAAATATGGCAGCAAGCAAACATGTAGCAGAACTGGCGGAAAATGGTGTTTCAATGCTTGGAAATAAGGCTAGGGCTCCTACTTTCATTATAGGACATTATCAACAATGATCACATAACTGAATGCATAAATATCATCTCTTCACTATGCTACTCCGAACCACTCTCCGGTCGAATAACGAACACTAATCATTGCGTAGGGATTTAACATCACTCCTCAAGTCTATATTCCCTCTCTAGGGCACTCCAATGTCACTACGAGCACCATAAATTAGTACTAAACAAACGCCACAATTTCATAGGTTCATCTTCCAACACAAGATATAAATATCATGGTAAACCACACGGTGCACACACTATCACCTTTACATCGTGATCAAATTGTTTACGGAGATAACAAAACCACTTGAGTAGCATAACAAATGAAGATCAATTTACATATTCAACTAGATTACAAAGCTCATTATCACATAAAGATCACACCATGGGAGAGAGAGATGAACCACATAGCTACCGGTAGAGCCATCAGCCTCGAGGGAGAACTACTCCCTCCTCATCATATGAGACAGCAACGGCGATGGAGATTGTCGAGACACCGTAGTAGAATTCATAGACGGGGGTGCCATTAGACTACCGATAGAGAAGTGGGGGGACGTGATTGTATGACAAACAATGACACCAAGGTTTTACTCAGGTTCGGTACGTTGCAACTAGGCGGCGTTCCTACTCCTGCAATCTCACTAAATCAGGACTGAAGCCTTAAGTATACAAAGTACAATGTGAGTTAGGTTTAGCTACTCGACAAGGATCAACCTCTCGGCGAGTTAGCCTCTAGCTTATTGTCTATCTTTATTATCTCCCGTCCGGCTTTATATAATAACCGGATTAGGGCTTACAGAATAGAAAACCTAGAAGACTACGGTATGTCCTAACTTGGAAGGCAAGGAATCCGCCTTCTACTCCAAACCGTACCACGTGGGTCGTGGTCCGGGTTCTTCTAGAATCCGTCTTCCGCGCGTCTGCTTACTGGGCCGCCCAATGGACCGTAATCCATTACCATTTAGGCCACCCTGGTAATCCGACACTTTAGAGCACCATCTGATATACCCCTAATTGGTATATATCCGACAGTAGCCCCCAAGAAGGATTAACACTTCAAATCGCCGTCTTTCGTCAAATTTACATTCTTTCCGAGAAAATATCGGCTTTCCGTCTTGATTCTTCTTTTCCTTCAAATCATGCTTTAACGCGAAACTCGGATTTCGGAAAATCTGGCTTTTTCTTCCATGAACCTTCGTGGATAAGGAACTTCCTACGTCAGCGCTCAAATCATGTTGACGTCACGGACGTTTGAGTTTCGAGTGTGAAACCCTGAAACGTATTTCTGACAAATTCTCGCGGGAAAAGAGGAGATAGCAATAATCACCTGTCGATTCATTTCCCGGATTTTCTGGCGAGTGGCACGCGTTGAGCATCCAACGGTCAAAAGAGCCGTTAGCGCGCATCGAAAAGAATTTCCGGCTATAAATAGCTCACTTCACCTTCCACTCCCCTCTCACCTTCAAGCCCCAAGCGCCATAGCCCCCGAGCCCCAGTGAGAGAAAAGCAGAGCTCGCGCCCGCGCTAGCGCTAGCACCGTTCCCGGACTTCTCGTCAGAGAACTCGAAGTCCTCGTCGCGTCACCAGAATATGGACTCACCTCGCGCATCTCCGGAACGCTACACTGCCACGGACATTGACGATATTATCAACACCATGGATCCTCTGGTGGATTCGCCGAGCCGCTCCGCCGTCGACGTGCCGGAGGAAACTCCCGGCGGCCAGGCCCGCGACGATCCACATCCCACGGCCGATAGACTGGCCGCATCTTCCTCTGCGCCACCTCCGCTTCTCGTCCCTGAAACGGCGGAGGAAAAGATCACTCTCATGGGAGAGGAACTCGCCGCTGCGTCCGCCGCCGCCGGAGCCGAGGACGAGGGTGAAAGTGCCGGCAACTGGAGCCGGTGCAATATCCCTCCCTCCCTTCTTCCAACAATGGAGAAGGAGGGGTTGATCGTGGAAGGCAAATGGAGGCATGAGGAAGAGGAAACTGAGCCTTCACCCAGAGCCGGGGAACGGGTTCTTCTCACCTCGCATATTGCTAGAGGTATGGGAATCCCGCCTTCTGATTTCTTCCTCGAAATTCTTAGCCATTACAATATCCAGCCTCACAACCTATCACCAAATTCTATTCTTTATCTAGCCGGATTTCAAGCCCTTTTTGAAGGGTATTTAGGAATAGCGCCTAGACTAGATTTCTGGCAGTCCTGCTTTGGAATTAAGCGAAACCCTGCAGAGGGCGCTCTTCCAACCTGTGGAACCATATCTTTCACCCTGCGTAGATTCAGGGAAGATTAGTTCCCGAAAATAAAGACATTAGAATCCTTGAAATTTTGGACGAGTTCTTTCTTTTATCATCAAGATATCCTGTTTCCCGAAAAATAAACCGGGGTTCCTCCATTTGTCAACGCTGCCGCTATTCCCCCAAGATAACTGGGCCGCAGAAGCAGTGCAGACTTTGTCGGACGATTTGATGAAAATCAAATGGCGCATCGCCAAGCTCACCTCGTCAAAACCTCCTCTTACCGGAACTGACACAGTCTTGTTTGGTTCGGACGTCGTATCCAACCTCTTGCCCACCAAACCCGGTTTCTTTGCGAATACAAGGGTCCGGAAGACGAGATGAGAGGAATGGACAAGGCTTTCTCAAAAAGGGACTTCAAGAAGCGGGTCAACATTTGGTTGCTACTCGCGATCAATATGAGGAAAGCCTAGGGATGTATCACAAAGAAAACCCGATTCCCAAGGTAGTGCATTTTTCTCCTTTGGGAAATTTCTCGGATTTTTATATTTCCCCGATTTCCTGACTTAATCGGATATTCGGCCATTTCCATAGTTTGATGACCTTACAGAAGGGGATCTTGCGACTGACGCCAAGCTTGACGAATTACATGCCAACTTTTACGGCGGTCGGAAGCGCAAGAGGCCGGTAACCACTGAGGAAGTGGTAAATCTTGACGGGGTTCCCGTCGCTACATCCAGGTAACTCTTTGGGTATTTTATACTTTTGTATGCTTTTTATTGCATAAGATGTTTTCTATTCTCGGGATATTTATTTCTCGGATTTTCTTCTTCCTCCTTTCCCCTTTCAGCCTTGCTCCAACTTCTTTGAAATCAAAGAAGTTGAAGAAGCATAAGGACACTGTCAGCAAGGGAGCGCCATCTCCAGCTGCAGCTCCTCCTACCCCAGTTACTCTTGGGGGAGACGATCAGTCTGCAAAGTCGGAGGAATACCCACTGCCGACCAGCCAGCCTATTGCATCCGATACGGATGAGCGGTCCTTCTCGTATACCTGAGGAGGAGCCCATTCCTACTTTCAACATGGAATTCAAGGTAAAGGTGGAACCCTTCGACGAACTCGGATACATTCGTCCATGGGCTAAGAAGTTCTTCGCTCCTGCTCCTCTGATCCGTCCCTGGCCGCAAGGCGGACTAATTGTCAGAAATAACTTTGTATTTTTACCTCGGCAGGTCATCCAGGACGACCTTCACCATGTTGGGATTCTTTTTGCAGAGTATGCAAAAGAATTCAACGAAAACTTGTCAGGTTTACAACGGATGAGCTAGGTGATATCCCTAGTCCCCAAGCAATAAGTCAAATTCATGCTTTTAACTTAATGTTTTTTCATTTTTATGCTTGTTATTAACTTAAGCACTTTGCCTCTTTTCCGTGTTTCAGCAAACCGCTGAAAATATAAACCTGGAATTTTTCAACAAGCTTACCATCAAGAATAAGGAGGTGAAAAACCTTCTCTCTATTCTTGATGTTAAGGAGGCAGAACTGGCATCCTCTCAGCATCAGCTGAAGGAAACAACATGTAAGAAACTTATCTGCTTCGAGTTGTATAATTTTTTCTACGTGTTTTTCCGAGTTTCTAACTCGTCCTTTTTACTCGCTTTTCAGCTTCTTTGGCGAAAGCCAAGCAAATTGCTGAAGATGCCGGCAATGCTGAAAATCTCCGCCGGGAAAATCTGGAACTTCATAAGGAGCATATGAAGTTACAAAAGGGGATGGAGGCCAGCCAGCTGGCTGTTGGCATTGCCGAGTCCAATGCCTCCAATCAAGCTGCCAAGGACAAGGCGACCATCCGAGATTTGGAGAACGCCTTGACCCTACGCCTCGAGGAGGGATCTGAGATGGACAAAATTCTCGGTAAGTACTTTATCTTTACAGGATTTTCTATGTTTTATATTCTTTCTCTGTTTTTCTCTAACATTTTGGTGTTTTTTTTGAAAACAGGAGATGACCCAGCGCTTACTCGGATTGAGAAAATCCGAGCCTTTGGGAAGGTATTCACCGCAATCAAGGTTGCGGGGATGTTGTTTGTCAACAGATGCCTTCCCTCCAGGACTAGGGAGTTCTCGGAAGTTGAAAAACTTCCGGGAGCTATCGTGGAGGTGGCGGAGTCCAGGAAATCCACCTTGCGCTCTGCGGCACGCGGTGGTGCGCGCATGGCTCTAGGGCTCATGCGCATGCACTACCCATCTGCCAAATCTTGGCGTGTGGCATCCGACATTCTGCAGGGATATACGGAGGCGCGGCGGGCCAGCATCTCTGAAGAAATCAAAGGCCACGCCACCAAGATTGCCTCCATGGTGAACGTCTCCATCTTCTACCCGGAAGAAGCCATCCTAGAAGTTCCCGAGGAATCCAGCAGTGAAGATGACTCGGATGCCTAAAAGAAAGTTCCTGGACCTGGGTAGAGAGATAGGAAATAGGAGCATTACTGATCTTACAATGTAAACTTATAGTAATGCTTCCTATTCTTTTGTATGAACAAGTACTCCGCCTTTTGCAGCAATATTATTTAAGTCTTTTGCAAGTTTTCCGGGTTTTTATTCCTTTATCTTCTAAGTTCTCTGGTTTATATGCTTTAACTGTCCTTAATGTTTGAAATGGCTCGATAGTATTTTAATCTTCATGCCAAGCGACTGGGTGTAACCAATCAGTCTGAACTCGGAAACATGGATCATACTAAAGGCATTTTTACTTACTAGCTTCAGTGACCCAGCATAAAAACAATCAGATAATACTTAAAGAACAGTAAGAATTTTTTTGAATGAAACTCAGGCACGCAGGCACAATCTGAGTTTCCTTAAGCCATTTTAGGCTGAAAATCATTCAGTTTTTTAACGCCGAGCACGCAGGCACAATTCGGGTTAACGTCGAGTATTTTGAAAAATCATTGGAAAATAGATAAGACGAAATTATAAAAATGTAAAAACATAGACGTAAGGATTCCGACAACTTTATTTCATGGTCTCAAAGATGTTTACATAGAAATTGAACTAAGTATAGAAAGGACGTAACTGCTGGATGCCCTAGGGTCTTTTGGTCTCCCCTAGTTCATCATCTATCTTTCTCTTTCTTTTGCGATTCGGCTTTTCAGGATTGTCTTTCGTGTCTCGAATGTCTACAAGATAGTATGATCCATTTTTCATAGCCTTGCTGATGACGAATGGTCCGTCCCAAACTGGGGCCAATTTGTGCTTCCTTTGCTGCACCAATCTTAGCACTAAGTCACCTTCTTTAAAAGAACGATGCCTGATTTTCCGACTATGATAACGTCGTAAACCTTGCTGATAGATGACGGATCTTTGAAGCACAAGTTCTCGTTCTTCTTCTAAGAGATCGACGGCATCCTGTCGTGCGCTTTCGGCATCCGAGTCATCGAAAGCCTGCACTCTTGGGTTATCATGGATCATGTCCGTTGGAAGAACTGCTTCGGCACCATAAACTAGGAAAAACGGGGTTTGCCCTGTTGACCTATTTAGCGTCGTTCAAATGCTACAAAGCACAGAGGGTAATTCTTCTACTCATGCTCCAGCTGCTCTATGAAGAGGAGATTCGAGTCTTGGGCGTATTCCTTGCAGGATTGAGCTGTTCATTCTTTCAACCTGTCCATTGTATTGCGGGTGTGCCACAGATGCAAGATATAGGCGTATTCCCGTTTGTCGGCAATATTTTGCCAGCTCTCCAATGGAGAAATTTGTCCCGTTGTCGGTAATTATACTATGTAGAACGCCGTATCTGATGACTACGTTAATGATGAAATTTCTGGCAGTTACACCGTCAAGCTTTTTGATGGGTTTTGCCTCCACCCACTTGGTATACTTATCTACTGCAACTAGTAGATGTGTAAGTCCGCCTCTTGCAGTTTTGAATGGTCCCATCATATCTAGCCCCAGACCGCAAACGGCCATGTAATAGGGATAGTTTTGAGTGGTTGGGCTGGCATATTCGTCTCCTTGGCGTAATACTGACATCCGGCACATGTATTTACTATGTGTTCGGCATCTGTCTTGGCTGTTAGCCAGAAAAACCATGCACGGAATGCTTTTTTGATTATGCTTTTTGATTGAGCATGATGTCCGCAATCTCCAGCGTGGATTTCTTGCAGGATTTCTCGTCCTTCTTCTCGCGAAATATATCGCAGAAAAATTCCGGTAGTACTGCGTTTATACATGCAGTCATTGATTACCGTGTATCCTTTGCATCGACGTTTTATTTGTCTTTGCAAGACCTCGTCTGCTCCATCCGGGTACTTCTGATCTACTAAGAAGTTTATATATGGAATTTTCCAATCGGGGTTAACGAGCAGGACTTTGATTGGCTCGGAAACGAGAGGATAGTCGACATCTCCACCTTTTATGGATGGTTCGTGCAAATGCTGGACAAACACACCTGGTGGTAGGATTTTCACTCCTTCCGATCCCATGCGGGCTAATGCGTCCGCGTTCCAGTTTTCTTCCCCTTTGACGTGAAGTACTTCAATCCTAGGAAGAAGATTGCAAACTCGTCCACCGTTCTCCGATATTCGGCCATCATGGGGCTTTTGGCGTCCCATGTTTGGTTGAGCTGATGTTGTACCAAATCTGAGTCACCATAGCATAAGATGCGCTTGACACCTATTTCTTTTGCAAAGCTTCGTATTCTGCCACATTATTGCTGGCGTTGAAGTGTATTTGTAATACATACTCCATTGTGTCTCCCTTGGGGGATTTTAGGACTACACCAGTTCCTGCGCCTTTTTTCATCTTGGATCCATCAAAGTGCATAACCCAGTATTCCAACTCTGGCATTGGTGTGTTTTCCATTGCTTCTGTCCAATCAGCGACGAAATCTGCCAATACCTGGGATTTTATTGCCGTCCGGGGTTGGTACTTAATGTCGAACGTGAAGGGAATATGCCCGAGAGGCAATAATAAAATGGTTATTATCTTATTCCTTGTTTATGATGAATGTTTATTTCTCATGCTAGAATTGTATTAACCGGAATCGTTGATACATGTGTGCTTAATAAACAAACAATGGTTCCTAGTAAAGCCTCTCTTTTAACTAGCTCGTTGATTAATATATGATCAAGGTTTCCTGATCATGAACATTGGATGTTATTAATAACGGGGTCATGTCATTAGAAGAATGATGTGATGAACATATACCCAAAGAGAATATAGCAATGCGATCAAGTCATTTAGTCTACATTGTTATATCAAACATACGAAGTAACTTATTCCTTAGACCATGAGATCATGTCAATCGCTGATACCGGAAGAGTGCTTTGATGGCATCAAACGTCACACCGTAACAGGGTGACTATAAAGGTGTCGTTAAGTATTCGGAAAGTATTAGTTGAGGATCATGGATCAAGAGTGGGATTTGTCCATCCAAATGACAGAGAGATATACTCTGGGCCCTCTCGGTGATATCACATCAAAACCGCTTGCAAGCACGTGATATGATCACAAGGATGTTATATCACGGGAACGAGAAAAGAGTACTTGTCGGTAACGAGATTGAACAAGGTATGGTTGATACCAATGATCGAATCTCGGACAAGTAAAATATCGCGAGACAAAGGGAATAGTTCACGGCGTTGTTGGTTCACACGATCACGAGAGTCATCGTTGAATATATAGGAGTCATCACGGATCTCCAGATCCCGCTGTTGATTATTGATCGGAGAGGAGTCTCGATCATGTATATCTTATTCGCGAACCGTAGGGTGACACACTTAAGGTTCGATGACGCGTTTGAGAGGATACGGAATATCGAAGAATATTTTGGGCAGCACCGAAATTGTTTCGGGGAAAATTGAAATAGGTGAAGGGGTTTTTCGTCGAATGGTTGTTAATAGAATTAACAAATGATTCGAGGTGCTATATGCAAAAGTTTGTTAATAGAATTAACAAATGCTGAAATAAAGAAATAAAAAGGTTTTATTTCTTTATTAAAAGAAAACCTTTGGATTTTCCAAGTGGGAAATAATGGGGAAATGAGTGGATGTGAGTGGAGCGTCCACTCACATGATGAGAGGGAAGAGGTGGGGGCACACCCATGGGCTGGCCGCACCCCCCTTGGGCTGCCTCCCCCCTCTCCTATAAAAGGAGGGCGAGAGCTCTCCCTCCTCCACACACTTGCCCACTCCTTTTTCCCTCCACCCGCTGCTCCATTCCGTGGTCTCCGGCTTGGCGAAGCCCTGACCGTGGGATTCTTCTTCACCACCACGCCGTCGTGCTACTGGAGTTTTTCGAGGGATCCTCTACTTCCGCGCCCCGCTGGATCGAGGGAACGGAGGTCGTCATCAACCGTACGTATGACCGATCACGGATGCACCGCCGGATTGCGGTGCCCATCTTCTCGCTATCGGGATCGATGTGAGTACGACTACGCCAACAACGAGATTTGATCTCGTACCACTTTGAGTCTTCGAGGGTATATGTTCTCCTTAACCCTCTCGTTGCCCGTTGCACTTCGTCTCCTAGATTAGATCTTGGCCTTTCGGGTGTCTCTCGCGTAGGAAATTTTTTGTTTTCTATGCAACGACCGCTTCAGTGGTATCAGAGCCGGATCTATGCATAGATGTTTTGTACGGGTAGAACACATAGGTGTATGTGAGCGTTGATGATCATGTTATTGCCTCCTTGAGTATTTTATGATCTTAGTGGCATAGTAGGATGAAGCTGCCCCAGACTAAGTTTACGTGTACTATGTACGCAAGAGTTGTCTCACTTGTGGCTAAGGGGGTGTCCGTTTCTCCTATTATAGTTAAGATCTAATCTACGAAGGGTTGTTAAAAATATGTTTATCAACGTTGTGGTTGATGTTCGTAGGTATGAACGGTTCTATCCTCGAAAGCTCTAAGCCACGTAAAATATGCAAAAATAAATTAGAAGTGTCTAACTAATTTTTGCTGGGCATGTGATGTGATATGGTCAATATTACAAATTTGATTATGAGATGATCTATTTTGTAAATTATTGATATACCGGAAGGTATCCATATGGTTGTCTTCTTATTGATGGACAATCAAGTTTGGGGTACCGTGGTACTTAGTACCACGCCGGTGGAATGATTGAGATCATACCATAATGCACATGATGGAGATCAAGTGCAAGAAGGACCATATCATATCACGTTATCCTTTCATGTGATGTCTGTGATGTTAATCCTTTTTATGCATCTTGTTTTGCTTAGATAACGATGGTAGCATTATAAGATGATCGCTCTCACTTAATATCAAGATAATAATGTGTTCTTCCTTAAGTATGCACCGTTAAGAAAGTTCGTCGTTTCGAGACACCACGTGATGATCGGGTGTGATAGACTCGCATACAACGGGTGTTTTCAAGCCTAGCATGTACAGACATGGCCTTGAAACACACGCAATACTACGGTTCTACTTGGCGAGCCTAGCATGTACAGACATGGCCCCGGAACACGTAAACGAAAGGTAAAGCATGAGTCATATGGATGATATGATGAACATGTCGATGTTCGCCTTTGAAACTACATCATCTCACGTGATGATCAGTTTTGGTGTAGTGAATTTGGTTCGTGTAATCACTAAAGACGACTAAGTGGGATGTTGTTTTTGAGTGGAAGTTCATGGTTTAATTTTGAATTAACTTGAACTTATTTATCATGAACAACAAATCAAAGTGAATTTGCACAACTTGTAGTAGTCATTGGCATCCACATAACTACCTTACACTTAGATTGTTAATTAAGATATAACTGTTATGGTCTGGTAAATACCATTTAAGATTGCTACCGTATTAGTGAAATTTAAAATTGAATCCTATTGTAGATTTTCGGTATTTCCTACCTAACTCCATGTGATTAATGATCGATTGATCTAGAGAGCAACCAATTCCTACTTAGAATCCAAAGTCATGGTTGCTTCCGTATTACTTTATCTTCAAAAGAATGTTTTGTTGATCAAAGTGATTTAGGAACTGAAAAGAATTGTTTTCAGAAACAATCAAGTGAAAGATATATTGATATCTAGAAACTTATTTAGCGTGACAATGTATGCTTATATTATTTGAATATATGCAATGATTGAAGACGCTAGGCGTTTGAATATTCCAAGAAGTTGGGCGCTAAAAATTATCCTCTAAATCCCTTCCTTCGATCTATAGTAGCTTAATCATAAAATTGTTATGATGGGATGGATTAGAAGTATGGGTAAAGTAGTTTACCTTACTTGGAAATTGCTAATAGTGGAATCTAGAAGAATGCTATTAATATGGTGATATTAGTAGAACAATCAAACTCAAAGTATGACTCAATGGGTGATAGTATATGACTAACACGCCAAAGAAAATGAGCTAGTAAGACTAGCATTGTTTGATGTTGAATGATTCTTCTATAAAGGAAAGGGAATATTGAAAATAGAATTACAAAAAGATATATGGCAGAAAAAGAAGATAACTGGAAAGTCCAGCTCGGGAGTATATGCTTGATATACAAGTTATAGATGTATTACTAGTTAACAAAGTATTTTTGGGTATTTTGATACCACATTGGTTGGTATGAGTTGTCATACAAAGCAACGCAATGCAAGAAATACAAGGGCCTAAAAGGAACTAGTAATAGATGTGGAATCGATTATGACAAGAACATAAATAAAGTGTTATTGTGTTCATTGTAGTATCAAACCAAACATTCAAGATTTATTTTAAGAACTTAATAAGTTGTTATTTTGTTCTAGTCTTTTGTGAGAACAAATGAGATTGTTCAAACGATGACCATATTCCATAATTGATGGATATGTTAATATAAATCATGTTGGTAAAGTAAACATCTATAAGACTGAATGCTAAATGTTGCAAGATGTAAAAGATTTTCACTTAAATTGTGACACCACCATTTTAGTTCATATCGGAAAGGAAAACATGAAGGAACTCCATATTGATGGACTTCTGGAGTCATTTTGTTTGAATAAATTGACGCTTGTGAGACCTCTTCCAAAAGATGATTAGAATTCCGTTCATAGGCCAAAGTAGAATGGACGACTAATTTAGTGGAGATTATACATATTGATGTATATAGTCCATTATGTGTAGTCATGTATGGTGGGTTAATTTTTCCTTCATAAAATTTTGTCGATGATTTAAGTAGATATGTGAGTATATCTATTTAAAGGGAACGGAGTTTGACATTTTGAATTGGTTCAAAAGGTTGTTAATATGAAGTTAAAATCTATGTAACAAGATAATCAAGTATTTATGATTGGATCATAAACAATAAAGTTTGAGTTACAAGTTTAGCAAAACATCTGAGAAGTTGCAGAATTGTTCTACAACTTATACTTCTCGAATGCCCCACATTAGATTGGAGTATTCAAAAGACAAAATCAAATCTTGTTTGACATGGTAAGATTAATAAAATTGCCATTATAATTTTGTAGTTTATACATTAAGGACAACCGCTTTTACACTGAAAAGAGCACCATCATGATCCGTTGAAATTGACAACATATAAGATATGGTTTGGGTAGTGACCCGAATTGTCATTTTTCTTAAGTTTTGGTATGCATAGCATGTGTAAAATGTTTACAACCAAAATAGGATAAATATATGTTTATAAGGTTATCCCAAATAAAACATTGGGTATTTCTCCTATCACCGAACCAAAAGACAAATGTTGTTTGTCAGATAGGGTTGATTTCTCGATAAAGTAGTTCTTGCGAAACAAGTGAGTGGGAGCACAGAACAACCTCAACGAGATTAGAGAATCTTCGTTATCATGTCAAGAGTAGCGCAGCACTGGAAGTTGTTCCGGGGTTTACTATTTTGACTAAGTAGAAGACACTACAAATGTTGTAGATACTTCAAATGAGTTTGCGAACTGTACCACAAAAATCCTAAAACTTTGTACTTAGACCAACTTGTGGTTTAAGAGTAAAGTGTTGTTTTGACAACAAAAGGACATGGACCTTATAAAGGAAGCAAATGATGGGCCCTGACTTTGTAAAATTGACTATGAGTCATTATATCCGTCATAGTATCCTTGTATGAATATCAAGTATGTGACTTGGTAGTCCTTTCGATAGGCATGATGCCTAACGATAGCAAAAGGGTATATATAGCGACAAATACATGGATTTTACATCTTTTGAAAGTTGTACTTATCGAAAAGTTGTTTTCGACGAAGTTCAAAGAGTTGACTACTACAAGATTTTGATCTTCCGTAGTGATGTTTTAGTCTTTGCGGATAGTTCTAGCAAAAAGTTACATATTATGATATGGCAGTTGAATAACAAAACCAACTCTCCTCTCGAAGAAATTTGATCAAGGATGTGTACTTGACACAGTCTGAGAGTTTTGTAAAATTCAAAATGTTGCTAGAAAGGTATGCACACTTCAATGGTTGAAGTGAGCATAGCGAAGTTGAAATCTTTAGCTTCATGAAGTTATCAAAAGAGTTTGATTCCATCATGAATGATAAAAATGCTTGTAGAGTTACAAGAAATTAAGTGGGAGCGCTATGACATATTGCCAATACTTTATGTAGATGACATATGGTTGATTGGAAAATATGTATTTTAAATTAACACGGTTAAGATTTTCATATTGATGAAAGGCTTAGAAGATATTGGGCATTGATATCTATAAAAGATGGATTAAAGCACATGATATGATTGAAGCCAAATTACATAGATGAAATATTGAAGTAAGTCAATATCCAAATCACAAGAAGGAGTTCTTGTCACATGGAAAATAATTGAGCAAGATTCAAGTGTTTTGACACATGATGAGCATCATTGAACTTGAGATTTCTAAGTCATGTTTCCATGCTATGTACACAACCAGATGAGTCGTATGCTATAAAATGTTATAGCAGGATAATTCATATGATGATTAGACAATAGTGGGAGAGATCCTTGTGTCATTTTAGAAATGCTAAGGATATGTTTTCCTATGTAGCAATGACAAAATATTAGTTGTAATATGTTACACTAATAGTCTTGTCATTTATTCAGGTAATTTTATCTCAATTAAAATACGTGATGAAGGGTAGCACAATAGGCTGGAAGAAAGTTCCATGCTGGATTTGAAAGAGTTTCAAAATTAAAATATTGTGGCAGATACTACAACAAAGGCTAAAGTATATCGTTGTGTTGACAACTGATAATAAACGTATTTTATGTCAAGGAGTTCTTTATTGAACTTGGTGAATTTCCAAGAATACTGAAACTATGAAGCTACATTTTCACAATGTTAGTAACATCAGTTTAAGCTGAGGAATTAAGGTATCACCGGAACTTGGTGAATTTCCAAGAATGCTAACACTATGAAGCTACATTTTCACAACGTTAGTGACATCAGTTTAAGCTGAGAAATTAAGTTTTCACCGATTGACCATATATATACAAAGCCATCTCATTAGAGAATGAGTGATGCGTGTAGACGCAAAGAACATGCAAATACAATAGGACCTGAACAGTTCAGATCTTTTTGATAATGTTTACCACATGCGAAGCATGGTAATAACACTGGTACGTCATATGAGCTAAGTGCTTACAGACTAGATTATTGACTCTAGTACAAGTGGGAGACTGAAGGGAATATGCCCGAGAGGCAATAATAAAATGGTTATTATATTATTCCTTATTTATGATGAATCTTTATTTCTCATGCTAGAATTGTATTAACCGGAAACATTGATACATGTGTGCTTAATAAACAAACAATGGTTCCTAGTAAAGCCTCTCTTTTAACTAGCTCGTTGATTAATATATGATCAAGGTTTCCTGATCATGAACATTGGATGTTATTAATAACGTGGCCATGTCATTAGAAGAATGATGTGATGAACATATACCCAAAGAGAATATAGCAATGCGATCAAGTCATTTAGTTTACATTGTTATATCAAACATACGAAGTAACTTATTCCTTAGACCATGAGATCATGTCAATCGCTGATACCGGAAGAGTGCTTTGATGGCATCAAACGTCACACCGTAACAGGGTGACTATAAAGGTGTCGTTAAGTATTCGGAAAGTATTAGTTGAGGATCATGGATCAAGTGTGGGATTTGTCCATCCAAATGACGGAGAGATATACTCTGGGCCCTCTCGGTGATATCACATCGAAACCGCTTGCAAGCACGTGGTATGATCACAAGGATGTTATATCACGGGAACGAGAAAAGAGTACTTGTCGGTAACGAGATTGAACAAGGTATGGTTGATACCAATGATCGAATCTCGGACAAGTAAAATATCGCGAGACAAAGGGAATAGTTCACGGCGTTGTTGGTTCACACGATCACGAGAGTCATCGTTGAATATATAGGAGTCATCACGGATCTCCAGATCCCGCTGTTGATTATTGATCGGAGAGGAGTCTCGATCATGTCTATCTTATTCGCGAACCGTAGGGTGACACACTTAAGGTTCGATGACGCGTTTGAGAGGATACGGAATATCGAAGAATATTTTGGGCAGCACCGAAATTGTTTCGGGAAAAATTGAAATAGTTCAAGGGGTTTTTCGTCGAATGGTTGTTAATAGAATTAACAAATGATTCGAGGTGCTATATGCAAAAGTTTTTTAATAGAATTAACAAATGCTGAAATAAAGAAATAAAAAAGGTTTTATTTATTTATTAAAAGAAAACCTTTGGATTTTCCAAGTGGGAAATAACGGGGAAATGAGTGGATGTGAGTGGAGTGTCCACTCACATGATGAGGGAAGAGGTGGGGGCACACCCATGGGCTGGCCGCACCCCCCTTGGGCTGCCTCCCCCCTCTCCTATAAAAGAAGGATGAGAGCTCTCCCTCCTCCACACACTTGCCCACTCCCATTTCCCTCCACCCGCTGCTCCATTCCATGGTCTCCGGCTTGGCGAAGGCCTGACCGTGGGATTCTTCTTCACCACCATGCCGTCGTGCTGCTGGAGTTTTCCGAGGGATCCTCTACTTCCGTGCCCCGCTGGATCGAGGGAACGGAGGTCGTCATCAACCGTACGTGTGCCCGGTCACAGATGCACCGCCGGATTGCGGTGCCCATCTTCTCGCTATCGGGGTCGGTGTGAGTACGACTACACCAACAACGAGATTTGATCTCGTACTACTTTGAGTCTTCGAGGGTATGTGTTCTCCTTAACCCTCTCGTTGCCCGTTGCACTTCGTCTCCTAGATTAGATCTTGGCCTTTCGGGTGTCTCTCGCGTAGGAAATTTTTTGTTTTCTATGCAACGATCCCTTCAGAACGCAGCCAACTCGATGCCCCATTTGGCTACTCGGCCTGTTGTGTCTGAATTGTTGATTATATCCCCTAGTGGTGCTTTGCATACCACTGTTATGGAATGTCCTTGGAAATAATGACGAAATTTTTGAGATGCGAAACGCCATATGCCAGTTTTTGATATTGTGGGTACCTCTGTTTGGACTCGGAAAAGACTTCACTTACATAATACACCGGATGCTGATCTGGTATGCTTTGCTCGTCTTTCCGCCTTTCCACAACTTTATTGCGTTGATAACCCTGTTTGTTGCTGTGAGGTACAATAACATGGGTTCTTCATCTTTTGGGGATGCCAAAATCGGGGCTTTCATCAAGGTTTCTTTTAACTGGGTTAATGCTGCATCTGCCTCTTCTGTCCACACAAATTTGTCGGATTTCTTCAACAATTTGTATAATGGCTGAGCTTTGTCTCCTAGCCGGTTAATAAACCTGCTGACGGCAGCTGCAGAACCCGTCAATCTTTGTACATCTTTTACGCATGTAGGCCTTGAGATGTTTAGGATTGCCTTGATCTTTTCCGGTTTTACTTCTATTCCTCTGTGAGAAACGATGGAACCCAGAAGTTTTCATGAGGGGACCCCGAATACGCACTTCAATGGATTAAAATTCATCTTATAAGTGCGCAAATTTTCGAAGTTTTCTCGCAAATCTTCAAGGAGTGTGTCCTTTTTCTTGGATACGACGGCAATGTCGTCCACGTAAACGTGAACATTTTTGCCAATCTGACTATGCAAACATTGTTGCATGCAACGCTTGAAAGTCGCACCTGCGTTCTTCAGGCCAAAAGGCATGGTTATGTAATAGTACGTTCCATACGGGGTTATTAAGGAGGTTTTTATTTGGTCTTATTCCTTCATACGTATTTGATGGTACCCGGAATAAGCGTCCAAAAAGCATAAAAGCTTAGAGCCAGCAGTGGCGTCTATTATTTGATCGATTCGCGGTAACGCAAATCTATCTTTTGGACACAATTTGTTCAGGCCGGTGTAATCTATACACATCCTAAGGACAGTACTATCTTTCTTTGGGACTAATGCTGGATTTGCAGACCACTCAGTATGTATAACTTCCCGGATAAAATCAGCTACCAATAGCAGATAATTTCCTTGCCAATAGCCTTCCGTCTTCTTCCGTCAAATCGACGGAGACCTTGTTTGACGGGTTTAGATCATGGAATCACCTTGAGTTGGTGCTCAGCAAGTTCCCTGGGTACGCTTGGCATGTCCACTGGACACCATGCGAAAATGTCCCGGTTCTCACGGAGGAACTTGATGAGCTCGCTTTCCTATTTGTCGGTCATCCCAGTTCCTACTACGACAAACTTTGTCGGATCTTTAGGATCTAGGATAACCTGTCTTGTATTCTCGGAAGCTTTCAAGCTGTCTGCCGACTTCCGGCTTTCTTTTCCTGCCGGCATTTCTGTCGGCGATACTTCTTTTGCCAGCTCCTTCGGTTCTTCCTTTGCTATCACTTTTTCTGCGCAAAGGACTTTTTCTTTTTCCAGCTCGTTCGCCAATTTGAAGTCTCCCTTTATGGTGATTATTCCTCCTTTTGGCCCTGGCATCTTCAGCTTGTTATAGATATAACACGATCTTGCCATGAACTTGGCGAAAACTGGACGTCCGAGTATTGCGTGATACACGCTTTTGAACGGCACAACCTCGAAGGATACTTTTTCCTGACGAAAATGTTCTTTCTCTCCGAAGGTTACATCTAGGGAAATTTCTCCTAGGGATCGTGCTTTCCTGCCAGGGACGATGCCGTGAAAACGTATGTTGCTATGATTGAGCTGGGTCTCGGAGATTCGCAGATGCTTTAGTGTATCCAGGTACATTATGTTAATGCTGGATCCTCCATCCATCAGCACTCTAGCCTACTGTTTTGAACAATAGGACTTACAACTAGAGCTTGCATGCCGGGTTCTGGGATGTTTCTGGGATGATCAGACTGATCCCAGGTAATTGGTGTATTTGAGTACTTCAAGAATTTCGGGGTTGCTGGGACAACCGCGTTTATTTCTCTAAGTGTTCTTTTTGCCACCTTTGCTGAGGGAGTTGCCAGGAAATTTAGGTTTCATTCTCCGTCAACTCTCGGAAACTTAGGCTCGCCTTTTCGCTGTTGTTCCTGGATTTTTCATCAGTGTCCGCGTCACTGTCTTCTTTTTCAGCTTCTGGCTTTTGCTTGGAAAATTTCCTTTTGGAACTCTTCCCTTTGCTTCCGGATCCTGCACTGCCTTTCATATGTTTGTTGAGCCGGCATTGTGCGTTAGTATGGGTGGGTTTCCCAAATTGCAAATGGTGAACACAGTTTTCCGACTTGATTTTTTCCCACTCTTCCTTGGTATAGTTGATCGGTTCTGTGCTGCATCTTTTCCATTTGCTCCCGTTTTCTCTTCCAAAGGCTATGTTAACTTCTTTGTATTTTTGTTGTGCTTCTGGAGTTGCTTTTTTTCTCAGGGTGAGGGATCTTTTTGGCTTGAATAAAAGTGTCAATATTGCTGCCTCTCGCTCTGATATCATCTTCGGCCGCTGCGTACTCATTTGTGGTTGTAAGCATGGATCCGAGATCTTTGTGCTTTTTGGAACCGATCATGAACGGTACGAGTCTGGGTTTTAAGCCATTGACGAAAGCATGCATTGCTTGTACGTCAGTTACTCTAGAGCAGCTATATTTCATTGCAGTCCACCTTGAGATAAAGTCCACGTATGGCTCATCTTCAAACTGGGTGCGGCGATTTAGCTGGTTGATGTTGTTGGGGCGTTTGTAGGTTCTCGAAAGTGCCGAGTAAAGACTCTAGCCATATCATCCCAGCTGTCGACAGTGCTGGTGAAGCCTGTTGATCCAATCTCTAGCTCTATCCAGTAACATAAGGGGGAGGAATTTTACTGCCTCTAGGTCTGTCCCATTGTTAATCTGGATGGATGTGTAATAGTCTGAGAGCCAGGTATCCGGGTTTGTACTACCAGTATATTTTTTATATGTTGGACCAACTTTGGCGAAGCCAGAATGTAGAGTTATTCTTCGGATCCTATCAGTGAAGCACTTAGGTCCGAAGTATAGATCGTCTCTTTCCGCTCTATCAATGTGTGTGGAGTATCTACCGGCTGAATGGACAGAAGGGGATATGCTCCTTTCTTTTCCATTGTTGCGCGAACGCGCTTTTCCGGGATTGTCTCTATTTCCTCCGTTATCGTGCCCTTTGGGATAAGGTGGAGTTCTACTCCTGTGTCTTTCCTTATTCCTGGGGGGGCATACGTGATCTCTCACGCCTATGAGGAATGTCATGTCTTCTGGCTTTTTCAGCAGGGCGTCTCGGAGGCGGCATTGCTTTTCCGTCCTTCCGGTTTTGTTCTTCCCGATCTCGGGGATTAATTCCATCTTTCGGCCGATGGGATCCGGTTCTGGACGCTGCATCCTTGTTATCGGGTTTTTTATTTTCTTTCTCGGATCTGACTTCCTCTCTTTCGAATTATTCGAATCTCCATGTTCTTTAGGTCCACGTGCTCCAGCGGCGCATGTAGCTGTTTTGCATATGGCCGAGTCGTCATGCAACTTCCCTGATCGTGATTTCCCTCGCTGTTGCTGTTGCAATGCCTTTCCTAGGAAAGCATACACCCCTTGAAGTTTTTCTCCATTGGAGTACGTATCGTTGTTGAGGATGGCGAACGCGGCTTCCGCGTTTTCTACTGCTGTTTTGTATATAGGTTCGCCCCTGGCATCTGTGCCATTCACTTGCTTTTGCCAGTCCGGGTTTTGAAACCGTTCCTTTGGCGGCAATACTTGTGGTCTTGCGATTCCGCGTAACCGTGTGGGTTTAATTCCAGATATATTCCTTCTCTCGTACTCCTCTATTTCTTCCTGCTTTAACTTAATGTCAGCTTGGGTTTTTTGGAGATGTTCCCGAGTCCGGAATAGATGTTGTTGTTGCCTTTGGAGAGCTTGTCTCCTGGCTTCCAGCACTTCAGGGGGTTCGTGTGGTCCCACTAGTGTTTGAAGTAGATCTTGTTCGTCTTGTTCAGACATTAGGGGAACTGAGATTTCCTTCGTTTTCTTCTCCGTAGGTTTAACTCCACTTCCTCCTCCTACTTCCAGATTTTCGTTGGCTGGATCAACCAGTTTTTTCTTCCGGAGCTTGTACTGGAGTTTCTTGGAAGCTTTGTGCTTTTTCTTGGAAGAGTTTTTTTTTACCAGGTTCATCCTCTGTCAATTCTTTGACATCAGGGTATATTGGAGTGGTTTCCCCCTCTTCTCTTTCTTCTTCTTGCGGAGGTGTTCTAGGGCTTTCCTGACTATCGGCATCTGTGTTTTCAGCCGGTTTTGCCATTAGTACTTCATGGAATCCCTCTTGAAGAGATTTAACTTTTCTTTCAAAAGCATCCTCATCTTCATCTTCGGAATCGAAATCATCTGATCCGGGTTCTGATTCCAATCTCGCCTCAATGGCGGCTAATACGGAGTCAGCTTCTGAGTTCGTCGCCATATTGACGGATGTCGGATCTTCCACCTCTACTGTGGGATTGTTGTTTTATGCCTCTTCCACGGGGTTGTTTTCGTCCGTGTTTTCAGCGATCTCGGATTGCACCATACCGATAAAGTGCGATTCCGCATGATATCGGCGATCTGAGAAAAATCCGGCGTCATAGTCTTCTTCGACTGGGTATAGGGCGGGTGGGATAAATTTTCTTCCACCACAGAATCCCATTGCATGTGAAGTTAATCCGATAAAGATGTTTGCAGATCCGATCGGTAGAATGCAGACACTTACCAGATGATTCCGTGCTGGCATGTACCATCCGTTGTCGAGGAAGCGCCCGACGTCGTTGTCGAATTCCAAGCTTCCGACAGTTATGGTACTGCCAATTCCGCCGAGTATCCCCGATTGAAACGTAACGCCTGACGTCGCTGGCCCCACGGTGGGCGCCAACTATCAAGACATCATAGTAGAATTCATAGACGGGGGTGCCATGAGACTATCGGTAGAGAAGTGGGGGGACGTGATTGTATGACGAACAATGACACCAAGGTTTTACCCAGGTTCGGTACGTCGCAACTAGGCGGCGTTCCTACTCCTGCAATCTCACTAAATCAGGGCTGAAGCCTGAAGTATACAGAGTACAATGTGAGTTAGGTTTAGCTACTCGACAAGGATCGACCTCTCGCGAGTTAGCCTCTAGCTTATTGTCTATCTTTCTTATCTCCCCTCCGGCTTTATATAATAACCGGATTAGGGCTTACAGAATAGGAAACCTAGAAGACTACGGTATGTCCTAACTTGGAAGGCAAGGAATCCGCCTTCTACTCCAAGCTGTACCACATGGGCCGTGGTCCGGGTTCTTCTAGAATCCGGCTTCCGCGCGTCTTCTTACTAGGCTGCCCAATGGACCGTAATCCATTACCATTTAGGCCACCCTGGTAATCCGACACTTTAGAGCACCATCTGATATACCCCTAATGGGTATATATCCGACAGAGATGGCGGTGGAGTCGAAGGAGATGGTTTCCGGGGGCACTTCCCCGTCCCGGCAGGGTGCCAGAACAGAGATCTGTCCCCCGAAACTTCTCAGCAGCGGCGGCGGAGCTACGGATGTATTTTGCTGAAAAGATCGATTCTCCTAGCGTTTATGCATCGGGGAGTATATATGGGAGAAAGGACGATGGCAGGAGGTGGCCAGGGGGCCCACACCACTAGGTGGCACGGCCAGGGGGGACCCGCGCCACCCCAAGGTGTGGCCACCCTCCGGGGCTCTTCGGGACTTCTGGAAGCTTCCGGGACTTTTAGGACTTCTGGCTTTCAAATTTTCCAATTCCGAGGATATTTCCAGAACAACTTTTCTGAAACTAAAAACAGCAAAAAACAGGGAACCGGCTCTGTGGCATCTTGTTAATAGGTTAGTCCCGGAAAACGTGTAAAGATGACATAAAGTGTAAGGAAAACATGTGTGAAACAACATGGAACATCAGAAATTAGGGATACGTTTATGACGTATTAATGGGGGAAAACTTGCCTAATAGGTGGGGAACCATTGGGGAAGAAGACCCCTTATATAGGCCCCCCAACTCAGCCTGTTGGGGGCATTATGGGCGTCCCCGGCCTCCAGGTCGGCCACCTAACAAACTCGCCCAGCCTGGAGCCCGGCCTGGGCTGTCCTGTGTGCGTTTCCCGGAAAACACCTTCACTAAAACCGCGATATCTTTTGCATCCGGACTCCGTTTTCGATGATCTTGGGCTCGTTGAAATCACAAGAACGAGAACTAAAAGATTATGAAAAGAAATATCATAGTACATAATTGGAGGATAAAACCAAATGCTGAAAGGTTTGACCTCTCTATAAAGGAACAATCGGTTAAATCTCCAATATAAAAAAACGCAATAAGTTTTTCACGCGGAACCCGTTTTTGATGAACTTGAGCTTGTATTGAAACACATGACAAGCGCCAAAACCACACATGGACAAAACACAAATAAGAAACAAGAAAGATGATGCCAAGTATGCAAAGGTTTGAGCTCTCTCCAAGTGATGCGATCAAGTTGCTAATATGAGAGCCCCTCTTGATAGTACGGTTATCTATCCTATAACCCGGTATCCCTCCTAATGCTATGAGACCGGTAAAATAGAAAACCACTTAAGATCATACCTTTTCCTTGAGCATTCCACTTGAGTTAGATGATGAAGATCTTGACCTCCTCAAGATGGAACATCTTTCTTGATTTTGCTTTGCTCGGTGAAGACACAAAGACTGCTCCCCCATACGCCACTATGGGAGAGGCTCTTTTAAGTACATCTTTACTTGGAAATTATCTCCAAAAGAGTGGCAAGCTTCAAGCATGTGATCTCTTTAATATGCTCTCCTTGAACTTGCACTTCTCGAACTCGATGACGACCACAACTTGACGTCATCCACCATGGACTATATGAAATCAGCCCATGGAAAGATACCTAAACCCACATAGATATACCACACACACATATAATGGGTTAGAACACAAAACTATATGAACAATTACTTATCATACCATGATCCCACATGGTACATATTCTTGCTTTGTGAGTTGATCAATATTAACCATCGCTTAACACTTTGCCTTGATCAACCCTGTATCTTTTCTTATCCCTTCGTAATAATGATGTCTTGAAGGTAAATATGAATGTTCACACAATATTCTTCTTCAAGACATACTTGCAATATTCTCAACTCTCTCATGACCAAACTTAGGATATTCACATGAATAGCACCTTGGTCACCACTTGATCATATTGGATCCAACACATGGACATCAAGCATTGCCTATGGAAAAACTCTGCAAGTATAGCTCAATGCAACCATGAGTCCATAATGATTGTCATCAATTGCCAAAACCACACATGGGGGCACCATGGTCTTTCAGAAGAAACCAAGAACGAACTTTGAGTGCTTACCTGACTATTGTCAGTCGAATAAACACTCGGGGACTACTGACGTGGGGATGATTCCTAGACCTATCGGTTGAGGCTACCTGGTCCAAAGCCCAAGACCTAGACCCAAAGAGAGGTGCTATCCTGTGTTACTAGAAGACCCAACAAAAGCCCACTCGCAAGACTTCCGCAAGACTTGCGGGTCAAGAAGGAAACTCCTACCGACCTAGAAATAGGGTTTGTAACCCCCCCGGACACGGTTTGAGACCTAGCCGCTAGGAGAACCACCGAGGGGGGGATCCAATCTACTTTCACCACCATAGCCTTGAGCTCGAGATCATACTCTCGACTTGAGCACCCCCAATTGTAACCCATCTACTGATAATACCGATCGAAAGAGCAGGAGAAAGGGTTTTACCTCTACGAGGGCACCGAACCTGGGTAAATCGTGCCTCCCTGTTAGCCGACGATTGTCACCAGCGCCTTTACGTTCTCTTAATCGAAACCGTACTGGATCATCCGAGCGACTTGTTGAGATGACTAATCGACAACTAGGTTGGTAATATCAGTACATGTTGAGTAACTTCATCTGTAGTAGATTGATAACTTTATCAGTACTAGGGTGATAACTGTTACAATTAGAGTAAGTTAACTAATTTAATTTCGTGGCGGACAACTATATCATGACCACAGGTAACTCCGCCAGTACTGAGTGGATAACTCCATCAACGGTGTATGGATAACTTTATTTATACTAGGTTGATAAATTTATCAGTAGAGTGTGGGTAACTCCTTTAGTATTAGGTTGGTAACTTTGTCGGTACGACGTAGGTGACTCCATCAGTTTAGGATTGATAAATACCCCCTCTGTATCACAATATAAGATGTTTTAAGATTTCCTAGACAAAACGAATCTATACATGCCGCGTGCGGGAGTAGCGCCATTTTTTGAGAGACAACCACACATACACACTTCATTCAACCCAGAACAAATTACAAGCACAATACATGCGGAAATCATCTGAGTAAACAAAAAATAGGGAACATGTCCAAGAGTTAAGCAGAAAAAACCCAATCAAAGAACCCAAAGGACCACATGGACTCTGCCAACTCTATCGAGCACCAGCGACGGAGACGATATCACAGACAAACAATCATTGTGTCATCGCATCAAGGAGATAAGGATTGAGTTATATGCGCCCTACGAGATCTGCGACGCGGTTCCGGTTGTAGGAGCGACGTGGCCTCGACGACGCATCCTCCCCGGACATCGATACCGCCGCCCTTTCTCGTCCTGGGCATGCCACCAATGGCGCCTACCGCCACGGAGAAGGCCACCGCACTCAACCTATGATTCTAGTACCGCATCCACGCCCAGCGCGGTCAGGAAAGTCGCACCCTGCTACCTCTTCTCCTATCACGCGCTACTCCCGCACGCGGCTGCCCGATGCTTCCCAGACCCTTGAATGATGCCACCGACGGGACCGTATGGATGCAATGGTGAGGTCGGCCTCGCATCATCGCCTCCAAAACGAATCACCACCGTGCATCCGCGCCCTGCTCTGAACTCCTGCACATGCCTACATGTACTCGCGTGCGCCATACTAGCTTATTCTTACCCATTGTAAAATATTGAAGGTCTGCGACATATACTACAACGACAGAGCTGATACAAGTGGGGGTGATTCCCAGATTGATCAAGACATCGGAATTGGTAGCCTTCCTTGTCAATTCCATCTTGGCTATTTCTATTTAATCTAAACTACTTATAAAAGAGCAAACTTCGTAGATACAATAAATCTCAGCCATCAAACATGATCGATCAAACGGTTTACATCGCTCCAATGTTGAGCTCGTCAAGTTGAATAAATAACGCACCGTTGCCACCCCTGATTCGTGTTTTTTTGTCCGTACCGTTTCGTGGCTGTTTTCTTTTTTGTTTTCCGTCTACTATGTTGTTTGGCCGCTGCCAGCCGCCGTACGCTCGAAGTTCTTCCCGAGGTACCCTTACACACAAATTATTTGAAACGCACAAATTATTTGAATGGAGCGAGGACAACCGCGACCACACCGGCCTGATGGCGTCTGAACCAAGCGGCGACCACGCAGCCGCGACGGCTGCTGCGGAGGCGCCAGAACCAAGGTGTAGTACGCTGCAAGTTGCTGGGAGGGTGGGGCGCAGCCCATCTGCGCGGCAGCCTGCCAGCGGGAGCAGATTGTGAAGGCTACATGTCATGTTCCTCGCGGCTGCGCCATGCACGATCCCGCGCCGTGTAGCTCCGCCGGCGGCGACCTTCCTCACTACCTGACATAACCTTGCACTGCGGCCGATTAATCTTTGGTTTGTCTCTCTTCCTTGCACTTTGTTCTTCAATCATGGCGATGCACATCCTTTCCCATGTTTCTGAAGCTCGAATGTTTCAGCATCGAATCAGACTATTGATGGGCAGCTTGTGTGCTCTCCTCTGTTCGTTGGCGTTAATTCGTTTTGCCTTCGCCCCTCGAGAGTCCCCAAATCCAATGGTGCGCTGATCTTGCTCTTCAAAAGAATTCACCTTGTCTAGGTATTGAGGTAGTGCTGCACTTTTTGTTCCAAGAAACAAGCATATTCTTGCATGCAGTTCTATGAAGTTCTGGTTATTTGATGCAAAACATATTATTGTAGCTGGTAGAATTATGTGTGTGTATTTTCTGAACCACGGAATATGCAGACATGCAGCCAAGTCTATTTAGTGTGTCAAATCAAGCTTGTCAACCATGCCGCTTGCTAATCTATTTGTAGTGTGTCAAAACAAGCTTGTCGACCATGCTACTTTAAGTGGAAAATTTGAGAGATAATTACAGTCGGACTTATAGCTGCCTGTTGTGACCGGTATATATTTTCAATCACAATGTACTGTGGCAGGAAGTAAAGGCAGAGGCCATGGCTATCGACATTTATTAGAGGATGTGACCAAAAGCTTTCGCGGCAGCCATAGCCGCGCTAAAGGGCAGCAGCACATCAAGTCTTTTGTCGCTACCAGCAGTACAACCTCGAACCCAAGGTCGTTGCTTGTCATGGTACAAATTGATTAGCTTCAGCCTTCAAGTACGCTAGGTGCTCGACCAGGTACTAGACTTTCTATATGGTCTCTTTGGCATCTGATATTGAATTAGTAGATGTGAGTATGTGACTGTGTTCCCCAATTGTTTCTTATACGTTATGGATAGTCTTAGGGACCCTTCTATTTTTATCATTATATAATAATATTCAATGGACATATGATATGTACTTAGATTACACTTGCAAATTTTTCGTGATCGAAGATTGGATTTGTGCTCTTACAATGAATATTACAAGAAACTAGTTGAATGCCCGTGCGTTGCTACGGACATATTCGTAAAAATATATCAATCGTCATGTGTTGTTTCACAAATGACTTCTTGTCTACCCCACTTTGCAAGAGAATGTTGTGTATTCCTCATCGTCTACAAACCTTCCCGGGGGCTACTGTCGGGATACGCTAAACAGGGTATCATCCGGCGTTGGGATAATGCCGGTCTAGAGGGACGGCCCAAAGGCATGAAGATGCAAGGCTTAGCTGGGACGGCCCAGAAGACTGAAGCACGGAAGTAGGATTATCGCGGCCATCTGGATGACGGTCCATGTGCGTTCCGGCTTGGGACAGAAGGCTTAAACTGTAGCCCTCCAGGATAGGTTTAGTCATTGTAGGGCTAGGATTCTCTCTCTATACGTTCCATCCGGATGTCTAAATAAAGCCGGATGAGGGAAACCCTAAGGGGACACGCTCATGAGTTCACGTAGCCCTCTCAGTTGTACTTAAGGCTATAGTGGAAGTTGCAGGACGTAGGGCGTTGCCGTTGAAGCGCCTAAACCTGCGTAAAACCCCGGTGTCTCTTCTGTTCGTTGGCAACTCCCCCACGTTCGTTCCACGATATCTACCACCGGCCTTATGGCACCCCACTCCATAAACCCGAGCCTCATAACTCGACATCCTCCTCTACCCCGCTCCACCGTTGCAACTCCCACTCAAAATAGAAAATCTGAATAATTGAACATTCAACCCATTTGAATTTTCTAGATTCCAAAAAACGCCATATTGTGCATTTAATTACATTTAAGTCAAGTTGATACTCACCCCCTTTATAAAAATATAAACACACATATCTTTCAAAGCTAAATCTTTATCTTGATGACATATACACTGTTTATAGAGGACGATAAGGGGCAATGCTACCTTACGGTTGACCTATGGAAAGGTTCAAAATTCCGACATGTTTTTTTCATTTATGATAACTCACAGTTTCCTTTTTCCCTAATCTCTTAGAAATATCATGGTCAAAGAATTAGCATGTGTTAGACAGAAAAGGAATGAGAAAAAACGAATGGAAAAGAAAGGAAAGAGAGACCAGAGAAAATGTTGCATGTTGGTGGGCCCCACCTTTTGTTTTGCATGCATGTGAAATCAGTAGAGAACCCCCGCGTGGTCAGAATGCACCGGCCCACCGGTCAGTCTTCCTGTAAGTTCTATATATCCAAGGATTGTTCACCTTTTTGCTGTCCAATATTGATATTAACTTGTGTGTGCTTTGATTGGTGAACACATCACTGTATAGAGGAACTGTCACACGCACACCCAAACATAAATTCCACATAGGAACGAAGGAAGTAAAGCACATTCAATAGGGATCTGGTATGTTCAATCGTAAGTGAAATTGGCCAGAAAGGAGAGACTATCATTTCCAAACTAAATAAAACATACCGTTACGTGTGCAACTCCCGTATTTTTCGACAAATCTGGCCCAATTTAATCCACGTATGGCCATTCCAAATACTAATTTGAGATCTGTCTCCTATAATTGTCACCACAGCTAATTTCATTTAACTTGTTCAGTTCCGTTCCAATGCCAAACAAATTCCAAATTGACTCCTATCGTCAGCGCCACAGCTAATACCCCTGAAATTGTCCCTATCTACTTCCATGTTACCACATAGTTGAGCTATCCTAGAATCACATCTTTCCTTGGATCTCATGTAATCTTTTCATTATTCCAATCATCGTTGCACTCTGGGACTTCTCCAATCTTTTCTACTCCAGGAAATGACATGCACTCTAGAACTGAAATCACAACAACAATAACAACGAATGTCATAATATACACATAGGAGAGTCTCTTGTCTAAGAGTATAGAAAGAGCACATGTGCAGTATAGATAGGGCACCTCAATATCTTGATTGATGTTGTGTCGCAGTTTAGAAATCCTACAGTTATTTGGAAGCCTTGGCCTTGTTATTTCAGCAAAAATTCTGAAACCAAAGCAACTATTAACCAGCAAGGTGAGATTAAAATAGACAATCTGCACTCCATTTTGTATTGAGCTATGGAAAAATTCAAGAAAACTGAGGTAAAAAAATTCAACCTATAACTCTCTACGTGCACCCATTGTGCAGTATTCTTGCAGTAGCTATTCAACAGCTCGGCAGCATAAATCCAGAAGCAGAATAAAAAACATTATCAGCATGTTCATTTCATGTTATTGCCTATATCATGTGGAACACCTGTTGATTGCCGAAGATCAATATTTCTCATGCCGTATGCCAGTGACCATTTAGCTTAAGTTCAAGCTTTTTTTCCTTAAACTTAGCTATAAACATAAGCTTAAGAGAACAGCCCACAAAGGTAGCTGAAAAGACAAAATTATGTGTAAGCGAGGATCATTTTTTCTCTCGTGTGGAAGTCGGTGATTAATATTTCAAGCCTTTTTCCTTAAGCTTAGCTATAAACATACAAGCTTAAGAGAACAACCCGCAAAGGTAGCTAAATATACAAACTTATGTGCAAGTGAGGCTCACTTTTTCTGTCGTTTGGAAGTCGGTGATCAATTCATTGTGTGCAAAGGATTATGTATGTTCAACTAAATCTCCATGGCATTGAAAAATCACATCAATAAAGAAACTATGTGGAAGTATACAAAATACTGGAAGCAACTGATGGACAAAAGTATCAACAATACCTCAACTACAGGAACACCCATCAGTCTCAACAGCCTCTTACAGTCGTCGTTGTGTTTTTTTGTAATCCGGTTCGATAAGGAACAAAAAGTCAAAATAAATGCTTGGAAGTTGGAACCACTTCAGGACATGGTAAAGAAATATTATCGAGTTTGTAGACAAAGCTCAAAATGGCAGAATAAATGTGAGGGGTACTATATCCAAAACAATATACACATATTTTCTTTTATAAAGTTAGTACACAAAAACAATTACTGCCTCCTTCCCCAAATTGTAGCACATTTGCGATCATTGTCTCTTTTGCTAAAATTTTCATTTGAATCTTCATCTCCATCATGTGATGCAATTGCCACCTTAGAAGGTCCAGCAACACAACAAATAGAAAAGCATGGCGAGTAAGGAGGGCCGGAGACACTCAAACTACGGTGATGAGCATGTGACCTCAATAGCTCTATGGAGATCTTTGGAAGCATCATCCCACTTCAAAGACCTAATAAACGACAAACATATGGCAACGTGTGCGCCGAGACTTGGGATGAGAGTGAAGAATTGCAACGAAGGAATATTTCACTGCATGGATTGCAGCCGGTTAATGGGATCATAAAATACGTATGCTGCTATAGTACACCGATCGATCGTCCCTTTGTTTTTTTCTTTTTATTGTCACAATCCAACCGGGCATACGTCTCTGCTTGACCGATCCAAATCCATGCGATTCGGGAGAAACAAGCAGAGTATAATTGACATGTACTTTTCCCCCCGATGATTTCCAAAGACCTGCTACGTACCTAAATAGGAGATGTACAATATCCGCCGGCCACTTTCATCATCCTGCTCTCTCTCTCTCTTTCAGGCTGGGATCGTCTCGTATTGAAGAAAATAAAATGAGATGGGGTAGATCAATACAAGACCTCGACGGGCATGCATGCTGTAAAAGATTTACCTGACTGCTAGATCCGTCGAGCTCCATTCCCGGACTGGCTGCTCGCATCGCCACTCGCCTGCTCATCATCTCGAAATTAAGTACATCCTCTCGCGGCCACTCGCCTGCTCTCTCTCGGCCTGGGATATTTTCCTCTTTTCTTAAGAAGAAAACGAGCGGGCATATCGATCCAAGACCAAGACAGGCGGCGCAAATGAGACATGGAGTTCTCGGATTACCTGAATGCATCTGCATGCGGAGTGCCTGCTCATGCTCATCTCGGCCTGGGATCTTCTCCTCTCTCTTAAGAAGAAAAAGAGACGGGCTAGATCAATATCAGAGATCTGTAACGGGAGGATTGACTTGGATTACCTGCTGTTAGATCGATCGAATCGAGCTCTTCCATCCACGTACAGAGTAGCTTCTCGCGCACTTGCCTCGCCTCTCTCCCTCCTCTCTGTCGGCTATGGCAGGGTGGAGCCGAGATCTAGTTCGGAGGGCTCCGATCCAGCGACTGATGGGAAGGAGGAGTGGAGGCACGGCGTGAGAGAGGCGAGGGTATCCGGCGTCACGGCCGGCTCCACCTCGCCATCGCCGGGCAACATGGCCACTGATGACGTCGCCCTGTGGGAAGCGGTGGCCGAGACGAGCAAGCAGTGCTACATGAACGGCAGCGGTACACTTGGGCTAGCATTTTCTTCGCGGGCTTGGCCCATGTGTCCGTGCTCATAGCTCGGAAGCGAAGTACACCGACGCGAATGATGGTCTGGGGTTGACCTACCGACCTACCGAACCCCCGGTCAATAGTAAAGATAAAAGATAAGGCTGCATGCAAGCTAATAAATTTAACAAACTTGACAAGATAAGCCTGCATCCAACCGGTTATGGTTAGAAAAAAAATAGTCCGGTGGCATCTCAAGTAAATATGTGGAAGTGTGACACCGCCTCACCGCCACTGTAACCTTAATAGTACAGATGTATTACCATCCTCTCACATTGTTGTAATTTTGCTGTTTCCAAGAAATCCCATGGACTTGGATGTTGAATTTTAGTTTCTGGTAGTTTTGAACTATTCCTTGTTATGTTTTTATTACATGTCCCACTAATTCTTATAATCTTGCAGGAGCCGAGGATGCATAATTTGTATTGAGACATTCATATGTAGGAGTAAGAGGAAAATAAGACCGAGGGCTGTTTTTTTCAAGGCGTGCTTTAAAGCAGTTCAGATCACCAAAATAAAGACCCCATATTCTAAAGAACTACTGAATTATGTGCACTATGCAATTTTTTCATGGAATTTTTAAACTGGTGATAGGGCTTAAACATGTTTTGAGCTGAAATCGCTACTTGAATTTTGCTGAAGGTACTAATATTAGAAATTTTGCTTGCTTATAGTTTCTCCAAATATTCTCATATTTTCATCGAGAACCCTCATGAATTTCATCGAAAGAAAGAAAAGAAGAACACAAATATGTGATCGTGCAGTGGTAAGAGAGGGGCCAGAATGATGAATGACATCATAATAGCAAGCTAGATTTTTTTTTCCCCAAAATGGGAGGCTGTCTGCAATTGTCGGAGTGGCGCCTCCAACGTATGGTATGGTCTGTGAAGCTCATCCTTCCTTGCACACATGTGTAGCTTCGGCAAGCGCCATGTGAATCCCGCGGGTCTAAGGGCATACTCCGTGACAACAACAACGAGGATGGAGACAATATTTATGTCCACTGGCTATTTCTTGCGCTCTTCCTCTTCCCTCTACATGCAGGTGATGATGTCCGAGGCGGTTCCGCCACTGAAGGTTGTGATGAAGGATACGTGTGTGAAATTGAGGATATGACATAATTTCTGCAGAGAAGCCGTCCAAGAAGCACATCTTCATCGCAGTGTACCAGTTCAAGCTTCGGTCTGAGCTTTGTATGCTCTGTGATACTTATTACGTAGGCATGGTTCTCTTTTGGAATATAAAATCTAAGACTTATGCTAAAGTGTAAAAGAAGTAATCTACATAGACACTTATATGGTTTTTCCGTGTTTATAAATTTCCTTCCTTTAGTTATTAAGACGTGCGTTGCACGTACATGTTTATAAAAACTAGTTGACATGTTCAACTAGTTTTTATAAACATGTACGTGCAACGCACGTCTTAATAACTAAAGGAAGGAAATTTATAAACACGGAAAAACCATATAAGTGTCTATGTAGATTACTTCTTTTACACTTTAGCATAAGTCTTAGATTTTATATTCCAAAAGAGAACCATGCCTACGTAATAAGTATCACAGAGCATACAAAGCTCAGACCGAAGCTTGAACTGGTACACTGCGATGAAGATGTGCTTCTTGGACGGCTTCTCTGCAGAAATTATGTCATATCCTCAATTTCACACACGTATCCTTCATCACAACCTTCAGTGGCGGAACCGCCTCGGACATCATCACCTGCATGTAGAGGGAAGAGGAAGAGCGCAAGAAATAGCCAGTGGACATAAATATTGTCTCCATCCTCGTTGTTGTTGTCACGGAGTATGCCCTTAGACCCGCGGGATTCACATGGCGCTTGCCGAAGCTACACATGTGTGCAAGGAAGGATGAGCTTCACAGACCATACCATACGTTGGAGGCGCCACTCCGACAATTGCAGACAGCCTCCCATTTTGGGGAAAAAAATCTAGCTTGCTATTATGATGTCATTCATCATTCTGGCCCCTCTCTTACCACTGCACGATCACATATTTGTGTTCTTCTTTTCTTTCTTTCGATGAAATTCATGAGGGTTCTCGATGAAAATATGAGAATATTTGGAGAAACTATAAGCAAGCAAAATTTCTAATATTAGTACCTTCAGCAAAATTCAAGTAGCGATTTCAGCTCAAAACATGTTTAAGCCCTATCACCAGTTTAAAAATTCCATGAAAAAATTGCATAGTGCACATAATTCAGTAGTTCTTTAGAATATGGGGTCTTTATTTTGGTGATCTGAACTGCTTTAAAGCACGCCTTGAAAAAAACAGCCCTCGGTCTTATTTTCCTCTTACTCCTACATATGAATGTCTCAATACAAATTATGCATCCTCGGCTCCTGCAAGATTATAAGAATTAGTGGGACATGTAATAAAAACATAACAAGGAATAGTTCAAAACTACCAGAAACTAAAATTCAACATCCAAGTCCATGGGATTTCTTGGAAACAGCAAAATTACAACAATGTGAGAGGATGGTAATACATTTCTTGTAATATTCATTGTAAGAGCACAAATCCAATCTTCGATCACGAAAAATTTGCAAGTGTAATCTAAGTACATATCATATGTCCATTGAATATTATTATATAATGATAAAAATAGAAGGGTCCCTAAGACTATCCATAACGTATAAGAAACAATTGGGGAACACAGTCACATACTCACATCCACTAATTCAATATCAGATGCCAAAGAGACCATATAGAAAGTCTAGTACCTGGTCGAGCACCTAGCGTACTTGAAGGCTGAAGCTAATCAATTTGTACCATGACAAGCAACGACCTTGGGTTCGAGGTTGTACTGCTGGTAGCGACAAAAGACTTGATGTGCTGCTGCCCTTTAGCGCGGCTATGGCTGCCGCGAAAGCTTTTGGTCACATCCTCTAATAAATGTCGATAGCCATGGCCTCTGCCTTTACTTCCTGCCACAGTACATTGTGATTGAAAATATATACCGGTCACAACAGGCAGCTATAAGTCCGACTGTAATTATCTCTCAAATTTTCCACTTAAAGTAGCATGGTCGACAAGCTTGTTTTGACACACTACAAATAGATTAGCAAGCGGCATGGTTGACAAGCTTGATTTGACACACTAAATAGACTTGGCTGCATGTCTGCATATTTCGTGGTTCAGAAAATACACACACATAATTCTACCAGCTACAATAATATGTTTTGCATCAAATAACCAGAACTTCATAGAACTGCATGCAAGAATATGCTTGTTTCTTGGAACAAAAAGTGCAGCACTACCTCAATACCTAGACAAGGTGAATTCTTTTGAAGAGCAAGATCAGCGCACCATTGGATTTGGGGACTCTCGAGGGGCGAAGGCAAAACGAATTAACGCCAACGAACAGAGGAGAGCACACAAGCTGCCCATCAATAGTCTGATTCGATGCTGAAACATTCGAGCTTCAGAAACATGGGAAAGGATGTGCATCGCCATGATTGAAGAACAAAGTGCAAGGAAGAGAGACAAACCAAAGATTAATCGGCCGCAGTGCAAGGTTATGTCAGGTAGTGAGGAAGGTCGCCGCCGGCGGAGCTACACGGCGCGGGATCGTGCATGTTGAGTTGAACCATTTTGCTGTAATCTCCATTGACAATTAAGGTGGTTTGTATCACATGATAACTTTAAAGCTCAATTGCAAGAAAGGGCATCCAAGCAGATATGGTTTGTTTTATGCAGACAATACATTCAAGTTGGTTTTTCTCCACCTCCATATCACTCGCTCTAATTTTTCAAACGGAACCCTGCGTGCCTGCGTCTAAGCTAATTTCATGACGCGAAAAATTAGTAAAACATTTCAAAAAATCTGGAAAAAATCCTAACCAACACATGCAAGTTTAATACAATTGTAATTTTTTTTGTTATGAAATGATATCTTGGATTTCCTATGCAAAAAAAATAAAATCACAAATCTAAAAACTATATTGTTAGATCTCATTTTTTGCGTGATTTGTCCTTTTTCCACATGGCACTGAAGATGTCATTCGATCACGAAAATTTGCACTTATGTTTTAAACTTGTATATGTGTGTTGGGATCCATTATTAGAATTTTTTGATATGTTTTACTTTTTTTCAATTTGTTTAAACGGACAGGAACATGGGAGCTTAGGAGTCGTGAATTTCTGCCTATCTAGAGAAAATTCATATTACTTAATCTGTCCCTGGCTATTAGAGCTCTCTGGCTTCCGCAGCCACGTTAGGGCTCATTTGGTAGGTGGGGGAGGAAATACCAGGGAACGATATCCCTAGAGGGGATTTAAGCGTGCACATGGGATCCCCTCCTCCTCTGGGGGAGATCTCCCCTTTTCCGTGTGACAGTTTGGTAAACAGGGGAGAAAACCACAGGCACACAAAAAAGAGCCGAAAATGATGAAGTTTAGGTGGGAACTTCTGCTTCTCGATGTGGCCAAACTTTGTTAGCGGTAGGGCCAACGCCTGCCGCTCTAATTTTCTACTCTCTGTTTACTTCTAGCGCTAGGCCGCTAGCACGTGCCAAGCAAGCAAAGCGGCCGGGAAGATGCCGTATTGTGCGTTCCATGAGAACCTCCTCCATCGCCCTCCCGGCCGGCAACGCTCCGCTCCCGGAACCGGGTCGGAGAGTCCCGCTGTCTCTGTTCGACGCGTACTGGGTCGCGTTGCCCCCTCTCTGCCGCGTCTTCCTCTACCGCTCTCGTCTCCACTTCAGGGACGTGGTCGGTGCCCTCATGTCATCCCTGGAGCGGGTACTACTGGCCTTCCACCCGTTCGACGGCGTGCTCACCTACTCGCCGGAGCCGCATGCCCTGTCCATCATCCTATCGGAGGGGGAGGGCGCCTTTCGTCGAGGCCGAGACATACCTGAACTTTGAGAGGCTTGTCGACGAGGCGGAGTACCCATGAGGACGCGCTCCGGCAGCTGTCTCCGGACATCCGCCGGGACGAGCTCCCGGCGCCCGTGATGGCGGTGCAGGTGACGGAGTTCGTTGGAGGCGGCGGTGGCGTGGCGGTTGGGGTGGCGCTGCATCACTCGGCGGCCGATGGGCGCAGCCTGTGGCGGTTCCTGGAAATGTGGTTGGCGACAACAGCCGGTCTCAAGGAGGGCCAGGTGTGGGCCGGACCTGAGGCGCTCCATGAACGGAGGCTGGTGCGGTTCGACGGGGACGACGATCTTGCCCTGGTCGCGGAGGAAGGCGTTGGCCCTCCGCCTCACCTTTCCCTGGCAACGACCACCGCCGCCGCGAGCAGAGAGAGCGAGCGAGGGATTTTCTCCCCGACCTCTGGAGTAGGGGAACGCTCACCCAGGGATATGTCGCGGAAGGCCGAAATTCCCTCGCCCCGGAGCTCCAAATGGGCTCGTATGCCTACCCAGGCCAGATCCGCCCGGGGAAAAGGCCGGGATCCCGGGCTTTTTCCTTGCTACCAAATGAGCCCTTAGAGAGATCGCGGGTTCGAATCCTGAGAGGCCCTAATATTTTTCGGGTCGGTCTCCTCAAAGGTGAGTCGCGGGTTCGAGGCCCTAAGAGCATCACTAGTGGTGCCCTTAAATCCTCAAACCCTCAAACCAGTTTCAGGGTTGAAAATGAGTCTTTTTTTTGCACTTTTAAGGGTTGAAAACAGGGGCAAATAATAGAACCCTCAAACCCAACCCTTATAACGGAATATTCCACGTTCGCGTCTTGAAGAAGGTCCATGAACGGCGTCGACGGTGCGGGCATACCGTCGAACACCTCGTGTGCGACGGGCGGAGGGTCGGGGATGGCGACCGCGGGCCGGGGCGGTCGAGGCGGACGGGGCAACGGCGGTCGAGGCGTGCGGGGCGACGCCTCTTGGCCCCGACGTGGGTCGCCGCCACCACGGACGCGACCTCCGTGTTGGTCGCCGCGGTCGGCAGGGCGGGGACGGGGGGTGGCCGCGCTCGAGGAGGCCGGCGTGGCAGCGGAGGAGGCCATGGTGGCGGTGGTCGGAAGGGCGGGGGCGAGGCGAGGAGGGGACGGGTGGGCGGGCGCGGGGGCGGGCCGGGGAGGTCGCGCGGGCGTACAACGGCGGCGGGGGAGACCGGTGGCGGCCGGCGGCGGGATGGCGGGAAAATAACCGCCACTGAGGGTTGGGGTAGGGGTTTGCTCCCTAACCCTCACTTCTAAAGGTTGAGAGGGGGTTTGAGGGTTGGATCTCTAAATTTTTTTACGGGTTTAAGGTTTTAGGGGTTCTAGTATACGGAATTTTTTGCTCTCAACCCTTAAAAAAGCGGTTATTTTTGAGGGTTTGAGGATTTAAGGCCACCACTAGTGATGCTCTAATATTTTTCGGGTCGGTCTCCTCAAAGGTGAGTCGCGGGTATAGGTGGCCAAACGGGCCGTGCTTTTTTGGCCGGCCCGAAGCACGGTTCAGAAGCACGGCCCAAGCACGGCACGGCCCACGGCTAACGGGCCAAGGCACGGCACGGTCCCGCTAGTGCCCGTGCCCGACTTCACTTCGCGGCACGCGGGCCGGCCCGACACGGCACGGCGTATTCGTGCCAGCCCGTGGCACGGCACGAGCACGGCTGGCACGGTCAGGCACGGGGGGCACGCGGGGAGCACGGGGGCACGTCCGAGGCTGTCGGGGCACGGGGGGCCAGGAGCGTGGCACGGCCGGCCCAGTTTGGGCCCGTTTGGTCATTTTTTTGCATAAAAATACGTTGAATTTGAACCCTAATCCTAGCATTTTTGCTATAAATAGGCCCTCTCACCTCAGCATTTTGCACGCTCACTCATCTCACACATCATCAGTTCACCACCCACACTTCTCATCCCATGGATCCCCCTCTTTAACCCATATCCCGATGGGTTTGTCCCCGAACAGATGATCCACGTTAGCGTAGAAGAATGTGGACTTCGTCCCGAAGATCTTGCCTACTTAGCAGAAGGCGCTCAGTTCCAAACCCAAACTAGTCAAGATATCCAAATCCAAACTAGCCAAGAACACCATTCATCTAGCAGCGGCGGTGCCAGAACTTCTGGCAGTTGAAAGTGCATTTCGTTTTCCCAGTGTTTTGTGTGTTAGTTAACAATACTAAGTACATTATTTATCGAGGTGTTTAGTGTGCAGGTGTTATACTTAACATCGGCATCGAGCACCGAGAAGTCGGTGAAGTTTGGCCTGAGGTTTTTGGGACAGAACTCAACCGGATTATTCGGACCGGATTATTCATCCTGGACCGGATATTCCGGTTGCTGAGAAAGGAGCACAAAAATGGCTAAGGACTGAGAGTTTCGCATACTGGAGTTAACCGGATTATTTGGTCCGGATTATTCATCCTGGACCGGATATTCCGGTTGCTGCGAAAAACTGCTAAGGACTGGAAGTTTTGAGCTACTGGAGTTAACCGGATTATTTGGTCCGGATTATTCATCCTGGACCGGATATTCCGGTTGCTGCGAAAAACTGCTAAGGACTGGAAGTTTTGAGCTACTGGAGTTAACCGGATTATTTGGTCCGGATTATTCATCCTGGACCGGATATTCCGGTTGCTGCGGAAAACTGCTAAGGACTGGAAGTTTTGAGCTACTGGAGTCAACCGGATTATTTGTACCGTATATTTCATATCTATACCGGATATTCCGGTTGCAGTTGAAGAAGTGGAAAAATGGCTAAGGACTAGAAGATTTGCGTACTGGCATCTACCGGATTATTTGTACCGGATTATTTCAGAGCAACCGGATAATCCGGTCCAGCACTGCAGATCTGCGTGGAGCAAACTGACCGGATATTCCGGTCCAAACTTGAACCGGATATTCCGGTACCTTTTTTCCTGCACAACGACTAGTTGTGAGGAGGGACTATAAATACCCCTCCGCTTCTTCCTCAAGATCTAGTTCTTCCCCTTAGCATTGATGAGCATTTAAGAACTCACCAAATCCCTCATAACTCCCAATCCCTCCACCCAATCTTGAAGATCTTTGGAGGATTGAAGGAGAAGGCCCCGATCTACATCTTCACCGACCCGTTCTTCATTTCCCCCTCTCTAGCTAGAGGGATCTTGCCTAGGGTTTCCTCTTGTGGAGAACCTAGGCATCTTGTTTCTTGTTGGTGATTCAAGAGTTGTTGGGAGCCCCCAATTAAGTTGTGGGTGTGTGCCCCAAGGTGTTTGTAAAGGATTTGATCCCCGCCTCAGAGGGGTTCTATAGTGGAAGGTGAACTAGGCCTTTGTGGCGAAGTTCATCGGAGAATAGGGTGAAGCCTTAGTGGCGTTGAGTAGGCCTTTGTGGCGAGCTCACACCCCTCCAACGAGACGTACTCCCCTAAAAAGGAGGAACTCGGAAATACATCGTGTCTCCGTGTGCTTCCATCGGTTACCTCGTTCCTCCCTCTCTTTACTTACTTGTACTTGTTGCTTTGATTGCTTGTCTTGTCATATAGGTAAAGTCACCACTAGTTGCACTATCTAGAGAATTTACCTTTCTTGTCAAGCCTAAATTTGAGAAAAATTAAAATTTGCCGTAGCACCTATTCACCCCCCCCCTCTAGGTGCCCATACTTTACTTTCAATTGGTATCAGAGCCTCGGCTCTTCTATCGGGCTTAACCGCCTAAGAGTTTGAGTATGGGAGATGATGTGGTTGACACTCCGTCCGATGTCAATGTGACCATGGATGATCTCAATGAATTGAGAACTTCATTGACCTCATCCATAGACACAAATTTTGATGAGTTGCGTCAATTCATGGCACAATTCCTCAAAGACAAAGGACCGGAGGTGTCCGACTCATCCCCTCCGGAAACGGAGGGTGCCAAGAAAGGGGTTGATGGTGAACCACTTAAAACTGCTTCCGCCGAACAATCCGCTAAGAAGGGTGCGGGTGGAAAGGAAGGATATCATGCCGTTGAAGGGCAATATTCTCCCGATCCTCCCATCCCTTTTCCTCATATAATTCCTAGGGGAGATCCACCTAAAATTGATGCATATTCTTTTCGTGAATGGCAATACTACATGGAGACTCACTTGAACTCTTCTTGTATAGATCTTTGGAGAATCACTCGTGATGGATACAAGCCATATGATCCCAAGAATCTCACAAGAAGAGAGGTTGTAGATTGCCAACTCAATTACACCGCTTTGTCCATCCTTCATCAAGCCGTGGGCCCCAATCACATGCCGCATCTTCAACACTTCTCCACCGCCAAAGAGACATGGGATGCCCTTGTCGTCATGTTTGTTGGGAATGAAAGCATGCAAAGAAATCGCTATGACACCTTGACCAATGAGGCCGAAGGATTTTTCATGCGTGATGGAGAAGATCACGTTGACATGTATCGGAGGCTCAAATCTCTTGCCACCGCTTTCTCTAATGCGGGTGCAACACATATTGATGATGCTTGGATCAAGAGGAAGTTCATAATTGCCGTGATGCCTTTTGAGGGCACGGATATGAAGAGCATTCAAGGGAGACATGATTTCTCCACCATGACCTCTACTCAAGTCATGCAAGAATTGAGCTCCTACAAAGTGCAAACCAAGAATGCTCTTGACAACCGTGCTAGGGCCATTGGAATGCATCAAGGAGCTTCCGTTGCTTTGAAGGCCAAGGTGTTGGCAAGAGAAGTTGAGAATGATGAAGATGGTGAAGAAGCATTGCCTCCATTGAAGGAACAAGAATATGATCCCGTTCTAAAGGATCTAATAGCTCTCACCGTGCAAAAGTTTTGGAACAATCCCCCAAAAGGCAAGAAGTTTGTTGAGGAGAAGACCAAGTCTCGTTATGGTAATGATGGGGCTCAAAAAGTGAGATCTTGCTTCAATTGCCAAGACAAGTACCACTTCATTGCGGAATGCCCATATGAGAATAGAGAAAACCATAGCGGCAAGCTCATCCGCAAGGACAAGTCCAAGGTTGAATACAAGAAACCTCATTTCAAGAAGAAACCTTTCAACAAGAAGACTCCTACCAAGTTTGTGCTCTTGACTCAAGAGGACTATGATTCCGGGAGTGATGAAGAAGAAGAAACAACAAGTGAAGTGGCCGCTCTAGCTATTGCTTCCACTCCATCTTCGTCATCTCTCTTTGAATCCCCCAATGAAAATCTTCCTTAACGCGATGCCAAGTGCTTCATGGCTAAGGCCACGGAGGTATCATCTTCTCCTAACTCTAAGACCCCTAGTGAACTAGAACATATTGCTTGTCTTAGAGAAGAAGAGGAAAGAGCCTCCTTGGACCGTTTTATGTCTAACATGCAAGGGGAGACCAAGAAGTACTTTGAGCATCTCATGAGGCAATTGGGAGAGGCCCAAGAGGCCCTTGAGAAGAAAGGTGAGATTGAGAGAAGGGATGCGGATGAAATTGCATCTCTCTCAATGACTCTTGAAGAAGAGCATGATGGTAGAGTTTCTCTAGAGGATGAACTTGAAACTATTGAAACCACTCATAATGAACTTGTCTCTAAAATCATTAAGGAACATGATCTTGCTATTGCTAAATATAAAAAGGCTAAAAAGGATAAAGTAGAGTTTGGGGTTGGTCATGGTAAACTAACCGAGGAGTTTGAAAAGCTAACCATTGCTCACAAAGCTTTGGAAAGCCAACACTCATCCCTCAAAGAGTTGCATGAACAACTTCAAACTCAACTTACTCAATCTAACCATCCTAGCACTTCTACTTCTTCTTGTGATCATGCAAATATTGTTGAAGAAAATGCTAGGTTGAAGGATGAGCTAGCAAGGCTCAAGGGCAAAAGCACTCAAGTTGAAAAGGTGGTGCTTGCCACCCCACAAGTGGTTGCCCCAAGCACTAGTGCGGTCATTTCTAGACCTCAAGCGAGTGCTCCAAGGCAACAAGTGGGCAAGCAAGGTCTTGGCTATGTAGCCAAGAAAAGGAACAAGAAGAAGAACAACAAGAAGAAGAACAAACATGGTGCTTCGGGTGGTATTGTCATGAGGGACAACACTACTCGTAGCTCCTCCGCGGGAACTAACAACCCACACCATTTCTTATATGTTGATTATTATGGTGTTGTGCAAGCTAAATATGTTGGTCCTAGTGAGGGTTTTATTGACTACACTATATGGGTTCCAAAGACCCTCGTTGCTAACATGAAGGGACCCAACTCGGGTCCTAACTCTAGTCAATGATCTCTTGCAGGACTATGCTTCCGGTGGGACTAAATGGATTCTTGATAGTGGATGCACTAATCATATGACCGGAAGCAAAGAACTAGTGACGGAGTTGTGACCAAATGACATCCAAGCAACCGTCACTTATGGGGACTCGTCCAAGTCTAAGGTATCCGGGTTTGGCAAGGTTGTGGTGGCTCCCGATATCACTATCGTGAACGTCATGCTTGTCGAATCCCTTGGTTACAATTTACTTTCCGTCCGCGCTCTTAGTAAGATGGGGTTCTCCGTCTTCTTTGATGGTGATATTGTGGTCCTTTTGAGGAGCAAGACTCTTGACGTCGCTCACGTGGGACATGTTGAAAATGAGTTGTATGTGGTAGACTTTTCGAAGTCAACCAACACTCAAGCAATGTGTCTTTTCGGGAAGGAGGACTTGGGATGGTTATGGCATCGCCGGCTATCCCATGTCAACATGAGAACTTTGCAAAGTCTTCACAAAAGTGGCCTTATTGTTGGACTAAAAGAAAATGTTTCCTTTGCAAAGGATCGCGTTTGTAGGTCGTGTGTTGAAGGGAAGATGCATGACATTGTGCACAAGGCCAAGACTATTATCTCATCAAAGAGGATATTGGAGCTTCTTCATGTTGATCTCTTTGGTGCCGTGCCCGAGGCAAGTCTTGGCGGCAAGAAGTATTGCTTGGTGATTGTCGATGATTATTCAAGATACACTTGGGTTTATTTCTTCAAGTGCAAGAGTGAGACCCAACAAACCATCATCGACTTCTCCAACGAAGTGCAACGTCAACACAATGTGCAAATCATGGCTATTAGGAGTGATAATGGGTCGGAGTTCAAGAACTATACATTGAATGGATTTCTTAGTGAAGAAGGCATTCGTCACCAATACTCCGCCACTTACACTCCTCAACAAAATGGTGTTGCCGAAAGGAAGAATCGCACTCTCTTGGATATGGCAAGGACCATGTTGGCGGAGTACTCTTCTCCCCAATATTTATGGGCCGAGGCCGTATCCACCGCATGCCACTCCTCCAACCGCCTCTACATCCGCAAAGGCTTGAGCAAGACCCCATATGAGATCCTCACCGGCAACAAGCCCAACGTATCCTACTTCCGTGTATTCGGTTGTAAGTGCTTTTATTTGATCAAGGGTATTAGGTTGTCGAAATTTCAATCCAAAACTATTGAGGGTATTTTTGTTGGTTACGGTGTCGAATCCCACACTTATAGAGTCTATGACAAAGCCTCACGGATTGTCATAGAATCTTGTAGTGTGGTGTTCGAGGAAAATGACGGCTCCCAAGTGGCGCAATTTCATGTTTCAAATGTAGATGTTGAAATGCCTCAAGAAGCCATAGGAAGGATGGGTGTGGGATTCTTCCGCCCCATCGAGGGACACCTTATGGCGACTCGAGAAGGACTATTCTCTACCCAAGTGGATCCCTCCTCTACATTTGAAGATCAAGCCAAGGAGCCAACTACTTCACCTAACCGAGAACATATTCAAGACCCTCCTCTCATTGATCAAGTGACTCCGCAAGTCGTACCCACTCCTCTCACTAATGCGAGTCAAGATCAAGGCCAAGATCATTCATCCTCGTCATCCTCTTCTCAAGATGAAGCTAGTATTGAAGATATTGTTGATGACAATGTTGATGATCAAGGCCATGTTGGTCAAGATGGGGACCCAAATGATCGAGATGATCAAGTGATTCCTCCTCGCAATAATGAGGAGATCGAAGCCCGCCGCATCAAAAGGATAAGAAGAGCTTTGAAGCAAATTGATGCCCAAGATGACAAGGTCTTGGAGGATGTTCAAGCTAGAAGATCCACTAGAAGGCAATTGGCTCATTTTTGTGAGCATCAAGCTCATATCTCTATGGTGGAGCCTAAGAAAGTGTATGAAGCTCTTGAGGACTCCGATTGGGTTGAAGCTATGCATGATGAGCTCAATAACTTTGAGCGCAACAAAGTTTGGAGATTGGTTGAGAAACCCAAGGATTGCCACAATGTTATTGGCACCAAGTGGATATTCAAGAACAAGCAAGATGAGAATGGCATTGTCATTAGGAACAAGGCAAGATTGGTCGCTCAAGGTTACACCCAAGTTGAAGGCATTGACTTTGATGAAACTTATGCGCCCGTGGCTCGCCTTGAGTCCATCCGTATCCTCCTTGCTTATGCATCCTCACATAATTTCAAATTGCAACAAATGGATGTGAAAAGTGCTTTCTTGAATGGTCCACTAAAAGAGGAGGTATATGTTAAGCAACCTCCGGGGTTCGAGAATCTCAACTTTCCTAACCACGTTTACAAACTTGACAAGGCTCTCTATGGTCTCAAACAAGCACCTCGTGCTTGGTATGAGCACCTTAGGGAGTTGTTAGATGATCGTGGTTTCGAAGTTGGGAAGATTGACCCCACTCTCTTCACCAAGAGAGTAAAGGGAGAGCTTTTCATATGCCAACTCTATGTGGACGATATCATCTTTGGCTTAACTAACCAAGCTTTCAATAATGAGTTCTCTAAGCTTATGACTGACAGGTTCGAGATGTCTATGATGGGTGAGCTTAAATTCTTCCTTGGCTTTGAGATCAAGCAATTGGCTCGTGGGACTTTCATTTCTCAAGCCAAGTACACCCAAGATATGATCAAGAGGTTTAACTTCCAAGATGCTAAGATCAAGACATCTCCTATGCAAGTCAAGTGTCATCTCTCTCGTAATCCAAAAGGGAGTAAGGATGTGGACCAAAAGCTTTACCGTTCTATGATTGGTTCTTTGCTCTATCTTTGCGCATCTAGGCCCGATATCGTTTTGAGTGTAGGTGTGTGTGCAAGGTATCAAGCGGCTCCTAAGGATTGCCATCTAACGGCGGTTCATAGGATCTTTCGTTATTTGGTTCATACCTCAAGATTTGGTTTGTGGTACCCAAAGGGGGCACAATTTTCTCTCAATGGATATACGGATTCCGATTGGGCGGGTGATCAAGATGATAGGAAGTCAACTTCCGGGGCTTGCCAATTTCTTGGTAGGTCCCTTGTAAGTTGGTCCTCGAAGAAACAAAATTACATTTCTCTCTCCATCGCCGAAGCCGAATATGTTGCCGCCGCAAGTGCTTGCACCCAATTGCTATGGATGAGGCAAACTCTCAAGGAATATGGAGTTCATTTGGACAAAGTACCTCTTCTATGTGACAATGAAAGTGCTATCAAGATTGCATACAATCCGGTGCAACACACAAGGACGAAGCACATTGAGATTCGCCACCATTTCATCCGTGATCACGTGGCGAGAGGAGACATTGCACTCGGTTATGTGCCCACCAAGGACAATCTTGCGGATATTTTCACGAAGCCACTTGATGATGCAAGGTTCTTGTTCTTGAGGAATGAGCTAAATGTGATTGATTCAAGGAGCTTGACTTGACTATCTTGCGCACACCCCTATAGATGAAACGTGTTCGAGCTTAGATGTAGGCATGGACATAGGGGGAGTGCTATCCTAACACATTGGGTTCTCCCTCCCCCCATTATGCCCATAGCAAAAATTCATTGTGATCTCTCTTTTTCTAATGTTGAATTGTGAGCTTCAATGTTGAGTTTTGGCAATGCCCCCAAGATATATCTTCGCGGTTGCATACCAAGAACTCTTACATGGTGGCTTCGGCCACCAACCTCTTCATTTCGAAGAGTTGGATCTTAGTTGGGTTTTTCTACTTGTCATATCATTGCATTTCGTGTGTTTTTCCCGGCTAAGTGGTTCTTCCTAGGAAAATCCCACTCAATTGGTATTTTAGTGGGTTGTTTCTTGCTCTTGAGAGGGATAAGTACTAGTCTCAGTTTGGTAAATCTATCCTAAGCCTTTCTCTCAAAAAGCCTTTCTTTTCTAAGCACTAGTGTCGTCCGTTGAAAACGAGGAAATTTCGAATCAGGAGGCAGTCGGAATTTCCGGTTCAGTTTTGAACCGGAATATCCGGCTCAAACTTGAACCGGAATATCCGGTTCGGCGAAATCCTTAAAGCCTGGAGCCCGACGGGGAGGGGCAGTTCTTGCCCTTTTCCCGTCCGCTCCTCTCCACCAAATCGCCGCCGCCGTGATTCTTGGCCTCCCGGGCCGTTTCCTCCGCGAGATCTTGGAGCTTTGGCCCGGATCTTGATCTCCTCGCGTTTTGGGACGTTTCTACCCAAGCTTTTTTCTCCATGGATCCCGGTAATGTTCAAATCTCTTGAATCTTGGTGCTATAACCTTACCTTCCATGGATTTGCGTTTTGTTGGCTATGCTTGGTAGATTTCGTTCCGAAGAGGACCCCCCATACATGCTAGAAACCATAGACTAGATTACTCGTTTGCAATCCCTGTGGAAATCTGCGATTTAGATTGATTTTGTGCTGATCCGCAACTTACCGGAATATCCGGTCCACGACTGAACCGGAATATCCGGGTAACCGGAATATCCGGTTCAGCTTTGTACCGGAATATCCGGCTATGTCCAGTACTGCTTTAGGACAGCCCCAAATTGAATTTTTTTCCCAGATTTCTACCTCGATTGTTTCCTGGAATCTCTTCTATCGTTTCTATGCATGGTTGTATCCGTTGTGTGACACTAGTGTACTCATCTTGTGCTATCCCCCTACTATCTTGTTTCACAGGTGGTGACCACGAACGGAGCGTTCCGAAGCACAAGAAGCAAGTTTCTACCCGTAACAAGAGGAAACCTCGGCTCAACTATAAGACCGATATTCCCACTCAGGATTTCAATGAGCTCAGAAAGCAGGATGCCTATCTTTCTCCGAGGGTTGCAAATATTGATTCTCGTTTCTGGAATCTGGAGCAGTCCTATATTTATGCTGACATCTATTGTGACTACCGCTATCCGTGCCGCCCTATGCATCCATTTGACCATGCCGCTCTCAAGGCCAAGGAGGAATTTGCTGATGCAGCCAGTATTGTTGAGCGTTTCGGTCTGGTGAAGCTCATGGAGACTCAGTGCAACTACAACACGCAGCTTGTGATGCAGTTTATGTCCACCCTTGTGTTCTCCACTGGTGATATTGTGACCCATCTCAAGTGGATGTCTGAGGACACACCTTGTGAGGCATCTTTTGAGAGGCTTGCTCGGCGTCTTGGCTACTCTTACAGCGAGCACCCTCCTCTTGGTCGCCGCGTCCATGAGGTTGATAGGCCGAGGAGGGAGGTGTCCATGGCTGAGCTATATGCCCCTGGTTTCACGGTTGGGGGACTTGAGGGACTTCTTCCACTTTATGATCAGCTGGTGCGTATCTTCAGAGCTTTCCTTGTGCCGAGTGGAGGTAACAACGATGCCCTCACCACTCCTCTGTGCAACCTTCTGTTTCTGGCTAAGGAGTGTATGGAGGAAGAGGACCCGGCTGTCTCCTATACTGTGGATGTGATGGACATCATCTTTCACGAGCTCTATGCTGCTATGATTGGTGGCTACACCATTCCCTATGCTCCCTATATCATGATGCTTATCAAGTATGAGATGAGGAAGGAGTACACCGAGTTACCCATGGTTGAGCACAAGGTCAGGAAGCTGTATGTCAAGAGGAAGCTGAAGACTGCGGCTGCTTCTCAGAGTGCTCCATTTGAGGGTGGTTCCTCTATGGGTGGTCCTTCTGGCTCTCAGTCTGCTCCCAGGGCGCCTGTGTCTGATGTCACCACCTTGCGCCACGTCAGGAAGCTCTCCTGGTTTCAGCGCAACGTGCTCTGCATGAAGGTGGACATTCACAAGGAACAGTACAGGGCATATCGCAGGGACACTGACTTGGCTAGCTCTCAGCGGCAGATTATCCATCACATGAGTGGTGGCACTGGTGATGTACCTGCTCCTCTTACTGCTCAGTCCTACACTGCTTGGTCTGCTGGGGATTCCACTCCTTGGGAGAGCATTGAGGCGGCACTCAGGTCTACTCAGGAGACTGCTACTCGAGCTCATGATGCGGCTGCTGATGAGGAGGAGTCTGATGATGAGGAGGAGTCGGATGCTTAGACCGTGTCTGGGGCGTTAGTTTAGCTATTTCCCTCCTTTTTGGTGTCTCGATGCCAAAGGGGGAGAAGTAGCTATTATAGACTACGGGATTTGCATGGGTTCGGGCACAAGCATTTGCTTTTATCCTTCCTTTGAGAGCTTGTGTCCATTTTTATCTTCATTTGTCGTGCTTGTGAACTTATGTCGTTTATTGTGTCGTTTAAAACTATGTGTGCTATTATGTGTGTGACCATTGGTTATCTGGATATTATCATGGTTATCTATTTATGGTGTGATGGTTATCTATCGTATATGTTGAGGAGATTATCTATGGTTGTGCTTGGTTATTCTTGGATATATCATTCTCGCACAAGGTATATACTTCTTTACACTCAACATATTGGGATGTTGTCCTTTTGTCATGCTTGCTACTTGTTGAAAATTTCTCCCTATACATCATTGCATCCATTTGCGTGTGAGGCAAACAAAAGAAATGCATAGAGATAGGGGGAGAGATTTTCAACAAGTTTCAAGCATGATTACTGTCAAGGTTTATTGCAAATCTTAGTATTGTCATCTAACACCAAAAAGGGGGAGATTGAAAGTGCATTTCGTTTTCCCAGTGTTTTGTGTGTTAGTTAACAATACTAAGTACATTATTTATCGAGGTGTTTAGTGTTCAGGTGTTATACTTAACATCGGCATCGAGCACCGAGAAGTCGGTGAAGTTTGGCCTGAGGTTTTTGGGACAGAACTCAACCGGATTATTCGGACCGGATTATTCATCCTAGACCGGATATTCCGGTTGCTGAGAAAGGAGCACAAAAATGGCTAAGGACTGAGAGTTTCGCATACTGGAGTTAACCGGATTATTTGGTCCAGATTATTCATCCTGGACCGGATATTCCGGTTGCTGCGAAAAACTGCTAAGGACTGGAAGTTTTGAGTTACTGGAGTTAACCGGATTATTTGGTCCGGATTATTCATCCTGGACCGGATATTCCGGTTGCTGCGGAAAACTGCTAAGGACTGAAAGTTTTGAGCTACTGGAGTCAACCGGATTATTTGTACCGGATATTTCATATCTATACCGGATATTCCGGTTGCAATTGAAGAAGTGGAAAAATGGCTAAGGACTAGAAGATTTGCGTACTGGCATCTACCGGATTATTTGTACCGGATTATTTCAGAGCAACCGGATAATCCGGTCCAGCACTACAGATTTGCGTGGAGCAAACTGACCGGATATTCCGGTCCAAACTTGAACTGGATATTCCGGTACCTTTTTTCCTGCACAACGACTAGTTGTGAGGAGGGACTATAAATACCCCTCCTCTTCTTCCTCAAGATCTAGTTCTTCCCCTTAGCATTGATGAGCATTTAAGAACTCACCAAATCCCTCATAACTGCCAATCCCTCCACCCAATCTTGAAGATCTTTGGAGGATTGAAGGAGAAGGCCCCGATCTACATCTTCACCGACCCGTTCTTCATTTCCCCCTCTCTAGCTAGAGGGATCTTGCCTAGGGTTTCCTCTTGTGGAGAACCTAGGCATCTTGTTTCTTGTTGGTGATTCAAGAGTTGTTGGGAGCCCCCAATTAAGTTGTGGGTGTGTGCCCCAAGGTGTTTGTAAAGGATTTGATCCCCGCCTCAAAGGGGTTCTATAGTGGAAGGTGAACTAGGCCTTTGTGGCGAAGTTCATCGGAGAATAGGGTGAAGCCTTAGTGGCGTTGAGTAGGCCTTTGTGGCGAGCTCACACCCCTCCAACGAGACGTACTCCCCTAAAAAGGAGGAACTCGGAAATACATCGTGTCTCCGTGTGCTTCCATCGGTTACCTCGTCCCTCCCTCTCTTTACTTACTTGTACTTGTTGCTTTGATTGCTTGTCTTGTCATATAGGTAAAGTCACCACTAGTTGCACTATCTAGAGAATTTACCTTTCTTGTCAAGCCTAAATTTGAGAAAAATTAAAATTTGCCATAGCACCTATTCACCCCCCCCCTCTAGGTGCCCATACTTTACTTTCAATTGGTATCAGAGCCTCGGCTCTTCTATCGGGCTTAACCGCCTAAGAGTTTGAGTATGGGAGATGATGTGGTTGACACTCCGTCCGATGTCAATGTGACCATGGATGATCTCAATGAATTGAGAACTTCATTGACCTCATCCATAGACACAAATTTTGATGAGTTGCGTCAATTCATGGCACAATTCCTCAAAGACAAAGGACCGGAGGTGTCCGACTCATCCCCTCCGGAAACGGAGAGGGTGCCAAGAAAGGGGTTTCAGCAGTGCGTGTGCCGGTGCTTCTAACAGCATCGACACGTCTACCAGCACCGGCTCAAAGAGGCGGCGAACCTTGTGGGTGTGGGGCCATTTCGAGCATCGCCTTGTGCGAGACGAAGATGGAAACAAACTTCATAAAGCGGCGTGTAAGTGGCCGGACTGCGGCAGCCTCCTCAGCGCCACCTCCTCAGGGGGAACCAGGCACTTGGAGCGGCACGCAAGAGTGCACCTGAAGAAGAGAGATCAAGCGGCGAACAAAATGCAGGGGCAACTTGGTTTTGCCCCCGACGACGAGGTAGGTAACTTCAACTATGATCCTCAATTAGCTCGTGTAGGACTATGCCATATGATTGCTGCACATGACTTAGCGCTTGGTTTTGGGGAGTATCCCGCTGTGGTAGATTGGATTAAAAAATATCATAATCCACGGTATCAACCAGTTTTTAGGCAAACTACATCTAGGGATATGAAAAAACTAGCTAAAGAAATGTCTAAAGAACTAAAAGATGAATTTGCGAAATGCACATTTTCAGTTTCATTAACATCTGATATCTGGAGTGGTAGAGCTAAGCAAGATTATCTTAGTGTTGTAGCCCATTATGTCACTCATGATAATTGGGAACTAAAAAAAGCTGTCATTGGGTTTGAATTAATTGACTCTAGACATACCGGTAGAGCCATTGCTGAAAAAATAATGAATGTTGTGCAAGAATATGGTCTTGAGAACAAGGTGTTCGCAATAACTCTAGATAATGCTTCAAATAATGCCACAACAATGAATGATCTTAGTCCCGTACTTAACGGTTATGCATCTGGTCAGCTTTTCCATCAACGGTGTGCATGCCATATTATTAATCTTATTGCTAAAAGTGCTTTAAAACATCTGAAAGAACCCATTGATAAAATAAGAGATGACATTCTTTTTTTAAATGGTTCTAATCCGAGACTAGCTGACTACAAAAGATGGTGTGCTGCAGCTACTGCGGCATCTCATATATATAATGTTGACATGCACATTAGATGGAACTCGACATACATAATGATTAGAGATTTGATCCGTGATAAAGACCAATTTACCACGTATGTTAATGCAAATTCCCAGTGAGCAATCTTTATTACACCTAATGACTGGGAACTAGCAAACATGGTAATGGAATTTCTAGAGCTACTTTACGATGCAACAAACACTTTATCTGGGGTTTATTATCCCACGTCTCCATTACTAGTGCATCAGATTGTATTGATGGCTAATCACTTGAAGGATAATGAATCTCATCCTATATTAAGAGACGCCCCGCCAAGAAGAAAACCATCTTCAAACTCTTTGGTTCAAGCTCCGGTGGTGGCTCAAGCTCCGGTGGTGGCTCTGGTGGTCAGCGTGGAGAGTTAGCCGCTTACCTCAATGACCAGCTGGTTGCATGCGACGACGACGACAACTTCAGCATATTGCAGTGGTGGCATGATCATAGACGTACATATCCAGTGCTTTCCATATTAGCACGAGATCTGTTAACTGTCCCCGCATCAACAACATCATCAGAGGGAACATTTAGTCTAAGTGGAAGAGTACTCGAGCCGAGAAGAGCAAGTCTCCACCCCACGATGGTGAAGAGTTTGATGGTTGTAAAAGACCGCGATCGAGCAATGCGCAGAACTCAACACGTGCCAGAAGACCCCGAGTTGTTGGCTGCACCGGAGTATCTTCGTATCAGCGATGAAGAATAATTTTCTTATCCTTCTGTAATTTTCTTTTTTTATTCTTTGTTCTGAACTCGGTTTGTAATATGAACAATTAAGTCGGAGAGCAGCAAGTTTTAGACGCACTCTTTCCTCGCCAGGGTACCTACGGGGACTGGAAGGTTTTAATGAGGCGGCTTGCTAGCTTAATAAAAATTATTTAAATCATATCTTCCATTCTTCATTCGTCATACATTTTTCATATTTTTTCAGCATTACACAAACGATGCATCATCAAATTTAAAAACATACATGGTACATAAACATAATACATTTAAAGAAAGATACATGATACATAATATATTTAGATAAAGATACATGGTACATAATACATTTAAAGAAAGATACATGATACAAAACTGCCTCATTAAAAAACCTTCTTATTATACGAAGGAAAAAGAGTGCAGTTTAACTCTAAAAGACTAAATGACTAATGACCGTTGCCAGCGTCTCTTTCAACGTGCCTCTTGTGAAGCCTTACAAGGTGGCCGTTGCCGAAGTGCCAAACGATAACTCCCTCCTGCAATCAGCCCTCTTGCACCTAGCCATCCTCCGCAGAACACCATCCTTTTCGACAAAGAATTCATCGAAAAACTCCAACGCCGGCCATCTTGGCCTCCCTCCATTTGCATAAGGATTGTTGGGTGCTGGCACATTGGGTGGTACTTGTGGTGGTTCAGCCATGTTTGTGGCTTGTGTAGCTGTGTGTGAAAAATGAGAGGGTGGGCAGCCCCTTTTATAGAAAAAAAAACGATTTTTTTGGACTAAAATGACCCCCAAACGATCAATTAAGCCTAAACAGCTCAAAACTGGGCCAAATTACACTTATAATGGGCTAATTAGGGGGTAATTAGCCTCTAATCAGGTGTAAATTACACTTATAATGGGCTAATTAGGGGGTAATTAGCCCCTAATCAGCAAATCCGGCGCCCCCGCTCCTCCCCCGGGTCCACTTTTTCAAATTCCGCCTCCCCGGGCCCACAAAATTCGAAAAATCAATTTTCCCGCTCTCCCCGCGCGTGCCCTTCCGTGCCGTGCCTGGACGGGCCGTGCCTCAAAGTGGCACGACGGGCCTCAATAGTGCCGCCGGGCCATGCCCAAATGGAAAAGGAAGCCCGTGGGCCGGCACGGCACGATTAGCGTCGTGCCTTAACGCGCCGTGCTTCCCGCAGGCACGCGCGGGCCGTGCCGTGCCGCCCGTTTGGCCAGCGTTAGTGCCCTACCGGTTAGGGTTTCTCCTTCTCAGGGCGATTTCGAGGGCGACTCGAATTGCTGTTGAGCGTACCTTCCCCGACTCCGACGAGGCAGCGACAAGGATTCTCGGGCTGATATAGGGGCGAGCTAGCCTCGCTACCCGGCCTTGGAACCTTTCGTCTGCTGTTTCTCGGTTAGGGTTTGGGGTCCCAGAGACGATCGGCGAAGATGGCGGCTGGATCGTCTAGGTCCGGAGGAAGCAGTGATCTCGAAGTGATGATGGAACAACTTGGGCTCAAGGAGGCAGACCTTGATGATGTCGTATTCGAGGAGGTGGTAGATCGGCCTGACGAAGCAGTACGGTGGTTGGCGATTGCACGGGTGTATACTGACAAGGAATACAACGAATTTTGGTTCAAGAAAAACATGATTACGGCTTGGGATTTGGCACAGCAAGCCCGCATCCGCACGCTCGAAGGAAATCTGTACACTATTCAGTTCAGGTGTTTGGGAGATTGGGAGAAAGTTATGGATGGAGGACCATGGAACTTTAGAGGGAATCCGGTTATTTTGGCACCTTATGATGGTTTCACTAAGCCATCGAAAATTGAGTTGAATACCATCAACATATGGATCCAGATCCACGACTTGCCGGATGGATACCTCCCTATGGTAAAGGCACTTGCGTCCAAAGTTGGTGATTTTTTAGCTACAGAACCCGCCTCTATGGATTTTGCGGGCAATTTTGTTCGAGTTAAGGTGAAGTTGGACGTCCGTAAACCACTACGTAACCATGTCTCGATCAGTAGAGCGGGGAAGCGTGAGATTTTCATGGTGAGGTTTGAAAAACTGCCGGATTGGTGTGCTGTGTGTGGTATGATGGGTCATGTATTCAAAGAGCATGGTGATGGACTCCACCCACCGTCTGCTCTGGTTTTCAAAGACCTCCGAGCCTCTTGGAGTATTAGAGATACCGGTAGATCTTCGGGTTCTAGAGGAAATCAACGAGGAAGAGGCCGTGGCCGTGGAGGCTTTGGGGGGAGGAAGTATGATTCGGATGGTGATGTAGATGAAGGTTGTGATCAGGACATGTTCCCTCGAGATGAGGATGTTGATGATGAAGGGAATCGGAAAAGGGTGGCTTTACCTCTTGGCTCTCCAGCTCCGAGCCAAGTTGGCAATGTACTCTCGCTGTTCGAGGTTTCCAATAAGGGTTCTGTGCCTCCGAGCCCCCCTCCCAAGAGAGATCCGAAAAGGGTGAAGACGGGGGAGAATGAAGGGGATTCTGAAATCAATGAGAAGAGATCGGCGGACCTCCAAGGGGGGTACCGCCGGGAGCAATGAGTCTGATCAGTTTTAACTGTCGTGGAGCGGGCAACGACACGACAGTTAATGAGATTCGGGATCTCGCTAGTAGTTTTGCCCCAAAGTTTTTTTGTTTCTTAGAAACTCAGATTAGTAAGATTAGAACAGAGAGTCTAGCAAGGAGATTTGGTTTTGATTTTAGTTATGCTATTGATAGTATTGGTAGAAGTGGAGGTATTGGTATTTTTTGGAATGATGGAATAAAAGTGGATGTTATTGGCTACTCTTGTTATCACATTGATATGAGAATTGTTGAAGCAAACTCAATGCCGTGGAGGTTGACATGCGTATATGGAGAGGCCCAAACCAATGATAGACACAAGACGTGGGATATGTTGAAAAATATTAGTACCTTGTGTAATCTGCCGTGGCTTTGTGTTGGCGATTTTAACGAGGTACTGAACCATTCAGAGTACGAGGGAATTGGGCAGCGTTCTAATAACCAGTTACAGGGTTTCAGAGATGCTGTGGATGTTTGTGGACTAATGGACTTGGGATTTATTGGACCTTTTTGGACTTTTGAGAAGCGGGTGGTCGGCGGTTCTTACACGAGGGTGAGACTGGACAGAGCTATGGGGACACCGGATTGGCAGGCTCGGTACCCCATGTCTTCTGTAACTCATATAACAGCAGCTTCTTCCGACCACTGTCCTATCCTAGTTAAGTTTGAGGAGGCTCCGATCAGAGTTTTGCATAGCAGACCGTTTCGGTATGAGTTGATGTGGGAAGAACATAGTGACTTAAAATCCAAAGTGGCAAACGCTTGGGCTGCTAGTCCGAGTGTTTCGGTACTGGATATTAAACAGAAGCTGACTGGGCTTGCAGAGGACCTGAGAGATTGGAATATCAGTACTTTTGGTAATGTGAAGCGTGAGATAAAAAAGTTGAAGGCCCAACTTGCCAGGTTTCGGAATTGTCCTGGAAGAACTGGTCCGAGCCATGTTGAGATCAAGATTAATGAGAAGTTGCTAGAATTGTATAAGAGAGAAGAGATTATGTGGAGGCAGCGTTCCAGAACTGATTGGCTGAAATCAGGTGATAAAAATACCAAATTTTTTCATTTACGAGCGTCTATGCGGAGGAGGAAGAATACAGTGAAATCCTTGCAAAAGGAGGATGGTTTGATGACTGATGATATTATGGAGATGGAGGCATTGGCCTCGAATTTTTACTGTAACCTCTTTACTTCGGAGGGGGTTGTTGAGATGGAAGAAGTTTTAGCGCATGTACCTCGCAAAGTGACTCAGGGGATGAACGATCTGTTGACTGCGCCATATAGAGATACTGAGATCAAGGAGGCCCTATTTCAGATGTTTCCCACCAAAGCCCCCGGCCCCGATGGATTCCCTGCTCATTTCTTTCAACGTCATTGGGACGTTTGTGGTCCAGATGTGATAAGGACAGTGTTGAAGATAATTAAGGGGGAAGAGAGTGCGGAAGCGATAAATCATACGGTATTGGTCCTTATTCCCAAGGTACAAGGTCCAACTTCTCTTACTCAGTTTCGACCGATTAGTCTGTGCAATGTATTGTATAAAATTGCGTCGAAGGTTATTTCTAACAGACTGAAACAAATCCTCCCGGAGATCATATCTGAGGAGCAATCAGCGTTTGTTCCGGGGAGATTGATTACTGATAATATCATTGCGGCTTATGAATGTCTACATTTCATGAAGAGGAGTAAAGCTAAGGTAAATAGCACATGTGCTCTCAAACTCGACATGATGAAAGCGTATGATAGAGTTGAGTGGTGTTATTTGGAGGCTATGATGAAGAAACTTGGTTTTGATCACAATTGGATAGCCACAATCATGGGCATGGTGAGCTCGGTCACGTTTTCGGTCTCTTTTAATGGAAAGAAATTGGATGAATTTAAACCAACAAGGGGTATTCGGCAGGGGGATCCTATTTCACCCTACCTTTTCTTACTAGCAGCAGAGGGCCTTTCGTGCCTCCTAAAATTTCGTTTACCGTCATCTCTTCTGGATGGGATCAAGGTTACTCCATCGGCACCGTCGGTGAATCACCTCCTATTTGCAGATGACAGCCTGCTGTTTTTTAAGTCAAGCGTTCAAGGGGCGGAAGAATTATCTAACCTGTTGGAGACTTATTGTGTTGCATCGGGGCAGAGAATTAACAAGGAAAAATCTTCTATCCACTTCAGTAGCAAATGCCCGGAACACTTGAAGACAGGGATTAAAAATGTGCTCAATGTTCATAATGAATCTCTTTCAGAAAGGTATCTTGGTATGCCAACGGAGGTGGGACAATCTCGTAATGGTACTTTTAAATTTTTGAAGGATAGGTTGTGGAATAGAGTGAAAGGTTGGATGGAGAAATTGTTGTCAGCGGGGGGGAAGGAAGTTCTCATCAAATCCATCGCTCGATCTTTGCCGGTGTTTATTATGTCATGCTTTAAATTGCCCAGGGGTTTCTGTGAGAACTTAAATTCAACTGTGAGACAATTTTGGTGGGGAGGCACAAGAGGTAAGAGGAAGGTGCATTGGGTTTCTTGGGAAACAATGACAAGGCCGAAATACTTAGGGGGGCTCGGATTTCGTGATATGGAACTCTTCAACCTTTCTCTTCTAGCACGACAGGCGTGGAGAATTCTTCTCGACCCTGGTTCGTTAAGTGCTAGGATTTTGAAGGCAGTTTATTTCCCTGATTCTAATTTCCTCGATGCAAGATTGGGTACCCATCCCTCACAGATTTGGCGTGCGGTGATGGAGGGTATTTTTGTTCTAAAGAAGGGGCTGATTAGGAGAATTGGTAATGGTGCTTCAACAAAAATATGGGAAGATAATTGGTTGCCCAGGGTATCTATGCCGAAGCCATTATTAGCTTTGATACCTAACCCTCCTACTCGGGTCTGTGATCTGATTGATCCAACTGAAGCTCGTTGGCGCAATGATCTTATTAATCAGGTATTTCTTCCTATGGATGTTTCGGTGATCAGAACTATACCTATATGCACTTGGCCTTTGGATGACTTTTGGGGATGGATGCATGAGAACAATGGAGTTTTTTCAGTTCGCTCAGCTTATCGGATGCTTATAACTGAAAAGATTAATCTACAGAATAATTTAGGTGGACCCTCTAATACGTGTATTGAGAAGAGATCTTGGGATTCTCTTTGGAAGCTTAGAGTGCCATCGAAAATTAGAGTTTTTGTTTGGAGATTATCCCAGCATTCTATACCTTCTGCGGATGTTTTACATCACCGAAATATGGCAGCCTCTAACTCATGTTCCCTCTGTGGTGATACGGATTCTTGGAGGCACTCTCTTATTGATTGTCCCATGTCAAGGAGTGTTTGGGCTTTGGAGGAGGATGAATTATTTGAGAAGATCCAAACTTCTGGTGAATCTAATGCTAAGAAGTGGCTTTTTATTCTCAATGATTCTCTGTTGCATAATGAATTCACACGGGTGGTTGTGAAGTTGTGGGCAATCTGGTCAGCGAGGAGGAAGGTGATCCATGAGGATATCTATCAAAGTCCTCTATCAATTCACGGTTTTGTTGGAAGGTATATTAAGGAGTATGATGATGCGAATAATGGTGCTATGCCTACATCCACAACAAGAGACCTGAATGACACCAGATGGGTCCCTCCTCATAGAGGTTTGTCGAAAATTAATGTGGATGGGGCTGTTTGCAGGGAGGGAGGCCGTTGCTCTGCTGCTGCTATCTGTAGGAGTGATAATGGTGTTTATTTGGGCTCTTCTCTGATTGTTGTGGAAGGAGTGCGTGATCCTGAGGTGTTCGAAGCACTAGCATGTCGGGAGGGCATGTCTTTGGCTAATGATCTTAATTTGACTCAAGTCTTGCTAGCTTCGGATTGCAGAAACGTTGTTGAAGCTATAAATGATATTGGTTACGGTGCTAATGGATCGATCATCATGGAGGTGCAGCGGAGGAAGGCCTCTCTGATTCACTGTGATGTGGTTTATGAGAGGAGGACGCATAATGTTGAAGCTCATAATTTAGCAAAATTCGGTCTTTCTTTGGGAATTGGTAGGCATTTGTGGTTGGGCACTCCCCATAGCTCTTCTGTACCTGTAAACATTATGATTGAATAATATAGAGTGGGTTTTATCAAAAAAAAAAAAGCTATAGGACTCGCGGGTTCGAATCCTGAGAGTCCCTATTATTTTTCGGGTCGGTCGGGCTTCAACCAAAACACGCCCCCGCTGAAACCCTCGCAAACTACCCTCGTGCTATCGCCCCGACCGAGGGTTCCGCCGCCGCTCCCCCTCCCCCCCCCCTCCCGCCCCCGCTCAACCCGCCGCCGAGGTTCTGCCGACCTCAAGCACCGTACTACGGTCGACGACCTCTCCCTCGTCCACCTCCAGCCCCGCCTCTCATTCCGAGCAAGTGCACCTCCGCCTCTCCGCCCGAGCAAACCACCTCGTAGTCGACCTCCGCCTTTGCCTCGCCGTCGATCGCCACCTCTTCCTCCAACCGTCTACGCGGAGTCCTACCACGACCGGTAGCCAAGGTTGGTGGATGTGAAGACTGAAGAGTGCAAAACTGGGATTCGTCGATTCTGAACTGCAATTTTTTGTTACTGTAGTTGCAATTTTGGGTTACTGTAGATGCTTCTTGTTGATGAAAATTTTTAGATGCCTATATTTTATGCTTTATTGTTGATCTAAACTTTGTTGATACAAGAAGCATGGTAGACAGTGAGAACTGTATATGCTATGTGTTGATTCAGTTTTTTGTTACACAAATGAACGTGTAAACGACAATGAGAAAAAAATTGCAGTCGGTGAGCACAATTTAGCACATTATGCATTAGAGATGGGTAAGGTGGAACCCAAAGCAAATTGGGATGAAATTGACACCATGTTCTTATTAATTTTGCAGTTTTGCTCTTTAATCTTTATAATGTTCTAGATTCACTCATTGTTTGCTGTTAAACTATTATAATCAAGGTGTTCGTGATGGCTGACGTCGCGCACAATGTGGACTCCCAGAGCGTCATCCACCACGCCCACATGAGCCCGTGAGTAGTCGTTCCCCTCTTAATCGCCAGTTCAGTTCTCGCAGTCTGCTATTTTGCAGTTTTTTCTAGGTTGGATTTTTAGATGATTGAATAGATGCTATAGTCGGAGAATGATGCCTTTGTGGATCTAACTTAAGTATGATAAAATTTTGGGAGAGCCATAAGTGAGCCCAGCTCTGGCCACCTGCAAGGAGGACCGACCGCCGCCCTCGGCACCGTCGCCTCTCCGCTCCTTATCCTCTACCCCCTCTCCCTGCCATGGGATCCCCTAAGATCTCTCCTCCCATCGCGTTGCTGTCCATCACCCCTGCTGGACCGATGCATCTGGTTTCCTTGCAGGGAACATCTGGTCCCCAGCTAGCACTGGTTCAGCGGTTGAGGCCTTAGTCCTTGAGCACTTGCCATTACCCCCAGCCCCCTCTCGTTCCATACCCTCGTTTCCCCTGCTGCACCAATTTCTTCCTGGCTGTGTTGTGCTTTAAGCTCGATTCCGCTCGTTCCTGCTTCCACGTTCGCAGCACGGTGGTGGTTTCAGTTGGCCTAAAGCCAAGTAATTTCTGCATGGAAGTCGTGTTTATGGTTGGTACAAATCATTGGATGTGTGCTCTCTATCAATGTCATGGGCAACTGTGGCAAGAGATAAGTGGCATTTATCTCACAGACAAGTTTACCCTCGTCTGATCGTCTCCCTTACCATGACGAAGCCAGCAGTAACAACAGCAACGTCCGAATTCCATCCATCCGCTGCTACTTCAGCTTCCTCCACACAGAAACTGGCCCCTGTGCCCTCTGCCTCAGCCAGGCCTTCTACCCCGTAAGAGTTTGTTTGTGATTTGCTTGCCGCAGTTAGTTCTTGATTAGTTGGAGATCGCCATAGGAGAGCACACTGGGCTTCTTTGGGCATCAGACTGTTTCTTAAGAACACAAAAACTGGCTATTGTACTGCCATGTGTTCCTTTGATGAGGTGGGATAAAGTCCGAGTCATTTTTTTTTTTAGACTGGGCCAAAACAGGATGGGGAAAGGTGTAATTTTAATGGATTTCTCATCTGGGCCTGATTTGGAGGAAATATGGGCATGGTTTTTTCACAGGTGAAAGTTACTCTTGGTACATTTTGATTTTTCCCCTTTTTATTTATTTTATATTGGATCCACTGAGCCTCCTCGCCTTTGAGGATAAAAAGAAAGGTTATTTTATGTTGAATTGTATTTGTCTCTTTGATCATCTTGCATTAAAATGACTTCAAAACATGATCAAAGCCTACTCTGAAATCATTCTAATACTCAATCATATGTTAGGTCCATCTTAACTCTGAGGCATGTTGTTGACTTCTGCGTGACCACTGAGCCTAATTATATGAGCGGATCATTCAGTACGGCAAGAGGGGCGAACCAGCGGTTCACCTGCATTGTTGGTTGTTACTGCGAAGTGTTAAATATTTGTTCAGTCATAATGCTCGATGTTTATCATATACTAAGTTCAGTTACATGTTTACGCTCTGTACACTTGTTACATAAATATCACCCCCACCCACACAAGTAGTTCAGCATTTTTTATAGAGTTGTTCAAAGCCTCTACCCTTTACTTGCACAAATGGATTGCAATGTTTGGTTCCTTAAGTCCCATTTAGCCCATTCTTCCCAACCTGAAGTTTATTTAATCCTAATTACAATATGTTTCATTAATTCTGTTTGAAATTGCGATTTATATATTGCTTCATTCTTCGATCATTCTATTCCACATCTTGTTTACAGCCAGTCTTATGTTATTTCAGGCAAGCTTGTATGTTTAAAACAAACCGAGTGGAGCAATCCAAAATTTCTACCATGAATAAATCAGCTGATGGCATTGTGGAGCTTTACGGGTAAGTTAAGCATATGCCGCAGGGAAGTTGTTAGTTGGCCCCATATGTTGTACCAAAGGCATCTGAAATTGGCGTTCACTTTTAGGGACACCATGAAGACAAGTTCTGATGATAGGTTTGCAGTTCTGAGGAGCATTGCAGAGGAGTTCATCCACGAGGAAGAGCTCTGCCTCCTGCTGAAAAAGAAATCTGCTCCCATTTGCTATGTTTGGTTTGAGCCATCCCCCATGATGGACATAGAGCAGGTATATCAATGGGAAAAACTGCTGTAGCATTTTTCTTTTTCTTCCGAATGCTTGTTACTGAACATTAGTATCTAGGAAGGATGATACCAGATTCATTTTTCTCTGGATCTGGTAAGTTTAGCCTTATAGCGTGTACCCTACCCAGCAGACTTTCATACCTCTACTTTTCTCACCCAGCACCAAATTTTGGTCTTCTACCAAGTAGGGTCATTCTTTGTGCATCCTAACTTAACGTAAAACCAGAAGGTCATACTTGATGTTTCTATATAGATCAGTTTAAATGCATAACAAGTGGGCTGTGGAAAGATTAAAAAGAATGTGGATTCTTTTTTAATATACCATCTAAGTTAAATGGGTAAAGTTGGATTCATGAGGCTGGTGTAAACATAAGGTGTGTCATATTACCCTTTACATAGAACTGGTCACGGACATAAAGCTGAAAGACCTATCAATATGCATGTCCATGCTAAGTTTCAAGTACTTGCTCGGTTTACTAGGAAAGCATTTTGCACAGATGCTGTAGGTTGTTCATGGGTTGAGGAAAATGCTATTATATATGATTTGGATGATGCACCTCTCATCTTAGGCAGTTCTCAAGACGCCGTTTTGCTTATGTTTCTGTGTACTAGCAATTTCTCATGTCCAGTTTGTTCTAACCTGTAACATATTGTCTGCAAACTAATTGTTGCATGGGCCTGTTCTCATCTTGCAGGGGATTTTGAAGACAATCTACGTCAATAAGATGATCAAAGCTGGGTTCACAGTAAAAATATTGATAGCAGACTGGTTTCTGCAGCGACACTACAAGATTGGAACTGACCTGGAGAAAATACGGACCATTGGCTACTACAATATTGAGATGTGGAAAGCAGCTGGTATGGACCTTGATAGAGTAGAGCTTGTATGGTTATCAGACGAATTGAATCACCATTCGGTCGATTACTGGCCACTTGCGGTGGAAGTTTCAAGAAAATACACCATGAACATAATGGCAAGGTGTCTCATTGTTTACATTATTCATTATTTTAGGTTTATTGCAGTTGTGAAGCTTTGAACTTGTTCATGGCATTTTCAGATCATTCATCCCTCTTGTAACAAACTATTGTCTGCTGAGCAGGTTTTGTTGGAACAAGGCACCATATGGGCCACAAAGACTGCCTGCTGCAGAGATATTTTACCCTTGCATGCAGATCGCTGCTATATTATGCCAGAAGGTTGGTTTATATTTCATAATGGATGTATACTTTTGTTTTGTTTTTGTTTGTGGTCTTAGAAGTATACATTTATGGCTTATAAAACACACCAGATATCGACAATTTAGAGGAGAAACGAGCGCACACTGTGACTGAAGCAAGTTGTGCCTACTTTTACATTAGAGATGTTAAAGGTATCAGTCAAGTATGGCTGTATGTTCATGAAAACTAATGAGCACAACATAAGCACTATACTTTATGACCTTAAAGTCTCTGAAAAAGTTTAATGTCTTATGTGTGTGTAGCTAGTATCTGGGAGAAAGAATCATATGGTATGTTTTGTTTCATTTCTCTGAAGTGAACCTAAACAAAGTTACTAGCACACCATGCAGGACTGAGGTTTCACGGGATATGTCGCTGTAAGCCAGTTATTTGAATGAAGCACCCTTTCTGTTTCCATGTTCTACTGTAGACCATGCATTTTCCTTTCCCACAATCTTTTCAGCTTACCAAGTTCTACTGTAGACCGTGCAATTTTTCCTTTCGCGTATCTGCAACCTGTTTTGTGATCACTGTATCCTCATGTGAGGAATTGTTCATAATGGAAAAAAAGAGTTCTAAAAACTTGTGTTATGACTTATGAGCAGCCAGTTTAGGAGCATATTTCTTCACCTTGACCAAGAGATCATAATACTTTCTTTTTGTAGTTGCAGGCGGACATATGGCTTTTTAGCATGGATCATCGAGATATTACCTTGCTAGCCAGAGATTACTGTGAAGATATAAGTAGGGAAACCAAACCAGCTATTATGCTGCACAGTATCCTGATTAAGACACTCTTGTTTTATACTGTATTTGTTTCTTGTGTGTCATCCAGTTTGTTGCTTGACTTTTTGGAGCTCAGACCGTGATATTCTATGCAATATATCCCTTAGCTTGAAGCACAGATATGCTACCTATTTTACTAGAAGACCCTGACTTTCAGGACTTGAGAGATCCAGGACGTACTATATTCATGCACGATGAGGAGGTATCCAATGTTGTCGTTCTTGTACGGCAGATAGTTGTCCTTTAGACTTACTGTATGTACCTTTTGCATTTCAAGATGAATTTGCACAATTGTTTCAATTCAAGCGTTCTGGAGGTGTAAATATTCCAAGCTCCTTGCAACTAATTCGTTATTATTTAGTTAAAATGTAATCATACAGTAAAATTATACAATCTTTGCTTATGGTGAACAGTAATGCAACTTTTTTCTCCCTGTAGTAGTTTTGCTGTCAAGTTGCACTGTACTTCCTCTCCCAGCTTCTAGAAAAAGCTACTACTATAAGAGGTTGTATACTTCAATTGCCATCTTTGAATTAAAAGAAGCCTGAAGATTCTTGTACAGTATAAGAGCTTCATGTCAAAATGCGTTATTTTGCTCCATCTGTTGGGTCCTTATATTGTAACTTCGTAGAATTATAGGTATATGTAACAAACATGCTAGAATTTTTGGTGGACAATCTGGCTTGTGTTTTCAGGACGATATTTAGTTCTCATGTTTATTGTTTGCTATGAAAGACCGAAAGAGTTTGTAAAATGTCTTCTCTTTATTGCAGGATGATTTAAATAGCAAAATAGAGCGTGCTTTCTGCCCTCCAAAAGTAGCAACGTGTAACCCTTGTTTGGACTACATCAAATATGTTATATTCCCTTGGTTTGGAAAGTTGGAGGTAGTTCAGAAGGAAGGGAATGCTGATAACAAGTAATGTCCCTTCTTACTGTGAAAGACCAACTTTCTAATTCACCAGTAGAGTTCACAAGTTATATATAGTTATGTAATGTGTGTGTATAACTGTATATCTATGTATGAATACATATATATACCATCACTGTAACTCTACAACAAATAGCCAGTCAGCACAACTTAATTGGGCTCTGCCAGTTCACCAAAGAATTGAGTGCTAGTAATCTACTAAGATGTAATATAATGATGTATATCAATATTGAATTCCATCATTTGTGAGAACTGTTACTTTATACAGGACATACACAAACATGGAAGAACTCGTTGTCGATTATGAAAGTGGCAATCTTAATTCAGCTGAGGTTAAACAGGCTTTTGAGAAGGCAATGAACAAACTACTGCAGGTAACTGTTGCTTTTTCAAAAATTGTACCTAAATCGTACCCAATCATATGTGGATAACCTGTTTAAGTATCACCTGCTAATATTCAGGTTATAAACACCCTGATAGCTGAACATACAATTGTTTTTATTTATACACAAATTGACCTCTTAGTTGGGACTGAAGGTGTGGGACCAGGTGTACATACCAGTGAGACAGCTAGTGGGGAATACAATTTTTTGTCGGAACTTGTTTTAGCCAAAAAAAAGTTACACAATGAACAACGATGTGGCTCTGCAAGTTTTATAGTTATATCAGTGTGAAAAGCACTCCAGGATTAATGATGAATGGATGGGGTAAGAACCCGAAAAATGATTTGATGAATGCTTGGTTGCTTGCAGATATTTGAGAGTTATTTTTGGCGCTTTTACTTTTTTCCTGCCCTGTAATGTGAACTGAGTAATTCTTGTGCTATTATTTATATGAATAAGTAAAAAATTAGAGTGAAATACTTGATTTTCATGATAATTGTTAACTACTTATTCTTCTCCAAATAATACTTTTATTCTAATTTTTTTTATTATTAATTGTCTTTTCTTCAGCCTGTTTCCGACCACTTCTGTGGCAACACCCAAGCCCAGGCTCTATTTATTTCCCGTAAGGTACAGTTTCCGTGAACTTTTATAGTCATGTATATTTATGTTAGTTAATCACCTATGTTGACTTCGCAGTTGAAAAATAATAGTGATATTTCATGTTGAGTGTTGATGTGAATGTACTATGTTAACAGTGAACACGACGTAAATATGTTTGTAGCACCAGTTCGTCCCATTTTGATGCGAGTTTGGCTATATTTGCAATTCTATTCTAACAGTACCATTATTTGCAATGGCCAAAATGGCATGATCACCTAAATGGCACGTTAGTTCCTAGATTTAATGTGTATCTTAGTATGTTTCTAATGCCGACAGAACTTAGGATGTGTTTGTTTTGGTGATTTCATCCCGTCATTCAATACCGCTGTTACCTCAAACCGTTATTCGTGTTTGTTTCGGATAGGACGTAATTAGGTGCCATGTAATCAAGTTCCGTCGCTCCTGATCAAGATGCATTACCGGCCCAGCTTCTCCTACTGGACCCACTCCTTCACGATCTCCTACTCGACTCAGTTCGCCTCCCTCGATTTCCTCCGCCTGATCGAGCAAATTCTCCGCCGCCGGCGACATCCATCCCCGCCGCCTAACGCATCCACCCCCAGCCACAAACCTTCCCCAAATCCCCTTGCCATATGCCCCAAGATCCCTTGTCGCCTTTCCCCAAGATCCGGCCGGCGACCTGCTTGGCCCGACCGGTGAGCTGCTCGACCCGGCCGGCGACCTGCTCGGCCTGACCGGTGAGCTGCTCGAGCTGGAGAGGCCGACAGCCCGAAGCTCTCTCCCTCAACAATCACCAGCCTGAAGCTCTCTGACCGACTAGCTTTCTCCACCTCATCTTTAGATGGCTGGAGGCTGGAGCCCTCTCCTGCAGCATGGCATGGCGATGGCTGGGGCGCTGGCGACGCCGGTGCGGGTGGGCGTCGGAGGCCTGGTTCGGGAGGGGCGGGATTGGGGCTGCGTTATCGTGGTAGTGGCTAGGCGCAGCAGCCGCGGATCGGGGCTGCCATACGCCAAGGGATGCTGGGTAGGTGCGGTGTCGATCGGTGGAGAGCTGCATGCGGCGGCGGGGTGGGGAACCTAGGCACGATGTGTCCTCCGTTGGCAAGTTGGTGGCGGAGGCGGAGGGGGAAAGGCGGCGTGGCGGCGAGCGGTGCTGGTGATCTTTCTCCACCTCAGTCTCTAACGCAGCCAAGGGATGTATTAACGTTACCAGCTGAAACCAAACAAAATAGGATTTGTGCAGTCCGAAGCTATTACGTTGCGTAATCTGTTACCAATTGCGTCTGCGTTACCGCTGCCTCAAACAAACACGTCCTTACAGTTACTTTGTTATTTAAAACTTTGGATCCTATTCAGGGTACTTCAGTAGGTATTGGCAGCTCATTTCTAGTAGGTGCTCTGTGTTCATTTCTCGTAGATTCTACAGTTGGGGTCGTTAACTGTTTATTACACATATGGTATATTAGAAATAGCGAACACAACACATATCCACTTTCTTTTGAATGAATTACTCTTTTTTCAAGTCATCGTGATCAAAGAAAGGCACAAAGAAAGATAAAAATTGAACAACTGGGTCAACCCATAATTTAAAATATAACCTCACAAATCACGATGGACTAGCCAACCCATGCAAGGATTAACTCAGCCAATATCTTACACAGAACGAAGGAGAGGAAGAATTTGAATATGAATAAACCTTTTCTTCTTTACAGTAGTCCTGATCAGAGCAAACACTCGAAATATGACCTCATGATGGAATTGCCGATGAATCCAAGCATCAACCCACTCCTTGAAATCTGTCAGAGAAGAAAGCAATTATAAGTACATTAGTGATAAAGTAAATACAAGTATGTTCTAGTTGTCTAGTGCCCCTTATGAGTCCAGTGTGTTCACAAATGTAAGCAAGTTAAAGTGTTAGATGCTTATGTTTACCATCTTCAATTTCAGTTGCAAGACCAAATCACTGAAGATACCTTGAAGATTATACTGCAAAACGAAGAGGTTGATGCTCCTGTAAGTCTGCTAGCTTGTTCTGAACTGCTAATCTAGTCCTCGTTCCTGGAACGCATCTAGGTGGTGTTGCCTACTCCCAGTATGCAAACTATAGTACAGTTTGCAGCGTATTGCGCTGCTGGAATGATTTTTGGGGTGGTCGAAGCCCATATTTTGTCTTAAGAAAGTCTGTCTAAGACGTGTTGCCTTCTTAAGTGCAGCATATCTCAAGGATTTTTTTTTTTTGTTTCAGTGGTGAAGTCCACGCGAGGAGGAAATTGATCGCCGAAGTAGTAGAGTTTTTTTTTTTTCATCTCCTAAGTGATACAAGTTGTAGGGTGACTTCTTTTGAGCTTCTGCTTACGCATAAATCTGCTTACTTATGGATTTTGGTGGGGAGAAAGTGTGGTGGGTATAATCTACTAGAAACTGCCCGAATACTTCTTTTGGCCTTCAGAAGTTTTGGCTTATTTGCTGTGTTGAGTTGTGAGACGTCCCTCACTTTGATACCTTTACTTAATAGTGTTTAATTAATAGTGATAATATCTTACATATGCTTAGTTGCTGTGCTGTGTGTGAGACTGAGAACTGCTTATGCATAAATCTGCTTATGGATTTTGGCGGGAGAAACTATGGAGGGATAATCTACTAGAAACTGGCCGGAGACTTCTTTTGGCCTTCTGAAGTTTTGGCTTATTTGCTGTGTTGAGTTGTGAGATGTCTGTAGCGCCCCTCACATTGATACCTTTACTTAATAGTGATAATATCTTACATATGCTTAGTTGCTGTGTTGTGTGTGAGAAATGATCAAGAAATAAAATTAAAATATCTAAAAAGCAAAAAATAATTGTGTCATAATACAATTCAGTCTTTACATCTGAGTTTGTCATTCCTAACATTGATCCCCACTCGTGACATAGATCATGTCATCCAATAATACAATTCAGTCTTACATATGGTTGTCTCTACTATAGTCAAAATATCAGAACAAGGCCAGGACCATGAAATCTTCTGAAATTAAAGATAAATGAAGAAGTTTTGCCAATTCGTTCATGTGCATAAGCAAGGAAAGGAGAAGAGTGTGTCTTGGGAGCCTGGAACCTAATTTTTTTTGCAGCAATTTCATAGTAATTGATTGGCCATCTTCGTGTCAAAGTACAACACGGCTGTTTTCTTCACTCTTAGAGCATCTCTAGCAGTGCCCTAAAAGGGCCGGAACCGAAAAATTCCGGCGCTTTTACGGGTTGGCTTTAGTTTCCACGTCCTAGCAGATGCCGTAAAGTTGGGCCGGCCTGAGAACGCGTCTCGGGGCCCCGAAAATCCCCCCCGTTCCTCGAGCCGTTCTCGGGTCAGTCGCTGCACGAACCCTAGACCGTGACACCGCAATTGCTCGCCGCACATAGTAGCTCCGGCGAGCGATTGCGACAACTCCACGCCACATTTAGCCCCGTCGCCGCCTCGGAAGCGCGATGGAGCCGCAGAGGACCACCACCGCCGGCGCCAACGAAGCTAATCTCTCCCGTCCACGCCCTGCACCGACCATAGCTCGTCTTCCGGGGACCATCGTTGTGCCTGGCCCGCCCCATGACAGCTCCGACGACAGTGGCAACGGCCCGCTGGCCTTCGTTGAGACGGAGGATGATCTCCTCGAGTTGGGGATCCAGAAAAGCCTCTGCCACCAGCGCCGGGAGACCATCAGGCGCCGCCGCTACCAGCGTCACCTCGACGTGCACAATGCCAGGCAGCTGGAGGGCGGCCTGCGCGCAGACGAGGAGGCGCAAAGGAAGAAGCGGCAATGGAAAACCATTGCCGGGTCGCAATTCGAGCAGGTCGCCGCCAGCTCCAGCTGCTCAAGCTCTTCCTCCTCCTCCAGTTCTGCCGCCTCCAACTGAAGGCAGCGCCGCACACGAGGAAGATGAAGTCCCGGGCGAGGAAGATGAAGCTCTAGGTAGATGTAGGACGCTTTTGTATTATCTTTTACTTTTGTTTGCAAAACGGGCGAGCAACGGCGAGGAATCGCAGTGTTCGTCCCGCGAAATCAATGAAATTAGTATTTTCAGTTTTCGTTTGCGGGTTCTGCTACCATCCCCTTCCCCATAACCGGAAAAACGAAGGAAAACGCGACCTTAAAACCGACTTTTGTTTTCAGTTTGGCGTTTAGGGGCACTGCTGGAGTTGCTCTTACATACGGTGGTAGGATGTACCACGACTATGAATTGAGCAACCAAACTGCTGATGGCCAGAAGTTCAGGACATCAACAAAAGCACAAGCGCGTCGCTGTCAGATTGTCACCGTCTCCACAATTCCTAATTCGTAAAAAAATACTACGAGCTGCACTTTCTTCGGGGCAGAGTAGAGCTTCCGTTGTAAAGAAGACCTACAGCCAGAGCAGAAATTGGGCGCCCGGCTGATACGTCTCCAACGCATCTATAATTTCTGATGTTTCATGTTGATATTATGCCAATTGCTACATGTTTTCTCCCTTCTTTATAAATTTTTTACACGTTTTCCGGGACTAACCTATTAACAAGATACCAAGTGCCAGTTCCCTGTTTTCTGCTGTTTTTTATTTCAGAAAATTTGTTCTCGAAATATTCTCGGAATTGGACCCCACAAATCCCGAAGTTTCTATTTTCCCCGGAAGCATCCAGAAGACCGAAGAGGAGTCGAACACGGGCATCAGGGGGCCCTCACCATAGCCCGGCGCGGCCCCTCCTTGGCCGCGCCTGGGGGTGGTGAGGCCACCCTTGTGGCCCACCGACGCCGCCCTTTCGCCTATTTATTCCACTCCGAAGGAAAACCCTAAGCACCTGATAAAAAAACCCCAAAAAGTTCCGCACCGCCGTCGTCGTCAACCCTAGATCAGGGGGGGTTCTGAAGCTGTCTCCCGGCATCCTGCCGGAGAGGAGATCATCACCGGAGGACTCTTCATCACCATACCTGCCTCCGGAGTGATGCATTAGTAGTTCATCCTTGGACTACGGGTCCATAGCAGTAGCTAGATAGTTGTATTCTCCTCCTATGTCTCAATGTTTAGATCTCGTGAGCTGCCTAACATGATCGAGATTGTTCTTATGTAATTCTATGTGCTGTGTTTGTTGGGATCCGATGAATATTGGACTTATGCCAAGTTGATTATAGTCTTTATTGCATATGTTATTTGTGATCTTGCATGCTTTCCGTTACTAGTGGTTGCTCTGGCCAAGTAGTTGCTAGTGACTCCAAGAGTGAGTATTTATGCTCGATAGTTGGGTTCATGCCTCCTTTTCGCCTGTGTTCGAGTGACAGAAACGTGACGGGGAAGGATGTGCTGTTGCCACTAGGGAGAAAACAATGGTGTGAGTGCCCGCGTGCACAATCATTGCTTACATTACACACATTGATTAATGCGATTATCTATTGCTTGCAACTTAATACCTAAGGGGGTTCAGATGATAACCTGAGGTTGGATTATTAGTCATAGATGCAGTTGGATTACAGTCTATGTGTATTGTTGTAATGCCCACACTAAATATCATAGTAGTCATCATGTCATGAATGTGCACTACGGTGCAACCTCTATTTGTCAATTGCCCAGCTGTAATTTGTTCACCGAGCATGCTATCTTTTATGGAGAGACACCCTTAGTGAACCTATGAACCCCGATCCATTTTCCTACATTGTTATACAAACCACTACAATTCCTTGCTTTCTTTACTTACTGCAAACATACCCTATTTTCCACACTATACGTCTAATCTTTGTTTTCAGCAAGACCGGTGAGATTGACAACCTCACTGTACCGCTGGGACAAAGTATTTTGGTTGTGTTGTGTGCAGGTTCCGCGTTGTTGCTGACACCGGTGAGGCGCCATCACCATCGTTAGTGGCATCAACCTTCCTAAGATCCTCTTTCTCCTACTGGATTGATAACCTTGGTTCTTAACTGAAGGAAATTCTTATCGCTGCACTCATCACACGCTCCTCTTGGGGTTCCCAACACACCATCCATAGCAAAGGATTTCTGGCGCCTCAAGGCACAATTAAGGTGAAGCAACAAGGATTTCTGGCGCCATTGCCGGGGAGAAAGAAGTCTTCTCGCAAGGGGAGTCTCTCACTCTCAACCTCTTTATTTTGTTTGTTTTCTTGTTTTTATTTTTTTTGCCTTGTTTTGCCTCTTTATATCAAAAACACAAAAAAAATTAGTTTACTTCATAGTTGTTATTTATTTGCTTGCTTTTATTTTGCTAAAATGAGTTACTCTGAGAATACTAAGTTGTGTGACTTCACTAGCACAAACAACAATGATTTTTTTTGCACACGTATTGCTCCACCTGCTCCTACTGCTGCTTTCTATGAAATTAAACCTGCTTTATTAAATATTGTTATGAAAGAGCAGTTTTCTGGTGTTAGTACTGATGATGCTGCTGCTCACCTTAATAATTTTGTTGAACTATGTGATATGCAAAAATATAAAGATGTGGATGGAGATATTATTAAACTGAAATTATTTCCTTTCTCTTTGAGAGGATGAGCTAAATAATGGTTGCTATCTTTGCCTAGAAATAGTATTGATTCATGGACTAAGTGTAAAGATGCTTTCATTGGAAAATATTATCCTCCTGCTAAGATTATATCCCTGAGAAGTGACACAATGAATTTTAAACAATATTATAATGAACATGTTGCTAAAGCTTGGGAAAGAATGAAAACTATGATGAAGAATTGTCTCACTCATGGACTGACTACTTGGATGATTATACAAACTTTTTATGCAGGACTGAATTTTTTCTCAAGGAACCTATTGGATTCAGCTGCTGGAGGTACCTTTATGTCCATCACTTTGGGCAATGCAACAAAGCTTCTTGATGATATGATGATAAATTATTCAGAGTGGCACACTGAGAGAGATCCACAAGGTAAGAAGGTAAATTCTGTTGAGGAAACCTCTTCTTTGAGTGAAAGGCTTGATGCTATTATGTCTATACTTGTTAATGGTAAAGCTCAAGTTGATCCAAATAATGTTCCTTTAGCCTCTTTGGTTGCTCAAGAAGAGCATGTTGATGTGAACTTTATAAGAAATAATAATTTTAACAACCATGCTTATAGAAATAATTTTGGTGGAAACAATTATAATCCCTATCCTCCTAATAATGGTTATGGGAATTCTTATGGCAATTCCTACAATAATAATAAAAGCTCTAGCTCTAATCTTGAAAACATGCTTTGATAATTTATTAGCACACAAACTGCTTTTAATAAATCCGTTGAGGAAAAGCTTGGTAAAATAGATGTTAGATAGCCTAGCTATTGATGTTGATTTTCTAAAACTGAAGGTTTTGCCACATGATGGTAAAGAAAGTAAAACTTTGAATGCCATCCAAATTCGAATTGATAATAATGTTAGGTTGATGACTGAATTACGTGCTAGGTGGGAAATAGAAGATGAATTGGCTAGAAAGAATAATATTGCTAGAGTTTGCACTATCACCGCCACTAGTAAAACTGAAGCTCCAAGTGCTAGTAAACCTCCTACTATCAATGGTAAAATAGTTGGTGTTAATAAAGTCTCCACCCTTTCGGTGAAACGTGCTAAATTGCCTAAAATTGCTAAAATTGCTTCTGATAAAAGTACTGATTTTTTAGAGATATGGGAGATATTGGTACCATTACTTTTGATGATAATAATTTTGATTTTGATGATTGCAATATCTCTGAAGTTATTATGTTTCTACAAAAGCTTTCTAGAAGTCCCAATGATAGTGCCATGAATATGGCCTTTACTAAACATATTACCAATGCTCTCATGAAAGTTAGAGAGGAAAAGCTGAAACTTGAAACATCTATCCCTAGGAAATTAGATGATGGTTGGGAGCCCATCATTAAGATAAAAGTAAATGATTTTTATTGCAATGCTTTGTGTGATCTTGGTGCTAGTATCTCTGTTATGCCTCAAAGCTTTATGATATGCTTGATCTACCACCGTTGAAACACTGTTATTTGGATGTTCATCTTGGTGATAATACTAAGAAGAAACCTTTTGGTAGAATTGATGATGTTCTTATTATGGTTAACGATAACCTTGTCCCTGTTGATTTTGTTGTTATGAACATTGAATGCAATGCTTCTTGTCCTATTGTTTTGGGAAGACCTTTTCTTAGAACTGTTGGTGTTGTTATTGATATGAAAGAGGGGAGTTAAATATCAATTCCCACTCAAGAAAGGTATGGAACACTTTCCTAGAAAGAGAATGAAGCTACCTTTTGACTCTATTATTAGAGCAAGTTATGATGTTGATGCTTCCTCACTTGAAAATACTTGAGTTGCTTTCTATGCCTAGCTGAAAGCCGTTAAAGAAAAGCGCTACCGGGAGACAACCCGTTTTATTTCTCCATTTTCAATCCGTTTTCCGTCGTTTATTTTTGTTTTCTTTGCACCTGGGTGTTATCTATTTCCTTAGAAACCCCGCTGTAGCTTTTCTTTTGTGTCTTTGTTGAGCCAAGTAAAGCCTCTAGTGGAAAGTTGAGACTATATTTCGGATTTCTGCGCAGGAAACAGATTTCTGCTCTCCACTAATAAATTCGTATAAAATCTCAGGAAATTCTTAGTTGAACACTTTTTGATTTGAGCAAGAGAAGATTTTCAAAAAAAAAAAATCATCTTTACCTGTTGTCCTGTTTTGACAAATTTCTGCCAATAATTGCATTTGCATCTTAATCTCTTTCTTTTGGTGTTCTTTTGAAAAAAAGAATTTTAAAAGAAGTTGTGACAGTAGCTGATATGTTTATGAGTGTTAGGCTTGTGTTGAAACTGAACCATGTGAATTTATTATTTCGATTGCACTAACGTTGCTAATGAAGATTATGAGAAGTTTGGTGTGAAGAGAGTTTTCAAGGGTCAAGAGAAGAGGATGATATGATGTGATCAAGAAGACTGAAAACCTTAAGCTTGGGGATGCCCCGGAGGTACATCCCAGCAAATTCCATGAAGCAAGCGTCTAAGCTTGGGGATGCCCAAGGCATCCCCTTCTTCATCAACAAATTATCAGATCACTTCTAGTGAAACTATATTTTTATTCGGTCACATCTTATGTGCTTTACTTGGAGCGTCTTTTATTTTTGCTTTCAGTTTGTTTTTATTTTTTCAATAAGCTTGGTTGGACCCCAACATTATTTTATTGGAGAGTGACACGCTCCGCTTTTTCATTGGAATACTTTGTATTCTTAATCTTTGTCTCGCTGTTGCATTTATTTAGCTCCTATTTTACATGCATCTCTTATCTAGAGCTGTTAGTTTTAGTAGTGTTATCTGAGTACTCTCATTTTTTCTTGCTGTATTATGTAGAGTATTTTTGTTAAAACATATCTTGTATGGTGCTTGTTGGGAAAAGAAACTGCATCTTGAAGTAGAATTTTTAATGGTGCAATTAGAAGCTTGTATAGACTGTGGCTAGAACTTTTTCATATCATGCTAGATGTTATTTTAGTTTTAAAGCCTTGTGGTTGTTGAGTAGCATGATTAGACTCAAATAGCTGAGAGTGTTCAATGTGCCATTGAAAGAATCATGAGTTGTTCTTGTTATATTGAAGCATAAATTTATGGTATTCTCTTTCGAATGGTTTATTTGGTTGACTTGGCACATGCTCACACCATGTTTATGACTATGAACCAGTCACTAATAGCCTGTATGATCATTTAGTTTTTGAACTTGTGATACCACTTATGCTTTGATTAATGATGTTTATGTCGCTATGCATGATTATGACTCTTATGCTATCTTGATTTGTCGCTTCCAGTCTTTTGCCAGCCTCCACCTGTACTGAGTATGGAATTCTAATCGTGCATCCAACTCCCTAAAACCAAGTTTTCCCCATTGTGTCCACAATACCTACCTACATGTGGTATTTAACTTCCACTCCAAGTAAATTGCTCATGTGTTACCTTTAAAACCTTCAAAATTACTTCTGCTTTCTGTTCCTGTTTTTGCTCATGAGGACGTGAATAGAGAATATTTATCTCACTTGTTGATTGGATTTCACACCCTGAACTAGTGGCTTCATCCGCTTATCCAAATGATAGAAGAGATGGCAGCGGGGTGCCCAGCCCCAAAGTAATACACACAAAATCTCTTCACTATTTTTGCCCCTGATTTATCAGTCAAAGCATAATTGTGTAAACAAAAGAGAAAGAGGGATGACCTTCTATACTAGTTGCATCCTTCATATGGGATCCACTCTTGTGAAATCTAGTTGGCTTGTGACGTAATGTATTTTCTGTTTACCATTCGTTGACATTAGCATACATCTCCCAAAATATAGACACTGCTCCATGGTATGTGATTGTTGGCAGGCACCCGAGGATTCGATTAGCCATGGTTTATGTAAGATGGATGGGAGGAGTGTCAAACATTTAATACCTCTGTTTAATAAAATAAAAGCTCTAGCACATGAGTGATCCCTGCTTCCCTCTGCGAAGGGCCTTTCTTTTACTTTTATGTTGAGTCTCCGTCTTCTAACTTTATGCATAGTTGAGAGAGCATTTTTGCCATTCTGAGTTTTATGTGCATTTGTCCCAGAAACATTATTAATTGATTCATTATGTGTTATTGGTTGTTCTCAAATTATTTTTTCTAGTATTCCTCATGAAATTTGAAGATGTCCTGGCATTTATGTTTTGCCCCACTCTTAAGGACTAGCAAAATAATACTTTGCCATGGTTTCTCTATACTTGAAACAAACATATATCTTTCTTTGCATTGTTGTTCATGATCTTTTTTTTGAGATACTTCTCATGATGCAAATCGATTGCTATGCTTTATCATTAAAGTTTTATTTATCATGTTTTTGTTAAAGTTCTATGATCTCAGCTTACATATGCTTTACATATTATGATCAAGATTGTGTGGTAGCATGTCACCCCAGAAATTATTTTGTTTATTGTTTACCTACTCGAGGACGAGTAGGAACTAAGCTTGGGGATGCTTGATACGTCTCCAACGTATCTATAATTTCTGATGTTCCATGATGATATTATGCCAATTGCTACATGTTTTCTCCCTTCTTTATAGCTTTTTTACACGTTTTCCGGGACTAACCTATTAACAAGATGCCAAGAGCCAATTCCCTGTTTTCTGCTGTTTTTTATTTCAGAAAAGTTGTTCGGGAAATATTCTCGGAATTGGACCCCACAAATCCCGAAGTTCCTATTTCCCCCGGAAGCATCCAGAAGACCGAACATGAGTCGAAGACGGGCATCAGGGGGCCCTCACGATATCCCGTCGCGGGCCCCCTTGGCTATGCCTGAGGGTGGTGAGGCCACCCTGGTGGCCCACCGACGCCACCCTTTTGCCTATTTATTCCACTCCGAAGGAAAACCCTAAGCACCTGATAAAAAATCCCCGAAAAGTTCCGCACCGCCGTCGTCGTAAACCCTAGATCAGGGGTTCTGAAGCTGTCTCCCGGCACCCTGCCGGAGAGGAGATCATCACCGGAGGACTCTTCATCACCATACCTGCCTCCAGAGTGATGCATTAGTAGTTCATCCTTGGACTAAGGGTCCATAGCAGTAGCTAGATGGTTGTCTTCTCCTCCTATGCCTCAATGTTTAGATCTCGTGAGCTGCCTAACATGATCGAGATTGTTCTTATGTAATTCTATGTGCTGTATTTGTTGGGATCCGATGAATATTGAACTTATGCCAAGTTGATTATAGTATTTATTGCATATGTTATTTGTGATCTTGCATGCTTTCCGTTGCTAGTGGTTGCTCTCGCGAAGTAGTTGCTAGTGACTCCAAGAGGGAGTATTTATGCTCGATAGTTGGGTTCATGCCTCCTTTTCACCTGTGCTCAAGTGACAGAAACGTGACGGGGGAGGATGTGCTGTTGCCACTAGGGAGAAAACAGCGGTGTGCGTGCCCGCGTGAACAATCATTGCTTACATTACACACATTTCTTAATGCGATTATCTGTTGCTTGCAACTTAATACCTAAGGGGGTTCGGATGATAACCTGAGGATGTATTATTAGTCATAGATGAAGTTGGATTACAGTCCATGTATATTGTTGTAATGCCCGCACTAAATATCATAGTAGTCATCATGTCATGAATGTGCACTACGGTGCAACCTTTATTTGTCAATTGCCCAGCTGTAATTTGTTCACCCTATGAACCCCGGTCCATTTTCCTACACTGTTAAACAAACCACTACAATTCCCTGCTTTCTTTACTTACTGCAAGCATACACTATTTTCCACACTATGCGTCTAATCTTTGTTTTCAGCAAGACCGGTGAGATTGACAACCTCCTTGTACCGGTGGGACAAAGTATTTTGGTTGTGCTGTGTGCAGGTTCCGTGTTGTTGCTGACACCGGTGAGGCGCCATCACCACCGTCAGTTGCATCAACCTTCAGAAGATCCTGTTTCTCCTACTGGATTGATAACCTTGGTTCTTAACTGAGGGAAATTCTTACCGCTGCACTCATCACACCCTCCTCTCTGGGTTCTCAACACACCATCCATAGAAAAGGATTTCTGGCGCCTCAAGGCACCATTAAGGTGAAGCAACACAGGCCAACCCCACTACCACCCGGGACCCAATCTACGGCGGTCTTGGCCGGCGGTGGCCGCACGAGAAGGATCCAATCCCCCTCGATCCTGCCCCTGATGTCGACGAGTAGCGGCAGGGCCGGTCGAGCGAGGGTGGAGTTCGGGGCGAGCGATGCTGCATGCCTTTTTGTTTTTTCGTTAGCTCGGGAGCGGTTGACCCACACCACTCGAGAGATGAAAGAGCTCAGGGGTGGGGTGGCAATCTAGATGTAAACATGAGGAAGTACAAGTCCTTTTTGAGAAACGGTTCGGGAGCGAGTGGAGAAGCTCGAGAAATTCTCGGTGCATGTACTCCCTCCATCTCATATTAATTGTTTTAAAGTTAGACAAAAGTGGATGTATCTAGACATATTTTAGTGTTAGATACAACTACTTTTGTCCAACTTGTTGATAATTAATACTCCCGTTCACTTTTATAAGGCAGTTAAATTTTGACCACATACATTTTAAAATGAGTGAATCTAGACTCATTTTTAATATATATTTACTTATTTACTATGTATGTGGTCAAAATTAAAATAGTAAGTAGTGTGCCTTATAAAAGTGGACGGAGAGAGTACTACTTATTTTATACATAAATTCGTTCATTTTACTATATACGTAGTTAAAATTGAAACGGTAAGTAGTGTGCCTTATAAAAGTGGATGGAGGGAGTATAAGAAGGAGGCAATACAAAACTAGTTTGGCCGTGGGTTGAATCTAGACACTTCTTTTAGCCTTCTGCTTCCTGAGACCACAAAAGAAGCCATAAAAGAAGTCATCCTAATAAAGTACTCCCTCCGTTCCACGGTATAAGATGTTTTAGACTTTTTCCACACTCACCCATATATATAGGTACACAGACATGTTTGAGTGCACATGACCACTTATTTTAGTACGAATCTAGACAACATGTAAAACAACTAAAACATCTTATATTATAGAACGTATGGAGTAGTAGAGATATTTGTTTCATGGTTTGGAGAACCCGTTGAACATACCCCTTAGAAGTGATTATGCATTCGTCTATTGTAAGGAGCTTTTATGCAGGTATGCTCATACATACATATTTTCCCCCGAACTGTTTTGTTAGTGTTTCGAGTGGACAAGTGGCGCTCGAGGCGATCTACGTAGGTGAGGTGAAAAAGATCGATCTTCCACGTGATTCCCCTAGCTAATCTCCCTGCTGGGTTCGCTCGAGAGTGGAGAAGCGAAGAGAACATGGGGGAAAAGGCGTCGGAAAGTGGGGAGAATAAGAAGGCTAGTATGGCGGAGATGCTCCAACGGATGGACATCCCGGAGGAGGAAGATTCTCCAGCGATTGTTAAAGCTGGTGAGGACTATGATGCTGGTCGATACAATTTCTGGTTCCCTTAGGCTGGCATGGGGTAACCCTAAAGGACTGGAATTTAGTTTGTTTGGAGATAATATGTTCATTGCAACCTTTGATAGCGAACGGAAGAGGGATCGGATCTGGAACAGATCGCCTCGGATGGTAGGGAAACATGGATTTTTCTCAATTTTTTTTGAGATGAGCGAGTGACCTTCTGACATTGTGTTTGACAAGATGCTGTTAAAGGCACGAGTTTTTAATCTGCCATTCAATCTGAGAAGGCCACCATGGGTTGATCGCATTGCAACGAAGGTTGGTGATGTTCTCAAGAAGGATACTGATACAAAGGGGATGGCCATTGGGGCAGAACTCCGTGTGAGGGTTTGGGTGGATGTTGAAAAACCTCTCCGGCATTGGGTAAAAGTGGACAACGCAAAGGAGAAAACGCAGAAGTGGTATGAGATTCAATATGAAAATTTACTCTACTTCTGGTTCTCTTGTGGCAATATTGAGCATTCATATCTGGTATGTCCGACGCCGGCAGAGAGAGATGAGTATAGAAAGCTTCCATATGGAGAATCACTAAGAGTGCCAGATATGAAGAAAAAGGGTTCGGTGGTGAGCCAATCACTAATCAGAAGTGGAAGTACAACTCAAATGTTGTTAATGAACCTGTTAATCCATTTGTAGGTGCTTCAACTAGCCTCAATACTCATATGGGAGGTGGGAATGGGTAGCAAAATACGAGTTTCAACGCCCAGCGTAATGGAAGTTTTGGCATTATGGGCAGAGGACGTACTCCACCAAAGGTGTATAGGAAGCTGGATGTTGATTCATCGATGCCGAGTAGTGTTCCTGAAGATTTTACAGGGAAACATGCGGCCGAGGGGTCGCCTATGAAAACTTTTACAGGAGCAAGAGACCCAAAAAAAGAGCCGAGGCCTAGAGGAAGATGACAATGTGGAAATTACGGAGGAGACTAGTGAAAAGGCGGAGGCTGAATTATAGCCCCGCCTAGATCAATGAATTTCTTAAGTACGAATTGTCGGGGGCTTGGGAACCTTGCGACAATTCGGGAGCTTCGCAATATTGTGAAGCAAGAAGGGCCTAGCCTCCTCTTCGTCATGGAAACTAAGATTAAGGGGAGAAGAGTAGAAGATCTGAAAAATACTTTGGGTTTCAAAGGTTGTTTCGCCATCAATAGTTACAGGCTGAGTGGGGGCATTGACATGGTTTGGTCAAGTGTTGTGGATGTGGAGCTGCAGGGCTATAGCCAGGAGCACATCGATGTCAAGGTTATCACGATTGGTAGCGATATCCCTATGTGTAGGTTTACGGGGTTTTACGGAGCACCGAAGGCCGAAGATCGCCACCATAGCTAGAGGTGCTTGCGTACTCTGCATTCTGTTCGACATAATGGTTGGATTTGTACGGGTGATTTTAATGAGACTTGTATGCTCAGTATAGCAAGGAGACTGGAATGGCAAATGAGGGCCTTTCGACAAGTAGTTGATGACTGTGCATTTCAAGGCTAGGCTTTTTTGCGTGTCCCCTTTACTTGGGACAATAAAAAACAGGGAGAGACAAATGTCAAAGCGAGGCTGGACCCTTCTCCAGCAAATTCTTAATTCCTACAACATTTTTCCTTTGCGAGAGTAAAACACATCAGTTCGACGGAGTCGGACCATTGTTTTGTGTTGACTGAGTTACGTCAGACTGATAATGCTAGCAGAGGAACTGCACGAAGTTTTCGGTATGAAAATGTTTGGCAGTCCTGAGTATGATGAGCTGGTCAAGAAAAAGTGGCGGCGTGGTGCCGGCCAGCAAGGACTTCAAGGGGTTGTGTCGGCCCTCAAGGAAATGGAGAATATCTTGAGTACATGGGGTACTCGTGAGTTTGGCAGCTTGAGACAGAAAGTTTGAAAGCTACATAAGAATCTTGATAGGATGAGGACTTCGTCCATAGGAAGAGGACCCTCTGAGGAGGAGCGCTCGGTTGCCAATAAACTGCCAGGAGGAAGTGTGGATGAAGCAACGAAGCAGGCCGGTGCAATGGCTGAAAGCCGGTGATCGTAACACGGCGTATTTTCATGCTCGAGCAGCCCAACATCGCAGAATAAATCGAATTACTTCTCTAAAATGCACGGAAGATGATCATGTATGTGAGCAACCGGAGGAGGTGCAGGAGGAGATTCAGAGATTCTTTACTTCTTTATACCAATCCCAAGGGTATAGCGATTTGGATGGTATACTTAATGTGGTTACTCCAAAGGTAACATAACAAATGAACGCCATGTTATGCAAAAGTTTTGAGTCTGAGGAAATAAAAAATGCACTGTTTCAAATGGCGGCATCATAAGATCTGAGAGTTGATGGTTTTACGGCGGGATTCTTCCAGCGTCACTTGGAGGTGCTAAAGGATGATGTGATACCGGCGGTACTAGACTTTCTGAATGGTGGTGAATTATCCATGGGGATAAAAGATACGGCGATTACTCTTATCCCAATGGTACAAAATCCACAATATATTTCTCAATACCGTTCGATCTCCCTCTGCCAAGTACTTTATAAAATAGCAGCTAAATCAATTGCTATTAGAATGAAAGGGATGTTGGATGAGGTCATTGGAGAGGAACATAGTGCTTTTGTCCCAGGACGATTAATAACAGATAATGTTTTGGTTGCTTATGAGAGTGTTCATGCCATGAGAAAAAAATGTAACAAGGCCTTTTGTGTGGTGAAATTAGACATGATTAAGGATTATGACAGGGTAGAATGGCACTATCTTGAAGTAATGCTGTTGAAATTGGGGTTTGATGACAATTTTGCTCGGTTAATTATGAAATGTGTATCATCTGTTCGTTTTGCAGTGAAGGTCAATGGGGAGCTCCTTCCTTTCTTTATACCGTCAAGGGGATTAAGGCAAGGGGACCTGTTATCACCTTACCCGTTCTTGATTTGTGGAGAGGGATTGACAACTCTCTTGAACAACTATGGTACTCATATTCACAGAGTCATTCGAGTAAGTTTTAGAGCTCCATGGGCTAATCATCTACTTTTTGCCGATGACGGTCTAATTTTTATGGGGGCATGTGCAGCCAGTGCTGATCGTCTTACAGCGATACTGAATGCTCGGGACAGAAGGTTAATAAAGAGAAGAGTTCTATCTATTTTAGTCCAAATGCATTGCAACCTTTAAGAGATGGTGTTAAAAATATCTTAGGAATCACAGTGGAAGCTTTCTCTGAAAGATACTTGGGGCTCCCAACAGCTGTAGGGAGGATTACTAGTGGAATGTTCGATCATATTGTAGAGCGAGCACGGGGATGCATTCAAGGATAGTCGGAAGGGCTGCTATCTAATGCAGCTATAGAAACCCTTCTCAAGGTTGTCGTACAGGCCATACCAATATATAGCATGAGCTGTTTTAAGTTGACAAAGAAAGTGTTGAAAAATCTAGTGTTGGGAACGACAAGGTTTTGGTTGAGCGGTTCTATTGATAGAAAGTCTCTTCATTGGCTTTCGTGGGACAAGATGGTTGTACCAAAGGTTCAGGGAGGCATGGGCTTCCGTGATTTTGAGTTATTCAACTTAACTCTATTGGGGAAACATGGATGGAGATTTTGGACGCATCTGGTCTCACTATGCGCAAAGGTGCTGAAAGATAAATATTTTCACGATACGGATTTTATGCATGCATCTGTCCCTCGGAGAGCATCAACTACATGGAGGGCGATTGTGGCGGGAAGAGAGGCCATGGAATTGGGCCTGATTAAGCGAGTCAGTAGTGGTACTTCAATTTGAACCTGGGAGGATAGATGGATTACAGGGACTTATTCTTTGAAACTAATGGGAAGAGGAACGTGGAAAAGTTTTTGATTTTATTAACCAGGAAACAAGAACCTGGAAAATTTTAGTTATAAGAGATAGTTTTCTGGCTCCATATGCAGAGGCAATATTGAACATACCTTTGCGTAGTAATAGAGGAGAAGATGTTTTGGCCTGGAGCTTTGAGAAAACTGGGATCTACTCTATAAAATCAGCATACCGTGCCTTGGTGACTCAAAAAGAGCGTGCTTCTCTTGAGGAAGGGCCTCAATGTCAGAAGAACAGATGTGGAAAACCCTCTGGAAGCTCAAAGTTCTACCAAAAGTCAGAGTGTTTTGGTGGCGTGTTATCACTGGCATTTTCCCGGATGCACATACTGTGAAATACAGACACATTAAAGAGTTAAGTAGATGTGATATCTGCTTGGTGGAAGATGAGACACTGCAACATGCTTTGATTCAATGTTCTCATGCTCGGGCATTTTGGAATAAAGCGAGCAAGGCTTTGGATCTTAAGATCCCTCGGTTGCATGACAAAACTTGGTCCCAAGATATCTTATGTGACACAATGTTTAGTGATAGGCAAACATCTCAAATAGTCAGCATTATATACGCTATTTGGTCCTCGCGCAACAGATTTATTCATGATGGGGAGAAGTATGATCCATACCAATTCCTAAAGAAGGTGCGAGAGGAGATACAACTGTTGGAGTACCAGGGGAGGAGTGCAAGGACTCTGGTGGAACAGTATTGGCGACCTCTTGATCCGGGTTGGATTAAGATCAATACGGATGGAGCCATCAACACGGATGTACGGAAGGGTGGAGGAGGGGGTGTTGCTCAATCACACATCTCTTTCATCGGAGCATGGAGTAAGCCCCAGTGGGGAGTTACTGCTGAAGTACTAGCCTTGCGAGATGGAGTGATCTTCGCAAAGTTAAGGGGCTACTCTCATGTGCTGATGGAGACTGACTTTTAGAGATTGTCAATCTATGGTATTCGCGTCACATTGATCTCTCTGCTGTGGCGCCTATCCTAAATGAAGTTGGGGAGCTGGTTTCAGATCTTACTTTGTTTTTAGTAAAGCATGTTAGACGAACAACGAATAATTCAGCTCATATGTGTGCCAAGCTTGCTTGTATGCTAGAGTCGACTAGCAGCTGGATCGATGAGATTCCAGTGTTTCTTGTTTCCAGTCTTCAGGCTGCTTGTACCGAAACTATTCATCAATAAAGCTCCCAAATTCTACGCAAAAAAGGTATGCTCATACGTAGACCGGTTTTAAAAGTATTAAACCAAAAAGATATTTACCGGAGTCGGGCCTGCAGAGCAAATTGACTTCCATGTTGGGCACACATCCTTCAGTCGGTTTGCCTACAGAAACTACAACACAGCAATTTCCACTAGCTCTGTTTTTTTCCAAAATAAATCTTGTGTCAATATTTTCATTCGGATTTCCTGAGATTTAATGGAACTTTCTTTTATTTTGACCAGTTTGGTGAATTAATTTGGCGTTATAACATCCTCTCCATGAAACAAATGAATATTTCACCAATTCTATGCTCCACTCTTGATCACATTTATTAGGACTTTACCCCTAAAAATCTATTATCAAATATGTGAAACTGAAGTCCAATATTCCAAAGCGGAAATTTGGTCACTGGACTGCTTTCAACGTAGGGGTTAGCAAAATTGCGGAAATTGCCCCCTTTGCAACCAAGTACAAAAATCGGCGGCCCAGCTCCTCTTTCATTGTCGCTTCTCCAAGAGAATTTGGTCTTCTATATTACCATGGTGTGGCTTCCTCAAAGTTTGTCGGCACATTGGATCAACGAGCCTAACGTTAAATCTTGGTGGTTTAATTTAATCCACAAAATGTGTAGGGTGCATAAAACCTTGGCCTCTTTGCTCAGGCTTGTCTTTTAGAGCATCTCCAGTCGAGGCCCCAAAGATCTTTGGGGTGAGCCCGCTGAAAATTGTCATGCACTCGAGCTCCCCACCGGGTCTTCCCATCCGGAGAATCCAGCCCAACCCTGTCGCAGGGGTGCATCGGGTGTCCGGACGACTCGTTGCGCGCTTCCACGTAGGTGTGATCAATGGTGGAGCCGACGCATCAGCAGCCGACGTCAGTCACAGAGGTGGTCGTCGTCGTCTTCAGAGCCTTCACTAAGACCGAGTCAGCGTTGGGAGGCGTCCCGTCGCTCTACATCGCCGCCAGGAGGCGACGTTAATGTGCACCTGCTCGCCTGCGCCAGGGTCATAAAAAGGGCCCCGGTGAGCCCTGATGCATGTAAAATGCATACATGAACTTTGCATGTTATTACTTGTTTTTCCTACATATTAGCAACTTATATTCATGTTTTATAATGATTTGGGGGATTTTCTAAACAATCCCCCTTCTTTTGGTTCTAACCCTGTTTTTCCAGAAAACATACTTTTTAGTGTTTCAGACTTTCCGGGAGCTTCGGGACTCCAAAAAGGGCAAGGCCAAAGAGCACGGTTCAGAATTTTCGAGATGAAGTCCATGGGACAAAGTAGAGGGCCAAAAGGCCAACCAGGTGGCAAAGAGGACCCTCCACGCGGCCAGATTCATTGGCCGCGTGAGAGGCCCCCTTTTTGCCCCCGTGGCTCTGATGCCGTCGATCTTTCTTCTCCCGAGTGTCTTGTGACCTAAAAACGACTATATAAAGGGTCCCCTAGCCTTTTCGAGGAGGAGGCGGCGCCGAGAGACGAAACCACGAAACAGAGAGACAGAAGGATGCCGCCGGAGAAGATCGGAGGGGGTAAACGCCGCCGGGATCACCCCCGGAGGGCTCCACCCCCCTCCGGCGTGTTCATCATAAACATCTACAGCAAGATCAGCTCCATATCTCCACTATAATCTCTTGGCAAGCATGATGTATGATGCAATACTATATTCCCTAGATGTATTGTGTCTCCCGGTCTATGTTTGAGTAGTGAATTGTTCTTGGCAATGGTGAAATAGTTCGTTGATTGGTTGCATACAAGTTTGTTATCTTCTATGATTGTCTTTATGTACAATATATGAGTGCACGCATATGTTGGGGAATGCATGTAAGGTGATCACCGGTAGCATAATGGAGTGGTGGTGACTTGGGAGTGACAGTAACCTGAGACCGAGCCACAAAGTTAAGTTATTGGGGGATATATATAGGGGACCTTAGAACGTAAGGCTATGGTGGGACTTTATGTCTTAATCAATCTTGTGCAGTCATTTACTTGGCCACATGATCCATCATAAGGGGTTGTAGATCATTTACTTGACTATACCTATTCATCACTCCTTCCTAGAAGAAACAACTAAGACTAAAACATGTGCTTCACTAATTGTGACAACCACACGAACGAAACACCTATTGCTAGAACACTTGCTCCCTTGAGATACTTGAGATATTGGCTGCTTGCTACTTGTGAAACTTGCTTTAGAAACTTGCTCTAGGATTACTTGCATTTTAAACTTGCTTCACTAGTTAGTAGACAAAGCACACTCCACGTCACTTGCTTTTAATTAGTTAGTTCCTTTTAGTCAAACTTATTGCTTTGCATAAACAGCCATATATGAGGGTTATATGGCTTTAGAGAATAGATAGCTTACCTTCAGCTCCTCGTGGGTTCGACACTCAAATACTTATCGAAAGGTACTACAATTGATCTCCTGCACTTGGGAGTCATCAAGCACTTTTCTGGCGCCGTTGCCGGGGAGCGTTGTGCTAAGCTTTTATTATTGTTTGTATTGCATACTAACATATAAACCTAAAACACACAAAAAAATATAAAATGGAAAACAACCAAACAATTTTAGAACTGTATAATATCTACCTTGAATTAGGACATGAAGTGTTTGAGGAGAAATTGAAAAATTATTTGCACAACAATCATATTTGTGGTAGTACTAATTCTTTGAACACCTTTATTGCTAAGGAAAACCTTGAGCTTGGGGAAGTTTGTCTTGATGAATATGATATTTTTAGTCCCCCTACTATTGAGGATAAAAATGATATACTTGCTGATTCTATGGAAAGTTTTAAGCTTGGGGAAGTTGGTTTTGATGAGCATGATATTTCTAGTTCCCCAAGCTTGGAGGAGAAAATTCACTTTGATGATACTATGCCTCCTATATATGATGATTGCAATGAAAATTATGAATGTTTAACTCCCACTATCACTAATGAGGATTGTACTTATGTGGAGAGTAGTGATTCTTTTATGCATGTGGCTCATGATAAGAATGTTTTATGTGATATTCATATTGTTGAATCTATTCATGATGCTACTGAAAATTATCATGAGAGAGGGAAACATGGTTACACATATTTCAACAATATTATGTTTCCCCTCTTTATGCTGAAAGTTTTGAAGTTGCACTTGATCTACCTTTCTATGCTTGCTATTATGTGCTTCTTTTATTTGTTTCATTACAAAATGCGAATGCATAGGAAATGGGTTAGACTTAAAAATAAATTGTTTAATATTTTTTGGTGTGTTCCTTATGCTTTAATTTCCTATTCGGTTTGAGCACACATTTATGTCTTTACAACATGTAAAATGCCTTTACCTACTGTTATGTATCATTTAGTTTAAGATTTTCATTTTATAAAAAAATTGGGAAAGTAAATGAGAAGGATGAGTAATGGAGAAGTTGGGGTCGACCTTGAACATGTGTTGTTCATGCCAATGAAACCATTGCAAAGTCTCTATCATTAATACTTTTTCCAAAGCTAAAAACAATAAAACTATTAGTTCACTACTGTAACATCACATTTCTGTATTATTTCTCATCTTAAATGGCAAGAATAATCTTATATGAGAGATAGGATTAAACAATAGTAATTAGCTGTCAAGAAAACAGATTCCTGAACTTCACTGCGAAAAATGTTTAAAATCACAGAAGTGGAATTTTGACCTGGTAATTTACGACAGCAATATTTATTTATCACTACATATTTCATTAGTTTTAAGTTTTCTGATTTGAGCAACTTAAGTGCCTCTAAAAATTCACTCTTTACGGGCTGTTCAGTTTTTGGCAGATTATGTCTTTATTTTGCATTGCTCTCATTACTTGTGTTTTGTGTGGTTCTTTTGATCAAGGAGCAATGCACAACTCTAGTAACAGTAGTTAATATTTAGAATCAACTCATGATGTGTCTTTGCTGTACCTATGTGGATTTTATTTATGGAGGCACTAACCCCTCTAATCAAGTTTTATGTTGAGATTTGTGTAAGAAGAATTTTTCAGGAGGAAGAGTTGAGTGAGATGAACAAAGATCAAGAGGGACAACCAATAAAGCTTGGAGATGTACCCCTGGGCTCACCCTACATGTATCAAATAATTACAAGAATCCAAGCTTGGGGATGCCGAGTCACCTCACTCCAACCATCATGATGTTAAGTAAGTAAAGCCCAGCTATATGGCTATAAAGAAAGCGCTTTACGGGAGGCAACCCGGTTGTTTTTGTTTGGATTTTCCTAGTGTCCTCTTGCTGTCTCAAGAGATTTTTTTTTTGTTTTAATTCTGGAGTTTTCAATAAAGAGTCAAGTCAAACCCATTTGGATTTATAAGTTGCTATCCTAGTGCTTGGAATTTCTGTTTCAGCACGAGTCTGCTCACCGTATGATTTTACGTTTTTTATTGGTATGTCGGATTGAGCTAATTTTTAAGTATGTCCTTCAAATTTTCGTCCTCTGTAAGAACAAAAATTGGATTAATTTTTTGACGAGTCTAGCTTAGGGAAAAACGTTCGTTTTGCTGCTGTTGCTTTTCTGGACAGATTCTGCCTTCTCTTATTTTATGCACTCTTTGGGCTTGGGAATCGAATTTCCATGATTCTTTCAAGCAAGAAAGTGAACATACAACTTAATGAATCTTATTGTCTATCTACTGGAGCATTTGATTTGGAATTTTGCACAAAAAGCATGTGATTTGTTTGTCCTTGCTAATCTCACCCCACAGAAAAAGAATGGGAGAAACATGTTTTGTGAAGTTTTTTCACAGGGAATAGAAGAGCTGCGCCTCAAGACATCCAAGAATGGTGAAAGCCATAAAATCGGGGATGTGATGAACACCCCATTGGAGCTACGCTCTTTTGGTTAGCACACGTCTACTTTCTGTTTTTCTAAGCAAAGCATTTATCGTAGAGACTTGAAGCGTCTAGTTTTTGTTTTTATTTTTGTTTTGATAAGACCACACCCATCATTTTATATGAGATTGAGCTACTGGAGTTTGGGGTTTTAATGTATTGGATGCTAGTATTATGACTTGGAATAGGGATGCCATGGTTGATTTGAAGAGCTACATATGTTTGCATGATTTATAGGCTTTTTATGTGTAGAAATTTGCAATAATGTTGTCTTGAGCTATCTCTTATTCATGTCCTTGATGTTAATTGCTGGTTTATTTAGTTTGTCATGAAATGAGTAGTTCTATGGACATTTGCATGCATAGTAGCTGGTCAACTATCTCCCTCTTGCTAGCCAAAAATTTAAAAATTCCAACAAGTAAAAACTTGTTTCCAACACTCCTTAGCCAAGTATTTCCAGTGAGTCCACCATATCTTCCCATTAGCTTCATTGCTATTCCGAGTATGTTCACCATGTTATTGTGTTATTTATGTTCTAAATTAAGATATTCACTTTATTAATTGTCATGGGTTGAACTTGGGATAGGACTCTCACGAACTTTTGAAGGCACACTTTACTTTTTATGCATCTAATAAACATGACCCAATAATGGGAGCCACAAGTTTTGCGTTTGACAAGTGTGTGGTTGGGAGCTAGCTATAAACGTGTATCACCGGAAATCTTTCAACATTGCACAAAAATTTACATTTGGTTGATATCATGTACTTTTGTTTTTGGACTCCTGCCATGCCGAAATGAAATAGAGGAATAGTAAGTTTTGATGAGTAAGTATCTATATGACTAGAGAAACGCATTGGGCCGCTAACCCAAGCCATGCTTTATCATGGTGGAAATTTACTTACAGCTTGAGTGATTCTACAACACATCCTACAATAAAATAAGAAGCTATGCCTAATAGTGAATGAAAATAAAAACGATGATGAGTCTACTCCGTTTGTTTGTCTTGTCATTGTGACATGGGCTTGTTTCCATGTCATGGGGCAAGAGGTACCTCTTTGCGGTTCTCTATGATGTCATTAATACTTATTATGATTGTACAAAACTTATTAGGAATCTTAAGTTGAGTAATCATGGAGTAGGTTTTCACACTCACGGGGCATGAGGCTTTCAACCACTTTTTCATTCACATTACTTCAACATTCACCATTTAAGATGCTAGTGATAAATGGGCAATGAGAGTCCTAGATCATTGGCTACCACATTTCAGTTAGTAATTTTAGTTGAATAATTTAGAGGCTAAATAATACTTGATCATGTTTTACCTCTACTCAATTTTCTCCAAAGTTTCCACCATATTTTCTATTTTCCATTATGCTATTCTTTGACCAATATATGATTTTATTTTTCATTTTGTGTATGCATTTGGTCCATAGTGCTTTTATTTCATCATACACTTTGTGAACTTTCATGAAGCATCTTTGCTTGCATATTTGATATTTCTTACAACATGAATTGTATATTTCTACTCATTTCTAGTATTAATAATTTGATTATATGTAGCATGAATAATCCTCCTTGATATCCCATGATTGTTTCAATATGCAAAGTCCATGTTAGTTTTATCACCTTCATACTCGAGGACGAGCATGGGTTAAGCTTGGGGATGTTGATGCATGTAAAATGCATACATGAACTTTGCATGTTATTACTTGTTTTTCCTACATATTAGCAACTTATATTCATGTTTTATAATGATTTGGGGGATTTTCTAAACAATCCCCCTTCTTTTGGTTCTAACCCTGTTTTTCCAGAAAACGTACTTTTTAGTGTTTCAGACTTTCCGGGAGCTTCGGGACTCCAAAAAGGGCAAGGCCAAAGAGCACGGTTCAGAATTTTCGAGACGAAGACCATGGGCCAAAGTAGAGGGCCAAAAGGCCAACCAGGTGGCAAAGAGGACCCTCCACGCGGCCAGATTCCTTGGCCGCGTGAGAGGCCCCCTTTTTGCCCCCGTGGCTCCGATGCCGTCAATCTTTCTTCTCCCGAGTGTCCCGTGACCTAAAAACGACTATATAAAGGGTCCCCTGGCCTTTTCTAGGAGGAGGCGGCGCCGAGAGACGAAACCACGAAACAGAGAGACAGAAGGCTGCCGCCGGAGAAGATCGGAGGGGCCAAACGCCGCCGGGATCACCCCCGGAGGGCTCCACCCCCCGGCGTGTTCATCATCAACATCTACAGCAAGATCAGCTCCATCTCTCCACTTTAATCTCTTGGCAAACATGATGTATGATGTAATACTATATTCCCTAGATGTATTGTGTCTCCCCGTCTATGTTTGAGTAGTGAATTGTTCTTGGCAATGGTGAAATAGTTCGTTGATTGGTTGCATACAAGTTTGTTATCTTCTATGATTGTCTTTATGTACAATATATGAGTGCACACATATGTTGGGGAATGCATGTAAGGTGATCACCGGTAGCATAATGGAGTGGTGGTGACTTGGAAGTGACAGTAACCTGAGACCGAGCCACAAAGTTAAGTTATTGGGGGATATATATAGGGGACCTTAGAACGTAAGGCTATGGTGGGACTTTATGTCTTAATCAATCTTGTGCAGTCATTTACTTGGCCACATGATCCATCATAAGGGGTTGTAGATCATTTACTTGACTATACCTATTCATGGCTCCTTCCTAGAAGAAACAACTAAGACTAAAACATGTGCTTCACTAATTGTGACAACCACACAAACGAAACACCTATTGCTAGAACACTTGCTCCCTTGAGATACTTGAGATATTTGCTGCTTGCTACTTGTGAAACTTGCTTTAGAAACTTGCTCTAGGATTACTTGCATTTTAAACTTGCTTCACTAGTTACTAGACAAACCACACTCCACGTCACTTGCTTTTAGTTAGTTAGTTCCTTTTAGTCAAACTTATTGCTTTGCATAAACAGCCATATAAGAGGGTTATAGGGGTTTAGAGAATAGATAGCTTACCTTCAGCTCCTCGTGGGTTCGACACTCAAATACTTATCGAAAGGTACTACAATTGATCTCCTGCACTTGGGAGTCATCAAGCCCTACTCTCACACTCTCTCGCCGCCCTCTCCTCACACAATCTCGCCGTCCCTCTCCTCTCACTCTCTACCCGCCCTCCAAAGCGCCGCCATGGTCGACGATTCCCTCGCCGCCAACGGATTCCCCTGCAAGAGCGTGAGCAAGACAGTGGCGTAGGCTCTCTTCGACGCCTGGTACCCGTGCCTGCCGGACGTGCGGGCGGTCCACAGGTTCACGCTCATTGCATCCGGCGTGCTAATCCCCGATGTTCCGCTCCAATCTGAGCTGTCGTGGGAGGGGCACATCTACACCTACTATTACAACACACTCACCGAGGAGGAGTGCTTCCAGCCAGAGTGGGACACTGATGGAGGCTGATGATCGTTGGGAGACCCCAAGTGCAGGGTGTGAAGGGTGCATCGGCAAGTTTTCCCTCAGAAAGAAACCAATGTTGAATCTACCAGTAGGAGAAATAAATCACTTCCGAAGGTTGATGCAGCTGACGTTGGCAGGATGCACTAACGGTTCATCAGCAACGTGGAATCTACACAACACAATCAAATTACTTTGCCCAAACAAAGCAGCGAGGTTGTCAATCTCACCAGTTTTGCTAAAACAAGGGATTAAACGTATAGTGTGGAAAGTAGTACTTGTTTGCAGTAGAAGAAACCGAAGAATAATTGCAGTAAGAAAACAACGGTTGCAGTGGTTGTATATCAGTGTAAAGAAATGGACATGGATCCACAGTTCAATATAGGTGTCTCTCCAAAACAGATAGATAACATGTTGGGTAAACAAATTAGAGCTGGGATTTACAGATATAAAGGCTGCACCATAGTGCATATGCATGCCATGATGATTATTATGTGATTCATGCGAGCATTACAAAAAGATACATAGACCGTTATCCAACTGCATCTATGACTAATAATCCACCCTCAGAGTGTCATCCGAGCAAACTTTGAGTATTAAGTTGCAATAAATAGATAATTGCATTAAGCAAAGTGTGTAATGTAAACAATAAAATTATACTTAGACAAAGCATTGTTGTTTTCTCCCTAATGGCAACAACACATCCCCCACCCGTTACGTTTTTGTAACTCGAGCGTGAGTGAAAGGGAGGCATGAACCCACTATCGAGCATAAATACTCCCTCTTGGAGTTCCAAGCATCAACTTGGACGGAGCATCTACTAGTAACGGAGAGCATGCAAGATCATAAATAACATACACATGAAAGAACATGATAGATTGATAATAACTGGACATAGAATTCAATATTCATCAGATCCCAGCAAACACAACATGTAGCATTACAATAAGATGATCTTGATCATGTTAGGAAGCTCACGAGATCTAAACATGAGGCACAAAGAGGATAGAACAACCATCTAGCTATAGCTATGGATCCGTAGTCCAGGGATGAACTACTCACACATCACTCCGGAGGCACACATGGTGATGAAGAGCCCTCCGGTGATGATTCCTCCTCCCGGCAGAGTGTCGGAGAGAGCTCCAGAACCCTCCCGAACTAGGGTTGGCGGCAGCTACAGATCTTTTTGGTGGAAAAGGCTCAGGTGTTTAGGGTTAACCCATGGAGGAGCTTAAATAGGCGAGAGGGAAACGTCGATGGGTGGCCAGGGGCCCCACACCACCTTTAGGTGCGGCCAGGGGGCACCGCCCTATGGTATGGGGGCCCCGAGCCCCCCTCCGGGTCTCCTCCGGACTCCGTGTACGTGACGACTTTCTAAGACTCTGGGATTTTGTTTCGTCCGATTCCGAGAATATTTTTATAGAACAACTTTTCTGAAACAAAAAACAACAGAAAACAGGAACTGGACCCGTGGCGTCTTGTCAATAGGCTAGTCCCAGAAAATCCATAAAAATGACATAAAGTGTATAAGAAACATCTAACATATGACATGAAAGTAACATGGAACATCCGAAATTATGGATACGTTTGAGACGTATGAAGCATCCCCAAGCTTAGATCCTACTTGTCCTCGAGTAGGTAAACGATAAAAAATAATAATTTCTGAGGTGACATGCTACTGACATAAACTGGATCATCATAATGTAAAGCATGTAAACTAGGATCAAATGAATAAAGGTTGTGGTTTATAGTTGATATCACACAGAGCAATGTATAAACCATTAGGAAGAACAAAGTAAAACTTTTCAATGAATCCATACTAAAAGATAATCCATTGTGCAAATTATATTAAAGATGATTTAAGCTTCAAGAGCAACAATATAATCATCCTAAGCATCAAACTCTCACAACAACTCCTATTAGGATCAAGTCAAGTGACAACAATACGCACGTAGGAAAATCATTAAACTATTTGTGCACTCAAAACAAGAAAGCGTTCTGTATTGGTTCCTGGCACCAAGATGTTATGGCTAAAAGAACATTATGGGGGTTTGGAAGGTCAGTGGAAGAAAGTCTCACACATCTAAAAGTGATCATTAGACAAGAGGAAGTCTTATAATTGAAGCTATGCAAGGAGTAGTGATTGCCACACAACGGATGCACATAGAGCTATAAGTGTATGAAATTTATCCAATGGAACTGGTGGGGGTGCATCCAACTTTCTTGCGCACAAAGACCTAGAGCTCGTTTGAGGAGGCTCATCATTGGAATATACAAGCCAAGTTCTATAATGTAAAGTTCCCCACATTGTTATGCAAGTCATAAAATTAAAACTCTCTCCAAACTGAAGTATTAGTCCTAAATAAGCACAAGTGTGGAATAAATGATAGTAATGATGTCGTCTCTCTCTTTATTATCTCTCTTTGGCCCTCATTTTTTGGGATTTTTTTATATAACCTCACTAGTAGGGGAAACACTCTATTTTACAATGAATCATCACACTTTTAGTACTCATAACTTAAACTATAATATCTCTGATGCATAAAACTAAATGCTCCCGCCAGTGTAGCAGTATGCAAAATAATAATGGAAAATGTAACAAGTAACATAATGAACATGGATGTTGTATGACAATATATCTCGGAATGGCTATGGAAATGCCATGCTAGGTATGTATGGTGTCTGTTTTGAGGAAGATATTTGGACTTATGTGTACGAGAACAAAGACCTCCCACGGGGTTTGGATGCACTAGCGAACTTTGCACCAACTCTCAATGTGAGAATGAGCAATGCACAGTACCGAAGAGGCTAGCAAATATGGACGGTGGAAGTGCCAGAAAACCGCAACTTAGAACTCACAAGTTAAAAGATTACAACTAGAAATATGATCATACAAGGAATAATGAAAATCACTCAAAGAGGGTCCGTGGCAGTGACAAGTCACTGTTGACTACCCCGACCGCAGCGCGTAACAAAAAGCCATTACGATTGTTATCAGCATAGGAAGTCATATACCATTATACTATCAACTGGTTTTTCGAGTGTGGCAAAGTTTCAAGCTTTTAGACCAACCATTAATTGTTTTTACCTTACTAAACCAGCAGGTTTGCCACTAAGCATATTAATATCTCAAAACAACAACAAATAATCAAGTGAAACAGTTTAATGATCTACAAGAGTATGAAAGTCTTTTCCAACATACCATCTACCACACGTAGCATTTTCTATTCCATCAAACACCAAACAATATATATTTCAACACAAACACTCCAACTAATATAGCAATGAAACAAGAGAGAACTAACACTACTATACTAGAACTAACAGCTCTGAATAAGAAATGCATGAAAAACATGAGTTAAAAGGATGTGTAGCAGCTAGAAGAAAACATGCATGGAAGAAAACGAGTATTCATATGAAAAAGCGGAGCGTGTCTCTCTCCCATAGAAATAATGTTGGGTTCCAAATATATTTATTGCAGCAAGGAAAACAAAACAAAACAAAACAAAAATCAAACAAACGCTCCAAGTAAAGTGCATATGATGTGACCGAATAAAAATATAGTTTCACTAGAAGTGACCTGATAAATTATTGATGAAGAAGGGGATGCCCAAGGCATCCCCAAGCTTAGACGCTTGATTCTTCTTAGAATTTGCTGGGATGAACCATGGGGGCATACCCCAAGCTTTGGATTTTCACTCTTCTTGATCACATTATATCACCCTCTTCTCTTGACCCTTGAAACCTTTCTTCACACCAAACTTCAAAGTAATTCTCATTCGAGGGTTAGCGCACAATCAAAACTTCACATGTTCTCCTTAGACACATGAATTATTAATACTTTTTAAACATTAGCTACAACCACTGATGTTTTGTGGAGCAAATAAATCCACTCAACATAGTAAAAGAGAGAATGCAAGTAAAAAGGCAGAATCTGTCAAAACCAGAACAATTTGTAAAGACGAATTTTTTGGGGGCACTTACGTTGCTCAAATCGAAAAACACAAAGCTAGAAAAAGTTTTGGAATTAGCTGAGGAATAAGAAAAAGAAATTGCAGGTCATTTTGATCTTTCTATGAATTTCACGAATTTAGGGGGGACATCAGAAATCTATTTCTTGCGCAGAAATCCAAATCTAACCTCAACTTTCACTAGAGACTCAATTGGCATAACAAATGCGAGAAAATAAAGATACAAATGAGTTTCTACAGAAGTAAACAACACCTTGACTCAAAGAAAGTAGAAGAAAACAATGCAAGAATAAAACAATGTGTTATCTCCCAAGAAGTGCTTTTCTTTAACGCCTTTTAGCTAGGCCCAAAAAACTAGAATAAAGTATTTTCAAGTGAAGAAGCATCTAAATTGTAACTTGTTATTATAATAGAATCAAAAGGCAACTTCATTATCTTCCTTGGAAAGTGTTCCATATCTTTCTTGAGTGGGAATTGATATTTAATATTCCCATCTTTCATATCAATAACAACACCAAGAGTTCTAAGAAAAGGTCTTCCCAAAACAATAGGACAAGAATCATTGCATTCAATATTTATAACAATGAAATCAACGGGGACAAGGTTATTATTAACCATAATAAGAACATCATAAACTCCCCCCAAAGGTTTTTTTCTAACATTATCAACAAGATGAACATCCATATAATAGTGTTCCAAATGTGGCAAATCAAGCATATCATAAAGTTTCTTAGGCATAACAGAGATACTAGCACCAAGATCACATAAAGCATTACAATAAAAATAATTCACCTTAATTTTAATGATGTGTTCCCAACCATCATCTAACTTCCTAGGGATAGAGGCTTCACATCTTAATTCTTCTTCTCTAATTTGCATGAGACCATTTGTAATATGTTTTGTGAAAGCCATATTCATAGCACTAGCATTAGGACAACTAGAAAGATTTTGTAAGAACACAATTAACTCAGATATATTGCAATCATCAAAATGAAGATCATTTTTATCAAAGGTAATAGGACCATTGTCTCCCATATTTCGAAAAAAATAGCAGTCTTCTCAGGAACAGTTTGAGTGGTTTCAGGCGATTTAAAACGTTTAACAGAAGAAGTGGAGGTATTGCCAACACCAATTACTTTACCATTAATAATAGAAGGTTTACTAGCATGAGAAGCTTCGGTTTTACTATGGTGGTAATAGTGCAAACATTAGCTATATTATTCTTTCAAGCTATTTCATCTTCTCTTTCCCATCTAGTATGCAATTCAGCTAACATCCTAACATTGTCATCAATTATAACTTGAATGGAATTCAAAGTTTTGCTTTCTTTAACATCATGACGCATGAACTTTATTTTAAGAAGATCAACATCAAGATCAAGGCTATCAAATTTAGAAGCAAGAACATCAATTTTACCAAACTTTTCCTCAACAGATTTATTAAAAGCAGTTTGTGTACTAATAAAATTCTTAAGCATGTTTTCAAGATCAGAGGGTACACGTCTATAGTTGTTGTAGTAATTACCATAAGATTTGGCATAACCATTACCATTATTAGAAGGATATGGCCTATAATTGTTGCTACCAAAATTATTGTTATAAGCATTATTGTTGAAATTATTTTTTACTGAAGTTCACATCAACATGATCTTCTTGAGCAACCAAAAAGGCTAAAGGAACATTGTTTGGATCAATAGGAGCATGGACATTAACAAGCATAAACATAATAGCATCAAGCCTATCACTCAAGGAAGAGGTTTCTTCAACAGAATTTACCTTCTTACCCGGTGGAGCTCTCTCGGTGTGCCATTCAGAATAATTTACCATCATATCATCAAGAAGCTTTGTTACAGAGCCTAAAGTGATGGACATAAAGGTTCCTCCAGCAACTGAATCGATAAGGTTTCTTGAAGAAAAATTCAGACCTGCATAAACGGTTTGGCTGATGATACAAGTAGTCAGTCCATGAGTGGGACAATTCTTTACTAAAGATTTCATTCTTTCCCAAGATTTAGCAACATGATCATTATCAAGTTTCTTACAATTCATAATACTACTTCTTACGGACATAATCTTAGCAGGAGGATAATATTTTCCAATGAAAACATCTTTACATTTAGTCCATGAATCAATACTATTTCTAGGCAAAGATAGCAACCATTCTTTATCTCTTCCTGTCAAAGAGAAAGGAAACAATTTAAGTTTAATAATATCTCCATCTACATCCTTATATTTTTTCATCTCGCGGATTTCAAGAAAATTATTATGATGGGCAGCAACATCATATGTACTAACACCAGAAAATTGCTCTCTCAAAACAGGGCAGGCTTTATCTCATAAAAATCAGCAGTACGAGCAGGTGGAGCAATAGACGTGCTAATAAAATCATTGTTGTTTGTGCTAGTGAAGTTACACAACTTAGTGTTCCGAGGAGTACTCATTTTAACAAGATTAAAAACAAGATAAAAATAACAACAAGAATAAGAACTAGTTTTTTGTGTGTGTTTTTGATATAGAAAAGAAAACAAGACAAAATAAGATAAACTAAGCAAAACAAAAACAAAGTAAAGAGATTGGAGGTGAGAGACTACCCTTGCAGAAATCCTCTTCCTCCCCGGCAACGGCGCCAGAAAACTTCTGGTGTGTAGTTGACGAGAGACTGCTTGCTCTTGAATACTTCGAAATCCCCGGGAATGGTGCCAGAAAACTTGATGGAAGATGATGCTCGTTGGGAGACCCCAAGTGTAGGGTGTGAAGAGTGCAACAACAAGTTTTCCCTTAGAAAGAAACCAAGGTTGAATCGACCAGTAGGAGAATGAAATCACTTCCGAAGGTTGATGCAGTTGATGTTGGCAGGGCGCATTACCGGTTCAGCAGCAACGTGGAATCTACACAACACAATCAAATTACTTTGCCCCAACGAAGCAGTGAGGTTGTCAATCTCGTCGGTTTTGCTGAAACAAAGGATTAGACATATAGTATGGAAAATAGTACTTGTTTGCTGTAGATGAAAGAGAACAATAATTGCAGTAGGAAAACAGTGGTTGCAGTGGTTTTATATCAGTGTAAAGAAATGGATCGGGGTCCACAGTTCACTAGAGGTGTCTCTCCAAAATATGTAGAAAACATGCTGGGTAAAAAAAATTTCAGCTGGGCAATTCACAAATATAAAGGTTACACCGTAGTGCATATGCATGACATGATGATTATTATGTGATTCATGCGGGCATTATAACAAGATACAAAGACCGTTATCCAACTGCATCTATGACTAATAATCCACCCTGAGAGTGTCATCCGAGCAAACTTTGGGTATTAAGTTGCAAACAACAGATAATTGCATTAAGAAGAGTGTGTAATGTAAACAATAAAATTATCCTTAGGAAAAGCATTGTTGTTTTCTCCCTAATGGCAACAACATCCCCCACCCATTACGTTTTTGTCACTCGAACATGAGTGAAAGGGAGGCATGAACCCACTATCGAGCATAACTACTCCCTCTTGGAGTTACTAGCATGAACTTGGCCAAAGCATCTACTAGTAACAGAGAGCATGCAAGATCATAAATAACATAAAAATGAAAGAACATGATAGATTGATAATCACTGGACATAACATTCAATATTCATCATATCCCAACAAACACAACATGTAGCATTACAATAAGACGATCTTGATCATATTAGAGAACTCACAAGATCTACACATGAGGCATAAAGAGAAGAGAGCAACAATCTAGCTACTGCTATGGACCCGTAGTCCAGGGATGAACTACTCATGCATCACTCCGGAGGCAGACATGGTGATGAAGAGCCCTCCGGTGATGATTACCCCTCTCGGCAGGGTGCCGGGGAGAGCTCCAGAACCTTCCCGAACTAGGGTTGACGATGACGGTGGCTACTGATATTTTTGGTGGAAAAGGCTCGGGTGTTTAGGGTTAACCCGTGGAGGAGCTTAAATAGGAGAGAGGGCAACGTCGGTGGGTGGCCAGGGGGCCCACACCACCTCCAGGCGCGGACCCGGGGGGGCGCCCTATGGTGTGGGGCCCCTGAGGCGCCCCTCCGGGTCTCCTCCGGACTCCGTATAAGTGACGACTTTCTAAGAATCTGGTTTTTTGTTTCATCCAATTCCGAGAATATTTTCAGCATAAATTTTCTAAAACCAAAAACAGGAGTTGGCTCTGTGGCATCTTGTCAATAGATTAGTCCCAGAAAATCTATAAAAATGACATAAAATGTATAATAAACATGTATCACATGGCATGAAAATAACATGGAACATCGGAAATTATGGATACGTTTGAGACGTATCAGGCGCGGAAAACCCAACCAACACCGACTGGTATGGCGCCGCCTTCCACCGCCTCTACCGCTAGCGTCTGTCTCGCTGGGACGGTTCCGCCTCCGCCCGCCATTCGCGAAGAAGAACGCCAATATATGGACATCGTTCTGGAGCGTACCGGGGCGCACGCTCCGGAACATGATGGAGTACATCACCGCCGGCAAAAAGCCGTTACTTAACTGGCTGGCTCTGACGAGCATTTGGGCGCCCAGGTGCACAACGTTGTCATCATATGGCTCCTCCTCGTCCTCCTTCTCAGGAGGGGAACCGACGTCGACGTCGCGCTTCACGCCGTCCCGCTCCACACAGGCACGCTCCGCGCAACTGCACCTCCACATGTCACAGACGGAGCCTGGCATGGCGCCTGCGCGTTGCTCCGACGTGCTCTTCATCAGCGACGACGTATCTCGGCGGGCCGTGCAACGCCAGCAGCAGCCGCAGCTGAAGAAGCCCAAGCCCGAGGTGAACGTGGAGGCGCCGTCGGGGCTCCTCGCCGAGATGCGGGCCTTCCAAGAGCAGCACGTCAACCCCGACGACACTAAAGGCATGAGCGCGGCGTTCACCGAGTCGGTGAACACGACGTCAACGCTGTCGGAGAAGGACGCCCGCGCCTTGTCCTTCATGGACCACGCCGCCATTCATGGCGTCCTGGGTGGTCCACCTCGACTACGGCGACGATGACGGCGGCTTTGATGGCGCAGCCAACGATCACGAGGCGGGGCCGCGCAATCGTCCGCCTTCTCCAGACGACGACGACGGTGGCGATGCCGCCTACGGCTCCGACGGTTACGCCATCAAGGAGGAGGACTAAGCACTGTTCTAGCACTATCGCTAGGCGCCGGCGAGCTGCGGCGGCGTAGTTTAGATTAAATTAATATTTGTAGTTATATTTCGTTCAAATTTGTGTAAAATATCCTAAAAAATTGAATGAAATATGAATTTAAATTTTCGAAAATTTTGTTTGGGGGCGGCGACTGGGGAAGGCCACCCCCAAGGGCGCATTCCCGTCCGGACGAGCCCCATCGCTCCCCCGACGCGCCTCATCCGGACGGCTAATGGCGTGCCAGATTGGAGATGCTCTTAGGAGAGCTTTTTTTAGGGAAACACATGCACTTTATTACATAATAAACATAATGTCGTTACAAAGTGCCACCCGATTAGAATCCGAAGGAGCACCACACCACATAGAATTACCAAAAAAAAATACTCCCTTTAGCTAATTGATATGTAGCAGTGTTGAGCACGTGAGCCACATGAATAAATTCACATGAACTAAAGGATTTGGAGATGAGCTTGATGTCCTCTACCACCGGGCCATATATTGAGCGATCAGTCTCAGCATATTTCAGTCTGTTGATGACTAATAAGCAATATGATGCCACAATGACATTGGAGATGCCTTCCTCTTGTGCAAAACAAATGGCACTACGGAGAGCCAGGGTGTCTGCTATTTCTGGAACCACGACATCGTCCCGGCTCTCACTGCAAGCAGTGAGACGGGTGCCCAAGTGGTCACAAACGACGACATCTGCACCCATTTGGTTGTCTACGCTGCAGAATTTTAATTTTTTTCCCTACGTAGTCCGCCAAGATCACTATGCAGATAATGAGCCATGCCAATACATGCGATGATCAGGATAACGACTCGCCAAGCAGCGGATTCGATATAGTCGTAGAAGAGTTCCGAAGAATCGTAAATCCTCACAACTAGGCCTAATTGTAAGGATGTCGCTAAGTCTTCCCTTGTCAAGGATCACACGTGTAATCTCTCTCATGGTGTGCACACATACGCTCGTGTCAACCTGTCAGCGCTCCGCCATCCAGGACTCGGCACCGACAAAGAGAGACAACCTTCCGGGGTTGCTAATTGGTGGCTCTAATCAACTGTGATTAGAGCTAATATTAATTGGTAAGTTCTCAACACATGAGAGAGAAAACTAATTAGAGCTAGGTCTATTCGGGAGAGTATAACTCAAAAACCTGATAAGAAGAGTCTCTAATTTAATTAGAGATGTTTTTAATTAAAGGTATAATTCAATAGAGGTTCTCTAATTAGACTTCTAATTAGAGGCTCTAATTATATAGAGGCTCTCTAATTAGATCTCTAATTCTATAAGAGAGAGAGAGAGAAAGAGAGAAGGCCAAAGGCTCAGTTGTTGTGTTCTCCAAAGAGAATGGGGTGGGGATTATATAGTGGGAGCAAGGTGGGCACCTGCCATGGGGGGAGGTCGCTTTCCCTCTCCCCTCCCTTGCCGCACCATCTCTCCTAAGGCAACTCGGATTATACTCCCAAGTGGAGTCCACCCCCCTTTTTTTTGTATTTTTATTTTTTCCCCACTCATTTGTTTCTCGAAGAAATTCAAGAAAATTCCTACGGAAAGATTATGCACTTTGTGAGACCATGGGCCTGCATTCCCTAAAATTAGGTATTTCCCTTAGGAGGTAATCTGCCTCCCTCCGACACTGCTTCCATATATGGAAAGTCCAAAAGAACTCTTCCGGAACACCGTTACCCCTTGATACGTCATAAACGTATCTATAATTTATGTTGTTCCGTGTTGTTTTCATGCCATATGCTACATATTTTCCTTACACTTTATGTCATTTTTATCGATTTCCCGGGACTAACCTATTGACAAGATGCCACAGAGCCAGTTCCATGTTTTATGTTGTTTTTAGTTTCCGAAAAGTTGTTCTAGAAATATTCTCGGAATTGGAAAATTCGAAGCCCAGAAGTCTAAGAATTCCCAAAGGTTCCACGGAGTCCCGAAGAGGCCCGGAGGGGGGCTACACCATAGGGCGGCGCCCCCTGGCCGCGCCTGGGGGTGGTGTGGGCCCCCTCGGGCGTTCACCGCCATCGCCCTTTCGCATATTTATTCCCTCCGATATGTCAATCCTAAAAATATATCACGTTTCCACGTAAAACACATGAGGCCGCCGTCATCGTCAACCCGATATCGGGAGGGTTATGGAGCTCTCCCCGACACCCTATCGGGAGGGAAAATCATCACTGGAGGGGTCTACACCACCATCCCCGCCTCCGGAGTGATGCGTGAGTAGTTCATCCCTAGACTACGGGTTCATATAAGTAGCTAGATGGTTGTCTCTTCACTTTGTGCCTCATGTTTAGATCTCGTCAGTTGCCTCACATGATCGAGATCATCTTATTGTAATGTTACATGTTGTGTTTGCTGGGATCCGATGATTATTGAATGCTACGTCTTTTGATTATCAATCTATCATGTGTATGTTATTTATGATCCTGCATGCTCTCCGTTGTTAGTAGATGATATGGCCAAGTAGATGCTAGTGACTCCAAGAGGGAGTATTTATGCTCGATAGTGGGTTCATGCCTCCTTTGCATCAGTGCTCGAGTGACAGAGACATAGGGATGGAGGATGTGTTGTTGCCATTAGGGAGAAAACAATGATGTTTACTTCGTTTGCATTTTTTACTTTACACACTTTTCTTACTACGATAATCTGTTGCTTGCAACTTAATACCCAACGTTTGTTCGGATGATATTCGGAGGGTGCATTATTAGTCATAGATGTAGTTGGATGACAATCTATGTATTTTGTTGTAATGTCCGCATGAATCTCATAGTAACCTTTATGTCATGCATGTTTCATTATCTATCAATTGCCTAGCTGTAATTTGTTCACCGCGCATGTTAGCTATCTTTTATGGGGAGACAACTCTAGTGAACTATGGACCTCGGTTCATTTTCTCATACTGATAATACAACCACTGCAATTACTGATCCACTGTTTTCACACCGCTACTGCTGTTTTCATATTGTTCTCATACTGTTTTCCACAACATACATTTAACCTCTTTGTTATCAACAAAAGTGGTGAGATTGACAACCTCACTGCTACGTTGGGGCAAAGTGAATTGATTGTGTTGTGTAGGTTCCACGTTGTTGTTGAACCGGTAGTGCGCCCTGCCATCTCAGCTGCATCAACCTTCAGAAGTGCTTCTTCCTCCTACTGGTCGATTCAACTTTGGTTTCTTTTCTGCGGGAAAACTTGATGTTGCACTCTTCACACCTTGCGCTTGGGGTCTCCCAACGAGCGTGTGTGTACACTCCATCACCCGTATAGATAAAATCATAGATATTATATAACGATGTTAGAAACATATTTCTAACACCCCGTGATATCTCATGTCCTTCATAAGTTCTCATATAAATTATGCCTAACACTGGCATAATTTCTCTCTTATAGTAACTTCCCTGAAACCACTCTGATTGACACCATACTTGTTTCTGTGATATTGTAACGACATCAAAACCAATATCAACATATTATTTCTCTCAATAAAAGGTTGACATGGCTTAATCATGTGACCCGTAAAGGCTCGATAACACATAGTCATGTTCGGGTACTTACCGAACAATAACCAACATCGGGACCATGGATGTCCATGATGGCTCCTGTGTGTTCCCGAAGAACGAGGGAACCTTATAAGTTACTCATTGCACTTATTCCCTTAACCTCACGATACCAACGATATCACGAGGTGATACTATGTGATCTAATCTGATCAAACTCTTTGATCATAACACATATAACTCGTTTTCCGATATTGTTAACTTTTCTCATCTATATCCTCCATGACCCTGTGATAAAATCACACTGTGTCTGGCCAGCGATATGTCACCAGTGATACTAAGAGGGTCCAGAGAATGTATCTCTATATCGTCTAGAGGAGTTAGGTACTAGTCTTGAACGATCTCAGATCCATTACAGTTTCTAGGTCATACCTAGAAATCACCGCTATGGCCCCCAGTTACGTCAAGACGGTTGTTGATATCCAAAGTAGAACTTTTGATCGTTCGGTCACTAGATATTTGATACGTCATAAACGTATCCTTAATTTCTGATGTTCCATGTTGTTTTCATACCATGTGCTACATGTTTTCCTTACACTTTATGTCATTTTTATCGATTTCCCGGGACTAACCTATTGACAAGATGCCACAAAGCCAGTTCATATTTTCTACTGCTTTTAGTTTCAGAAAAGTTGCTCTGGAAATATTCTCGGAATTGGAAAATTCGAAGCCCGAAAGTCTTAGAATTCCCGAAGGTTCCATGGAGTCCCGAAGAGGCCCGGAGAGGGGCCACAGGAGGCCACACCATAGGGCGATGTGCACCCCGCTAGCTACTACTTGGGGTGGTGTGGGCCCCTCGGGAGCCCACAACCATCGCCCTTTCGCCTATATATTCCTTATGATGCGTGAACCCTAAAGAGATACCACTTTTCCATGAAAAACACCTGAGGTCGCCGTCATCATCAACCCGAGATCGGGAGGGTTCAAGAGTTTTCTCTGGCACCCTGCCGGGAGGGAAAATCATCACTAGAGGGCTCTATGACACCAATGCCCGCCTCCGGAGTGATACGTGAGTAGTTCATCCTTGGACTACGGGTCCATAGCAGTATCTAGATGGTTGTTCTATCCACTTTATGCCTCATGTTTAGATGTCGTGAGCTGCCTCACATGATCAAGATCATCTTATTGTAATGCTACATGTTGTGTTTTCTGGGATCCGATGATTATTGAATGATATGTCCCTTGATTACCAATCTATCATGTTTTCTTCATGTGTATGTTATTTATGATCTTGCATGCTCTCTGTTGTTAGTAGATGCTCTGGAGAAGTAGATGCTAGTGACTCCAAGAGAGAGTATTTATGCTCGATAGTGTGGTTCATGCCTCCTTTGCATCTGTGCTCGAGTGAAAGAAACGTGACGGATGGAGGATGCGTTGTTTCCATTAGGGAGAAAATAATGATGTTTACTTTGTTTACATCGTTTACATTACACACTTTGCTTACTGCGATTATATGTTGCTTGCAACTAAATACCCAACGTTTGTTCGGATGATATTCGGAGGGTGGATTATTAGTCATAGACAAAGTTGGATGACGGTCTATGTATCTTGTTGTAATGCCCGCATGAATCTCGTAGCAATCATCATGTAATGCTTGTTTCTTTATCTATTAATTGCCCAGCTGTAATTATTTCACCACGCATGTTAGCTATCTTTTGTGGAGAGACACCTCTAGTGAACTGTGGACCCCGGTACATGTTCTCATACTCATAATACAACCACTGTTTCCACGGTTTTCACACTGCTACTGTTGTTTTCATATTGTTCTCATACTGTTTCCCACACCATACGTGTGACCTTTTTGTGTTCAGCAAAACCGGTGAGATTGACAACCTCACTTGTTCGTTGGGGCAAAGTGAATTGATTGTGTTGTGTAGGTTCCACGTTGCCGCTGAACCGGTAGTGCTCCTTGCCACCTCAGCTGCATCAACCTTCGGAAGTTGCTTATTTCTCCTACTGGTCGATTCAACCTTTGTTTCTTTTCTGAGGGAAACTTGCTGCTGTGCTCATGAAACCTTCCTCTTGGGGTCTCCCAACGAGTCTCTTGGGGTCTGCCAACGAGTGCAAGTCCTTCACCATCAAGTTCTCTGGCCCCGTTGTCGGGGAGGAAGAGAATTTCTGCAAGGGGAGTCTCTCACTTCTAATCTCTTTACTTTTATTTTTGTTTTGCTTAGTTTATGTTAATTTTTACTTGTTTGCTTCTCTTTATCAAAAAAAAGTTCTTATTCTAGTTGTTACTTTTGCTACCTTGTTGTTATTCTTTATCATGTTGCTCCCTAAGTTTACCCTGAAAGATCTTTAAGTTGGTAGTGGTTCTATACTTGGAAACGATACCATTAAAGAATTATTTAATCATGTTACTAAGCATGATAATTTTGAGGAAAATTCTATTGTAGAATTTGCTCCAAATTACGAAACTGCTGCAAATTCTTTGATTCACATGTTAGAAGCTAGGTTTGTTAACCTTCATCCCATACTGCAGCATATGTTCCTCAACTTGAATAATATTGAAGATTTCAATAAAAGAGATTTTAGCTTAGAAACCATGCTTAAAGAATTTGGAGATGTTGCTGTAGAAGCTAGAAAAGTTTTTGATCGTTTCAATATGCTAGGCTCATATTTAGATGATGTTGGAGATCTCGAAAGAGCTGAACCTAAAAACGAAAACAAGGATAAAATACCAATCCCCTTTAAATTGGTAGCACTACATGAAGCCCGAGAAAAGAATTTTGATTGGATCGTTCCTGAGAATTTATTTGATGAGAGTAGTAAACCTAGAAGTTCTAAGAGAGGAACATCTGAAGCTTATTTACATAAAATACAATGCATTATTGAGGAATTCCCTTACCTTTATTTGAATGCCCCTCCTTTTGAAAACACTTGATTCCACTTTTCTGGGCCTAGCTAAAAGGCGATAAAGAAGAGCACTTCTTGGGAAATAACCCATGGTTTTATTTTTTGCTTTGTTTTCCTCTGTTTTCTTTGAGTCAAGGGGTTGTATACTTCTGTAGAAACTCCTTTGTATATTTATTTTCATGTATTAGCTGTTCCAAGTAAAGTTTCTAGCAGAAGTTGAAGTTGGTTTTGGATTTCTGCGCAGGAAACAGATTTCTGGTGTCCATCGTAAAAAATCGTATAAATTCCAGAAATATCAAAATGACCTGAAACTTTTTGTGCCTATTTCCTCAGCTAATTCAGAAACTTTTTCGTTCTTATGTTTTTCAATATGAGCAACTTAATTTCCCCGAGAAAATTCGTCTTTACAGACTGTTCTGGTTTTGGCAGATTTTGCCATTTTTCTTGCATTTTCTCTTTTACGATGTCAAGTGGATTTTTTTGCTTCACAAAACATTAGTGGATGTAGCTAATGTTTAAAATTATCAATAGCACTTGTGCCCATACATAACCCATGGATTTTTTACTGTTTCACTAACCCTCTAATGCGAATTACTTTTTGAGTGTGGTGAGAAGGAAGTTTTCAAGGGTCAAGAGAAGAGGGTGATATAATGTGATCAAGAAGAGTGAAAGGTAAAACCTTGGGGATTCCCCCGTGGTTCATCCCAAATTTTTTTAAGAAGACTCACGCATCTAAGCTTGGGGATGCCCAAGGCATCCCCTTCTTCATCAACAATTTATCAGGTCACTTCTAGTGACACTATATTTTTATTCGGTCACATCATATGAAATTTACTTTGAGCTTCTTTTGTTTTTATTTTGTTTTCCTTTGTTTTCTTTTGTTTTCCTTTCTGCAATATTATAGTTGGAACCTAGAATTCTTTATGTGGGAGAGAGACAGACTCCGCTTTTTTGTTTGAATATTTTTATTCGGTCACATCATATGAAATTTACTTGGAGTGTCTCTTTGTTTTATTTTGTTTTCCTTTCTGCAATAATATAGTTGTAACCTATAATTCTTTGTGTGGGAGAGATACACGATCCACTTTTTCGTTTGAATACTCGTTATGCTCATATTCTTAGTTTTTATTCTAGTTGCTGCAAAATTCCTGTTTAGCTCCTGTTTTTCTTGCATCTCTTATTTAGAGCTGTTAGTTTTAGTAGAGTTGTGTTAGTACTCTCTTGTTTAATTGTTGCATCTCTTGGAGAGTTTTTGTTTATTATGAAATCCTTGGTGTTGGAAAGCAGTCGTACAATTTTCGTGCTTATAACGGTGCAATTACAAGCTTATCTCTAAGAGATCTAAGCCCAGGGCTATACAAGCCCTCTGGTTGCTCCACAGTCTGCCCCAATAAAAAGAGGACACGTAGCAATTTGTTTTTTGGAGAAAGAAAAACCCATTTCAGCTTCCTGGGTCGTCCATCTCTTGCGAGGGCTCAATCCCCATGCTGTCCCCATCGAGTCTGCTTGGGGCCAACCAGGAATAGAAAAATCCCAGCTAAGCGAATACCTACACCACGTTTCTAGCAGGACAGAATCCATTGCCAAAAAAGATAAAGTAAAAAAGAGAATTACAAACTTTATGCAGCTGAAATCAAGAACATTATTAATTTCTTATAAAAAGACTTGCCGGAAGAGGCGACCAGATACATTTTTGGTGAACCTTTTTGAAGTTTACGGAGAACTTGAAAGTGAATGTGTTTTTCGTTATGGTTATTCTATAAATCGTGACATCTCAAGTCGTACTGTTTCTACTAACACCTTAAGTCATTTTGGATCTTCGTATTGATAAATCATAATTTCTTCTCCATATAATTTAGCATAGGCAGTTACCTTTTGTTATGCCCTATAGTAGTCTAGCAGTGCATAATCGTTGGGTAACACAAGCTGCTGTTAAAAGGCGTATCACCCAAATTCATAAAGGGTCTTGAAATTTGATATTATTTTCTTTAAAGCAAAGCAAAAGATTTGAATTTTCATTAATATGGAAGAAAAATGTTGGCCAGTTTATATGGGGAGCTGGACGAAAACCGATACAACACACAATGCACGACCCCGGCCCCGAGGCCGCGTCCCAAGCGAGTCGGCGACTAAGTAATCCAAACAACCACAACAAACATCTAAGCACATCAACGCAACATGGCGGAGGTGAACACCCGAAACCACCGCTACGACATCCACGCTAGCCCCAAGGTTGTGCCCCCTCGCGAGTCGACAACTAAGTTGCTCGAGTGACCAAAACCGCCACTCTAACACCTCAACGCAAAACGGCTGAGTCGATAGTCCTTAAATGCCGCTTTGACATCTATGCCAGCCCTAGAGCTGCAGACCGCCTAACTGCTAACGATAGACACCGCCGACCGGGCGAGAAGGCCACACACTGACACCAGAAGGGAGCGACTACGCATTGAAAGCTCCAAGGAGGGAAGCGACGATTGAGAGCACCACCTTCGTCGGCATCAACCAAGGAGAGTGCAAGATTTTCACCTGGAGCTCACCAAAACCAAAGTCATATCTGCGTGTCCGCCGTAGAGAAGGTCGCCCAATTGTTCGCAGCCTCCAACCACCAGCTCCCTTCACTGATCCCTCCGGCCGGCGAGATATCCAAGGTGATGCCTTGCAGGTATGATGCACAAGAGTGTCGCCCTCTCCCAATCCTGTGCGGGATTTGGGTTTACCCGGAGAACATCAGGTGGATAGAGAAAGCGAGAGCACCTCCACGACGATGCCTTCAAGAAGGGCACGCCACCAAAGGGTGTCGTTGTTGTCGGTCTCGGTCGGAAGCCAAAACAGAAATTTTGCCCGACGATGAGTCACAAAGCACACACATTTAACCTACATTAAAAAAAACCGGCGCGGCAAGACGCGATAGGTCCATCTAGTATAGACTGTAGCTAGACTTTTTCATGCCATGCTAGATGTTATTTTAATTCTAAAACCTATTAGTTATTTTGTAGCATGACTTGTCTCAAATATCTGAGAGTTTTTAATGTGCCTTTGAAAGAATCACGAGTTGTTCATGTCATATTGAAGCATAAATTTGTGGTGTTCTCCTTTGATTGTTTTATTTGGTTGACTTGGCGTATGCTTACACCATGTTAAAGAGTACAAACCAGTCACTTATAGCCTCTATGATCATTTTGTTTTTGAACTTGTAGTACCACTTATGCTGTGATTATTTATGTTTTTGTTGCTATGCATGATTATGGACATTATTGCTCTCTTGATTTCTTGCTCCCAGTCTTTTGCTAGCCTCCACCTGTACTGAGTATAAGCTCTACTCGTGCATCCAACTCCCAAAAACCAAAGTTTGCCAAATGTGTCCATCATATCTACCTACATGTGGTATTTAAGTGCCGCTCCAAAATAAATTGCTCATGTGTTACCTTTAAAATTTTCAAAATTGCTCCTGTTTTGTGCTCCTGTTTTAGCTCATGAGGACCTAAATAGAGAATCTTTATCTCACTTGTTGATTGGACTTTCACACACTGGATTAGTGGCTTCATCCGCTTATCCAATTGATAGAAGAGCTGGTAGCGGGTGCCCATCCCCAAATTAATACAACAAGTTCTCTTCACTATTTCCCCCCTTATTTATCAGTAAAATCATAATTGTGTAAACAAAAGAGAAAGAGGGATGACCTTCTACCCAGATGCGTTCTTCTATGGGATCCACTCTTGTGAAGTCTAGTTGGCTTGTGACGTACTGTATTTTCTGTTTACCATTCGTTGACATAAGCATACACCTCTCTTAAAAATGTTTTCAATACTCTGTTTAATAAAATAAAAAGTTCTAGCACATGAGTTGATCCACGCTTCCCTCTGTGAAGGGCCTTTCGTTTAGTTTTATGTCTAATCTCCATCTTCTAACTTTATGCACAGTTGAGAGAGCATAGTTTCCATTATGAGTTTAATGTGCATTTTTCCCAGAAACATTATTAATTGATCCATGATGTGATGTTGTTTGTTCTCAAATTATTTCTTCTAGTCTTCCTCTTAAACTTTGAAGGTGTCCCGGCATTTATATTTTGCCCCAATCTTAAGGACAAGCGAAATATCACTTTGCTATGTTATCTCCATGCTTGAAACAGACGTATAACTTTCGAGTGCATTATTATTCATGATCTTTTATTTGTGTTACTTCTCATGATGCAAAGTGATTGCTATGTTTTATTGTTAGAATTATATTTATCATGCTTGTGTTGAAGTTTTATGATCTCAGTTATACTTATGCTTTTACAATTTAGATGATCAAGTTTATGTTGGTAGCATGTCACCTCAGAAATTATGTGTTTTTATCGTTTACCTACACGAGGACGGGTAGGACCTAAGCTTGGGGATGTTGATACCTAATAAACGTATCTTTAATTTCTGATGTTCCATGTTGTTTCATGCCATATGCTACATGTTTTCCTTACACTCTATGTCATTTTTATCGATTTTCCGGGACTAAGCTATTGACAAGATGCCACTGAGCCAGTTCCCGTTTTCTGCTGTTTTTAGTTATAGAAAAGTTGTTCTGGAAATATTCTCGGTATTCGAAAATTCAAAGCCCGGAAGTCTTAGAATTCCCGAAGGTTCCACGGAGTCCCGAAGAGGGGCCACACCACAGGGCGGCGCCCCCTAGCCGCGCCTAGGGGTGGTGTGGGCCCCTCGGGCGGCCACCTCCATCGCCCTTTCGCCTATATATTCCCCACGATGCGTGAACCCTAAATATATACCAATTTTCCACGAAAAACACCCGAGGCCGCCGTCATCGTCAATCCGAGATCGGGAGGGTTCTGGAGTTCTCCCCGGCACCCTGCCGGGAGGGAAAATCATTACCGGAGGGCTCTACACCACCATGCCCGCCTCCGGAGTGATGCGTGAGTAGTTCATTCTTGGACTACGGGTCCATAACAGTAGCAAGATGGTTGCTCTCTCCACTTTATGCCTCATATTTAGATCTCGTGAGCCACCTCAGATGATCAAGATCATCTTATTGTAATGCTACATGTTGTGTTTGCTGGGATCCGATGATTATTGAATGCTATGTCTCTTGATTATCAGTCTATCAGGTTGTCTTCATGTGTATGTTATTTATGATCTTGCATGCTCTCCGTTGTTAGTAGATGCTCTGTCCAAGTAGATGCTAGTGACTCCAAGAGGGAGTATTTATGATCGATAGTGGGTGCATGCCTCCTTTGCATCTGTGCTCGAGTGACAGAAATGTGACGGATGGAGGATGTGTTGTTGCTATTAGGGAGAAAAGAACGATGTTTACTTTGTTTACATTACACAATTTGCTTACTGCGATTATCTGTTGCTTGTAACTTAATAGCCAACGTTTGTTCGGATGATATTTGGAGGATGGATTATTAGTCATAGACGTAGTTGGATGACGGACTATGTATCTTGTTGTAATTACTGCATGAATCTCATAGTAATCATAATGTCATGCATGTTTCTTTATCTATCAATTTCCCAGTTGTAATATGTTCACCACGCATGTTAGCTATCTTTTATGGAGAGACGCCTCTAGTGAACCGTGGACCCCGGTCCATTTTCTCATACTGATAATACAACCACTTTTTTGACACTGCTACTGTTGTTTTCATATTGTTGTCATACTGTTTTCCACACCATTGGTTTACCCTCTTTGTGTTCAGCAAAACCGGTGAGATTGACAACCTCACTGCTTCGTTGGGCAAAGTGAATTGATTGTGTTGTGTAGGTTTCACGTTGCTGCTGAGCCGGTAGTGCGTCATGCCACCTCAGCTGCATCAACCTTCGGAAGTTGCTTCTTTCTCCTTCCGGTCGATTCAACCTTGGTTTCTTTTCTGAGGGAAACTTGCTACTGTGCTCATCAAGCCTTCCTCTTGGGGTCTCCCAACGAGTGTAAGTCCTGCACCATCAATATTCTCGTAGTATAGGAATTATAGTCAATGTTAACTTCATATGCATTTTCTAAAATACATAATGATTGTTTAATCTCTTTTAGGAACAACATATACTTGGGTTGCTTCAGTACTATTTTTACCCTAACAATAAACTCTAATGTTTTGCTAGACTTTCTTCTAAGTCCATGATCAGGAAAATATGATCATCTCACAAACCATAAGCTAATCTTAGAGAGAATATTAGGAACTCTTGTTTGTTTATGTATTCACACCTGCACAAAGATTTTCCAGTGAAAACTCACTTTTCAAGTGCTATAGCAGTTGTAGCATGATGACATAAACTTAATTCTGAACTTGGAAATAGAATAATAACAAAATATTATTGTCTCTAGGGAATACCTCCAACACCATTTGCTTCGATGACACAAAGATAGTTGCATCAACATTCACCGGTACGGTACCTTCCGGCGGGGAGCCCATTTGGCAGTCGAAGAAGTGTCACTCCTGCGGTTAGCACCTCGCTTGTAGAGATGAAGTAGGATCATTTCAATGTAAGCATTTATGTTTTCTACTACAAAACTGGGATGCGTCACACCTTCTTCCTACCTAAGTTTGTTCCACGTATCCGAAAAATGCCACAACGCCACCATTGCCGAGGTGATCTCAACATCTGAAGCACGCTCCAGGAAGTCCAACACCCATGTTCTTGAAGAAGTAAAGGGATTCCTTTGGATCTGAACTTAGTGATAATCTTTAACTCCCCATCACACTTAATTTGCAATCTGGCAGAATAATAGAGAGTGCTTGATAGTCTCATGTTGGCTACAGAAAATGCACACCGTCTTGGTCGGAATATTCCGTTTACCAAGCTGATTGTCCAAGGGAAGACAATCATGAGCAAATCTTCACATCGTAATTGTCATTTTCCCTCGTTCTTTATTCACCCAAAGCCTCTTCCAGAGCCTCGCATTGTCTTCGTAGCCGAGGAAGAACCCCGTCCATAAGAACTGCGATCAGAATTGAACCGCCTATCGCGAGCTAGCTGGTAGGCCGACCGAACAGTGTACCGTCCAAAGCGAGATTAGGTCCATGACGCAAAGTCTTTGTCGCCATGACGGCTTATCGATACCTGGAGGATCCTATCTGATGTGTCCTCGTTAAAGATAGTGCATACTCAGTCCACATCCCATGTCCTCGAATCCTCCAAGATCAAAGAGGCAACCACTTGGTCTCGGGGAATAGGAACTAGGGGGAACGACATGGAAGGGTTTCACTCCAGGAATCCATTGATCACTGAAAATGTTTGTCTTAGTCCCATCACCGATACCCCAATGGACTCCGGCTTTCACAAGTTTCATACCAAACTGAATGCTATGCCATGTGTAAAAGGAAGATAGAGGTTGTGTAGCATCCCAGAATTGTTTGTTGGGGTAGTACCGTGCCTTCAACACTTTTGCACAAAGGGAGGACGGATCCGTGAGAAGGCGCTAACACTGACGTCCTAGCATCACCTGGTTGAATAATTGCAGATCGCGGAAACCCAACCTTCCTAGAGATTTTGGTGTAGATAACCATTCCCATGATCATCAGTGAACCTTTTTCTTCCCATTCTCCATACCCCACCAATGGTTTACAATGGTTTTCCGCATCGAGTCACAGATGGATACTGGCGATTGGAAACAACACATCACGTAAGTTGGTATCGCCTGAATCACAGATTTCAACAATATTTCCTTCCCTTGCTGAGAGAGAGGACTATCGGACAAACCATTCATCCCTTGCCACGTGCGACTATTTAGATAGTTAAAGGTGCTGACCGGAGAACAACCCACCTCTGTTGGCATACCTTCAGAATGGACATTTAAATATGTGTAGCCATCTCCTTAGTAGCCATTGGGCAGTGAGATCTAACGACTACTAAAGATTTCTCCAAATTTATTTTATGAAGGTTTCTTGCAAAGCCCTCATAGTAAATGTCCATGGTTTCTTGCAAAACCTCTACATTCCTTCAGTCACTACGGGCAAAGAAAATGATGTCATATGCAAACAGTAAGTGTGATATAGGGGGTCCAAATCTACCATTACGTAAACCTTGTAGCTCGCCTTTGAACCTCCCGTTGTTGCAGAAGACAAGATAATCCTTCCGTACAGAGAAGAAAGAGATAAAAGGCGGATTGGGTCCCCTTGCCTAATACACCGTTATGGGATAACATGCCCAGTTAGCTCTCCATTGATAAAGCACATTGCACAGACTAATGGGACGGAGGTTCTTCAGTTGGTCTCAATTTGTTACCTTTGGAATCATCACAATTACCAAATCCAAAAATCCTTCCGGTAATGAACCACCTTGCAAGAAACTTATGATATCTTGGCATAATTTTGCTTCAAGAAAACCCCAATGGGTCTAATAGAATAGAAAAGGAAATCCGTCCGGACCAGGAGCTTTCGTCGGACCCATTTGGAAGAGGGTTGTTTGATCTCCTCATTGGTGTATTCTTCGGTCAATTCTGCATTCATTTTGGTCGACACCTTACGAGGTATAGAATTAAGAACATTATCAATTGATAAAGTTGTTTCAAATGAAAAAAAGGTTCCCATTAAATTGTTGAACTATCTCCTTTATCTCCTTTTGATCTTCACACCGAGAGCCATCGTCACGCCGCAGAAATTGTATCTTATTTGCTCGCTTCCGTGCATTTTCTCTTGCGTGGAAAAAAATGCGGTATTGCGGCCGCCTTCATGCAACCACTCCACCCTTGACGCTGGTGGGCCATAATTTACTCGTTTTCAAACATCTCGCAAAGATCCTTCTTAGCTTTACGTATGTCCAATAGGTTATCATCCGTTTCCGCCATGCACATGAATTTCAGTTGGCCCTCTAGCTTCCGAATCTTTCTGCGAATAGCTCCAAAGGTTTCACGGCTCCAAGATTGCAGGGAGCCAGCCACCTGATGGAGAGTGGACCAGGTAGAATGCAGCGAGTGCACTCCACTGCCATTTTATGTCCAATCTCGTTCAAGAACCCTTTATAATCCAGCGCCCACAACCAAACAGCTTCGAAGCGAAAACAGGCCTGGACTGGGTTATTTCTACACCATGCCTCTCTCTCCAATGTCATCATTGCCAAGATAAAAGAGGAGTTCAAACTATGAAGCTCGGCTCGGGCTACCTTTTTGGGCAATGTAATTCCGAGTGAGCGGACTTATTTGAAAGGCGTGTCCTAGGCATTAAAATTCAAACATCTGAAAACCTTCTCCTTACTTAATAAAAATTGCAAGTCTTTTGGCTCAATTCAAAAAAATAATCCAAAGCAACCACAATTCTCATTCTTGGAAAATTCTCCACAATCCCCACAGACTATTCTACATACATACATATATATATATATAATACCACATACCACAATCTATTATACCTATTTATCATTTTCAATATACTTCAATATTAAATACTAGATACCTCAAAATAAAATTTATGAAAAATTCAACCGAATCTACATATTTAATATTATTTACTTATATACTACTTTTCTGCACGTAAAATGGTATATTGAAAAATTTAAGTAGTTTGGTGATACATTTCTGATACAACTTGCATTAAAGAATAATTAATGAGGTATATAAAAAATAATAAATAGGTATAAGACAATATATAATAGGAGTCATATATATAGCATACTTATGAGAAAATATTATAATAAATATTTCCTTTTATATGGCCATATGGTGCCAAAGTAATTAGTCGGTTGTCAAGGTGGGAGCTCATGACGAGGACCCTAAACCACATCGGCTTTCTTCAGTACCCCATGGACACTTGGTTTCCTTAGCGATCTGCCACGATGGAGGAAGACGAAGCCTCCACATCCCCACTCGGCTGCTCTAGAACAATACGCGCTCCCAGTTATCCCCTCTGTTTAAAAATATTTGACTTCATTTTTTTCTAAATATGGATATATATACAGTAAAACATGCCTACATATCACGATGGATTAAGACGAAGCATCCACGTCCACATGGACATTTGGTGTTGTACCCCTCCCCATGTATCCTTCTCTCACGGGCCTTCAGCCGTGCTTAAAATGAAAATGAGGATTCAGGTGGGAGCTCTGTGCTCCACCTGTGATTTATTGAAAAAAAAAATCTCTAGAATGTTGGTGTTGTACCCCTCTTCATGTATCCTTCTCTCAGTTGTACGCCTTCACCCGTACGTGCTTAAAATGAAAATGAAGATTCACGTGGGAGCCCTGTGCTCCCCTCGGTGATTTCTTGATTTTTTTTTGGAACAGAGAGAGTACGATCGTGGTGTTGCGAGCGGCCTCTGATCTCTCGCACTACCGATCCAGAAACATGGGGCCTACCCTAGTGACTGCAACGATGGTGGTAGGGAGGATGCGTGGAGCGAGGAAGCCACCTCCACGGTCATCAATGCGTGGGGGAGACATTCATCGCGCTCAATGCTACAACCTCCGCCACCCCTAAAGGGAGTACAACGTTGGGCGCTAAACTAGTACTCTCTCCGTTCATAAATAGATGACTTCCATTTGTTCCAAAATGAATATATGTAGACATGTTTTAGTGTCTACATACATCCACCTTTGAACAAATGAAAGTTATTTAATTGTGAACAGCTTAAGTGAGAACCTTTGCCTGCAACTGCAAGCCTTGTTCAGGTTCTAGGTAGAGCATGTGCCTGCTCAAACAGCCTCGTCCCGAGAAAAAAGAGCCGATGAGCCCGACGCAAGCTAAATTACCAATCTCGGCCAGGAATTGATTCCCCATGGATTACGACCCCAGCGTCCAGCGCTGTACGTGCCTAAGCCTAGGCATGACTTCCCCGAGTTCGTCTCTTCCCCCAACAACTACTCAAAGGACGCAGACCGAGGACAACAAAAACACACTTGTTTCGCGACAAGTATGGGGTCTTCTACAACAATAGTAAATTCTCTATGAGCATCAAAAGATTGCCGACACTTTTTACTACCCCCGGTAAGCATACAAACTTTGTCGGCACTTTTTTTATATTGTGGGTTTTATAAATATTTTTATTCCATACTGGCCACATTACTCGAATCAGAATTATTCAGTCGCCGAGAAATTATAAAAGGTGATACATCCATTTATATGTCATTTTTGACCTAGTTAGACGGTGATTTTGGTGGCAGTCCCCCGCAGAAAAAGCACTTGCATCCCTCTGGTACGCACGTGGCAGATGGGCCGCCGGGTGGAGGGACGAACTTCTTGCAGTAAGATAGGCAATCTTCGTCATTACATGGCCCTTTTTTGGTGTAATATCTGCATACAGCCTTAGAAGTTGCCATAGCTGCATATTGAAAGAAAAACGTGATATATTAGACTAGTTGTGCAATATATACGTATGTCACAAATTCTCATGCACTACTATGGTGTAGATAACCAAACAACAAAACACACCGAATTGACTGAGTGCATACCTGACGATAGCATTAGGAGGGCAAATACCAGAAACAGAATCTGTGCGCTCCTCATTTCCTCTTACAAACTTAGCGATGGGACTGAGTTGGTACAGGTGGTACTTGTTGTGCCCCGTTTGGATTGTTTAGTGTCCTAAAGAAAGGCAAATGACGATCCTTTTATAGTGGACACATACTTGCAACGGGCAAAGATAAGGACGCATTAATTAAAATAAATTACTCCTTATCTTTGCAATAAATCGATATGATTCACCACAGAGATCAATAGCAATAATTAAGGTCTATAAAAGGATTGGATTAATGTGAATAAAAGGAACCAATTAAAGTTATTAATTCATAAACAATAAAGATTTTGTTTTTTAGGAGAAGAAGGGATGTAAATAGACAAACGGGATAATGGCTGGAGATTTAAATCTCTAAAAATAGTACTACAAATTCAGTGGTCCATATGTTCCAAAATATATGTTTTCTACTATTAGATTCTTTTATTTTATGACATTAATTTACGAAAATGTATGAACAAGCTGACTTAAATTGTAATTCAAATGTAGTTGGACAAGTATTTTAAGAATAAATAGGGGCTAAAAATCATCTATTTTAAAACAAGAAAGTAATAGTTAAGACCAAATTTATAATGGTCATACATTTTTTGGGTAACGAATACGGGTCATCTACATCTACAGTAATATAAAAAGAGCGAGAGGGTATGCTCTAACTAATCTTGGCCGTCAAACCAAAGTATCGAACGACCTATAGCCCTTCCGTGTTTGACGGCTCATCACGCGAGGGCAAACAACACCTTATGCGCTAATCAATTTTTTCCTCGCTAACCCAGGTTAAGCGAACGAACAGTTCACCCCAGAAACAACCATTCCCATCGCCGCCGCAACCGTCCCGTCGTGGTCGCTCTAGCGCCATAGCCTGCACGCCGTCATCGCCCGGCCCATAGCCGAAGCCCTACACCGCCACAGCATGCATGCCATCGCCCCCCTCCCCCCGCTACCGACGCCGAAGCCCTACCACCGCAGCCTACACGGCAGCAACCGAGGTTGCCGATAAACGAGGCGGCGCCCTGCATGTCGGAACATCAAGGCCCTCATGTCTGCCATAGCCGACACGGGACGCCCTAGCCCTGCACGCTGCCAAGTGAGGCGGCTCCCTACACGGCGGAATGTCGGACCAGCGCCCCACATATTAGATCCGCGACGCCCTCCATGTCTCCTGCACCGGCCGGCAGCCAGCAAGTCTACATCCTTCAGGATCGATGGCTGCCCCTGCCTAGGTTCAACTCTACATCCTTCAGGTTTAGGTCACAATCTCCAGGTTCATCCGTTCACAGTCTTCAGGTTCATCTCTATTATGGGTTCATAGTATTTTATTGGACTAGTCTATTAACCAAGGGCCAAGTAACAACTTACGTTTATTTGTAAAAAGGTAAAAAATGAAAGTTCTAAAAAATCAAGAAAAAACACATAAATTCTGACTTTTCCAGACGGACCCGGAGGCGCAAAGCAGAAGGCAGGGGGACTAGTCAGCCACATAACATCTAGCTAGGGATGAAGAGTATGGAAACTTTAAAACCGGAAACGGTATGAATATATGAAAACAAAAACAAAATTTTGTGGAACGGAAACTTTTGTGCGGAAACGGAAACAGAAATAGAACGGAACGGCGTATTCTGCCGGAACGACCACGTAAACTAAATTTTTGTTACCTACACATATCACCAACTCCCATCAGCTCTCACGCCTCGGGGAGTCTACTCGCATAAGAGAGATATAACAAACATAAACTCAATAATTGAAAGTGGGAACTTCATCTCTAAATTACTGTAGCGAGCCACAATAATTTTCTGATCAACATACACCAAATCAAGAGTTCAATCTAAATGAGGGTTCACAAGCCCTAATCTTATTAGAAGATGTTCTCAGTCTCTCTATGGGATGGAATGGATGGTGGAATTAATGGTCTGGTGGATGGTGGTGAAGAAAACGATCTCCAGTAGGATCAGGCAGGGCTTCTCCTCTCCGGATTTCCTTGTTCTCCCTTTCGAGTCTTCTCGCGGCGGCTGTGTGTGTTTTTCATCCCTGGCCTATTCAAAAAAGTTATTCCTTTTGAAGTGTTGGAGGTGGTGGTGCTTGGTACCGTGAGCCGTACGGTCAATGGTGACCGTACTGGCTGTCTTTAAGTGCTTCTGAAATTTGTTTTTAATTTTCCTTTTTCTAGAATTGATTGTTTTCCTCCAATTATCATTAATATACCTCATTTCCTTCCTTCTTAGTGCTAGTCCTGAAATCTCCACAAAGAAATGAAACATCTCCAAACATAGCAGTGTTTGGGTTAGTGTAGGAGTGAAAACGAAATGAAAAATCAACGAAAGAAGGGGAATAACTAGAGAAAATAACGCCAAAAATAGAGTCATAAGTAATCAATGAGGAAAATAGGACCCGGGGCCATAGTTTTACTAGTGGTGTTTCTCCTAAGAACGTTAAACATGCTGCATGAACAGATTACAGTTATGCAATTGACAAATTATGAACGTATAGCAATACTATTATGATGAGATATAGTTGACGGGTTCTAACATTGTAGGCATTAAACGGACCGCCATCCGACATCATCTATTACTAAAAGTCCACCTTGAGACAGCTATCCAGCAAATCTCGTTGGTATTAAGTTGCAGCAAATCTAAAAAATAAAGTTACAACAACGAAGTGATTGCTTGTGTGTAACAAACAAATGCATTAAGAACGATACGTAATGTAGGCGATAATTCCCATCCGTAGCAAAGAAAAACGTTGTTTTCTCCATAGTGGCAACAGCACATACTCCTCCTACATGTTTCTGTCACTCGGGTGTTGGTTAAAGGAGGCATGAAACCACTATCTAGCATATAAACCCTATCTTGAAGGTGCATACAATAACTTGGACACGGAAATTATACACACCGGAGAGCATTGCAAGACAAGATTAAAACTCCCTAAATATATAAGTGAAGCAACTCAATATGACATGAATAAAATAATCATAATGGCATGGTTCATCGGATCCCAGTAAACACAACATGTAGCAATTACATAACGGTGATCTTGGTCATGTAGGGCAGCTCATAAAATGTAAACTTGGTGGCACAAAGTGGAGAGAACACCATCTAGCTACTGATATGGACCTGTAGTCCTGGGATGAACTACTCACACGTCAGTTCGGAGGCAATCATGGCAATATAGAGGCCTCCTGTGACGACCCCCCTCTCCGGGAGGGTGCCGGAGCAGGACTCCATAAGCCCTAGATTGGACATTCGATGTGACATCGTATCTATATCTGTTTCATGGAAAATTTATCCATTCGCGACGATTTTATGGTTAATGTGATTTTAATGGAAAGATGCAAGGGAGGCGATGGCCAGGGCCACGAGGTGACCCCCAAGCGCGGCCTGGGGGGCTGCGCCTGGCACCCCTCTAGTGGCTCCTGGCCCCCCTCTACCTCTCCTCTGGACTTCTTCCTTTTTCCGGGCAAAAATAATCTCCATGGATTTTCAGGACTTTTGGCGAATATTTTCTTCAGAACTTTTCTAAAACATAAAAACAACAGAAAATAGAAACTGACTCTAGGCATCTTTTTAATAGGTTAGTCCATGATATCATCCATAAAACGACAGAAAACATATAGAAAACATGGAAGAACATAAAGAAAACAATCACGGAGATTAAAAAATTATAAATATATTTGGGACATATAAGACTACCAAAGATCTTGCAATCTGTGGCAAAGCTTTATTGATCTGTGTAATAAGTCTATACAAGAAATTAACAAAAAAAAGTTTCTTTGAAGGAAGATTTATCAAGTTGTTAATAATTATGATTTTTTATTGTTAAATACAATACTAATTATAGAAGAGCTAATTTATTTATACAAATTAAAACTATTCACTATAAAATTTTGGAGTGATAATATAATTTATGAAGTAAAATAAGAGTTGTTTTAGCTTCATGGAAAATTAGAGAAGTCTTATTTTCTTAAAAGTCTGTGGGAGATATTCATTGGTGTCTAGTAATTAGAAATCATTGAAGGTTTTATTTGAAAAAATAAATGTATCATTGAAAAAGTGTTTTCTAAGATACAAGTGATTGCAAATTTATTAATTCACAACAGATCAAATCCTATGTGTGAATTGATATAATATTATCAAAGATTAATGCATAAGTTTTAAATAAAAGTTTGAAACTTGGGAGAACTAGGTTCTCAGAAGGATTGGGATTTCAAGTGCAACACCCAAAATTGTAGAACAATGGTGAGCATGATCAAATCATTCGTCATTATGATCATAGTGGATATTCCTCTATAATGCATTCTCTCAATACATGTAAAAAATCATAATTATTGACAAAAGTTCAATTAACTCCAATTATTATGTATATTCTCCATAAAACTGATTTTGAAGAAGTTCCTTCAAAAAGGAAAATGTCTTAGGATGTAAGAGTTACATTATAAGAAATGACTTATGAGATAAGTACATAAATAAAAATGGTACTTATGTGATAAGTATGAGCCAACGATTAAGATCTAATCTTTTGATTATATGAGTAGCAAGGATTAAAGTGTTTGATTAATTTTGGGCATCTATTTACGAACGATACAACAATAGCAGTAAAGGGTGTAAGTTTAAACACTTATAGTATTTGCTATCAGTTCATTATATGAACTAGGTGTGGTCTTTCACAAAAGATGCATGATGACCCGTGGTAAACTACAAAACTGTATTCTTAGTTGAAATACCAAGATTTCACCTAGAATGGCATAGACTACGGTTGATCGAATGACCAAGGGGTATTATGATAAAAAGATTTTCTTTGTAATACATATGGTTCATGCAACCTCAAACGGGTCGATGACAAATGACTCTAACATAGTGTTTGCATAAGAGTTCACTTACATCTTCCAGATGATTGATGAACTTATACACACGGTTTATTGTCAGTTGTGCAAGTAGGAGACTGTTGGATGTATGCCGGAAAGGTAATAATATTTGTACATCTGTTTCATAATTATGATTCATGTTATTATGCTATAACTGACGTGGCTCCTGAATACGAGATTCATAGGAAAACTTACGCTCACAGGTAGTAACATGAACAACGTTTCAAACCCTAGTCTTGCATTTTACGACTAGTTTATTGGATGCTTGATGGCTATGGTCACAGACATTGTTTATCTGAGCATCAATAAATAGCATATTGTTGGAAGGGAACAATATGTCTGGGTATACCCTTGTACTTGATATGCTAAGAGATTCCATTACAATGTCTTTTGTCCTTAGTGACATATCATAGCATGGTGATGACGTGAGAACACACGCTCATTGGGAAACCCCAAGAGGAAGGTATGAAGAGTGCAGCAGCAAGTTTTCCCTCGGTAAGAAACCAAGGTTTAGTTGGACCAATAGGAGAAAGAAATCAATTCCGAAGGTTGATGACAGCTGATGTTGGCAGGGCGCACTACCAGGCTCAGCAACAACGTGGAATCTGCACACAACACAACTTAGATACTTTGCCCCCAAGGAAACAGTGTGGTTGTCAATCTCACCGGTTTTGCTAACACAAAGGATTAGATGTATAATGTGGAAAATGATGTATGATTGCGGTGAATGAAAGGAAAACAATGTTTGTAGTGGTTGTATTATCGTTGTAAAAGAATGGACCAGGGTCCACATTTTACTAGTGGTGTCTCTCCAAAACAGATAGATAACATGACGGGTAAAGAAATTTCAGTGGGGCAATCGATAGATATAAAGGCTACACCCTAGTGCGTATGCAAGACACGATGATTACTATGAGATTCATGCAGGAATTACAACATAATTCATAGTCAGTTATCCAACTGCATTTATGACTAATAATCCACCCTCGGAACTTAATCCAAGCATACTTCGGGTATTAAGTTGCAAGAAACAGATTATTACATTAAGTAAAGTGTGTAATGTAAACAATAAAATCATCCTTAGACAAAGCATTGTTGTTTTCTCCCTAATGGCAACAACACATCTCCTATCTGTCACGTTTCTGTCAGTCGAGCGCGGATGTAAAGGAGGCATGAATCCACAATCGAGCATAAATACAGATAGATAACATGCTGGGTAAAGAAATTATAGCTAGAAAATTGACAGATATAAAGGCGTGAACCTGCAGTTCATAGTGGTGTCTCTCCAAAGCAGATAGATAACATGCTGGGTAAACAATTTACAGCTGGCCAATTAACAAATATAAATGATACACCATAGTGCGTATGCAAGACACGATGATTACTATGAGATTAATGCAGGCATTGCAACATAATTCATAGACCGTTATCCAACTGCATCTATGACTAATAATCCACCCTCAGAACGTAATCCAAGCAGACTTTGGGTATTAAGTTGCAAGCAACAGATTATTGCATTAAGTAAAGTGCATAATGTAAACAATAAAATTATCCTTAGACAAAGCATTATTGTTTTCTCCCTAATGGCAACAACACATCCCCAATCCGTCACGTTTCTGTCACTCGAGCACAGATGAAAAGGAGGCATGAACCCACTATCGAGCATAAATACTCCCTCTTGGAGTTACAAGCATCAACTTGGCCAGAGCATCTATTAGTAACTGAGAGCATGCAAGATCATAAATAACATAAACATGTTAGATTGATAATCAACTTGACATAGCATTCAATATTCATCGGATATCAGCAAACACAACATGTAGCATTACAGATAGTTGATCTTGATCATGTTAGACAACTCACAAGATCTAAACATGGTGGCATAAAGAGGAGAAGACAACCATCTAGCTATTGCTATGGACCCGTAATCCAAGGATGAACTACTCACGCATCACTCCGGAGGAAGGCATGGCGATGAAGAGCCCTCCGGTGATGATTTCCCCTCCCAAAAGGGTGCCGAGGAGACCTTTAGAACCCTCCCGAACTAGGGTTGACGATTGATGGTGGAGATATTACACTCGTTGGGAGACCCCAAGAGTAAGGTATGATGAGCACAACAACAGTTTTCCCTCAGAAAGAAACCAAGGTTGAATTGACCAGTAGGAGGAAGGAGTAACTTCAGAAGGTTGATGCAGTTGAGATGGTTGGGCGCACTACCGGTTCAGCAATAACGTGGGACCTACACAACACAATCAAATCACTTTGGCCCAACAAAGCAGTGAGGTTGTCAATCTCACCGGTTTTGCTGAACACAAAGAGGTTAAACGTATGGTGTGGAAATAGTATGAGAACAAATAAGAAAAAAGTAGCAGTATGTAAACAGTAATTGAAGTGGTTGTATTATGAGTATGAGAAAATGGACCGGGCTCCATAGTTCACTAGTGGTGTCTCTCCATAGAAGATAAATAACATGTGTGGTGAACAAATTATAGCTGGGAAATTGATAGGAATGAAGGCTGCACCGTAGTGCATATGCAAGACATAAAGATTACTATGTGATTCATGCGGGCATTACAACAAAATTCATAGACCATCATCCAACTGCATCTATGAGTAATAATCCACCCTCCGAATATCATCCGAACAAACATTGGGTATTAAGTTGCAAGCAATAGATAATCGCAGTAAGCAAAGTCTGTAATGTAAACAAAGTAAACATCGTTGGTTTCTCCCTAATGGAAACAACACATCCTCCATCCGTCACGTTTTTGTCACTTGAGCAAAGATTTAAAGGAGGCATGAACCCACTATCGAGCATAAATACTCCCTCTTGGAGTCACTAGCATCTACTTGGCCAGAGCATCTACTAAGAATGGAGAGCATGCGAGATCATAATTAATGTATGAATGAAGGTAACATGATAGATTGATAATCAGAAGACATAGCATTCAACATTCATCGGATCCCAGCAAACACAACATGTAGCATTACAATAAGATGATCCCGATCATGTAAGGCAGCTCATGAGATCTAAACATGAGGCATAAAGTGGAGAAGACAACCATCTAGGTACTTCTATGAACCCGTAGTCCAGGGATGAACTACTCACGCATCACTCCAGAGGAGGGCGTGGTGGTGTAAACCCGTATGGTGATGAATCTCCCACCCCCCGGCAGGGTGCCGTGGTATAGCATCCCAACTTTTAATAAAGATGGAATACCTGTATTATTGTGCTAGTCCCTGGATCAATTGCTAGCACCACAGTACAAAATGAAATATCATGCAAATGCATCAAATTCTATTACATCGCATGATTCAGTCTTTACAAAATAGTATTACAACTTGCATAGTCTTAGAAGACTAGCAGAAAACTAAGATATACATCGGAATACATAGAATAACATTGAGCCCATCTTCTTCATGTGCCACGGGCAAAACATGTTGGCGATAGTCTCGAGATCCTAAACGAAATCCTCACTCGTCTTTAGAAACATCTACAATATGGAATATGCAGCCACAAGGGAGTCAATACAATTTAATGTATTGGCAAGTAACACTATGGTGGATATAAATGGCAAGACTAATACTACATGCTTATTTGGCTGAGTGGAGTTTAGGCTAAGTTTTCATAAAGCCAGTTTTCTCCTATCTCTTTTGTAAAACAAACTTTTCTTTTCAAAAGGTGGCATCATTGGACTGAAATCCAAGTACCACAACTATTGTTCACTTGGTCAAATTTTACTTATTGAAAATGGTGATGTGATTCTTCCGTCCTTCCCTGTCCAGCTGCTCATAGTTGTCCATAACCGGGGACACGGCTAAGATCTTAGTTTGTTGACTCTGCAGAGCTTGTGCACTTTCACCTTCAGACTCAACTCAACCCAAACATCCTATACACCCTGAGTGCATTAAGGAAAGGAGAAAAATCAAGACGAGATCTTTCAGAAGCAAGAATCCAACCCAATGGCAAGACCCGTTCCACCTATAATTATGCTACATCTGCTTGCCAAGCCCGGGCTGAACCCTCACAACTTAGTTGATCAAGACAGAGCCCATATGACTAAAGGCTGCACTGGAAGCAATCTAAACTTGGGGAGACAACCTCAAGTGAAATAACCCTTAAATAAGGGCCCTGAGGAAACACTCAACATAATCCAAGCAATTACCACTTCCACCCAGGTGGTTCATTTATTAGTTATACTTAGAATTTTTCCTCAACATCTAGTAAAACAATTTGTAATATTGCATAGCATAAATTCTAAGGTTGTCAAAATAACAAGGTAAAAGGGATGGCTACACACTACTAGGATAATAGCATAGCATAGTATAACTTAGTAAAATTTCCTATCATGCATACTACTCAAAATCAACTAATGCATATAGAAAATAATGGGTAGTTGAATGATGTGTTACTTGCCTTGTTGAAGTTGGTGAAGATATTCACACTCTCTTCACAAAAGATCGTTTCTCTCCGTAAAATCTATTCATTAAAAACACAATAACAAAATAAACAAGCATACTAGCAATCAAACACATAAGTGACGAAAACAAACAGATCAACTAACATAACAGAGGATAACTAGTTAAAGTCTTGGTATTTTCTATTTGGGTCAATGGTTGGGCAAAATAACTTTCTAAATCTTCAACTTGTATGGATCTTATCCAAGTCTTCACATGCTTGTCTTCTTGAAGATCATCTTCATGCTTACATTGTAGTCTTGTTCCTTTAATGGATTCTTCCCTTGGTATTGATAGATTCTTCCTGGCTTTCACTTCGCTAATTGGTTTGGGTATGGGATAGGCACAAATATCACTAAGTCAAAAAGAAAGAAAACATGAAGAAAGATAGAAAGAGAGAGGGAGATGTTTTCTTCTGGATTTCTTCACACTTGTACTTCTTTGAGTTGCTTCTAGTGGTGGAGTATTTTCTTCAAAATTTATTCATTGGTCCTCCTTGTAGCTGTACTTTTTGCCACCAAGTTGAAAGTGAAGAGCCTTCTATTCCTTGAGTCTTGTTTTCCATTTGCTAACTTGATGGATTCTTGAAGCAAGAATAGGGGAATGGAGAAGTAGATAGAAATCTATGGTACTAGTGTTTGAGGTTCACTAATATGGTTTACATATATTAGGGACTTGGTCTTGGCTCCAAAAATGGCCACAACAAACAATGGTAGAAAGAATAGAAACAAAATCTAAGGCATGATAAACTAGTGGTTCACTATGATGGGATTTTGGTCCAAAACACATGGTCATGGTTCAAGGTTGTCCAAAAGGCTTAGGTACCGGTTTCTCTGGTTCAAGGTTACCAAAAGGAGCAATTTTGCTTAAGGGAACATATTCTAATTATTTATAGAATTAAATCTATGTTAAAAAAATACTCAAATAGACAACTTAATTCTAAATTCTGTTTTAATTTGATCATAAATTAATTTGGGACAAAGGATATGAAAGTACACATCCTAAGGTTTCCAAATATATTTTATTTGCAATTTTTGGATTCGTAGAATTTGAATTGTACCCAAATTCATCAAACAAGCATATTTAAATTTGAACCAATATAAATTTGTCAAATTTGAATTTTAACAGTGCTAATAGATTATACATGTTGTTCTGATTCAAAAAAGTCCAAGTTTGCTAAATTTGGGCTTATGGATCAAAAGTTATGATGATTCTAGTTTCTAGGGGCTTTTCTGCAAAATTACAGATCTATTTTATTTCGGAATTAAATCCAGAGACAGGCTGGGCCTAAAATTTCTTATCTTTCGCGCATAGCGATGGACAGGAGTTGGGCTTGGGCCTGCTTTGAGCGACGGATTGGCTAACCGCGCGCGTCTGGCTGGTGCTGATGTGGCGCACTATGATTGGACGATACGGGTTCGGTAAGTTGGTCTAATCCTAGCGCTTGGATCAAAATCGAACGGTGAGGGACAGAGAAGCTCACCTGGGTGGCGCTGTTTCGCCGGAAAATGTCCACGTGGTGGTCGGAGGTGCGGTCGTGGACGGCGGCGGGGCTAGAGGGGGTCTCCGGGGAAGGGGAGGGCACTGAGAGGACCAGCGCGACGCGGGGAGGTTGTTGGTGATGATGGCTTCCACCGGCACTTCCCGGAACGGTGACGGCGAGCGAGCGGAGATGGAGGACGCGGAGGCGCTGCTCCTCGGGCGCGGACGACGGGGCTCCTCCGGTGGATCCCTGAGCACGGGAGGGGTACTACGAAGATCAGCGCAGCACGAAGAAATCGAGGGTGACAAAGGCGTGCTCGGGGATGGTGGCAGTCGACGGTGCGGCGTACACCCGAGGCATCCGGAGAGGTTTCTCCTCCAATGAGCTCGCATTTGAATGATTCCCTGCGAATAAAAGTTTGATAAACATCTCAAGAGGTGCGCGGGGTCAAGTTAAAGGAGAGGAGGGAGGAAACTGGGCCGAGAACCTTCTCCAGTGACCGGAATCGAGCAGGGGCGGCGATGGTTGCAGTGAACTCCGGCGAGCTATTGCCAGGGCCTGGGGGCGCCGATGGGGTTCCAGGGGGATAATAGAAAGGAGAGGTAGGGCTTTAAGGGAGTGGAAACGGGGCAATGAATCCGAGCTTAAATCCCGCGAATTGAAGCTATTGAAATCGGCAGTTTTCTTTGCCATTACAAAGATTGAAGACGATGACGTCATGATGACGTCATCAATGATTTTTCTTTTCTTTTTAATTTCTGTTTTCTCATTTATTTTATATCTTCTGTTTATGAATCCAATTAACATGAAACAAAATTCTAAAATCATATTATTTCAAATACTTTCTAACAATACCATTTATGCAAACTTTCAAAATACTTTTATTTTTGATTTTTTTTAAATTGAAATAATCCCTTAATAGAGCTTAATGTGATTTTTAATTTAGAAAATTATAAAATATAACTATGATTCAAATAAAATTTCAGTGGCTTTATAAAGATCAAATACTATTTTCCAAAACCAATTCAAAGTGTTTTCATCTTTTATAATTTTTAAAATATGATGAAAACATGAATAGTTACTTAATAGAAAAAGAGGGTTAATTATAGAAATCTGATTTAAATGATTTTAGAAAATATTTCTGTGGTTCAATTTATTGTTTTCTAGGCCCTTTTAAAATATTTTCAACATTTGAGCAATTCACTCATGGTATCTTACTAGCATAATAAATATAGAGAATTTATTAATAAATTTTAAATTGAAGGTGAGTAAGAATGGAGAGATTTTCTCAAAACAAGATGTTGTTTCCCCAATTGAAAACATTGTTTTTCCAAGGTACTTGTGTTGTTTTCATAACTCAATAATATATGTAGCACCTTATTGTTTTGTTGATTGTCATAATACTTGGAAAACAAATATACAGCTTTTATCCATTTGAGGTTAATAATAATAGTGACAAAAATTCTTGGAGACAAGGAAAAAATATATTAGAGGTAGTAACTCTTTGGTTTTTAATTATTATAATAATGTTCAAAATGGTAGTTTAGTTCAAAACATGTTTGATAAATGTGTTTGCTAAGATAATATTTTATTCACAGCAGGGAACATATTTTATTTTAGAAATAGCCTTTAGGGTTTAGAGGTATAATGGATTCCTAATTTCAATTTCCATTGAGTTATGTATTCTTTCCTTTTATTTCTTGCCTCTCATTGGTTTTTGATGACTTGCATAACATGAAAACAAAAAGTTTCAATTTTTAGTGATTTTTGGACTTTCCAAAAATCAGGGATGTTACACGTGGAGAGCTCCAGAACTCTCCCGATCTCGGGTTGACGATGACAGGGGCCTCGGGTGTTTTGTGTGGAAAAGTGGTATCTTTTTAGAGTTGACGTATCAGGGGGAATAAATAGGCGAAAGGGCGATGGAGGTGGACGCCCGAGGGGCCCACACCACCCCCAGGAACGGCCAGGGGGAACGCCGCCCTATGGTGTGGCCCCCCTGTGGCCCCTCTCCGGGCCTCTTTGGGAATTCTAAGACTTCCGGGCTTCGAATTTTCCAATTCCGAGAATATTTCCAGAACAACTTTTTTGAAACCAAAAACAGCAGAAAACATGTACTGGCGATGTAGCATCTTGTTAATAGGTTAGTCCCAGGAAATCCATAAAAATGATGTAAAGTGTATATAAAACATGTACCAAATGTTGTGAAAACAACATGGAACATCAGAAATTATAGATACGTTTGATACGTATCAAGCATCCCTAAGCTTAGTTCTACTCGTCCTCGAGTAGGTAAAATGATAGAAACAAAATAATTTCTGAGGTGACATGCTACCAACATAATCTTGATCATCATATTTGTAAAGCATTTGTAAGCTGAGATCACAGTACTCTAAACATAGGCATGGTAGATATAATTCTAAGAATGAAAATTAGCAACCATGTTGCAACATGAAAAGTAACACAAACAAAAGATCATAAATAATAATGCACTTGAAAGTTATATGTTTGTTTCGAGCATAAAAACAACATAGCAAAGTGGTATTCCGCTTGTCCTTAAAGTGAGAGAAAAACATAAATGCCAGGACACCTTCAAAGTTCATGTGGTGACTTGAAACAAGTAATTTGAGAACAACTAATAACATATCATAAATCAATCAATAATAATCTTTGGTGCAGATGCACATTATACTCAGAATGGCAACTATGATCTCTTAATTGTGCATAAAGTTAGAAGATGAAGACTCAACATAAAAGTACAAGAAAGTCCCTTCGCAGAGGGAAGCAGGGATTAACTCATGTGATAGACATTTTTATTTGATTATTAAAACAAAGGTATAGAAAACAATTTTAAACATAGGTGTATGTTTATGTCAACGAATGGCAAAAAGACAATACAGTATGTCACAAGTTAACTAGACTTTACAAAAGCGGCTCCCATCGAAGGATGTTCTTTCTACTGGGGTCAGTAGATCATCCCTCTTCTCTTTTGTTTACACAATTATGCTTTAACTGATAAACCAGGGGCCAAAAGAGTGAAGAGAATTTATAGTAACCAATTTTGGGGTTAGGCAGCCCGTTGCCAGCTCTTCTATCAATTTGGATAAGCAGATGTGCCACTAGTCGAGGTGTGTAAAGTCTAATTAACAAGTGAGATAAAGATCGTCTACCTGCGTCCTCATGAGCTAATACATGGGCACAAAACAGGTATAATTTTGAAGGTTTTAAAGGTAGAAGATGAGAAATTTACTTTGGAGTGGCCATTAAATACCACATGTAAGTAGGTATGGTAGACACATTTGGAAAAAATTGGTTTTGGGGAGTTGGAGGCACGAGTAGAGCTCATAGTCAGTTCAGGTGGAGGCTAGCAGAAGATTGGGAGCGACAAATTAAGATATTAATAATGGCCATAATCATGCATAGAGACAAAACCTTATTGATCAAAGCATAAATGATATTATCAAAAGAGAAATAATCATCGAGGTAGAGGTGACTGGTTTGTAGTCATAAGATGGTGTAAGCATGCGCCAAGTCAACCAAATAAAGCATTCAAAGGAGAATACCACAATATTATGCTTCGATATGATAAAAACAACGCATGATTATTTCAACTACACATTCAGCACTCTCAGATATTTGAGACAAGTCATGCTACATCAATAACTACTAAAATAATATCCAACATGACATGATAAAGTCTAGACACAGTATAAACAAGCTTCTTTTTGCACTATTATAAGCATGAAATATTTTATTGCTTTCCAACACCAATCACTTTATTTGAAAAAAAATCTGAGAGAGAGATGAACCACATAGCTACCAGTAGAGCCCTTAGCCTCGGGGGAGAACTACTCCCTCCTCATCATAGGAGACAACAACGACGATGGAGATGGTGGTGGATTCTATGGAGATGGCTTCCGCGGGAACTTCCCCGTCCCGACAGGGTGCCAGAACAGAGATCTCTCCCCCGAAACTTGTCGGTGGCGGCGGCGGAGCTACGGATGTTTTTGGTGGAAAAGGCCGATTCGTTTAGGGTTTTCCCTCGGGGGAGTATAAATAGGTGAAAGGGAAAAGGCGGTGGAGCCCTAGGGGGGCCACACCACCTCCTGGCGCGGCCAAGGGGGGCGCGCCACCCCATGGTGTGGCCCCCCTGGTGCCCGTCTTCGACTCATGTTTGGTCATCTGGATGCTTCCGGGGAAAATAGGAACTGCGGGATTTGTGGGGTCCAATTCCGAGAATATTTCTAGAACAACTTTGCTGAAATAAAAAACAACAGAAAACAGGGAACAGACACTTGGCATCTTGTTAATAGGCTAGTTCCGGAAAACGTGTAAAAATGCTATAAAGAAGGGAGAAAACATGTAGCAATTGGCATAATATCATCATGTAACATCAGAAAGTATAGATACATTGGGTACTTATCAAGCATCCCCAAGCTTAGTTCCTACTCGTCCTCGAGTAGGTAAACGATAAAAAAACAATAATTTCTGAGGTGACATGCTACTAACATAAACTTGATCATCATAATGTAAAAGCATATGTAAGCTGGGATCATAGAACTTTAAACACAAACATGATAAATAGAACTTTAATAATAAAGCATAGAAATCGCTTGGCATCATGAGAAGTAACTCAAATAAAAGATCAAGAATAACAATGCATTGAAAGTTATACGTTTGTTTCAAGTATAAAGAAATCATGGCAAGGTGGTATTTCGCAAGTCCTTAAGAGTGGGACAAAACATAAATGCCAGGACACCTTCAAAGTTCATGAGGAAGACTAGAAAAAATAGTTGGAGAACAAGAAATAAGACTTCATGAATCAACTAATGATGTTTATGGGACAAATTCACATAAAACTCAGAATGGAAAAAATGCTCTCTCAACTGTGTAAAAAGCTAGAAGATTGAGACTCAACATAAAAGTAAAAGAAAGGCCCTTCGCGGAGGGAAGCAGAGGTCAACTCATGTGCTAGAGCTTTTATATTATTAAACAGAGGTATTAAAAGTTTGACACTCCTCCCATCCATCTTACACAAACCATGTCTAACCGAACTCTGGGGTGCGTGCCAACAATAACATACCATGGAGGAGTGTCTATATTTTAGGAGAGGTGTAAGCTAGTGTCAACGAATCGTAAACAGAAAATAAAGTATGTCACAAGCCATCTAGATTTCACAAGAGCGGCTCCCATGTGAAGGACGCATCTGGGTAGAAGTTCATCCCTCTTTCTCTTTTGTTTACACAATTATGCTTTGACTGATAATTCAGGGGCAAAAATAGTGAAGAGAATTTGTTTGCATTAATTTGGGACTGGACACCCCGCTGCCATCTCTTCTATCATTTGGATAAGCGGATGAAACCACTAGTCCAGGGTGTGAAATCCAATCAACAAGTGAGATAAAGATTCTCTATTGACGTCCTCATGAGCAAAAACAAGAACACAAAACAGGAGTAATTTTGAAAGTTTTAAAGGTAGCACATGAGCAATTTACTTGGAGTGGCAGTTAAATACCACATGTAGGTAAGTATGGTGGACACAATGGGAAAACTTCGGATATTGGGAGTTGGATGCACGAGTTGAGCTCATACTCAGAACAGGTGGAGGCTAGCAAAAGACTGGGAGCAACAAATCAAGAGAGCATAAGAGCCATAATCATGCATAGCGACATAAACATAATTAAAGAAAGCATAAGTGTAATCACAAGTTCAAAAACTAAGTGGTTCTGGAGGCTATTAGTGACTGGTTCATAGTCATAAACATGATGTGAGCATGCGCCAAGTCAACCAAATAAAACATTCAAAGGAGAATACCACAAATTTATGCTTTAATATGACAAGAACAACGCATGATTCTTTCAATGGCATATTAAACACTCTCAGCTATTTGAGGCTATTGATGATACTAAATAACCACAAGGCTTTAAAACTAAAATAACATTTAGCATGGCATGAAAAAATTCTAGCCACATTTTATACAAGCTTCTATGTGCATCGTTATAAATTCTACCTCAAGCAGCTGTTTCTTTTCCCAACAAGAACCATACAAGACATGCTTCAACAAAAATTCTCTACATGCTATAGAAAGAAAACATGAGAGTACTCACATAACACTACTAAAACTAACAACTCTGAATAAGATATGCATGAAAACAAAGTCTAAACGCAGTACTAGCAAAAATTGAACACTCACAGAACAATAAGAATGAAAACTAGAGTGTTCTAAGCAATGAAAACGGAGCGTGTCTCTCGCCCACACAAGTATGATAAGATCCAACCATAAACTACAGAAAAAAAACTGAAACAAAAAATAACTGACGCTCCAAGTAAAGCACATAAGATGTGACCGAATAAAAATATAGTTTCACTAAAAGTGACCTAATAATTTTTCGATGAAGAAGGGGATGCCTTGGGCATCCCCAAGCTTAGACGCTTGAGTCTTCTAGGAATTTGGTGAGATGTACCACCGGGGCATCCCCAAGCTTAGGATTTTCACTCTTCTTGATCACATCATATCATCCTCTTCTCTTAACCCTTGAAATCTTCCTTCACACCAAACTTCTCACAATCTTCATTAGCAATGTTAGTGCAATCGAAATAATAAATTCACATGGTTAAGTTTCAACACAAGCCTAACACTCATAAACACATTAGCTACTGCCACAACTTCTTTTAAAACTCTTATTATCAAAAGAACACCAAAAGAAAGAGATTAAGATGCAAATGCAATTATTGGCAGAAATCTGTCAAAACATGTCTGTAGGTAAAGATGATTTTTTTCTAAATTCTTATGTTGCTCAAATAAAAAAGTATTAAACTAAGAAAAGTTGCGTAATTAGCTGAGGAATAAGCACAAAACTTTTCAAATCATTCTGATCTTGTAGGATTTTATACGATGTTTTACGGTGGAATCAAGACTAGCTTCCCCAAGCTTAGACGTTTTCATAGCATTAGAAATAATAGTGTTCAAAGCATTCATACTAATAACATTGCTATTAGCATGCAAATAAAGTTCCATAGGTTTTTTAATTTTCTCTTCAAACACTTCATGTCCTAACTCAAGATAAAGATTATAAAGCTCTTTCATATTTTTGTTGTTTTCCATTAAGCCTAACTAGTGAAAATAAAAACAAGAAACAAAAAGATATAATTGCAGGATCTAAAGGAAATAACTTCGAGCACTCACACCCGAGGATGTGAGAAACTTTTACCTTACCTCCTCGGCAACATCGCAAGAAAAGAGCTTGATGTCTACGCACGCTTCTATTCTTGTAGACAGTGTTGGTCCTCCAAGTGCAGGGGTTTGTAGAACAGCAGCAAGTTTCCCTTAAGTGAATCACCCAAGGTTTATCAAACTCAGGGAGGTAGAGGTCAAATATATCCCTCTCAAGCAACCCTGCAATTAAGATACAAGAAGTCTTCGGTCGAATAAGGCCTAGGGATCCTACTTTCACTAGAGGATAGTCTCAACAATCATCACATAATTGAATAACTAGATATCTTCTCTTCACTATGCTACTCTTAAACACTCTCCGGTCGAATAACAACACCAATCCACACGTAGGGCTTTAACAACACTCCTCAGAGTAAGCACTTTCCCAACTAAGTAATCCCCCATGCTATCACCATGGGACCCAGATGGTTCCACGCAAACACCACAATTTCATAGGGTTATCCAACACAAAATATAAATATAATGCTAAACCACACGATGCACACACTGTCACCTTTACGCCGTGATCAAAGTGTTTACGGAGATCTCATAGAACACTAATAATTGTGTAGGGCTGCAAAAAGCATTCCTTAAAGTAAGCATTCCCATGTCTAGTTAACCCCACACTGTCACTATGAGCGCCCTAGATGGTACTATACAAACACCACAATTCATAGAGGAGACACACACGATGTGCACACTGTCACCTTCACACCGCGGGACAAGGTGACTCCAAAGTTCATCTTAATAAAGCACTTGAGTACCAAAATAGGAAGAGTAACATCTACGAATTCAACTATATTACAAAGATCACGATAACATATAGATCACACCATTGGAGAGAGAGATGAACCACATAGCTACCGGAAGAGCCCTCAGCCTCGGGGGAGAACTACTCCCTCCTCATCATAGGAGACAGCAACGACGATGGACATGGCGGTGGAGTCGATGGAGATGGCTTCCGGGGGCACTTCCCCGTCCCGGCACCCCCGAAACTTGTCGGTGGCGGCGGCGGAGCTACAGATGTTTTTGGTGGAAAAGGTTGATTCGTTTAGGGTTTTCTCTCGGGGGAGTATAAATAGGAGAAAGGGCAAAGGTGGTGGAGCCCTAGGGGGCCCACACCACCCCCTGGCGCGGCCAGGGGGCGCGCCACCCCATGGTGTGGGCCCCCTGGTGCTTGTCTTCGAATCTTCTTCGGTCTTCTCGATGCTTTCGGGGAAAAAAGGAACTTCGAGATTTGTGGGGTCCAATTCCGAGAATATTTCCAAAACAACTTTTCTGAAATAAAAAAACAGCAGAAAAGAGGGAACTGGCACTTGGCATCTTGTTGATAGGTTAGTCCCGGAAAACATGTAAAAATGCTATAAAGAATGGAGAAAACATGTAGCAATTGGCATAATATCATCATGGAACATCCGAAATATATACTTCTTATAAAGAAAAATCCCAATAACATGCATTTATGATTTTTATATCTCAATATGCAAGCTATCCACATCATCTATTCTCCTAGCCAATCAATTCTACATGTCATTTCCACTAATATTTATTAATCATTACATGCAACCTACAAATCATCCACTTCTTAAACCATTTAATTTTTCATATTAATAATTTAAAATATATATACTAAGATCAATGGAATCCATATTCACTTAGAAAACATAATGTATCACATCTTTTATAAACTTTTGTTTACAATGTTTAGTAGTTTTTAAAGCAATCCCCGCAGCAACGCGCGGGGTATCCTTCTAGTTATAGATACGTTGGAAACGTATCAATGCACTGCCCAACTAGGACTAATACATACTTGTGATTAAACCCCTTGCAAGAATCCACAACTACAAGAAGTAATTAAGATAAATCTAACTACATCCTTAAGCTCTGGGATCCTACACTCCCTCGTGCATCGGTTTCCTGAAGGGGTTTAGGTTTCTGTCACTTCGACAACCCCACAATTAGTAGCCAGATACACAATGCATCCCTCTAGGTCCATAAAAGTGAAGTGTCATTTAGTCGATGTTCACATGACACCACTAGAAGAATAGCACCACAACTTAAATATCAAATCATTATATATTATTCAACATAATTCCACTACTAACATCTTAACTTATCCCATGTCCTCAAGAACTAAACGAACTACTCACAAGACATCATATGGATCATGATCGGAGGTGATATAATGATGAATAATAATCTGGTCATAAAGTGCAAAAACCGATAAATCTCGTAGGCATCAACTACAAAAAGGTAATCCACACTGGGAGAGAGATCTAGTCGAAAACAACGATATAGAACCCTGATTGTTACAGCAAAATGGGAGGTGGATGATGACGTTGATGGTGCTGGTGGTGAGGATGATGATCTCGATGATGCCCGGAGCGCTGACGGTGACGATGGCGATGATTTCCCCTCTTCGGGGAGGAATTTCCCCGGCAGATTTCTCCCTGCCGGAGATCTTTTCTCTCTCTATTTTTTTACGCCCCGAGGAGGCGTAGGAATATTTCCTTGATGGTTCTATGTGTCTTAGGGTTCCCTGTGGGTCAAGTACGCGAAAGGAGGCGGCGAGTGGTGGGCCAGGGTGCCCACACCACATGGCGGCGCGGCCAAGGGCGGAGGGGCGTGCCACCTAGTGGCGTCGGCCCCTGGTGGCCCCCCTCCGGCTCTCCTCATGGCTGGCTTCCTCTTCTGGACTTCTAAGACTCCTTTGATGCCCCCGTCTTCTTCTAATCTTCAGAAATAGGGTAACTTGACGGTGCTTTTTCCATCAGATTTCTGGTCCTGGTGTTTATTCTCCAATAATTATCAAACATGCAAAGTAAGATGAAATAACATAAGTAATGATATCATAATATGAAATATATCAATGAATAACAGAAAATTAAATATAAAATAGTGATGCAAAATGGATGTATCAGATACCGCCTCTCCTTCGGTCGGGCCCACCTGGCCCGGCGGTTGCTCTTATTAATCTACGGGCTCGATTATCCCTCGACTCTCGACACCCCCGTGGGGGCAGAGTCGACACTTTGTTAGCCCTATTACATGGTTAATCTCATTCATGCAACACACGTACATTCATCCCTATGCATATGGTATTTTTAGCACTACTACTTATTCCGTTTACATTCTGTGTTACTATTGCTTCAACTGTTTTCCTGCTACTGTTACTATTAAACTATTGACGATGTCATATCATTGTTACTACTAATAATTTATGTGAAGCAAGATACCTTTCAGGCGCAGCTAAATTGACAACTCAGTTGTTAAGGCTTATAAATATTCCTTGGCTCCCCTTGTGTCGAATCAATAAATTGGGCTATATTTACCCTCGAAGACTTTGCGATCCCAACACTGTGGGTCATCAAGACTATTTCATGGTGCCATTATCGGGGAGCATAGATTTATTTGTAAGCTCACTTGAGAATTATATTGTTTACTGCAATTTATTATCTATCATGGGAAAGACTACTAATCCAAAGGTTCCAATATTACCTTCCACTACAAGCAAAGATACAACTCTGAACACCGCTGTTGCACTTGATTCACCTTCTATTTTAAGTAAGCGTGTTACCATGCTTCACGTGCTACTACTGCTGAGTCTGATAATATGCCCGATGAATTTGATGATGCTTCTACTGTGCTTGATACCTATGGTTCTCTAGGCTCCTTTTTAGACACACAAATTCTAGAGCTAGAGAAATTGAACATGCTGAAATTTTTGATAAAATGTTACCTAATTCTAAACAATCACCTGAACAACCCGATCTTGATAATGATAGGAGTGATTTAGAGGAAACGTATACACTCTATGACGAATTCTTGAAAGAGTATATGAGTTATGAAACTGCTCCTGATCCTGAAACTTGTAAGAAGCTGCTTGAGAAACATTCAATAAAAAACAAGTTTACTCCTGATCTTGAATTTGCTAAATTTCCTCTGCACATCAGATATGACAAGTTTTTTTCTTTGTTGATCTTTCACTTATTCCTATGGTTGAAACTGAAATCTTTGATGGTATGGAAAATAGTGATGTCGTAGCCCACTTGACTAAATTGTGTGAGATTAGCATGTTGTTTTCTAATGAGAATTTGATAAGAGACTATTATGTTATTAAGTTGTTCCCTTTCTCATTAAAAGTGGATGCTCACTTATGATATGATAATTTTCCTTATGGTTGCATTATGACTCCTCAATGCTTGACTCATGTCTTTTGCGAGAAATAGTTTCCTGCTCATATGCAACATGCTCCTTTACAAAAGATTTTTAACTTCAAGCAATTGGAGGATGCGAACCTTCCTAAAGCTTGGGGGAGGTTTTGTGCTACTCTCAAGGGTAGGCTGATCATAGTATAGCTAATAATGAGCTTATTGATATATTTTATAATAGACTAACCACTGAATCTAGGACATACCTGGATAGTTTTGCTGGTTGTATTTTTAGAGAAAGAACTGTAGAAGAAGCTTAAGAATTATTGGGTAATATAGCCAAGAACCATGATGATTGGGATATTCCTGAACCTACACCATTGCCTACACCCAAGAAGAGACGAGTTCTTTTCCTTAATCCCGAAGACATGCAAGAAGCTAAGAAATCTATTAAAGAGAAGGGTATTAAATCTGAATATGTGAAGAATTTACCTCCAATTGAAACTCTATGTGAACCTACCACTCACCCTCCTATGGTACAGGTACATTCTGTTTACAAATTAATTCTAGTGATATTCCTTATGATAAACCTCCCGAACAATGCTTAGATGAATTTGACGATTTCATTGCTAAACAAACTTATTTTAATGCACAAGTGCAAAATCAATTGAATGAGAATCCTTTGTGTATCAGAAAAAAATCATGCTACTTTAGGAAGAACTGTTAATGATGTTAAAGGTCTTGTTAAACACTTTAAAATGATTCATACTCAATTAGAGCAACTTACTAAAGTGCAGAAAGACTTATTTGCCGAAATGTGTGGTCAAATTAAACTAGAGGTGGTGCTTTCACTCAGGATCCTCTCTATCCCGAGGGACACCCAAAAAAGGCTTGAACAAGACTCTAAAATGCTAGATGAAAATGTTGTTAGCTCTCCTAAAAAGAAAAAGAAGAAGAAACATAAAAGAATTATAGAGGATAATGATATTAGTAATGATGCTAATAAAAAACCTGATAAAGATCCTAATAGTATATCTATTTCTGATGCTGAAACTGATAGTGGTAATGAACATGATAATGACAAAATAATGCTTCCAATAAGGAAGAAAGTGAAGTAGAACCTGAAAACTCTCCTAAAAACCAAAAATTATGATAAAGAAGGTTTTACTTCTAGGAAGCATGGTAAAGAAAGAGAACCTTGGATACAAATACATATGCCTTTTCCTAGTAAATCTCTTACAGGTAAAGAAGAAAAACATTATAATAAATTTTCTGAGTGGATGAAACCTCTCTTCTTGCAAATTCGATTGACTGCTGCTATTAAGTTGCCTCCTTATTACAAGTATATGAAAGATATTGTTACTAATAAGAGGAACATCCCTCATGAGGAAATTTCCTTTCGTGGTGGTATCACGGCAGATGCCATAGGATGGCTAATCTGTTGGGGTCGATGGACGCTGGAGGTGCTCGGGGAGGGATCACGCAGCGAGTAGCCGCATGTGGGGTGAATCAAGCACTGCAAACAACAAGATCTACCCAGGTTCAGGGCCCTCGTGTGGAGGTAAAACCCCTACTCCTGCCTTTCTCTCTTTATATGTGTGTGTCACCGAGTAGCCATAGTACAGTTTTGGTCTATAGCCGAGTAGCCACTCTTCTCTCTACGTGATGTGTATGCTAAGTGTTCTCTCCAAGGCAGCGACCCTCGCACAAGAGGGGACAGGGCACCTTATATACTGGTGCCCAGCCGAATACAGCCAAGAGGGAAAAGTACAAACAGATGTCGACATAGTGTGCACACTACACACTTCCAGTTTCTCGCTGACAGCTTTGGCTTCCTAGTTTGTCTTGTGTGCAAAGTCGTTGTGCAAAACCAAGTTGACGATCTGTTATCACTGTCACGGCCACAGGGTAGGCCCCCTAATTTGCGCCGCCCTGCTGACACCCTGGCGCGGATAAGCACGCGCTCTGCAGATGAACAGTGCACCAGTACGGACCCAGGATACGCGGGATCCTATGTCAGAACGGCTCCTTTGACTTCTGGCCCGAGTAGGAACTCACTCCCTCTACTCGGACCACTTCCTCTACTCGGAGGAATATAACTTCCTTGATTCTTTCTCCTGGCCATCAGCGTGTATGGCCGAATAGCAGTCGACCGGGTAGTGAGTACCGGGTAGCCAGCTACTCTGCCAAACGTCTCTTCTGACCTTGCCCTTAGCACTTGCCTTTACCCTACTCGGGGGTAACCCCCGACATTAGTCCCTGAAGCTGGTAGAGTCCTGCGAACTTGTTCACTCGGCTCTTCCAGCTTAAAACAAATCTTTGTCTTTGAACTGTCAGATGCCGAGTATCACCTCCGAGTAGCTTTCAACTCCTGCTTGAATCTCTTCTTCTCCGAATACATCATGTCTCTTCTCTGTCGCCGAGTAAAAGGACTTTGCGATATTTCGAACAGAATCTCAGTGTGGCAGAGAAAATCCATCTCTCCGCATCGCTACTGGACACGTGTCACGCCCTCGTACCCCTGACGCCTCGGTGCCTAGGATATGACAGACCACGCGCCCATCACTGCGACCAGGGCCCACTGGCCCGTTAGGTCACTTCAACTGCATTTATCAGCCCACGATCTCGACGTGGAATCAATTGTGCCCGTTACGCGCGCAATATGTGATGTGTGTGTTTCTAACCGGCTCGCATCCCACGTCGCATGATCTCCACGCACAACTGATCCCACTAACTCCGCTGGTAACGGCAACCCGAGGGGAGAGATAAATACCCCCTCGGTAACTCCTTCTTCTCTTTCCTGCTCGCATTCATCTCCCACCCCTTCGTTTCTCCGCCGCCGCAGAGCACTTCGCCGCCGCGCATCCTTGCCGTGCCGTTGCTCCGTGCGATGCCGGAAAGACAGAGAGCACTCCCTCCACTCAAATCTCCAGAAATCTTCCACCAATCCACCTCCTCTCCATGGCTCGCGGAGACGACGACGCCCGCGCCGGATGGGCGGGATCTAAAGTCACGGCAGAGGATTGCCAATGGTTGGTCAATACCCGCCGTGTCCCTCCCGGCGTGCGGTGCCAGCAGCCGGACGGCGAAAACGTCCCCACGCCGGAGGCGGACGAGTTCGTCGTCTTCCTCGCGCACTTCAAGCGAGGATTCGGCCTGCCAGTGTCAGATTTCTTCAAGGACTTCTTGAATCACTTCGGGCTGCAGCCGCATCACCTGCCTCCCAATGTTGTGGTGATGCTCGCGTACCACGCCGTGGTCTGCGAGGCGTTCTTGGGCATGCGCCCAACGGTTCACACCTGGGCGCGCTACTTCTTCTTCCGGAAGCAAAGCGTTCCCAAGCCCGGAAGCACGGAAAGCTCCCGCACCATGACGAAAACGGGAAGCGCCATGATGCTGCAGCGCGGCTCCGCCAACCACCCGCGCATCAAGGGGCTCGACACGGTACGCAAGTGGCAGCGTACCTTCCTCTATGTCAAGAACGTTCCTGCTAAAGAAGAAGCGCAAGTCACGGACCGGATAGGGCTCCCCAAGTGGACGAACACGCCGCCCACCCAGCAGAATTGGGGATACAAGCCGAAGAATCATGGTGATATCCTTCAGATCGAGAAGCGCCTCGCCGAGCTGAAGGGGTTAGGATTCAAGCGCGATGACCCCATCGCGTGCTGGATCTCGCGGCGAGTGCTCCCGCTTCAGCGCCGCTTCCACATCATGTGCTACATGGGAGGTAGCAGGGACTGCACGAGGACCACCACCTTCGAGCTCAGCACAGCGGATGTGGCCGTCTGGGCGCGCTCCATCATGAAGACCGGCCTCACCGATACCTGGCAATACGGCTTCGTGCCGTATAGCCGTGACAAGCCAATTGAACAGGTTAGGCCTTTATGCTTTATCTCTGCATTCTGATACCGAGTAGGTGGCTTTCCAGCTTAGTATGCTTAGTCTCTGCATGCTGCGCCGAGTAGAACACCACTAGCATCTCGTTGGCTTTATGTGCTTTATGTTTGCACGCCATGTCGAGTAGAGAACCTTAGCCACATATGCTTTGTGTTTGCATGCTGCTCTGAACAGGAATTTCTGGACTTATATGCTTTGTGTTTGCATTCCGTACCGGGTAGGATTCCTTAGCCTTGTGCTCAACTGATTTGTATTGCCTGCTTGTCTTTCCAGCACATTGATTGCCAGCTTGTTGAAAATGAGGAGCGCTTCGAGGCCAACTGAAGCAAAGACCGAGAAGAGGACGACGAGACCGCCTATGACACCCAGGCCACCCTCTGTGTCCCTCTTGCCGAACAGCCGGGTAAGAACCAAGTTGATGCGTCCATTCGGGACTAGTCCGAGGACGACGAAGAAGGTGACTGAGTTCGCCTCTCTAGTTGCGAGTAGCGCAATCCAATTTCCCTTTCCGTTTCTCAACGCCTTTTTCTCCTCTATTCTGCAGATGACCCCGAGGCGGATGAGGAAGACGAGGACGCCCTCGACGTCGATCCTGTTGTTGTAGCTGCTCCTACTACTCGGAAGAGGGCGGGTAGCGGTGCCCAAGAGCCTACTGCCAAGAAGCCCAAGAAGACCGAGAAGAAGAAGGTCTCCAGCAGAAAGCCACTCCCTACCCGCAAAGGGTAAGTAATTTCCCTCTAAGTCACATTATGCTGCTGCTTCTCGGTGTTCTCTTCCCCTCCTCTTTTTCTGAACTCCCTTTCTCCTTCAGCGATCCTCTAGACGCTGATGCTGCTGCAGCTCCCACCACTTCCAAGAGGAAATCTGTCATCGACCTCGAGCAACTCGTTGATCTCTCCGAGGATGAGGACGAGCCAGAAGCACGGGATAGGACGCGTGCGCCCTCTCCCGTGAAGGAAGAAGAAGAAGGCACCAACGCCGAGGACACGGGCGCTGGTGCCCAATACATGGACCAGGAGCAGCACGCCCGCGCAGAACAGAGTGCGCAGGATGCTGCTCATGACGAAACACCCCCTTCTCCCCCAGCTGCCTCAGCTGGGGAGAATATCGAACAAGATGCCGAGTACCAAGACCATGCCGCCCTTGAGCGTCAAGACGAGAACCTGGAGCAGCCGGAAGACGAAGCTGCTGTTCAGGACGACCCCGCGGCCCAGCCGCGGGTAGATGAAACAGAAGATGTACGACCCGATCCCACTGCCGAGTAGCGGGTTGAGACGAGTACGGTGGAGCAAGACCTGCAGGGCCAAGCGCAGCCAGACGCTGCGCCGGGTAGCCGGCCCCCTGTGCCGCCTACCCAGCAGGTTACTCCACCTACTGCATCGAGCCCTCCACGACCACCGAAGAAAACCAAGACCGCACCAAGCCCTTCAGCTAAGCAGAGCACACGGAAGACCGCTGTCGTGGGATAATCACGGCAGATGTTACCGGGGGTAACTGATCTTGGGGCAAGTCGACACAGGTATTCGGGAGAGGGTTTAGCTCGAAGGAAGACATGGCGGAAAGCAATCTAAGAACCGGAAAATAACTCGCCGGATCTCAATATGAATTATGCTGGATACTCGATAGTAGATGTTACAACTATGACTTGAATCTCTGGCAAACTAAACCTAGGGGCCGGTTTATAAAGCACCCGTACACCCCTAACTTGCCCTCCAAGGCACATCTTGAGTCCTATTCGAACTTTGCTTACAAACCCTAGCTTTCCTAACCGCAACCCACAATCCGGGTTACGAGGCCTACAAACTTTGGGCCTTCCAGAAGTCTCTTTATTCTTAGCCGGATCCTGTGCAAGATCCTTTGGGCCGGGTCACACCTTGGAATTGGCCTACCGGGTTACTATCCCCCCATCAGTAGTCCCCAGAATAGCCTGGGCTTCCAAGATTTACTCTTCGAAGTGCTGGCTATTCCCTGCAGAAATATTGGATACAAAAACACATGAAGATCAAGATACAATATGTTGACGAATGGCTGGGATTAGCACCAAGGGGATCAGGTAGCAACCCGGCTCTCCCTCAAAGGCTCTCCCTCAATCTTCCAGACTTGAGTCTTAATAGGAAACTCGATGATTTCACATCTTCCTCGATAACTATCGCTGATACCAGGAAAGAGATTTCCCTTTCCTTTTTCTCTGGATTATATCGATCTATGCATAAGGCGCGTCTTTCAAATTTCAAAATAGCCAAATATCACTCCGCACCTCCCGGGTTTCGCCCGTTAGGTTAGGCTTTTCCACCCGGGCTATTATAAATAGACCCCAAGGAGCAAACTCAACCCTAACGGCTCATTTCCCCCACTCCTCTTTTCCTCAAGCTCGAGTTCGCGGAGTGCCACCACGGAAGCCCTACGCACATCGCCGAAGCCCATCCGCCGTCGCTTGCGCTCCGCCACCGTGCAACTCACTCCAGCTCCCAAATCCACCACTAAGCCCCCGATTCGCCGGCCAGAAATCGCGAAAGGGCATCAATCTTGCGCCATCTGTCTCCGCAAATCCCTACTTCAACCTCCTCCGGTAAGTTCTTGATATCCTCCAGCCTAACCTTGCAATCTCTTAGCTTTTCCTTAGATCAGATCTGAATCGAGTCGCCTGCAATTTCTCGGGCCCTGCCGAATTGACTCACTAGTGTTTACCATAACCACTCCCATAGATAGGATGCGCAGCTTATCTTACTCCCCTACCACTAAGCATCATTAGCTTGGCCTTAAATACAGAAATTGGATTTCCCATCTGGGCTCGGACCACCAAAAATTTCCGCCCTTGTTCTTATCATCCGGAAAATCTCACTTCTCCGGCTCACTTGCTGATAATAGACATAAGGGTATCCCTCTACCTTCCCCAGACACTTGTTTTACGGAAAAACTTCACAGCTTCCGTAACGTCATGCGATACCCGGACAGATCGTACTTGATCCAGCAAGGCAATACCCGGATCATGTTTAAATTACCGGTAACTGATTATTCATTAATTTCCGAGTTTTCGCTTCTCACCTCCTTTCCTTTGATGTTTTACCAGGTCAACCCCATGGCACCCAAGAGGCAGGGGAAACAGTCGGCTAAGGCTAAATCCACTAACTCCATTTCAGCCAATTGGGGGAGATCCTCCGTTACCAAGGCCAAACTGGAGGAGTTGGTCGAGCTGGGAATCCTTCCTCCCCAGGAATCTATCCGCTGGAGAGTACCAAGCAACGAAACCCGGCCTTCTCCAGCAACGGATGAGGTAATATGTTTCGTCGAACACGTGACCCGGGGCTTCAGGCCTCCGGGTCACCCTTTCTTTCGTGACGTCCTAGATCACTACAACCTCCGTATTTTCGATATAGGCCCAAACTCCGTTCTGAACATCTCCCACTTTATCGTTCTTTCCGAGTCTTACTTGTGCACTCCGCCAAGTTTGGCTCTCTTCGTTGAACTCTTTCAGTGCAAGCCGTGCCGCGAAAGCGGCGACGGCGCACTTCTTACTTGCGGCGGGGTTTCTATCCAGCGCCGCAAGAACTCCTTGATGCCTCCTATCACTCTCAATTCTCATGTAAAGCACTGGCAGCTCTCGTACTTCTACTGCCAGGATACCTCCCCTCCCGACGAAAAGAAGTTGCCGGGTTACTCGGAGGGTCAGCTTGACATTTCCGAGACTTTCAATGCCTTCGCCCCTGACTCGGACAGGGAGGCTGTAAGGACCCCAGACCGGCAGTCTGAAACCCTACGTATGCATACATTCACGATCCCAGAAAGATCAGTCGTGAACAACATACACAGTTGGCACACAGAAATACATCATCCATTACACGAATACATAAAGGTATTACACAAATATCACATGATCAAGCTTAACGCAACTGCCACATGGGGCAGGCAACTTATCAAACACAGCGGAAGACAATAAAAACACAACGTAGTTGAGCCCAAGTCACGCCTTAACCTACAGGCTGCTGACCCGGAGACGATCCTAGTTCGCAAAGCCGTCAACTTCGTACTTCTCTTCATAGATATCCTTTGGAGGCTCCTTCTCCAAATCTGATAAGTAGATACCAGGGGCGAAACCATAATGAGTACATTTGAATGTACTCAGCAAGACATCCATCATTTCACTTACCAACATGCAAGTATGCTTATATGGTGGAATAGGTAGGCTATAAATAGGGTTCACTACCCATGGTGTTCATATATGATGACACCATAGTTGCAGTCAGGTTAATCTGTATCTTCGTTGAAGAAGATACTTCAGAAGAAAACAAAATAATATAGTTTTATTTTTCTTGTAGATATCACATGTACAAGAGGTTTTGTAAAGCCTTGTTAAAGAATATTTTCTCTTTGCAAAACTTCTTGGAATCAGTTTCCAGAATTCTTGCTTAGAGTAGAAAAGGTTTTGTTTGCAAAACACTTTGTTTTGTATCACATCATCTGGCTTTTCATCATAGACGATACCTCCACGGTATACATTTCCATTCCTTTCCGAACTTCACAAGTTCAACACTTCCTTTCCAAAATTTCCCTTTCAAAAACTTCCTTTTTGAAAACATTGACACAATGCTAGCTACATGGCCATTCAACTGTCCATATCCGAGGACGCGGCTTCTTCGAAAAAGTTGTACTCTGCAGAGGTGTACACATCCACCAGATCCAGTACACCTCCCGTGAACAATCACGGACTGTAACAACAGTATGTAAACATCAGGTATCTGATCATAACCATCCACTATGTTCAAGCTAGAATATGCCTATCTCTCAGTTTTAATCTCCTCGGCACCATGTCGCACATCGCCATGACAGGAGACTCAACCGATGCAACCGGAGGGAAAATTAATCCCACACTTTTTATGTCTCAACATTGGGAGTTTTGACGACATTCGGTTCGAGGGTACGATGTCCCTTATAGCGATTGAGATAGCACACACTAATAAGAACAAACTTCAAGTTAAGCCCCGTGCCCATGTTGGGGTAGGGTGGCAGTACGGTAAAGGTTGTCCGGCGAAGACTAGGTTATGTGTCATTTTTGAAAAACACCACCTTCTCAAAAATGACCACTTCCACATTCCTCCGGAGAACAAGGATTCGCCTTTTCTCCGGGTTTTTTTTTCCGTAAAGCCTTTGTTTTGTAGAATCACAATTTTAGGGTGTCCACTTAGGGACTAATGTATTTGATGGTAATAAATACCATAAGGTGGCCTATGGGCTTGGTATTACCGAGTTTAACTACTGGCATAATATTAACCTATAATATAGTATAGTAGTAATTTCCACCTCAGAGATAGTTTTTGATAATCAAGTTTTTTTTGTAAAACTTCAGAAGTAAAACATGCATGATATTTAATGGTAAGTATTGTATCAGCAAGCAATCAGGATGGCTTGCCTGGTATCTCTTTGTGTCCCTGGTTGTTGGAGTGACTGGAACTTGAAACAGAGCTTCACGACACTTCCTTCCTCTTCGTTTTCTAACGTCGTAAAAAGAGAATAAAGGACACACATTCAGAACCAAACAAGACAAGCAAGGCTACAAGTAATACATACAGCAAGCAATCAAGAAGTACCACCCAAGTTCTCAATTTTTCCCTTAAGAAAAATTGGCATAAAAACTATAGTGGAAAAGTCTGCCTTTTTCCTAGTGTTTATGTGTGGCCACTTCAATGATTTTTAGTTAAGAACATAATGGACCAGTGGGGTAGAGCACATGTTACTAGACAGTAGGGTGTCACATAAAACACATTTTTATGTCTAAAAACTTCCCCAACAATCTCTATGGCTAGCACATATAATTTGCTAAAATACTCAAGTGGTGAAAAAGCTCATGACAACAAGTCAAACCTATTTTTCCACCATGAGGCAAACATACCAGCGGGTGTTCCACTAGCAAATATGCTCACCAAGAGGTTAATAAGCATCTGGTCACTTTTATAAAAGTGCTCCAAACAAACAATCTAGCATCCAAAAACTCCTACTCATACTAGTAGAAAATTTAGGAAAAATACTAGACTAGTTTAGGCTACACTAGTTAATTTTATGCACAAGTGTGCAAGCTAGCAGAGGAAAAATACTCCTCTAACCAGTACCATAAATGCTACTGGATTTCACAAAATAACATAAAAATCATAGCTAGGAAACAAGGAAAAACTATGCTTAAAATGCTACACATGTGAGGAGATTAATTCCTAGTCATCCAAGTGTTACTCATGCTTTTATGCTACTTAAGAGGAAACCTATCAGAGGTGAAAACCCTAAGATAATAATGCCACAAGGACATTCCATCCTCTGGTTTCCACACCAAAGATTCATAGTTTTCCCTAGGGTAAAACAAGACAAAAAGCATACATGAATATCCTAGTATGAAATTTAGACTTTAAGCATTGCTATTTAAATCTATTTCAAACACAAGCACCAAGTATCTAGAGGTGCTATAACCAAAATAACAGTACCTAAATGGTACTGGTTTCATGAGAATTAATCTAGCAATAAGCCTAAAAAGCATTTAAAGATCTACTCAAAACATATATAAAAGAAACACATCTAGTGTGGGGGAAATAATGTTTCCACCAACAATGCAATGAAACCAGTGGGTGTTCCACTAGCATAACAAAGCATTAAGAGGTCACAATGCCTCTGGTCATACTTGACAAAAATTAGTAAAAACCTAAACTAGCACCTAGTGCAATAACAATACTAGCAGAAAATAACAGGGTGCTAAAATAAGCAAGGCAATGCTACTCATGCTATTGTTTTCACACAAGTGAAAAATCTAGGAGTCAAGTACTCATAACAACATAACCAAAATGCTACTGGTCCTATGAATACCACACAAAAATATGTGGCTATGCAACCACAAATATTAATGACAAAAATTCCACACATGAGGGAATTTTTCCAAACATTCTCATAGTGATGACAAGGCTACTCATGCTTTTCTAACAAATCAAATGCAAGATAGCAGAGGTGATAACAACACAATATAGGTATGAACATTGTGCTGTATCTAATCTCTCAACAAAACAATTCAATCACTTGCACACAAATTAATCATTCAAAAATTATATGCAAGTAATAAACTAGAGATGAACATATAATATTAATATAAATCCTATTTCTTCTCAACTCAAGTCCACACATTCTAACATGCTAAAATAGTTAAGTAACACTTATAAAACAAGTTCACACAACTTATACATGCTAGAAAACAATATGGAAACACAAAAATATAATAACTCAATTTAATTACTTAAAATGCCAAAATGGCAGAAATAAGCAAAACAAAGATCTGTCCACCAAATTTTCTAGGATGCTCTAAAAATTAAACCCTTCTAGGGTTGGATAGTCCTAACCATATAAAAGACCATCCAATTTAGTTTGCATCAAAATTCATCTTTAATTAATTTATAAAAATCACCAAAGTTCTCTCTGGTGTTTTACCAAATTGCATGCCATTTCAAAAATATAATGAATTTGGAAACGAGGTTAATTCCTCCTGTTAGATAATTTCAAGAGCTTTCCAATGCAATTGGCCTCACTTAATTGGGAATTGTAAAATTAAAATGGTGCTCATTTTGGTGTTTCTGGTAGCTGTTGCCAAATCATTTTTCATTGCAAAAATATCCATCCAAATGTAGATCTACAAAGTGGAGATGGTTCATATTTTGTTTCTTTAGATCTGTGAATTTTGGTTTGGTAAAATTCATCTTTTAAGTTGCCTTTTGGAGCCCAAAGTAACCATACATGTTTCTGTCAAAAATTAAATGGAAAAACAAGGTTGTTGGGCCAGATCCAACGTTTTGGGCCGGCCAGATCCAACTGGCACCGCGGCCAGATCTACCCACTGCGGCTGACGAGCGGGCCTGGCTGCCACGGGGCTGCCACGCAGGCGAGACGCAGCCCCACCAGCAGGTTTGACCGCCCAGCGCGCGGGGTCAAGGCGCTTGTGTCATCACGAGGTCAGCACTGCGTCATCGCCGGCGAAAACGTCTCCGGCGAACTAAATTCCGGCGCAAACGACCACCACTAGCCGATTCCAACATACGTACGTGAAGCACACGACGCGGGGAACCACACGGGCTCACCGTCGTTTCCAGGGAACAAGCGTAGGGCGGCCGGCGACGAGGACTACACGGCGGCCGGACTCGACCACGGCGCAGCGGCGACCTAGGGCGTTAGAGAGGGGGGAAAAGGGCGGCGGGGGTTGCCTTGCTCACCGTGAGCACGCGGGGCTACTCGGTGACGGAGGAGGAAGCACGAGGGCACGGCAATGCCTCGCCGGAGTGCTCCCGGAGCCGTGGAAGGAAACGGACGGCGCGGCGACCTCGAGCCCTTCCGGCTCGATTCCTCTGGCAGAGAGGACCTAGACGACGAGGTGGAGGCGATGAGCACAACGGCTGCCTCCGGTGAGCTCCCATTTGGCCGAATCGACGACGAGCTCCATAGCTAGGGTTTCGGGTTGCACAAAAAATTAGAGAGAGAGGGTGTGCTTCGAGGGGAAGAGAGAGAGGGGGCAGGTGAGAGGTGCACTCGGGTCTTTAAACAACTAGAAGGCTTCCACTCGAAGGCAATGGAGCATGGGCTTCCATGCCTCTCCTGCGTCATCTACAGGAAGAAGATGAAGATGGGTGACTCAGCTTACAATTTAGTCCCTGGAGAATTACAATTAGGTCCTTTTCTCTCTGAAAAATAGATGTTTTCCCTAAGAAAACAAAGTCAAAATTTTAAATCCTTTTGCCCAAAATTCTAATTAGTTGAGATGCACAACATATATGAAAATTGGCTCCATTGGATAAACTTTATAATTCAAAGTTGTTCAGATTTGAATTCTTACATAAATGGACATTGAATTTATTAACCTACTTAGGAGTTTCCAAAAATGATAATTTTTGGCACACATTCCTTATTTGATGTGTTACTTATGTGGTAGAAAATTCAAGTCCTTTAGAGTTACTTCATAGAACAAACTTGTTCAAATTTCAAAAAGGTGCTGTGAAGAAAACAGGGGTTTTTGGAAACTTAAACAATTCAAAAACTTGTTTCCTTTTGGTTTTCATCCTTATTTATGATATAGAGCATGTGGTATTTATTTCATGGCATTTAGAAAAAGTTTGTAGAACAAACTTGTTCAAAATCCCAAATGTTGCTGTGGAGGAAAACCATGTTTTCAGGACTTTAATGGATTCAATTTTTGGTCTCCTATTGTGTGTGTTCCTTATTTGATATAAGGAAGCAATGGTATGAATTTCAAATCATTTTAAGAAAGTTTCCAATAGTAACTTGTTTTAGTTTTCTGTTTCTGGAAATATTGGAATTTCTATTTAATAAGGCACTGGGCTTTTCTTTAACAATGCTTTGCCAAAATATTTATGTGACTAGAGATAGCAAGTCAATGCTCTCCAATACCTTTGTTTTTAATCTTGCAAGGTTGGAAAAACATTTGATAATATTTTGGTGAAGCATTTAAGAATGCCTCCCTTTCTGATAATCCTTTATGGAAATTTATTAAGTGTTTCATCTTTCTTAATTTAGACCTTAGAATAATATTCAACAAGTAGTAGGTTCATATGATAGTTTTTGGAAAACTCTTTGATCAATATTTACTTTAGAAAATATTGCCAAAGTCATTGGAACAATATGTTGAATATTTTTATCCCTGGAACAATATGTTGAATATTTTTAGTTCACTGCTTTGCTATCCTTTTAAGTTTGCAAGTTTATATAATTAGTTTGTTTAGTTGCACTTAAACAACCACAAACAAACACAACCAAGGTTTATTATTAAATCAATTAGCAAAAACAACTGTGTTAACAGGTATTCCAAAATTGGGATGTGACAGGTCTTCCCCCCTTAAAAAGAATCTCGTCCCCGAGATTCACAAGCGAGGACTAAGGGAGGGCCAACAAACACAATGTTAGTGTTGGAGTGCAGGTGCTTCCCCCCTTTGACTTTTCTTGGGAGGTGGGGTACATCCCTAAATTAGCAAATTTACTTTAAAAAGTACACCAGCACTGTGTTAGGTCCAAAACTTTTGTTTCCTAGTTTGAACAAAAATTAAGGTTAGTGCAGAACTACCTGGAAAAGTACCGTCAATTATTACATGAGTTCTTAGCTATATCCCACATCTTACATAACACATATGGGGTGGTGTACCACTCTCATAGAAAGGTATATAAGAAGCTAAAAATATAGCTTGTGGGTGCAAAGGTTAGGTTGCTATGGTAAAATAAACAGACAGAATAATACCCATGGCAGTGGGTATTACTCACCACAAGCAACTATCACTTAATGTGCTCATGATTTTAGTTGGATGTTTTAGATTCTTAAGATACTCTTAAGCACAATCATAACACAAGTATTAACTCATGCTAAGGTAAAACATTTAAACAAAATCCAACAAGCAAGCAAACAACACCACAGATGAATAGACTATTTATTCACTAGGTTATTGTTTATTAGAGGTTTTGGAATCCATCAATCATGAACAATTAGCAAACAACCAGTAGCTAAAAACCAATTAATTCAATCATAAAGATACTCTAAAACACCATCTTTACACAAGATGAAACTCCTATTTCACAGGCATAAAAACAGGACTGCACAAATAACATACTAGTATGAAAAATCTACACCAGCATGCTATAAGAGATAATCATATCCTATAACCATAGAACATGAAACTAAATAATTCATGGCATGATAACAGAAGTAATAACTTCCTAAACATGCTATATCAACACATATACTCATAAAAAAATAAAAAGAGGTAATACTAGAGCAAAAATCACCATTTTCTAGTGGTGAGACTAGTTTCACTCTAGAGAAGCAAACAATGTTAATATGATGCTTAATCTTAAACAAGAAAGTCATGAATATAAATGTACCTAATAACAGTACACAAAACTTACTCATGTTAGTAAGCACAAACATCAAAACAATCCCATGATACAACTATTTAACATGCAGAAATTTCTTCTAGCAATTTCTGTTTTTCTTAAACAATTACTAGCAAACAAGCAAGGTATAAATCACACAACCAGTAGCTATGAAATTAATGAAAAGTTATCTAAACCTTTTCAAAAATCCATACACTCAATTTAAAATTATTCACAAACAATCTACCAATCAAGAGGAATTTATTTTATTTTGTGAACAATTTAATTTTCAGCACACGATAGTGAAACATTTCTTAACATGATACCCCTAAGGAATATTATGCTAACAAAAAGATCACACCTAAACATATTAGTATGTACTAATAAGAAATAAACTTCTCACTTGCATAAGTGAAAACAAACAATTATATTTTCCATAGTGGAAAATAGAAATCAATCACATAGTGAAACATGTTATTTTCACACAGGTGTATGGTTGGGGATTTTTATCCTCAAGCTAAAATACAATGGGACCAGTGGGCTATGGCCCACTAATACCAAGTAAAAATAGGTACTAGCCTCTGGTTACTCATGAAAAACTTTGCATACAAGATAAAAATATAAGGCTATTTAATCTAGTGAAACAATACTAGTGCATATTGATAGCAATGCTTACACATGCTTTACTATGAAGAGACATGCAAGCTAACATAGGTACAAGCATCAAAATAACAGTACCTAAATGGTACTGGACTCAAAGAAAACATAGCACAAAATTTATCAAAGCATTCACACAAAGGTCTAGCTTTCACAATAATTCCAAATAATAAAAACTGGAAAAATAGCAAATGTTACTCATGCTTTGCTATAAGATCACATGCAAGTTAATGAAGATAACAGCATATAAATAACAGTACCAAAATGGTACTGGATCTATCATAACCATAACAAAAATCTAGGTACAACAAATCTATAAGGATTTGCCCACTCAACAATCCAAATAATAAACTAGAAGGTAACAAATGCTATTCATTTTTTTATTCGAGTTTTCAATCATGCACACACTTTCTAGGGTAGATTTCTTGTAACAAAACAATATAATAACAAGTCCTAACAACTCCATATAAGTTAGGAAGCAAGATTGAATAAAACACAAATTTATTTCAATCAAGAGCACATAAAGAAACAATAAGCAGGAAAACTGTTGTTTTCCAGTTCTGTCACAACCATTTCATCGTTCACTTAATTTCTAAACCCCGAATTTCATAGTACCTACAATGTCTACTAAGATTTGGTTTCCAAAGTAGAATACACCTGATATCCTATTGACTATTAAACAAATAGGTCATCATCTTATTTTCTCGTGACTTCTCCTTTTTACCAACTCGATTAAAAGGTGTCGTAAGTCACTTAATTTCTTGGTTTAGAAAGAATTGTTAGTAGTTCACATGCTTTGGTTAGGTGTCAACCTAAGATTAGGCAAAGCATGTTAGTCTTGTTAGCTTTCTATTTAATAATGTTTGTCCGACAAGATACGACTAGCGTCATCGTCGAATATTGAATTGTGCTCTTTTGATTGGCTTTCTGAGGGGGTTATGCATCATGGCATGTGAAAACTTATTTTGCACCTTTCTCCAGAGGAGGGGGGTATATAACTTTCTAAAGGGGATCTCTTTAGTTTGGTCTTTTAAAAGGGGACATAAAAAAAGTGCGACATTTAGCCAACAGGGTAAAAAGAGTCCTTTGCAAACAGACAAAACATAGAGGTTTCGGTCAGTATTGGTTGGTTTTATTCACGCCTTTTCTTCTTTGAGGATTGTCGTTGTTGGAGCTTTATATGTTGGAGTGCATCACTGGTAGCAATGCTATCAGCTCGGGTGGCTTGATGGTCCTCTATTATTAGGTCCAATGGTGCTTTTATTGATGGTGGGGGAGATGGTGGTGGTTCACGACGGGTCGTATTATGAAGCGAAAACAAGTATAAGTCTAAGCAACAAATTCTTGTTTTTGAATACTATACAAACATTTTTTTGCTTGCAAAAATTTAACACGAGGCGATTCAAAAACAAGAGCGGGGCAAGCACAAATCTGCAAATTTTGAGCACCCCACAAACATATAGAAGCCTAGATGAACCAAATTCTACACCAAACAACAGCACAAAGTCCTTCGGACACACATATGCAAGCCATAACAAACAAGCAAGACTTCATTGGGGCTACGTCGGGGAAGGCGACTCATGGGGCAATCGCTAAATTACTCCAAACTAGACTGATCCAAAATCCTAGAAGTGGCTGAAGAACTATATCTACTTCTGACCATCATCGCTGTAGAGCTAGGCAATTATTTGGGTCTTCTCGGGACATCGGCAAGTATAAAAGTTTTTGTATAAAAACAAAATACTAGAAGTAAAGTTTTGATAAAACCTTTAACTGAGAGATGTAAACCTATGCAACAATCTGTTTTTGAAACCCCAACTATTTTCTGGACAGAAAATTTCAAAAGCGAGAGATGTTTCAAAAACAGAGCGGAGCAGTTGCAAACAAGTAAGAAATAAACTCTTAACCGAGAGAGATACCAACTCTATAAGGCCCGCCCTTCGAACCACTGTTCAAGGACGCCCTTGATATGCATTTAGAATCTTTTGACAAGATAAAAAGGAGGGGAAAATATACTAAAATTCCCTTAGATATAAATAATTTAGATAGTAACTAGGTTTTTACTCAAAAATACTTTTCTTTCCTATCTGACGTCCATGCTAACTAAGGTCTCCTAAGGTCAGGATGGCTCTGATACCAACTCTGTAAGGACCCCAGACCGGCAGTCTGAAACCCTACGTATGCATACATTCACGATCCCAGAAAGATCAGTCGTGAACAACATACACAGTTGGCACACAGAAATACATCATCCATTACACGAATACATAAAGGTATTACACAAATATCACATGATCAAGCTTAACGCAACTGCCACATGGGGCAGGCAACTTATCAAACACAGCGGAAGACAATAAAAACACAACGTAGTTGAGCCCAAGTCACGCCTTAACCTACAGGCTGCTGACCCGGAGACGATCCTAGTTCGCAAAGCCGTCAACTTCGTACTTCTCTTCATAGATATCCTTTGGAGGCTCCTTCTCCAAATCTGATAAGTAGATACCAGGGGCGAAACCATAATGAGTACATTTGAATGTACTCAGCAAGACATCCATCATTTCACTTACCAACATGCAAGTATGCTTATATGGTGGAATAGGTAGGCTATAAATAGGGTTCACTACCCATGGTGTTCATATATGATGACACCATAGTTGCAGTCAGGTTAATCTGTATCTTCGTTGAAGAAGATACTTCAGAAGAAAACAAAATAATATAGTTTTATTTTTCTTGTAGATATCACATGTACAAGAGGTTTTGTAAAGCCTTGTTAAAGAATATTTTCTCTTTGCAAAACTTCTTGGAATCAGTTTCCAGAATTCTTGCTTAGAGTAGAAAAGGTTTTGTTTGCAAAACACTTTGTTTTGTATCACATCATCTGGCTTTTCATCATAGACGATACCTCCACGGTATACATTTCCATTCCTTTCCGAACTTCACAAGTTCAACACTTCCTTTCCAAAATTTCCCTTTCAAAAACTTCCTTTTTGAAAACATTGACACAATGCTAGCTACATGGCCATTCAACTGTCCATATCCGAGGACGCGGCTTCTTCGAAAAAGTTGTACTCTGCAGAGGTGTACACATCCACCAGATCCAGTACACCTCCCGTGAACAATCACGGACTGTAACAACAGTATGTAAACATCAGGTATCTGATCATAACCATCCACTATGTTCAAGCTAGAATATGCCTATCTCTCAGTTTTAATCTCCTCGGCACCATGTCGCACATCGCCATGACAGGAGACTCAACCGATGCAACCGGAGGGAAAATTAATCCCACACTTTTTATGTCTCAACATTGGGAGTTTTGACGACATTCGGTTCGAGGGTACGATGTCCCTTATAGCGATTGAGATAGCACACACTAATAAGAACAAACTTCAAGTTAAGCCCCGTGCCCATGTTGGGGTAGGGTGGCAGTACGGTAAAGGTTGTCCGGCGAAGACTAGGTTATGTGTCATTTTTGAAAAACACCACCTTCTCAAAAATGACCACTTCCACATTCCTCCGGAGAACAAGGATTCGCCTTTTCTCCGGGTTTTTTTTTTCCGTAAAGCCTTTGTTTTGTAGAATCACAATTTTAGGGTGTCCACTTAGGGACTAATGTATTTGATGGTAATAAATACCATAAGGTGGCCTATGGGCTTGGTATTACCGAGTTTAACTACTGGCATAATATTAACCTATAATATAGTATAGTAGTAATTTCCACCTCAGAGATAGTTTTTGATAATCAAGTTTTTTTTGTAAAACTTCAGAAGTAAAACATGCATGATATTTAATGGTAAGTATTGTATCAGCAAGCAATCAGGATGGCTTGCCTGGTATCTCTTTGTGTCCCTGGTTGTTGGAGTGACTGGAACTTGAAACAGAGCTTCACGACACTTCCTTCCTCTTCGTTTTCTAACGTCGTAAAAAGAGAATAAAGGACACACATTCAGAACCAAACAAGACAAGCAAGGCTACAAGTAATACATACAGCAAGCAATCAAGAAGTACCACCCAAGTTCTCAATTTTTCCCTTAAGAAAAATTGGCATAAAAACTATAGTGGAAAAGTCTGCCTTTTTCCTAGTGTTTATGTGTGGCCACTTCAATGATTTTTAGTTAAGAACATAATGGACCAGTGGGGTAGAGCACATGTTACTAGACAGTAGGGTGTCACATAAAACACATTTTTATGTCTAAAAACTTCCCCAACAATCTCTATGGCTAGCACATATAATTTGCTAAAATACTCAAGTGGTGAAAAAGCTCATGACAACAAGTCAAACCTATTTTTCCACCATGAGGCAAACATACCAGCGGGTGTTCCACTAGCAAATATGCTCACCAAGAGGTTAATAAGCATCTGGTCACTTTTATAAAAGTGCTCCAAACAAACAATCTAGCATCCAAAAACTCCTACTCATACTAGTAGAAAATTTAGGAAAAATACTAGACTAGTTTAGGCTACACTAGTTAATTTTATGCACAAGTGTGCAAGCTAGCAGAGGAAAAATACTCCTCTAACCAGTACCATAAATGCTACTGGATTTCACAAAATAACATAAAAATCATAGCTAGGAAACAAGGAAAAACTATGCTTAAAATGCTACACATGTGAGGAGATTAATTCCTAGTCATCCAAGTGTTACTCATGCTTTTATGCTACTTAAGAGGAAACCTATCAGAGGTGAAAACCCTAAGATAATAATGCCACAAGGACATTCCATCCTCTGGTTTCCACACCAAAGATTCATAGTTTTCCCTAGGGTAAAACAAGACAAAAAGCATACATGAATATCCTAGTATGAAATTTAGACTTTAAGCATTGCTATTTAAATCTATTTCAAACACAAGCACCAAGTATCTAGAGGTGCTATAACCAAAATAACAGTACCTAAATGGTACTGGTTTCATGAGAATTAATCTAGCAATAAGCCTAAAAAGCATTTAAAGATCTACTCAAAACATATATAAAAGAAACACATCTAGTGTGGGGGAAATAATGTTTCCACCAACAATGCAATGAAACCAGTGGGTGTTCCACTAGCATAACAAAGCATTAAGAGGTCACAATGCCTCTGGTCATACTTGACAAAAATTAGTAAAAACCTAAACTAGCACCTAGTGCAATAACAATACTAGCAGAAAATAACAGGGTGCTAAAATAAGCAAGGCAATGCTACTCATGCTATTGTTTTCACACAAGTGAAAAATCTAGGAGTCAAGTACTCATAACAACATAACCAAAATGCTACTGGTCCTATGAATACCACACAAAAATATGTGGCTATGCAACCACAAATATTAATGACAAAAATTCCACACATGAGGGAATTTTTCCAAACATTCTCATAGTGATGACAAGGCTACTCATGCTTTTCTAACAAATCAAATGCAAGATAGCAGAGGTGATAACAACACAATATAGGTATGAACATTGTGCTGTATCTAATCTCTCAACAAAACAATTCAATCACTTGCACACAAATTAATCATTCAAAAATTATATGCAAGTAATAAACTAGAGATGAACATATAATATTAATATAAATCCTATTTCTTCTCAACTCAAGTCCACACATTCTAACATGCTAAAATAGTTAAGTAACACTTATAAAACAAGTTCACACAACTTATACATGCTAGAAAACAATATGGAAACACAAAAATATAATAACTCAATTTAATTACTTAAAATGCCAAAATGGCAGAAATAAGCAAAACAAAGATCTGTCCACCAAATTTTCTAGGATGCTCTAAAAATTAAACCCTTCTAGGGTTGGATAGTCCTAACCATATACAAGACCATCCAATTTAGTTTGCATCAAAATTCATCTTTAATTAATTTATAAAAATCACCAAAGTTCTCTCTGGTGTTTTACCAAATTGCATGCCATTTCAAAAATATAATGAATTTGGAAACGAGGTTAATTCCTCCTGTTAGATAATTTCAAGAGCTTTCCAATGCAATTGGCCTCACTTAATTGGGAATTGTAAAATTAAAATGGTGCTCATTTTGGTGTTTCTGGTAGCTGTTGCCAAATCATTTTTCATTGCAAAAATATCCATCCAAATGTAGATCTACAAAGTGGAGATGGTTCATATTTTGTTTCTTTAGATCTGTGAATTTTGGTTTGGTAAAATTCATCTTTTAAGTTGCCTTTTGGAGCCCAAAGTAACCATACATGTTTCTGTCAAAAATTAAATGGAAAAACAAGGTTGTTGGGCCAGATCCAACGTTTTGGGCCGGCCAGATCCAACTGGCACCGCGGCCAGATCTACCCACTGCGGCTGACGAGCGGGCCTGGCTGCCACGGGGCTGCCACGCAGGCGAGACGCAGCCCCACCAGCAGGTTTGACCGCCCAGCGCGCGGGGTCAAGGCGCTTGTGTCATCACGAGGTCAGCACTGCGTCATCGCCGGCGAAAACGTCTCCGGCGAACTAAATTCCGGCGCAAACGACCACCACTAGCCGATTCCAACATACGTACGTGAAGCACACGACGCGGGGAACCACACGGGCTCACCGTCGTTTCCAGGGAACAAGCGTAGGGCGGCCGGCGACGAGGACTACACGGCGGCCGGACTCGACCACGGCGCAGCGGCGACCTAGGGCGTTAGAGAGGGGGGAAAAGGGCGGCGGGGGTTGCCTTGCTCACCGTGAGCATGCGGGGCTACTCGGTGACGGAGGAGGAAGCACGAGGGCACGGCAATGCCTCGCCGGAGTGCTCCCGGAGCCGTGGAAGGAAACGGACGGCGCGGCGACCTCGAGCCCTTCCGGCTCGATTCCTCTGGCAGAGAGGACCTAGACGACGAGGTGGAGGCGATGAGCACAACGGCTGCCGCCGGTGAGCTCCCATTTGGCCGAATCGACGACGAGCTCCATAGCTAGGGTTTCGGGTTGCACAAAAAATTAGAGAGAGAGGGTGTGCTTCGAGGGGAAGAGAGAGAGGGGGCAGGTGAGAGGTGCACTCGGGTCTTTAAACAACTAGAAGGCTTCCACTCGAAGGCAATGGAGCATGGGCTTCCATGCCTCTCCTGCGTCATCTACAGGAAGAAGATGAAGATGGGTGACTCAGCTTACAATTTAGTCCCTGGAGAATTACAATTAGGTCCTTTTCTCTCTGAAAAATAGATGTTTTCCCTAAGAAAACAAAGTCAAAATTTTAAATCCTTTTGCCCAAAATTCTAATTAGTTGAGATGCACAACATATATGAAAATTGGCTCCATTGGATAAACTTTATAATTCAAAGTTGTTCAGATTTGAATTCTTACATAAATGGACATTGAATTTATTAACCTACTTAGGAGTTTCCAAAAATGATAATTTTTGGCACACATTCCTTATTTGATGTGTTACTTATGTGGTAGAAAATTCAAGTCCTTTAGAGTTACTTCATAGAACAAACTTGTTCAAATTTCAAAAAGGTGCTGTGAAGAAAACAGGGGTTTTTGGAAACTTAAACAATTCAAAAACTTGTTTCCTTTTGGTTTTCATCCTTATTTATGATATAGAGCATGTGGTATTTATTTCATGGCATTTAGAAAAAGTTTGTAGAACAAACTTGTTCAAAATCCCAAATGTTGCTGTGGAGGAAAACCATGTTTTCAGGACTTTAATGGATTCAATTTTTGGTCTCCTATTGTGTGTGTTCCTTATTTGATATAAGGAAGCAATGGTATGAATTTCAAATCATTTTAAGAAAGTTTCCAATAGTAACTTGTTTTAGTTTTCTGTTTCTGGAAATATTGGAATTTCTATTTAATAAGGCACTGGGCTTTTCTTTAACAATGCTTTGCCAAAATATTTATGTGACTAGAGATAGCAAGTCAATGCTCTCCAATACCTTTGTTTTTAATCTTGCAAGGTTGGAAAAACATTTGATAATATTTTGGTGAAGCATTTAAGAATGCCTCCCTTTCTGATAATCCTTTATGGAAATTTATTAAGTGTTTCATCTTTCTTAATTTAGACCTTAGAATAATATTCAACAAGTAGTAGGTTCATATGATAGTTTTTGGAAAACTCTTTGATCAATATTTACTTTAGAAAATATTGCCAAAGTCATTGGAACAATATGTTGAATATTTTTATCCCTGGAACAATATGTTGAATATTTTTAGTTCACTGCTTTGCTATCCTTTTAAGTTTGCAAGTTTATATAATTAGTTTGTTTAGTTGCACTTAAACAACCACAAACAAACACAACCAAGGTTTATTATTAAAGCAATTAGCAAAAACAACTGTGTTAACAGGTATTCCAAAATTGGGATGTGACAGAGGCTATCTTGCCTTTGCTGGCTAAGATCTCTATCTTATCGGCTCGAGGCCTCGTCGGGCTAAACCTGGTGAAGACCTGGGTCAACTTCCGCATCCAGCCAAACTCCATTCGTGAGAAGCTGATGTGTGAATATTCGGGTCAAACCACGGACCCGATCCGATACTCTACCAGCACCTTCGCCCCTAATGACATGAACAAAACGATCAAGGGTTTTTTAACAGAGAAGCTCGAGGTAATCCGGAACATAGCCGGGTTAGAACCTTTTACACTCGAGAACCCCGCCCCCGCGGTAAGCTTTCTACCTCTTGATTTTGGATTTTAACAAGCTTACCTCTATCCGCTTTTCTTGACTCAATATTAACCATTGCCCTGGCATTTTCACCTCAGGCCGATAATGACTTTTGGACGGTCAACACTCCTCCTAGTTCCGAAGACGCGGAGGAGGAAGACGATGCCGCTAACTCGGATGAAGGTGCATACTCAATCCCCTCGCACGCATTATATCCTGCCTCCTCTTTTTCCTTATGCTATAACTTTGATATCTTTCAGAACGAGAGGATCAAGACGAGGAAGAAGAAGAAACAGACGGCAGGGCGGAGTCCACCAGCGAAGAGGACGAGCCGGAGCCGGCCACCAAAGCCGGATCAAAAAGGAAATCCCAAAGAATCGCCCTCCAGGTTTTCATTTCATTTCCTTGCCCTTTAATTTTTGCTCTCATAACGTCACTCCGGGGTTAACCTCATCTTCATCCCTTTTGATCATAAATGAAGGAGCCGCCCGCGACTAGGCGCCGAGTAACCCGGAACCATCCGGGCGACGAGGCCCTTAACCCGGACACTTCGTCGCCCCCGACTCGACGCTCTGGTATTTATCGTACATAGAAACTCTTTCCGGACATTCCTTTGCGACGTAATCCCAGACCTTGCTTGCCATTTTTCAGTCTCTTCCGGGTCTAGCGGCGACTTCCCTTCGGACTTCCCGGTGAACACCGGGTAAACTCCTTTCCTTGACGTTATACCGAACTTTTATCACCTTTTTCATGGCCAAAGATTAACTGCACCCTTGTACCTTCTACAGGGCCACGGTTGTTATTAGCGACGAAGAGGGCACGGAGGCTAAGGTCCGAGTCGAGAATGAGCCGGCTGATGGCGCATTCACCACAACTGGCGACGAGCAAGCGTCGCCACCGGAGCTGGCTAGGCATGATACCGGGTATCCAATCGCTTCGCACGCAGGCGAGAAGGAGAAGGGAGCAGCTTCGAGCGCGGGAGGGGGACCAGACTCCGACATTCGGATGACCCGGGTGCCACCTCCTGTTACAAGAAAAGCTCCTTTTCCCACTTTCCAGGTACCCGAGTCATCTAACTCGGATAACGCTGATTTTAACCAGCTGATGAGCGCTCTTCTCGCCATGAAAGCTTCAGAAGGAAATATCCTAGAGCGTATGGCTGCAGCACATCAGGTAATCTTACTTGATACTTCTTACTATACATCCAGTCCCCAAGTTCCGAGCATAATTTTTCTGTAATTATTCTCGGCACTTCGCATAATAATTTTCTGTAATTATTTTCTCAGAAGGAAATATTCTCGTGATATCCGGCTTACAGATGCACTCATTCTTTGCAGGCGGAGATAACTCAGTCGGATGAAACATTACTTAAAACTGAGCAGCTCTTGCTTGCGGAAACAAAACGTAGGGAAACCCTTGAAGCGGAGATAAAGACTTTGAAAAAAGATGTCTCCAAATACAAGAACAAATACAATGCTGCCCAATCCTCGCTGAATAACCTGTCGACTCAAATTACGGACACTTACCGTATCTTGCTAAGTAAGTTTGTTATTTGCAATTAACTTGCGTATCTCTATCTTGCCGTTGTAATAATCAAGATTACTGATATGCCTTTGTGTGTTTCGATTGCAGGTGCTAACCTTGCTGCTCCGGAGGAGAACACCGTTACTCAGGTTAAAACTCTGAAGACTGTGCTCCGGACATTTTTTGCCGGCACGAAACTTTTGCTGGATGCTATAAAGTGGCCTTCGGAGGTATACCCGGGCGAAGAAAATCTCATGCAGGCCTTGTCCACAGCGCCTGGATGGATTGAAATATTGAAGCGTTCGTCTTGCCGGATTGGGATGACCCGGGCTTTGACGCTGGCGAAGGCTTATTTTCCTAAGCTTGACCCGGCCAAGGTAGTGTCCGGGTTCCCAGAATTCAAGGCTGACGGGTCTAAGTTTAAACCCCAGGACTTCAAAGCTATACAATCTTCGGTACGTCACTCGGCCACAACTTTGGCAGATAAAATGGATCTAAACACAATTATGAGCTCATATGACTCTGAGGGCAAGGTTATTCTGGTGGAGGCACCCCCTCCTTTTGATATGCTGGAAAAGTGGTCGACTGACCTGGCCAGGAGGAAAGAAGAGGCTGCGAAGAGAGAAACCGAACTAGGCGTAAAGCCGTCTACCTCAACACCACTGTCCGTCCTGACGTGAAGAGTCCGGGTAAAACTGCTGGCAAAGCCAAGGAGCAAGTCCAAGACGAAGACCCGGAGGACCACTCTCAGGATGCCGAGTAGGATGATACCTAGTGCTTTGCGTTTCTCGAGACTGATATGATTTTTAGCGATGTGCCTGTGCAACATTGATACTGATATTATGACTTTGCGCTTGTTAAATTATGATAACTCTTTGCCTCTCCCGGCTTTTGATAATCTCGATCCTTGTGTTACCTGTAAGCTTATTCTTGATACTTTGAACTCTTGCTTTTGACTCCCTTTCGAGACTCGGCTAACCGAGTATCGTAGGTTTTGATAGACGGACTTTTCTTTAAGTCCCCAAGACTCGGAAACTATGGTTTACGAGCTTTAGTAGTTAAGCAGTTTGTTTCTGTCTCGAAGTCCCCAGTCCCCATGACCCAAAGTACGAGCTAAGGGGGCGTGGCCTTTCTCAGATGACAAACTGCTCTTTACCAAGCTGAAGACCAATAGCTATTCACATAAATACTGAAGTCATGCTTAATACTTGTTGAGTTTCCGGCTATTTGAGCCTTATACTCTGCATGGACTTGTGGTTTAGATGACCCTTTTGATTATCTTGTACTGTAAGCCGGCTTTCGCGTGGATACCATGTTGTTACATCTATACGAAAAACAGGGTCAAGCAAGTCCCATTGGGCTGCATAGTTTGATTGTAATCGTAAGTGAACAGATCATGCCACTTTGGCGCGAGTCACATCGAGCTTAAGTAAGAATAATCAAGAAATTTGGCTCCTTTGTCCGGTTATAAGATTGCAGCCGTACCCGTTTTTTCGAGTAATCAGCCCTCATAACTCATAGGCATCAAGGCCGGGTCTCCGGGTTTGTGATTACTTATTTAAGCACACCAATCCCCCAAGACCTATATACACGTGACGCATTTCAATGATATTGACGTATTGATAATAACAAGCATTACTTACTTGTAACTGAAGCAAAGACCATGATAAGACTCGAGACCATCTTCTTTTATTGATAAAAATTTCTTTTTTGAATCAGCAGGCCGCCTCATTAAAAACCTTCCAGTCCCCTTAGGTACCCTGGGTAGGAAAAGAGTGCGTATGAAACCTGCCGTCCATTACACTGCTTTAGTTATTCTCGGGAATCGGCCTTGCGTTGGTACGGCCGATGCACATTCTCCATTTGCTAGGCCCTTTCATAATGAGTACCGGATTTGCTAGCCAATCCGGGTATATCGTCCTTGAAGCGTGATCAGCTACGGATGGCGGTACGTCTTCTTCTTCCCTGCTAGGAGTTTTGAAAGGATCGCTCCTGATGAAGCCTACCATCTTAGGGTTTTGTTCTGCCCTAACTTTTGCTTTGTCCCCCTCAGGAGTTGGCTTTTTTGACGTTGTCCTCTCTTCTAGGTCCACCTGAGAACGGTAATGTTTGAGCTCTTCCTTCCTGCAGGCTTGCTCGGCCATTGCCGCATCTCCCTCATCACATTCAGCTGCTATATCTCGATTTCCGTGTATTGTAATGGTCTTCTTAGGACCCGGGATTTTCAGCTGTAGGTACACATAACACGGCCTTGCCATGAACTTGGCATAAGCCGGCCTTCCAAACAATGCATGATAAGGACTGCGCAACTTTACTACCTCAAAGGTAAGCCACTCGACTCGGTAATTGTCCTTTGACTCTCCAAAAGCTACTTCCAGTGCCACCTTTCCTTCGGGGCATGCCGAATGACCGGGCACTATCCCGTGAAAAACTGTTGTACTCTTTTGCAGCTGCGATTCCTTTAAGCCCATGCGCAGGAAAGTTTCCCAGTACAGGATATTGATACTACTTCCTCCATCCATCAAGACTTTTTTCAGCTCGTAGCCGTTGACCTGTGGTGCTACTACCAAAGCTAAGACTCCCGGGTGATCAACTCTGTCCGGGTGATCCTTCCTGCTCCATGTTACCTCTTGTTCTGACCACCTCAAATATCTTGGAACAGCGGAAGAGACTGAATTAACTGCTTGTTTCAGTATCTTCTTATCCTTGTTAGAGCCTCCCGTAGTATGCACATGATATTGACCCAGCTGTTTGGGGTTAGCTTGAAAACCTCCCGCTCCCCCTTGATTGTTACCTTGATTTCCAGCTGGCGGGTTGCCGGCTGGGTGCGGTCCGTTGCCCAAATTTCCACCTAGGCCCGGGCCTCCTCCTCGGCCTGCACCTCGCATAGCTCTGTTCACTTCCTCGTTCTTCCACCTTTGTAAGTCGGCACATTGCTCCAACGAATGATTGGCCGGCTTGCCGTTCCTGCTATGCTTCGGGCATGCCATCCTAAATATGTCCCAACTGTTGCTTGGTCTTGGAGGTCCTTGGTAGTGTCCCCCATTGTGATTTCCAGTATTAAAATTTCCTTCGGATCTAGGTCTTGAAGACCCGGCCTCCGTGTTGGCTACAAACTCGGAATTCCCTTCAAACGGTCGTTTGTTCTGGCTATTTCCATTATTGTTTGGCGCCGATACATTGCCGGTTTTCCCACTGCTACTTGTGTTTGCTTTTGCTTTCTTGTCATCAACTTCCTCCTCTGTGGTATCCGTTGCAGCGTGTTTGTTGCACGCATCCATTAACTCTCCCATCGTAACCTCCGCTGCATTCCTACTAGATTTCATGCGAGTTAGCTTTTGCACTAAAGGAACATACTTACATGTTTTTGCCATAGCTTGTAGCGCGTCCTTAGGCTGGATATCTGTAGACGAGTGGAGTATCTCCATAACCCGGCGTACCCAGCTGCGTGCTGACTCTCCTTTCTTCTGAACGCATCTTTCTAAATCATCAATGGTAAATAACTTTCTGCATGTCCCATGAAAGTGCTTGATAAATGCGGTCTTTAGCTCCTCCCACGATTTGATCGACTTTTCCGGTAAATTGGTGAACCATAACTTTGCTGCTCCCTCTGACATCATTAAGTACATGAATTTGGCTTGGAGATTCTCGGATGCGTTGCGAATTGACATCGCCATCTCGTAGCTGCTCAGCCATGTTTCTGGATCCATTGTTGGCTCATAATTTACTACTTTCCCCGGTTCTTTGAACTTCTCCGGGTAAGGTTCTGCTCTGATATCGTCCGAGAGGCACTTGGGTCCCGCCAGGCTGGTTGGGGCTGGTCTTACTCGGGAGACACGTGACCCGGCTGGGGGTGCCACGAGGTGCGGCGCCACCGGCAACTCGTGCCCTGCAGACGCGGCCCCGGCTCTTCTGGCCCTGGAACTGTCCACCACCGCCTGCGCTGCTGATACTACTGGTACTGTCTGGATACGCGGTGGAGGCGGCATTTGCTGTTGCTCTTCCCTTCGTCGTGCCGCACTTGCTTGGACATTGCCCTGTTGCTGACTGACGTACGGCGTCCCATGCATTCCGCTTCTATGATCCGGATAATTGGCTTGATGTGCTACCGCGGTGTGTAGCAGATCGATCGCTCGTCGGGTTCCTTCTACATGAGGCGAATCTCCCACAGGAATCTGGTTTAATGCGAGCGTTGCTGCGTACACGTTGTCCATGGGATTGTTGTAATGACCTGCTGGTGTGTGGAATCGTGATGGTGGTGGTGGCATGGTATTGCCGGCTGTCACCCCCGTCTGTGGCAAAGGTAACCCGGCTGGCGCGTTTACCGGCTGTGCTCCTGTTGACGGTCGCGGTATGGTCCCTTGGTTCACCGGTGGAATCGGCTGATCTTGAGGCGTGAACACCAGGGCAGTCGGGTTAATAACCCCTCCTGTTGCCGGCAGCATAGTTCGGTGCCTTTGGTGCATCCTTGTCGTTTCCTCCCGGAGCCGGGTCTCTCGATCATCCAATTCGCGCTGCCGCGCGGCCATCCCCTGCCTTTCTGCTTCTACTTGCCTTCTTTGCTGCTCCAATGCACGACGAGCCACGTCCAGGTCTCTTACGCGCTCTGCCGCGTTTTCTGGGGTAATAACTGTGGCCAAGACTGTGGGGTCCAAGATCAAATTATTATCAAACAGAGCCGGGTGGCGCGGATTCGAGGGGCCCGCCCCCGATGTCCGGTTTGCTTGGAACCCAAACATATTTGCGTGTCGCTCCTCGTCTGCTGGGCGACTGGTGACTGATGCCGACTCTCCATCGACCTGGACCAAGACCGGGTCAACTGTTCCTTGCTGCTGGACCACTGCCTGGGCCGCCCCGACTGGCGCCGCGGCTGTATTTTCTTGATTGAGATTGGTCGCGGGAGCCGCATAAACGGCAACCCGGCGCATGATACCCGGGGTAGACTCGTGTTGTTCTTCCTCGCCGTTTTCCTCCCTGTACCGATCTTCCAGCAAGTCCTTAATGGATGCAGTGTCATCCTTTCCATTGCTTGGGTCGCGCGGAGTCCATGCCGGCTCCTCCGGCTGTTCCCAACGTGTAATAAGCTCCTCTGCCTGGTATGTTGTTCCGACGGACTCTTCTCTATCGGGTTGGGCGTACACAGCCTCCCCTGATACAGGATCAGAAAAATTGTCAGGAATCGAACCAGAGGTACATACCATGCCGATGAAGACGTTGATTCGGCCGATCGTCACGACCGATCCAGATTCGAGGCGATCCGACTCAGGCCCCCAGCCGGAATCGTCCACCATCTTCTTTCCTTCGTGGTCGTCGTAGATCTCACCGACGACGAGGTTCTCCATGCTTTTCCGAGCTTCTCCCGTGATGCAAACACCTTTGGACGCAGGCCCCACGGTGGGCGCCAACTGTCGTGGGATAATCACGGCAGATGTTACCGGGGGTAACTGATCTTGGGGCAAGTCGACACAGGTATTCGGGAGAGGGTTTAGCTCGAAGGAAGACATGGCGGAAAGCAATCTAAGAACCGGAAAATAACTCGCCGGATCTCAATATGAATTATGCTGGATACTCGATAGTAGATGTTACAACTATGACTTGAATCTCTGGCAAACTAAACCTAGGGGCCGGTTTATAAAGCACCCGTACACCCCTAACTTTCCCTCCAAGGCACATCTTGAGTCCTATTCGAACTTTGCTTACAAACCCTAGCTTTCCTAACCGCAACCCACAATCCGGGTTACGAGGCCTACAAACTTTGGGCCTTCCAGAAGTCTCTTTATTCTTAGCCGGATCCTGTGCAAGATCCTTTGGGCCGGGTCACACCTTGGAATTGGCCTACCGGGTTACTATCCCCCCATCAACCGCGCCGAGCCCTCCTCCCAAGCAAGGCACTAAGAAGACTGCTTCTCAGACGGATGCTGCCGGCAAGAAAGCCGTCCAGTCTGACGCCCCAGTTCGCAGGAATCCACCGCGCAATGCTGCGCAGGATTCTGCTATGATGCCGCCGCCGAAATCAACCGTGAAGCCTGCCGCGAAGAGCGCGCAACTTACAATTGGCGCTCCTGGCAGTTCTGCTGGCGCGGGTGAAGGATCGAGCGCTACTCAGCCGCAACCCAGCTTCCTGCACTACATGCTGCAGATGACCAAGCAGCACAGTATTGAGTTGACCAAGGTCGAGCAGCGGATCGTCCTTACGAAGGGCATCCTTGCCAAAGCGGTGGACGCCAAGTTGCCGGAGAAGAAGAAAACCCTTGCGTTCTACTCACGCGAGGCTCAAGAGACTGAGGTGCAATCCGAGGGGCTCCAGCAGATGATTGACCGAGTAGGCTTCATCGACCAAGTGTGGGAAAGCGCCGCCCATGGCAACAATAATGGGATGGCACCACCGTGGGCTCGCTGGACCACTGGCGTATTGATTGGAACAAGGCTGACATGGGCTACAATCCCATGACCATTGCGTCCAACACAAGCATGCTGGCCGCGAAGCTATTTGTTCACCGCAAAGCCGCCGAAGACATCGAGCAGACATACGCTGTAAGTTTTGTTTGCTTGCTCCGAGTTGTGACTTTTCTTCTCTTCTATTCTTCTTTTTTTCTCCTTAGCCATCTTCTTTTTCTCCTTAGCCACTACCCAGTCCCCGAGATTCGGGCCGAGTAGACGAGTACTCAACCGAGTTGCCGTCTTCTCGGGCCAAATCTTCAAAAAACTGTCTGACTCCTTTTCTTTCTTCTTCACAGGATAGCCTCATGAAGAGGACGAACCTGTTCCGGCAGCTGCTCTGAAATCACAGCATCGCAAGGAGACGCATCGAGGCCCTGGAAAAGGAGCGCAAGAATGACGCCGAAATGGAGCAAGCGGCAGTGGATCGTGCCCTCCAAATTTCTGAAATTGAGAGTAAGCTTCTAGCTATTCGGTTAATGCGTTTTGTGTTTACGCCCGCGTTTGCTCTTTGCTCTAACTCCTTCTATTCTGCAGGCAATTTTCAGGCGATGGCGAAGGAACACGAACATTGCCATGTCTTCGTTGCCTCTGCTGAGAGCACCATCAAGCAAATGGAAGGTGAGTTGCCGTCTGCTCTGCTTGTTTTTCTCCTTTTCCTTTGTTATTCTGCTCACCGTGCTGTTCTTTCCACAGAAGAGAACAAGCAGTTCCGGGAGGAGCATCTCAACTGTCTGATGCCTGCCGAGGTGCAGCAGCAACTGGCCACCCGAGAAGCAGAGCTGAAGAAAGAACGCGACGCAGAGCGCGTCGAGTTCGAACAGATGCAGGTCAAGCTGAAGGAGACTCTCCAGGATGCCCTAAACCAAGCCGCCGAGAAGGACCAAGTCAAGGCAGCAGCCAAAGCTAAGGAGAAGGCCCTCGAGGTGGAAATCGAGGTGTTGAAGAAAAGCAACGCGGACCTCATGCTCCAGCTGGCCAACTGTCGTAAAATTGAAGACAGGCATGTCGCCGATGAGGAAACTTGGAAGAACAAGATGCACGCGCTACTCATTGACCTCAACAGTAAGTTTTCGCTTCTCTGTACTTGGTTGCTTCCTTCTTCTCTCTCCTACTCGATTTCATTTCCGCTCTATTTCCATTTCTGACTCTTTCTGATAGCTTTCTCAGATGTCTTCCCTGATCTCTGTGCCGTTAGCACGCCTGCTTTGGCCAAAGCTCAAGAAACCCGAGCTGAGAAGGGATTGCCCGTTAACACCAAGTCTACAATCGAGGACAATCTCACGAGCATCCAGTCACAGCTCCGTCAGCTTAGGGGCTTGGGCACCAGCCTGGTGTCCACAGCCTTCAAGCTACACGATCTGTTCTGGCCTCGTGAGTCTGCACCAAAGACTATCCGCGCGCTCGCCGAGAAGCTCGATGATGCAAAGGCCGAGCTGAAGAAGTGGCGTGCATCCGCGGCTCGGGCAGGCGCCGATCTGCTACTTTGCTTCATATGCAGCTGGTATGAGAACCTGAACCTCGACACCATCCTTGAAGTGCGCCGGGACTCGAAGTGGTCAGACGATCCCAACTGCGTGGCTCGCCGCAAGGCAGTTGCGTACGAGATCGCCTCCTACGCGGACACTGCCCTCTTCATCGACGGCCCCACCGAGCCTGACACCGAGGTGGAAAGCAAGGATGAAGATGAAGATGAAGACGAAGACGAGGACACCGAGTCGGAGGACTTGAGTTTCTTCGAAAAACACTGGTGCCAAGGAGGGATCCGAGAAGGGGAAGGGCAAGGCTGCTGCGGATAGCGACGAGGAGACGGAAGCCGAGAGCCAAGATGCCACCATCACCACCGAGATGGTGATCCAGGATGCGGCTCCCGAGCTGGGCTCGTCTTCTGGCGCGGCACTTGACGACGCGGCGCTACTACGCGCTCAGTCCACTGCTTCCACTTCAGCTACCGACCCCATCTTGGTGGCCACAGCCACCTCCGAGCAAGCCACTGCCAACACCGAGACCGATGCTGCCAACGCCAACTTGGACAACACTGCTACTTCCAACTAGTGACCTCCTGCAAACACTTATGCTCCAAAACTTTTATCAGATCCCCGGCATGCCGGGTGCATATGTATCAAACAATTATCATTTCCGTTGCTACTCAGTTTTTATTCCAGTTTGATGTTTTATACTTAGTATTTGAGCAATTCTGGCTTGATGCCGGGTTGCGTTAGTATGCAAGTCCCCGAGTTGCATTTTTAATCCGCTCTTGCTTTTTATCTCAGCTCTTACCTGCAACTTGTTGCTTTTTTGGTAGTCGAGTCACAAGAGTTCAAAGTTAGAGTTTCAAATACTTAGCCACTTAGAAACAGTCATAGTAACGCTACCCACCACTTAGCCGAAAAAAGTTAACGAGCAGCAGTAAAGAACGCTCTACTCGGTTCCTGCACTCCTCTTTTCCTTAGTCATTTTTCTTGTGCTCATTGACCTCTAGCTTGTTCTCTTGCTTGCCATGAAGGCGGGTTTCGGACAGCAGCAGAGTCGAAGAGTTGGCTTTTAGGTTTAAACACAGTACTAAAAGTACTCATGAAATTCTGAGCAAAGCAACCGAGTAGACAAAGGTAAAACAGAATAGAACCACTTAGAGCAAGTTTGGACGAGGGCAGTCCCCGAGTTCAATTTCAGATTGCAGAGTAGGAGTTTAACTCGGATAAGAGAGTACATACACATTTTTGCTCACGAATGAAAGCGACGGAGTAGAGCTACGTTCCAGGGACGCTTAGATTCCTCCCCAGCTCTATCCCGCCTGTTCTTCTGTGATGGCTGCGCGTCTACTAAGTAGTACGCGTCATTGTGTAGAGCCTTGCTCACAATGAATGGCCCTTCCCACGGAGGGGATAGCTTGTGCATCCCGGTTGTGCGCTGCACGAGCCTAAGGATCATGTCTTCTTCTCGGAAAACCCTTGGGTTCACTTTCCGGCTATGATAACGCCTCAAGTTTTGCTGGTAAACAGCTGAACGTGACAGAGTAAGCTCTCTTGCTTCTTCTAGCAGATCAACGTCATCTTCTCGAGCTTCTCTCGCCTCCGCCTCAGTGTAGAGGGTTACTCGGGGGGAGTCATGCTCTAGGTCAATTGGCAACACAGCCTCAGCCCCATAAACCAAAAAGAATGGTGTGTAGCCGGTTAACCGGTTAGGGGTAGTCCTTAGACTCCACAACACCGCTGGCAACTCGTCTAGCCAACACCCAGGTGTTTTCAGCAACGGTTCAATCAGCCTTGGCTTTATGCCTGAAAGCACCATGCCATTTGCTCTTTCCACCTGCCCATTGGAGGCGGGATGCGCGACAGACGCGACATCTAGCCGGATGTGCTTATCTCTGCAGAATCTCACCATGGCACCCTCAGCAAAATTCGTGCCATTATCCGTGATGATGCTATGCGGGTAGCCGTATCTCAGGATCACATCCTTCAGGAAACTCACAGTTGTGGCTCCATCACACTTCCGAATAGGCTTCACTTCAATCCACTTGGTGAACTTATCAACCATGACCAAGATGTGAGTCATGTTGCCTCTAGCCGTCTTGAAGGGACACACCATATCCAAACACCAAACAACAAATGTCCAAGTAATGGGAATGGTTTTCAACTCGGAAGCAGACAAGTGGATCTTACTTGCGAATCTCTGGCAGCCGCTGCACTTTCTCACAATATCTTCAGCTTGCTTCAAGGCAGTAAGCCAAAATAAGCCATGCCGAAAAGCCTTCTTGACCAAAGCCCGAGAAGAGGCGTGGTGTCCGCATTCTCCTTGATGTATCTCCACCAGAATTTCTTCTCCTTCTTCCGGTTCCACACAGCGTTGCAACACGCCAGTGGGACTTCTCTTATGCAGCACTTCTCTGAAGATGGTGTAGCCCTTGGATCTTCTCTGAATCTGCCTTGCGGTGACCTCATCATCTGGTAAGGTGCCGTCCTTTAGAAAGGATAATATGGGCATAGCCCAACTCGGTGTATCCCGCGTGGGAAACACTGGTTCGTCCAATTCCATCCGAACAGCCACCACTGTATGTTCTTCAGAGTTAGGGACGAGTCTTTGAAGCCCTGAGCGGTTGGCAAGAACTTCCTCAATGAATGCGATAGTCCCCGAGTTGGGAGGGGCAGTCCCCGAGTAAGGAGGGATAGTCCCCAGGTTGTAGGCGCCAGTCCCCGGGATGGAGACTGCAGTCCCCGGGTTCTCTGTTGCATTCTCCCAGTCAATCTCCATGGGAACAGCTTATTCGTTTGGCAGAGAAGGAACGAATATAGATTCCGAGTCGGGGGATGGCTTGATGGATGGCTTTCTCAAATGCTCCAAAGCAATCCCAGCCGGGATGGATTGCCGAGAAGACCCCAACTTGGACAGCTCATCAGCTGCTTCGTTCTCTGCTTGGTGGATATGCTGGAACTCGCAACCTTCAAAAAACCCAGTCATAGATTGCACGAGGAAGCGATACGCTGCCATGTTGGCTTCCAGAGGATCCCAAGTGCCAGAAACTTGCTGCAACACCAAATCCGAGTCGCCATAGCATATAATGCGTTGCACACCAGCTTCCTTGGCTACTCGCAAGCCGTGCACTACGGCCTCGTACTCTGCAACATTGTTAGATGCCTTGAAGTGGATCTGCAGTACGTACTTGAGTTGATCTCGCTTGGGTGACGTGAGCACCACGCCAGCACCAAGGCCTTCCTTCACTTTGGAGCCATCAAAACGCATCTTCCAGCAATTGGTTGCGGGAGAAGAAGGCTCGTACTGCACCTCAGCCAAATCCACCAGAAACTCCGCCAGAATTTGTGACTTGATGACTTCTCTTCTCGCGTATGTAGGAGCGTACGCGGCCAGCTCGATTGCCCACTTGGCTACTCTTCCACTTGCTTCCTTGTTGCCCATAATATCCGAGATGGGAGCAGAGCTCACCACAGTGATATGATGCTCCTGGAAATAGTGCTTCAGCTTCTTGGCGCCCATGTACACGCCGTAAGTCATCTTCTGGTAGTGCGGGTAGTTTTGCTTGGAGCTGGATAGCACCTCACTGAGATAATATACTGGCCGCTGCACACTCTTCCTTCCTCTTCTCGCTCCACCACAATCACCACACTGACTACCCGATTGGTGGGAGCAATGTACAACATCATTGGCTCTTTGGGTAGTGGACTAGCCAAGATAGGAGCGCTACCCAGCATTACCTTCAGCTCATTGAATGCCACATCAGCTTGCGGTGTCCAGACGAACTTGTCACATTTATTCATCAACTTATACAAAGGTAGGGCCTTCTCGCCCATTCTGCCCAAGAAACGACTCAGAGATGCCAAGCTACCAGTGAATTTCTGCACATCCTTCAGGGATCTCGGCAAAGACATGCTCTCAATAGCTTTTATCTTTAAAGGATTGGCCTCAATGCCCCGACTGGATACGAAGAAGCCAAGCAGCTTGCCAGCCGGGACGCCAAAGGTGCATTTACTCGGGTTTAGCTTCATCTTATACTTTCGTAAGTTGGCAAAAGTTTCCTCAAGGTCACTAAACAGAGTATGTGTTTTATTCGTTTTGATGATAATGTCATCTACGTACACCTGCACATTCTTGCCGAGTTGATCATGCAAGCATTTCGGGGCATGCATCTCTGATAAGTAGCACCAGCATTCTGCAACCCAAAGCACATGACACGATAGCAATAAGCCCCGTATGGGGTAATGAAAGCAGTCTTTATTTGATCAGCAGGGTTGAGAGCTATCTGATGAAAACCAGAGTAGACATCTATGAAAGACAAAAGCTCACAACCAGCAGTGGAATCGATCACCTGATCGATGCGGGGTAGAGGAAAGGGATCCTTGGGGCAGGCCTTTTTCAAGTCGGTGTAGTCGACGCACATGCGCCACGCGGTAGCGGCCTTGGGGTCCTCCTTCTTATTCTCAACCATGACCGGGTTGGCTAGCCAATCCGGATGCAACACCTCCATGATGAAGTTGCTTATCAGCAGCTTGGTGATCTGATCACCGATGGCCTTCCTTCTCTCATCTCCGAAGCGGCGCATAGCCTGCTTCACTAGTTTGGCGTCAGGGCGCACATGTAGCGAGTGCTCAACCAACTCCCTCGGGACACCTGGCAAGTCCTCATTGGACCAGGAGAACACGTCCCGATTCTCACGGAGGAAGTGGATGAGCTCGCTTTCCTATTTCTCCTCCAACCCTGAGCCAATGATGGCAACACGGTCGGGGAACTCAGGGTCGACCTGGATCTTCTTCGTCTCCTGTGACGCCTGGAATGCCTTCCCGTATAGGGAACTCGGCATGCCGGGCGCACCACCTTGTGCTACTTGCGCCATAGCCACCACCTAATGTATCTTCTTCTTCTCGGCAGCAATCACCATTGACTCCGCCAACTGAGAACCAGCAGAGGCACACTCCATAGATCTCTTGTAATCAACTGAGATGGTGATCACGCCATTGGGACCAGGGATCTTCATCTTCAGATAGGCAGCATGAGTAGAGGCCATGAACTTGCTCAGAGCAGGCCTGCCGAGTAGGGCGTGGTATGGGCTCTGGTGATCAACCACCTGAACTGCAGGCTCTCTGTGCGGCAGTTCTCCCTGGTGCCGAATAGAACATCTATCCACACACGGCCCATTGGAGAACAAGAGACTCCTGGCACAATGCCGTGGAAAGTGGTCCGGCTGGGTAGCAACATGTTCTCGGCCATACCGAGCTTCTCGAGTGTGTCTCTGTACACAATGCTGATGCTGCTGCCATTGTCAATCAGCACCTTGCTGAACCTGACATTCTTCTGAGTACCCAAGAAGGTGGTATCTACCACCAAGGCGTAGCTACCCGGATTGGGCATCACCTTAGGATGATCTGCTCTGGACCACGTGATCTCTTGGTTGCACCAGTGCAGGTAGTGAGGAACAGCAGGGATCACAACATTGACCTCCATCGCGTGCCTCTGCAGTGACTGCTTGTCGGCGGGCTCTAAGGTGAAGATCATATAGCTCTCGTGATGCTCCTGGTACTGGTTGCGGCCTTCCGCACCGTAGTTGTCGTTGTTGCCGTTGTCGCGGTTGTTGTTGTTGACGAAATTGTGATTGCCGTTGTTGTTGAAGTTGCGGTTACCATTGTTGTTGTTGTAGTTGCGGTTGCGGTTGCGGTTGGCTCCTAAAGCCACTTGGTTGACGTTCTCCCTTCTCGGGAATGCTGGAGGCCTGGCGGCGGCTGCTCGGATAGGTTGCACATTGGCATTCGCAGCTGGCAGAGGAGGAGGTGGAGGCAAGCCCTCTGTTCTTGATCTCATCCCATCAGCTCCACTGCCGAGTAGTGTGGTTGGCAGGTCTTGCGGGATGCCGAGTATGGAAGCTGCATGGGCCATCCCTCTTGTCCTTGAAGACAAAGTTCTGAACAGGACCCGAGTTGCCGCTACCCTGCTGGGGAGCATTGTATGGTTTCTTCATGCCTTGGCCCTGATTCTGGTTCTGCCCGTACTGGGCTCCAGCAGATTTTTGCCTCTGGCTACTCCCAGCTCCTTTAGCCACAGCATTTACCTCCTCAGGATCGTACCGGGTATCAATTCGGTCACCTTTGCGCTTGTTGCGGAACTCATTGCGCTTGTTGTTGTTGTAGTTTCTTCTCGGCTCAGCGGAATCCATCAAGGGCTGAGTTGGGTCGCCGAGTGCGTACTGGTCCGCAATCTTGATGGTCTCAGCGAGAGTACTCGGCATCTCTCTCTGCAACCTCTGCCACAACATGCTACCATGTCTGCAACCCTGCGCGAACCAAGTGATGGCCTGGGCCTCATTCACACCTTCACAGGTGTTTCTCAAGGTGCTCCACCGAGTAAGATACTCGCGGTCCGTCTCGTCTTCCTGCTGCTTGCAAGCAGACAACTGTTGCGGCCTATTCGGCCTCTTGTAGGTGCTGCTGAAATTGCTGATGAAGGACTCCGAGAAGTCCAGCCAGCAATTGATACTGTTCTTGGGCAGTTTGTTGAGCCAAGTCCGAGCTGGGCCCTCAAGCATTTGCAGAACGTACCGCACAGCCCATCTCCGGTTGCCGTTTGCGATATGCACGGCTGTGACATAGTCATTGAGCCAATCTTCCGGCTTGGTGCTGCCGTTGTAGCACTTGGTACCTCTGGCGAGCTGGAATTGCTTCACGGATGGCTCGTTCATGATGCGGGGGCCAAAACACTCTGGGCCAGGTGGCCCCATGTTCTCGAGTCGCGCGGATAGATTAATCCGGTCCAGCTTGTACCTGGCATCAGTGGGCTATAACACGCGATCGCCTACGCGATCAGTGATGTCATAGCCAGCCAACCCCATAGCCGAGTAGCCATCATCATATCTGTCCACCTGCATAGCTGCAGGTTGCTCCACCGGGTTGGCTGCTTGCGCAACCGCACGTGGCTGCGTGGCTGCTGGCTGTTGCGGCCTCTGCCGAGTAGGCTGAGCAACCCGATGCCGAGAAGGGCACGTGCGATCTCCATCTCGCGTCTTGCTGTGAGCTTTGTGGGCTTGATAGCCTGCTCCTGCAGTGTTGTGTTTTTGACCGGACTGTCACAGCACAGCGTGCTGTTTCGCGGCGACAGTCGGGTCATACACCTGCATCTGCCTATCTCTACCAGAATAACCACTCCGGTCCCTCTCACGGCTGGTGTCGTGGTGGTGTCACGGAAGATGCCATAGGATGGCTAAAGATGTGGGGACGAAGGACGCTGGAGGTGCTCGGGGAGGGATCACGCGACGAGTAGCCGCGTGAAGTAAGAACAATGCACTGCAAACAACACGATCTACCCAGGTTCAGGGCCCTCGTGAGGAGGTAAAACCCCTACTCCTGCCTTTCTTTGTGTATTCTGATGTCTCACCGAGTAGCTACAGTTCAATGATTCTTGCTACCGAGTAGCCGCTCTCCTCTCTACGTGATGAACTAGGTCAAGAACTTAGGGTTTCTGGTGCTCGATCCCAACGTGCCTCGCGCAGGAGGCGGCGGGGCACCTTATATACACGGTGCCCAGCCGGATACGTCCAAACACAGACAAGTGTCGACATAGTGTGCACATCGTCCTTCTTCCGAGTTCCCGCTAACAACTTTGGTTCCTAATCTTGGCTGCATTCGGAAAGTCGTTGGGCAAAACCAAGGGGACAGTCTGGTATCACTGTGCCAAACACAGAGTAGGGCCCCCTTATCCTGCGACCGCCTGCTTCCACACTGTCGCTGTCAGGCAGGCTGGTCCCAGATGAACAGTGGTTCAAATAGTGCCAAGTACGGACCCAGGATACGCGGGATCCTGTGTCAGAACGGCTCCTTTGACTTCTGGCCCGAGTAGGTTCCCGCCAGTTTTACTCGGGCCAGCTCTTCTACTCGAATGGACAGAACTTGAATGACTCCTTCTTCTGGTCATCTTTCCGTAAGACCGAGTAGCAGTCGACCGGGTAGCAATTACCGGGTAGGCGGCTACTCGACCAAACTTCTCTTCTGACCTTTGCCTTTACCAGTTGCCTTTACCCTACTCGGGGGTAACCCCCCGACATTAGTCCCCGAAGCTGGTAGAGTCTTGCGAACTCGTTCACTAGGCTCTGCCAGCTTAAAACCAATCTTTGCAACACCACTCTTGAACCTCAGGATGCCGAGTAACACCTCCGAGTAGCACTCTGGAAAATACCTTGGGTCTCCTTTCTCCCGAATAGAGCTAGATTCCTTCTCTGCGTCCGAGTAAAAGGACTTAGATAATTTATCGAACAGAGTCTCTGCAGCGCAGAGCACAATCCAGCCTTCCGTGCTGCAACTGCACACGTGTCAAGCATCCGCGACCCCGACGTCTCGCTGCCCAGGACACGACGTGCCACGTGGCCAGTTATCACGGAGTGGGCCCACCACTCGTCATGTCCCATCAAGTGCAGTAATAGCCCACGATCTGGTCGTGGGATCAATTGTGGCCGTTACGCGCGCGCGCTGCGCTGTGTGCGTTTCTAATCGGCCACAAACCATACCACACGGGAGTTATGGTCACGATTGATCCCACTACCCCGATGGTAACGGTAATCCGCGGAGGGGATATAAATACCCCCGCCGGTAACTTCCTCTTCTCCCTCCTCCGTACTTTCCTCTTTCGCCTCTGTTTCTTCTCCGCCGCCGAGCACTCCGCCGCCGCGCAACTCCTCGCGCCGCCGCGGATTCATCCTTCCCACCAAACTCTTCCACTCTTCCCCTGCTTCCTACTTGCTGCCATGGCACGCGGCGACAGTGCTCGCGCCGGCTAGGCTGGCTCCGATGTCACCGTCGATGACTGCTCCTGGCTCGTGAACACCCGGAGGGTTCCTCCCGGTGTTCAGTGTCGGCCGTCCGACGGCGAGATCGTTCCGGCCCCGCAGGAGGGCGAGCACGTCGTCTTCCTCGCGCACTTCGCGCGAGGATTCGGCCTGCCGGCTTCCAATTTCCTCCGCTCCTTCCTTGATCACTTCGGTGTTCAGATGCATCACCTCCCACCGAATGCCGTCGTCTTCCTCGCCTATCACACCGTGATGTGCGAGGCCTTTCTTGGCATCCGCCCCACGGTGCAGACCTGGTTGAAGTACTTCCACCTTCGCGAGCAGAGCAAAGGGAAGAAGGATGGCGCGGCCGCTGGCAGCCGGGTAACCGACACCGGCAGCGCCATGATGGTGCAGCGGACGGGAACCAACCACCCTCGCATCAAGGGCTTGGATTCCGTCCGCATGTGGCAGAAATCCTTTCTGTACGTCAAGAACATCCCCGCCACGGAGGGAGGCAAGGTAACAGACCGCATCAATCTGCCTGCCTGGAGCAATCGAGCTCCATCCGGGCAGAACTGGAAGACGAAGCCCTCCAACGACCGCAACACAATGCAGATGGAGGAGCGGCTCGCCTTCCTAATCGGGGAAGGCCTTAAGAGCGACGATCCCGTCGCCTGCTGGATCAAGAATCGCGTGCTGCCTCTGCAGCGGCGCTCCCACCCAATGTGCTACTTGGGAGGCCCTCGCGATTGCACTCGGACGACCACGTTCGAGCTCAGCGACGCGGACGTCGCCGAGCACGCAAGGTCCATCCTGACCACAGGCCTCCGCGACGACTGGGAATATGGATTCGCCCCGTTCAGCCGCACGAAGCCGATTCCCCGGGTATGTTTTCCTCTCTCTCCTTCCAATATATGCAATCCGAGTAGAAAACCTTCTCTTCTTGCTGCGACTAGCAATCGCACTCTGCGCCGAGTAGAGCACTCTGCAGAACTGCCTAGGCTTAGTATGCTTGATGTTTGCACGCCTTGTCGAGTAGCACATCTAGGAGAAATACTTAGGCTTATTGTGCTTGGTGTCTGCACGCCTTGCCGAGTAGGACACTTAGCAAATTTCTCTAGGCTTAGTGTGCTTTATGTTTGCACGCCTATTCGAGTAGAGTGCCCTCGCGCTACTCGGCTAACTTGTGATGATTTTCTGTTCTTCAGATCCTTGACCGCCAGCTTGTTGAGAGCCTTGAGCACTTTGAAGGCAATTGGTCATCTGACCGGGAAGAAGATGACGTGGCCTCCTTCGAGACCACGGACCAAATTAATCTTCCTCATTCCCCCACGACGGAGAAGCATCGCGTAGAATCGTCTCTCCGCGACTGGTCCGAGGACGAGGATGCAGGTAATTGAATTTTCTCTTGTCTGTTCGCGAGAAGCGCTAACCGATAGCCTTCTGTTTCTGAATCTCTTCTCTTCTGTCTCAAATTCACAGATGATGATGATGCTGAAGATGGGGGAGAAGATGACGATGAGGACGAGGTAGCCCTGGTCGTCCCCCCTCTATCAGTTGCTGCTCCTGCTACCCGCAAGCGGGCCGGCAGTGGCGCCCTAGAGCCCCCCGCCAAGAAGAAGAAGCCATCCGAGAAAACGACCAAGAAGGTCGTGAAGAGAACGAGACGAACGATCCCTTCCACCAAAGGGTAAGTTTCTTCTCGGTTAACTCCCAATCTTGTACTTCGCTGTTTCTCTCAATCTTCTTCTGCCCTACTCTAATTTCTGAGCTTACTTCTCTCTTCAGAGCTCCCTTGGACGCGGACGCTGCTCTCGCGCCCACTGAGATCCAGAAGAAGGCCGCCATCGACGTCGACCAGGTTGTCGACCTCGAGGGCGATGAGGCCAATACCGCCAATGCCCAAGACGCCGAGCTGGAGCAGCAGTCCCGCGCAGATCCAGATGCGCAGGATGCTGCCCACCAAGATAGCCCCCCTTCTCCTCCGGCCAACACCGCCGAGGAGAACCAAGACCAAGACCAGGAGATGCATGATGACGCCGCCGTTGAGCGGCCAGGAGCCGAACAGGAGCAGCCAGCCACAGGGGCTGCTGAACAAGAAGTTCCCGTTGCCGAGCAGCGGTTAGAAGATACGATCATGATAGAACAGTACCCTCTAAGCGACGCGCCACCAGACGCCGCACAGAGTAGCGCCCAGCCAGATGGCGCATCGGATAGCGCGCCCCTGGCGCCACCAACTGACCAAGGTAACGCTCCGCCAGACTCCTCCTTGGTGCAGCAAACCAAGGCCGCATCCAGCCCTCCGGCCAGGCCGGTCACCAGGAAGAATGCCCAAGATGCTGCAGAGAAGGAGGCAGCCGAGAAGAACGCTGCCGAGAAGGAGAAAGCTGAAAAGAAGCAGACCGAGAAGCAGAAGACCGAGAAGCCAGTCGCCGCGAAGCCAACTGCTCAGAAGGAGAAGGCGAAGAAGCGAGCTGCCGAGTTGATGTCGCCGCCCACATCGACTGGCCAGTCGAGTCAGTTGGCTATTCGCGATCCTGGCGTGGTTGCTGCCGCCGCCGCTGCAGCTGGTCAGCCCTGCTACCCTGACTATATGGTGAAGGTTAGCCAGCAGCACCAGATCGGCCTTTCCGTCAAGGACCGGAAACTTGCTATCCAGAAAGGGAGGAAGGCCGTGGCAGTGGACGCAAGGCCCCCAGCTCCGAATCAAGACAAGTCCATCTCCATTGCTTCTCGTGGAGTTCAGGACCAGGCGATAACGTCTGAGAGCCTCGAGAAAGTACTCGACTTGGTTGGCTTCATCGATGCCAAGTGGGACAGCAATGTTCTCGGCAACACAAACTGGAACGGCACCACTCTGGGCGACATCGACCATATGCGTGTCGATTGGAACAAGGTGGACTTGGGCTACAAACCCATGACCGTCTCCTCCACCGCCGCTACTCTTGCTGCCAAGATGTTCGTGCACCGCAAGAACGCAGAGGATCTCGAGCAGTCTTACGCGGTAAGCCTTAACTTATCCTCTCCGAGTTGCATCTTTTCTTCTTTTCTACTCGTCTTCCTTTTCCTTAACCATCACCCAGTCCCCGAGATTCTGGCCGAGTAGATGGATACTCTCTTGAGTAGTCGTCTTCTCGGGTTGAATCTCAACTTCTTTGCCTAACTATTTTTTCTTTCGCTCCTCAGAATAGCGTTCTGAAGCGGACCGACTTGCACCGTCGGCTACTTTGGAACCACGCCGTCGCCAAGAGACGTATTGCTGCTTTGGAGAAAGAGAAGGTAGCCGCCGAGGTGGCCGACAAGGAAGTGATGAACAACACCATGAGGCTGTCTGAAGTTGAAGGTACGCTTCTAGCTACGCGGTTCTTGCGTTTGTTGTTTACGCCCGCTTCTGCTTTTTGCGTTAACCTTTTCTACTCTGCAGGGAAACTGAAGGCCCTAGCTGAGGAGCACGAGAATTGCCGTGCATTTGTGGAGAGTGGCGAGGCCACTATCAAGAGACTTGAGGGTGAGTTGCCGTCTACTCGGCTTGGTCTTGTTTTTTGCTTCTTCTCTATTCTGCTAACCTTGCTTGGCTCTCCGCAGAAGATCACAAGAAATTTGCTGAGGAACATCAAGACCGCCTCAAGCCTGCCGAGGTGGAGGTGCAACTGGCAAGCCAATCTGCCGCCCTGCAGAGTGAGCATGCTACCGAGATAGAGAATCTGCAACTCCAGCTGCGCACTGCACTCCAGGATGCCATCAACATTGCTGCCGAGAAGGATAGAGTAATTGCCGAGAAGGCAAAGGTCGAGACAGCAGCCAACGCCAAGGTGAAGGCCCTCGAGCAGGAGTGCGAGGTGCTGAAGAAAGCCAATGCTAACCTCTTTGCTCAGATGGACGGGCTCCGCTTGCTCGAGGAGAAGCATGTATCCAACGAAGAAGCATGGAAGAGCCAGCTGCAGGAACTTCGCCACGAGTTGAATCGTAAGTTTCCTCCTTTCTGCATCTCTTCTTCTCGGTTCTACCTCTTCTCTGATTCTGTTACTGAATTTCTCACTAGTTTTTGCAGAAATCTTCCCTGATATCGTGTCCTCTTGCGCGCCTGCCCTGGCCAAGGCCCAAGCAGCTCGCATCGAGAAGGGCGAGCCTGCGGACACCAGAGCCGAGATCGAGGAAAGCATGTTGGTGATGCGAGGGCAGTTCCAGCGCCTAGCCGGCGTGGGCACCGATCTGGTGCGTGTCGGCTTCCAGCTCCACGAGCTCTTCTGGCCTCAGGATCCCGCGCCAACAACCATTCGTGGCCTTGCTCTGAAGCTGCGCAACGTGAAGGCCGAACTGAAGAAGTGGCGCGCCTCGGGAGCTCGGGCGGGTGCTGATTTGATGCTACTCTGCGTCTCCTCCTGGTATGAAAACTTGAACATGCAGATTATCCGCGGGAAGCGCGACGATTCCAGGTGGGAGACGGACCCCGACTGCGTGACCATCCGCAAACTGGTTGCGCACGAGGTTGCGGAATATGCTGATACGGCAACCTTCATCGACGGCCTCACTGAACCCGACACCGAGGTGGAGGAGGACGAGGAGGAGGATGAAGATGCAAACACGGACGAGCTGGACTTGAGCTTCTTCGACTCTCCTGCTGGCAAGGCCGGAAAGGGAAGGCTGCAGTCGTCGCGAGTAGCGACGAGGAGGTCGAGGAGATCGACACCGCCGCACTTGAGTTTGGCACCTCATCAGGAGCCGCCCTCGACGACACGCTACGCCTCCGCGACCAAGCTTCTGGTTCCTCCTTGGCAACAGGGCCCATCTCGGTGGCCATGGCCACTTCAGACCGGGTAGCCACCAAGCACGATGTCGAGATGGAGCAGTCCGTCCCCGTCCACTCGGAAGCGGACGCGACCAACGCCAACGCCGAAGAGGAAGCCGCAAAGACAGTTGATGCCATCTCGGAGGTGGACGCGACCAAGACCATCACTGAAGATGAAGCAGCCAAGGCCAGCACCGACAACACCGCCACTTCAACATGATTTTATTCTGCAAACTTTTTACTCAAACACTTATCAGATCCCCGGGATGCCGGGAGCAAATGTATCAGACTATTTACGTTTTTGCTTGCTTCTCAGTTTTTATCCACACTTGTTAATTTCAATTTAGTCAATTTCAGCAGCCCTGGCTCAATGCCGGGTTGCGTTTCTATGCAAGTCCCCGAGTTGCATTTCTCATTCACTCTTTCTTTTCGTCTCAGCTCTACCCGCAAATTATTGCTTTATTGGTATTCGAGTCACAAGAGTCCAAAGGCAGAGTTGCAAATACTTAGCCACTTAGAAACAATCATAGTAACGCAGCCCACCACTTAGCCGAAAAGAAAAGAAACAAAGAACAGTAATAAACAACACCCTACTCGGTTCCTGCACTCTTCCTTTTCTTAGCAATTTTTCTTGTGCTCATTGACCTTGTGCTTGTTCTCTTGCTTGCCATGAAGCCGGGTTTCGGACAGCAGCAAAGTCGAAGAGTTGGCATGTAGTTTTAAACACATTACTCAATGTACTTATGAACTTTGAAGCAGAGCAACCGAGTAGTCAAAGAGTAAAGCCGAGTAGAAACACTTAGAGCAATTTTGGACGAGGGCAGTCCCCGAGTTCAATTTCAGATTGCAAAGTAGAATTGAGAGTACATACACATTTTTGCTCACGAATGAAAGCGACGGAGTAGAGCTACATTCCAGGGACGCTTGGATTCCTCTCCAGCTTTGTCTACCCTGTTCGCCTGTGGTGGACGCACGTCCACAAGATAGTAAGCATCATTGTGCAGCGCTTTGCTCACAATGAAGGGTCCTTCCCAAGGAGGAGAGAGCTTGTGCATCCCGGCCGTGCGCTGCACAAGCCTAAGGACCATGTCTCCTTCTCGGAAAACCCTTGGGTTCACCTTTCGGCTATGATAACGCCGCAGGTTTTGCTGGTAGATAGCCGAACGTGACAGAGTCAGCTCTCTTGCTTCTTCAAGCAGGTCAACGTCGTCTTCTCGAGCTTCTCTCGCCTCCACCTCAGTGTAGAGGGTTACTCGGGGGAGTCATGCTCTAAGTCTATTGGCAATACGGCCTCAGCCCCATATACCAAGAAGAACGGTGTGTAGCCGGTTGACCGGTTAGGGGTAGTCCTTAGACTCCACAACACCGATGGCAACTCGTCTAGCCAACACCCAGGTGTTTTCAGCAACGGCTCAATCAGCCTTGGCTTTATGCCTGCCAGCACCATGCCATTTGCTCTTTCAACTTGCCCATTTGAGGCGGGATGCGCGACTGACGCAACGTCTAGTCGGATATGCTTACCTCTGCAGAATCGCACCATCGCTCCCTCAGCAAAATTTGTGCCATTGTCCGTGATGATGCTGTGCGGGTAGCCGTATCTCAGGATCACATCCTTCAAGAACTTCACAGCTGTGGCTCCATCGCACTTCCGAATAGGCTTCACTTCAATCCACTTGGTGAATTTGTCAACCATGACCAAGATGTGAGTCATGTTGCCTCTAGCCGGCGTGAAGGGACCGACCATATCCAAGCACCATACAGCGAATGGCCAAGTAATGGGGATGGTTTTCAACTCGGAAGCAGGCATGTGAATCTTACTTGCGAACATCTGGCAGCCGTTGCACTTCCTCACGATGTCTTCAGCTTGCTGCAGAGCCGTGAGCCAATAGAAGCCATGCCGAAAAGCCTTCTTGACTAATGCCCGAGAAGAGGCGTGATGCCCACACTCTCCTTGGTGTATCTCCACCAGAATTTCTTCTCCTTCTTCCTGCGACACACAGCGCTGCAGCACACCAGTGGCACTCCTCTTGTGCAGCACGTCTCCGAATATAGCATATCCCTTGGATCTTCTCTGAATCTGTCTTGCCGCCACTTCTTCTTCTGGCAGTGTACCGTCCCTTAGAAAGGATAGTATGGGCATAGCCCAACTCGGTGTCTCCCGTGTAAGAAACACTGGTTCGTCCACTTCCATCGGAGCAGGTACCTCTGTTTGTTCTGGAGGGCTAGGAGCACTTCTCTGAAGCCCTGAACGGTTTGCGAGAACTTCCTCAATGAATGCGACAGTCCCCGGGTCGAGAGGGACAGTCCCCGAGTAGGGAATGGCAGTCCCCGAGTAGGGAATGGCAGTCCCCGAGTAGGGAACGACAGTCCCCGGGTTCTGTGTTGCATTCTCCCAGTCGATCTCCATTGGAACAGCTTCCTCGTTTGGCAGAGAAGGAACGAAGATGGATTCCGAGTTGGGGGATGGCTTGATGGATGGCTTTCTCAAATGCTCCAAGGAAATCCCTGCCGGGATGTATTGCCGAGAAGACCCCAACTTGGACAGCTCGTCTGCTGCTTCATTCTCTGCTCGGTGGATGTGCTGGAACTCGCAGCCTTCGAAGAATCCAGTCATAGACTGCACCAAGAAGCGATACGATGCCATATTGGCATCCAAAGCATCCCAAGTGCCAGAAACTTGCTGCACCACCAGATCGGAATCACCATAGCATATGATGCGTTGCACACCAACCTCCTTGGCTACTCGCAAGCCGTGCACCACGGCCTCATACTCGGCAACATTGTTTGATGCCTTGAAGTGGATTTGCAGCACGTACTTGAGCTGATCTCGCTTGGGTGACGTAAGCACTACGCCAGCGCCAAGACCTTCCTTCACCTTGGAGCCATCAAAGTGCATCTTCCAATAGTTGGAGACTGGAGCAGGAGGTTCATACTGCACTTCGGCCCAGTCCACAAGAAACTCCGCCAGAATCTGCGACTTGATGGCTTCTCTTCTCGTATACGCAGGAGCGTACGCGGCTAGCTCAATTGCCCACTTGGCTACTCTTCCACTCGCCTCCTTGTTGCCCATGATATCCGAGATGGGAGCAGAGCTCACCACAGTGATGGGATGCTCTTGGAAATAATGCTTCAGCTTCTTGGCGCCCAGGTACACACCATAGGTCATCTTCTGATAGTGCGGATAGTTCTGCTTGGAGCTTGACAGTACTTCACTCAGATAGTACACGGGGCGCTGCACACTCTTGCCTTCTTCTTCTCGTTCCACTACTATCACCACGCTGACTACTCGGTTGGTAGCAGCAATATACAGCAGCATTGGCTCCTTGGGTAGCGGACTAGCCAAGATGGGAGCGCTACCCAGCATTGCCTTCAGCTCATTGAATGCCACGTCTGCTTGCGGAGTCCAGACAAACTTATCACTTTTCTTCATCAATTGATATAGAGGCAGGGCCTTCTCGCCCATTCGGCCAAGGAAACGGCTCAAAGATGCCAAACATCCAGTAAACTTTTGCACATCCTTCAAGGATCTTGGCAAAGACATGCTCTCAATAGCTTTTATCTTTGAAGGATTGGCTTCAATGCCCCGACTAGAAACTAGAAAACCGAGTAGCTTTCCAGCCGGTACACCAAAGGTACACTTACTCGGATTCAGCTTCATTTTGTACTTGCGTAGGTTAGCAAAGGTTTCCTCAAGGTCGGCAAGCAGAGTATGTGTTTTATTCGTTTTGATGACAATGTCATCTACGTACACCTGCACATTCTTGCCGAGCTGATCATGCAAGCATTTCTGCATGCATCTTTGATAGGTTGCACCCGCATTCCTCAAGCCAAAACACATGACACGATAGCAATAAGCCCCGTACGGGGTAATAAAAGCAGTCTTTATTTGATCAGTAGGGTTGAGAGCTATCTGATGAAACCCCAAGTAGGCATCAATGAAAGACAAAAGCTCACAACCAGCGGTGGAATCGATAACCTGATCGATGCGAGGTAGCGGAAAAGGATCCTTGGGGCAGGCCTTGTTCAGGTCGGTGTAGTCGACGCACATGCGCCACGCGGTAGCGGCCTTAGGATCCTCCTTCTTCTTCTCGACCATGACCGGGTTGGCTAGCCAATCCGGGTGCAGTACCTCCACGATGAAATTGCTTATCAGTAGCTTGGTGATCTGATCACCGATAGCCTTCCTCCTCTCATCTCCGAAACGGCGCATAGCTTGCTTCACCGGCTTGGCGTCTGGACGCACATGCAAAGAGTGCTCAACCAACTCCCTCGGGACACCTGGCAGATCTTCATTGGACCAGGCAAACACATCCCGATTCTCACGGAGGAAGTGGATGAGCTCGTCTTCCTATTTCTCCGACAACCCGGAGCCAATGATGGCAACACGCTCGGGGAACTCAGGGTCAACCCGGACCTTCTTTGTCTCCTTGGAAGCCTGGAACGCAGTGCCGTGTTGGGTACTCGGCACACCCTGCGCACTAGCTTGCGCGGACTGCGCCATGGCCACCACCTCATATATCTTCTTCTTCTCGGCCTCAATCACCATCGACTCCGCCAGCTTGGAGCTAGCAGAAGCACACTCCATGGACTTCTTGTAATCGCCAGAGATGGTAATCACACCATTGGGACCAGGGATCTTCATCTTCAGGTAGGCAGTGTGAGTAGAAGCCATGAACTTGCTCAGAGCAGTCCTGCCGAGTAGAGCATGGTATGGGCTCTGATGGTCAACTACCTCAAACTGTAGCCTCTGTGTGCGGCAATTTTCCCTGGTGCCGAATAGCACATCTATCCACACTCTGCCCATCGGAGAACAAGACATTCCCGGCACAATGCCATGGAAAGTGGTCTTGCTGGGTAGCAGCATGTTCTCGCCAATTCCAAGCTTCTCGAGTGTATCCTTGTACACGATGTTGATGCTGCTGCCGTTGTCGATTAGCACCTTGCTGAACTTCACATTCTTCTCGGGCCCCAGGAAGGTAGGATCCAGCACCAAAGCGTAGCTACCCGGGTTGGGCATCACCTTGGGATGATCAGCTCGGGACCACGTGATCTCTACATTGCACCAATGCATGTAGTGAGGAACAGCAGGGATCACAGCATTGACCTCCATGGCACGCATGTGCTGTGACTGCTTGTCGACAGGCTCTGAAGTGAAGATCATGTAGCTCTCGTGGTGCTCTTGGTACTGGTTGCGGCCACCATCATCGTTGTTGTCGCCGTTGTTGTCTTGGAAGTTGTTGTTGTTGCCTCTGTTGTTGAAGTTGCGGTTGTTGTTGTTGCGGTAACGCTCGTTGTTGAAGTTGCGGTTGGCTCCTAAAGCCACTTGATTCACATTCTCTCTTCTCGGGTACACGGGAGGCCGAGCTGCGGGTGCACGAATAGGCTGAACAGGAGCATTCGCGACTGGCAGGGGAGGAGGAGGAGGCAAGCCCTCATTCTTGATCTGCTCCCACCATTCGCACTGCCGAGTAGTGTGGTTGGCTGGCCTTGAAGGGTGATGAGTGTGGAAGCTGCATGGGCCATCCTTCATGTCATCAAAGACAAGCTTCTTAGCCGGCTCCGAGTTGCCGCTACCCGACTGAGGAGCTCGGTGTGGCTTCTTATTGCCTTGGCCCTGGTTCTGGTTGCGCACGTACTGGGCTCCAGCAGGTTTTTGCCCCTGGCCGCTCCCAGCTCCAACACCCACTGCATTTACCTCCTCAGGGTCATACCGAGTATCTAGTTGGTCACCCCTGCGCTTGCTGCGGAACTCGTTGCGCTTGTTGCTGAAATTTCTTCTCGGCTCGGAGGAGTCTATCAGTGGCTGAGTAGGATCACCGAGCGCGTACTGATCCGCGATCTTGATGGTCTCCGCCAAAGTGTTTGGCATTTCCCTCTGCAACCTCTGCCACATCATGCTGCCATGCTTGCACCCTTGCGCAAACCAAGTGATGGCCTGCGCCTTGTTCACACCTTCGCAGGTGTTCCTCAATGTGCTCCACCGAGTAAGATACTCGCGGTCCGTCTCGTCTTCTCGCTGCCTGCATGCGGATAGCTGTTGTGGCCTATTCGGCCTCTTGTATGTGCTGGTGAAGTTGCTGATGAATGCCTCCGAGAAGTCCAGCCAGCAGTTGATGCTGCCCTTGGGCAAACCGTTTAGCCAAGTGCGAGCTGGAACCTCTAGCATTTGCGGCACATAGCGCACAGCCCACCTCCGGTTTCCGTTCGTGATATGGACCGCGGTGACATAATCGTTGAGCCAGTCTTCTGGCTTGGTGCTGCCGTTGTAACTCTTGGTGCCCCTGGCGAGCTGGAAGTTCTTCACGGATGGCTCGTTCATGATGCGCGGACCAAAACAAGTTCTTCACGGTGGGCGCCAACTGTCGTGGTGGTGTCACGGCAGATGCCATAGGATGGCTAAAGATGTGGGGACGAAGGACGCTGGAGGTGCTCGGGGAGGGATCACGCGACGAGTAGCCGCGTGAAGTAAGAACAATGCACTGCAAACAACACGATCTACCCAGGTTCAGGCCCTCGTGAGGAGGTAAAACCCCTACTCCTGCCTTTCTTTGTGTATTCTGATGTCTCACCGAGTAGCTACAGTTCAATGATTCTTGCTACCGAGTAGCCGCTCTCCTCTCTACGTGATGAACTAGGTCAAGAACTTAGGGTTTCTGGTGCTCGATCCCAACGTGCCTCGCGCAGGAGGCGGCGGGGCACCTTATATACACGGTGCCCAGCCGGATACGTCCAAACACAGACAAGTGTCGACATAGTGTGCACATCGTCCTTCTTCCGAGTTCCCGCTGAAAACTTTGGTTCCTAATCTTGGCTGCATTCGGAAAGTCGTTGGGCAAAACCAAGGGGACAGTTTGGTATCACTGTGCCAAACACAGAGTAGGGCCCCCTTATCCTGCGACCGCCTGCTTCCACACTGTCGCTGTCAGGCAGACTGGTCCCAGATGAACAGTGGTTCAAATAGTGCCAAGTACGGACCCAGGATACGCGGGATCCTGTGTCAGAACGGCTCCTTTGACTTCTGGCCGGAGTAGGTTCCCGCCAGTTTTACTCGGGCCAGCTCTTCTACTCGAATGGACAGAACTTGAATGACTCCTTCTTCTGGTCATCTTTCCGTAAGACCGAGTAGCAGTCGACCGGGTAGCAATTACCGGGTAGGCGGCTACTCGACCAAACTTCTCTTCTGACCTTTGCCTTTACCAGTTGCCTTTACCCTACTCGGGGGTAACCCCCCGACAGCTGGGATGCGGTGATGAGGCCTGATCGTTAGATCTGGCCGCATGCGAATGCACCACCTGAGAAGCTCCAGCACCAGGATTGGCTTTCCGGAACTCCTCGTTCTGCCTAGCAGCCTCTAGCACTAGCTCATTGAGCCTATCCTGCTGCCGAACGAGCGCGTCGCCAGCGAGATGCGGCAACTCAGCAGCTACAGCCTCACAAGCTCTAAGGCGGGGGTGCTGTATTTGGGCCTAGTGGTAGCGGTGTTTTGGCTATCAGCTTGGCCAGCAGTCTCACTGACTTCTGCCATCTTGGTGCCTAGGTTACGGCGAGTGGTTCCTGCCTTGACAGGCCTCCTAACCACGGGCGTAAATCCGTGAGCTCTGTTGTACTCATTCTGGTCCAGGTTAAGTTCAAGCCTAACCTTTTCCAACTCCACCTGCTCGGCGAGCAGCGCCTGGCGCTGCTGGTCGAGCTGCGCCTTCATGGTCATGAGCTCGATCTCGATGGGAGGCGGCATGCCTACTCGCACGGCGGATGCCGGTATCGTCGATGTCGTGGAAGGAGGGATGTACCCCGGGATGTTCTGGGGCAGCTCATAAGGCTTGTGCGTCCTGGTAGGCTCGCTCGGGCCAGTAGCCTCCTCGACGACTGCTGCGGCTGCAGCTGCGCCCTTCCCGGCAGCGATAGCCGGGGCGGTCATTAGCACTTCCGCGCTGTCCGCAGAACAGCCAGTTGGCTTTCCCCGGGCAGCGATGACGGCAGGTGGATCTTCCGCGACGTGCACCTGCTCAGGGTACTCGCAGATGATGGTGGTGGCGATGTAGACGAGGTGCGAGCCAAAGGAGAGCACCGAGCTGCCTTCCGGCATGGCCCTGCCGCCGAAATCGCCGGTGTTGTCGATGACAAAGTCGAAGGAGCCGAATCTGTGGACAAGGCCACAAACCACGCGCTCCCTAGTAGCAGAAATGGATCCCGTCTGACGTGAACTCCAGCCAGCGCCGCTGGTTGCCCCACGGTGGGCGCCAACTGTCGTGGTGGTATCACGGCAGATGCCATAAGATGGCTAATCTGTTGGGGTCGATGGACGCTGGAGGTGCTCGGGGAGGGATCACGCAGCGAGTAGCCGCGTGTGGGGTGAATCAAGCACTGCAAACAACAAAGATCTACCCAGGTTCAGGGCCCTCGTGTGGAGGTAAAACCCCTACTCTTGCCTTTCTCTCTTTATATGTGTGTGTGTCCGAGTAGCCACAGTACAGTTTTGGTCTATAGCCGTGTAACATCCCAAGTATGAAAAATAGCCTTTAGAATGTTTTCTCTATGTTATTTTATGTTTTGCATCATGGCATCATGTTGATTGCAATTGTTTTGCTTGTTTTCCTTTTGTTTTCCTCTGTTTTCTTTTGTTTTCCAACTGTTTTCATTTGTTTTCCTTTGTTTTCTATTTGAATTTCAAATCAAATTTCAAACCTTTTGTTTCATCCTTGTGATGTTACAATTTCCAAAATGACATTTCAAAATAAAACAATCAATTGTTTCCATTAAAGTGTGATTCCAAAACTATTGTTTTGTTTCTATCAAAAATTCATTTAATATCAAACCCTTTTCAAATTCAATTATGATTTTCTTCCAAACAACAACCATGTTGAAAGTTATGAAAATTGCAAAACAAATCAATCATTTGTTTCCATAAGGTTCAACCATTAAAATTATGGCTTTTAATAATTTAATTAATCCAAACTTACTTCCAATGTTATTTCAAATTCAATTGCAAACAGTACCCACTTTTGAAATTATGAAATAACCAAAACATTTGTGCTCAATTGTTTCCAATTAAAATCATTTGATCACCATAATTAAAATAGTGTTTTCAATAACCACTTAACCACAAATTTCAATCAAATTCATTCCAATTCAAAACAGCACCATAATTCAATTAATTTGAAATGCCAAACTTGCATTTGGTTACCAATCCATTAAGGAGCTAACCCAAATTTTTCTAATATTTTTGCTAACCCAAAAACTCACCTTTTCTTCCTATTCCTAATTCAGCAAAAAAAAAAATAGAACAAAAATATTTAAAAGGAGCAAAGGGAGAGAGAGCAACCAGCAGGCCCAGCCCAACTCGCTACCCCTAGGCCCATACCCTTTCCCCACCTTCTTCCTCCTTGGTACGGTCACCATCCAGGCTACCCACGTTGCATCAGAGAGAACAGACGGTGATCACCCCTCCTCCCCCTCCATAAGAACTCCACCCGGTGCCCTAGCCCTGCCCTAACCTCTCCTTCTCCCTTCTCCCTCTTCTCCCCCGCCGTCCTCTCTCTTCCTCTTCCTCTCTGATCGATGTCCTTTTCTTTCTCTGTAACTGACCGCCACCGAGCCCCTCATCTCCGGCGATCATCAGAGCTAGGCTCCCTCCGCCGTGGCTAGGGGCGGGAATGGAAAGCCCCTGCCACGGGCTTCCTCCTCCACCCCACGGAGGGCGCCGAGGAGCCTTGGTGCGCCGCCGCCGTCCGCTCGAGTCACCGGCGACCCCCCTGCGTCGACCACACCTCTGCCCCGACACCTCATGTCCGCTCGAGGCCATCAAGGTGCGCCTCCCTCTCATGCCCTTCCCTCTCGCTACTCGCCTCCCTCCTCCTTTCGCAGCTCACCCTCGCAGCAGCCCCCAGCAACCACGGCCACCACGCGTTGATTCCCTGTCCGTCGGCGACAGTTCGTCGTTCAGGTCGAGTTTCAGTTAACTGCGAACTGAATAAAACTCAGTTAACACCTCAAACCCCAGCACATACCCCCCCCCCCCCCCCCCCGCAGTCCCCTTCCTTTCAACACACAAGGCACAGCCCACTGGTTCTGTACCCAGCGCACGCAGCAGGAGGTGGGGGGTTCGAACCCCCCTCCCACCAAATAAAACCAACTTTTTATTTTGCTTTGTTTTGGTACAGAAACCTCTCAGAAATCCCAGATAGGTCCCTGTTGATTAAATCTAGACCCCTGTAACATTATTTTTCTAGTCCCTAGTTACTAAAAAATGGCAGATTTGCACCTAAACTTGTAAAATGGATAACTAAATCATTTTAACTCCAATTTTAACTTTTTAAATATGTTTTCTGTCCCAAATTAAATGTTCTATCCTAATATAAAATTTGTTTACTGTTTTGAATATTTTAAATTGGTGCAATATTTGAAAACTTGTTTAAATCACTTAAATTTGCAAAATTCATAACTTGGGCATAAAAATTCCAAATGCAACAAACTAAATATGTTTTCCAATCAACTTTTCATGTACTTTCCAAATATCAACTTTGTGTACTGTTTTGGATAATTTAAATTGCAGAAAACAATTGTTTCTTAATTATTGCATTTAAAATTGCCAAATTAATAACTTGCTCATTTTAAATCCAATTTCAACAAATGAAATATGTTTTCCATGCAAAATTAAACCACCTATCCAAATATAAACTTTGTTTCATGTTTTGAATAATTAAAATTGCTTAAATAATTTAAACCTTGTTTAAATCATTTAATATTGCTAAATCCATAACTTGATCAAATTAAATTCTTTTGGGACATATAAAATATGATTTCAAACCATAAAAGTATAACCTTTTCAAATATGAACTTTGTATTCTGTTTTGAACAATTAAAATTGTTGAAAATAACAAGTGCTTGAGTGACACCTTTAAGTAACCAAAATTTCTTAACTTAATAAATAAAATTCCAAACTTGGTAAACCTTATTTCTAATTGCCTCTATTGTTATTTTCTTTCTGTTCTCTTCATCCATGCATCATGCTAATTCACTTACACATGATGACTAGTTGTAGAACAATTATTCCAACCATAATTCATGGGCTTTCCATATGCAATCCAATTGCATATGGGTCCATTTAAACTTGTTATCCTGTCAATTAGTTTATTTTGACTCATCAATTAAATTGCCATGCATCATCCCATGATTGTGCATTATATTCTATTATTGATTGTTCGTCTCTTTTCGATTGTGTGTTTGCTTCTTCTCGATTAGACGACGACGTTGACACCGACGAGGGTTACGATACTACTTCAGAGGATTTTAGCTCAGTACCAGGCTACTGAGTTTGCAGGCAAGTTATCACTCACATGAACCACTGTGTTCCTTTCAACATTGGTTACCGATACTTTCCGTTGTCTATTTTGCTAGCCATATGTATCGTTGCTTGTTCTCCGAACCTATCACATGATACCCTGAACCCTGATATTGCCTCACCTCCATACCTAAAACCCCTTGCTTGTTGCCTTAGTCTTACCTAGCATGCTTAGGGTTGCTTTTGCTCGATTCTGTCGTCGGTTAATTCTTTTACTATCTTTTATTATCGTTCTGGGGGCTCGATGTTAATCAATCAATCCTGTTAATGCTAATGGTAATAATAATTTGATGATAAGGCACCGGCAGGAGGCCCTGTGTGGTTTTGAGGCCTGCTAGTGTCGACCCTAATAGGAAAAGGGTCTTGTCTACTGATCCATGATGAGCGCACTACCCGCATGTGGGAAGCGAGTATGGGCGCCCCCCTCAATTTGACTCGATTCGCATCTCGTCCAAATCGCCTCATTTAGTTCGTGTTTTCCATTTGCCGCATGCATGTTTTTGCGAGCCCAGGCCAGGGTGGAACTTTCGTAGTCGGCATATAGGGGGACACGTTCTTAGAGTGATATGAGGGTCCATTTTCTTCTGGGCTCGATTAGCCGTGCGCCCAAGGTGCTTTGGGCTTGATGCGAAGAAGAGTTGAGTTGTGTTGAGTGCCCCGCTTGGTGGGAGGCATCCCATCTGGCGAGGTATTCTTACGTGTACGGCCAAATTGGTGCAACCCTGCAGGGATAAATCTTCTCGAGAAGCCGTGTTTTCCGCGGTTATGGACTACTTGGTGAAAGTACTGGCTAACAAGTACTCAGGACAACTTAAACCTAATGATTAACAACCTTACACCCAATGATTAACAACTTGACTAGTAATAGACTATTGACACAACAATCTGAACCAGCATTAATCCAACTGTGTGAGTTATCCTCGGATTGCTTCTTTGGATAAGGGGCGAGATCCAGGATGGGTTTGTTTGAAGTTATCTGTCAGTTGGTTACTATACTCGATCTTATCTTCTTCTGTTAGCCGGAACTTGTAGTATATCTTCTGTAGTTGGTTAGAGCAGCCGCTGCAGCAACTTTTACATCACCTATTCTTCCGTTGAACCTAAAGCATTTGTGTCCGGTGTTGCCGGGTACACCTTGGTGAAGTGTGAGTCTTGCTTGCCAGTACTTGGATGTACTGACCCCTTTGGGGTTGTGGTTTACGCAGAGTACGGCTACGATGATCCCCATGGAGGCTACTACGTGGAGTATGACGAGACTGCAGACGAGTAGATAGCGGACCCGGGCAGGATACGAGACGATGTGGATGGGCTCCGTTTTCTTTTCATTCCCGGCTTCTTAAGCCTATTTGGTTTTTGTCTGTACTCAGACCCATTGAGTGTTTCTGCTGCCATGTAATGATGCTATGTTGGGACATGTGTCCTCTGAATGATTGTATTTGCTATTCTCTGCCTTAGTGAAGGCCAGTTGCAACTTATTTCAATCTTTTGTGTCTTAGAGATATGTTGTGGTATCATTCCGTTTAACGCCGTTGACGTACCATGTGTGATTGGTATGAAGTACGTCGACGGTAGTACCTTTGATCTCTAGTGGATAGTTTACATCGACGATGGAATAGCGGAGCTTGGTTGTCGCACATAAGTGCTGGCCTACTCGTAAGAGGATGCGGGAGCAGTTAGGCCCCGTAATCCAAGCATCTGCTATCCAGTTCGGCCCGGTGAGTGTCCTCTAGAAGTCAGGGTGCGACAAATGGTATCAGAGCCTGTCTGCCTGTAGGATCCCTTTTTATTGGTCGCAGTTGAGTCTAGAAACTATTTTGTAGCTATATAGGAAAAATGAAACGTGAGAGTAGGAATTTTGTTCTTTTCTTCTTTCCCCACCCACCCTCCCTTTTCTGGTAAGAAAGTGCAACGTTGTTTTCCCTTCTCATCTAAACTTTCAAGTTAGGATTTCACGAATTCTGGTTTCTCTAGGATGGTTATATCTACTAGACCATAGGAATGGAGGTGGTTGTGACATGATTTATCATGTTGCCTACTCACGATTGAGAACGGAGGCGTGTAAGCCCCGGAAGCAGATCCTCTATTCCTTAAGCAGTAGATATTGATCCTTTAGAAGCCTGGATGGGTATCCGTAGTACCTCAGGAGTGTTTTGGTCTCGTTTTCCGGTGTTGCTTCGTTATCCTGTTCTTCTCAACATCCTTTTCGTCCGTTGAAATCTTGTTGTTGTTTTCCACTTCAATTCTTCTACCGGCGTCTAATCAAAACTTCCCAAATATCAAGTCTATCTGGCCAGAAAGGTTGTTGTTGTTTCGAAAACTACCAGGCTATGAGAGCTGGCATTCCTATCACCTGGGGTTGTTTCGAGGAAGCATTCCTGAATCACCACATTCCAGATAGTCTATTCTCCACATGAATCAAGTTCTATCCAGCTATACACCCTCAATACAAAACCTCTCCCTTTACTTGAAAATGTCCGGTGGTTTGCAAATTCCCTGACGTCTATCCAAGGTGCACGATGTGTTTCACGTGTCACGGCTCAAGAGGATCTTCCCAAGAAGTATCCGGACCTTTTCTTTTCTCAGTAGGAATCTCGGGGCGCGATTCCTTCAAGGGGGGGCGTTTTGTAACATCCCAAGTATGAAAAATAGCCTTTAGAATGTTTTCTCTCTGTTATTTTATGTTTTGCATCATGGCATCATGTTGATTGCAATTGTTTTGCTTGTTTTCCTTTTGTTTTCCTCTGTTTTCTTTTGTTTTCCAACTGTTTTCATTTGTTTTCCTTTGTTTTCTATTTGAATTTAAAATCAAATTTCAAACCTTTTGTTTCATCCTTGTGATGTTACAATTTCCAAAATGACATTTCAAAATAAACAATCAATTGTTTCCATTAAAGTGTGATTCCAAAACTATTGTTTTGTTTCTATCAAAAATTCATTTAATATCAAACCCTTTTCAAATTCAATTATGATTTTCTTCCAAACAACAACCATGTTGAAAGTTATGAAAATTGCAAAACAAATCAATCATTTGTTTCCATAAGGTTCAACCATTAAAATTATGGCTTTTAATAATTTAATTAATCCAAACTTACTTCCAATGTTATTTCAAATTCAATTGCAAACAGTACCCACTTTTGAAATTATGAAATAACCAAAACATTTGTGCTCAATTGTTTCCAATTAAAATCATTTGATCACCATAATTAAAATAGTGTTTTCAATAACCACTTAACCACAAATTTCAATCAAATTCATTCCAATTCAAAACAGCACCATAATTCAATTAATTTGAAATGCCAAACTTGCATTTGGTTACCAATCCATTAAGGAGCTAACCCAAATTTTTCTAATATTTTTGCTAACCCAAAAACTCACCTTTTCTTCCTATTCCTAATTCAGCAAAAAAAAAATAGAACAAAAATATTTAAAAGGAGCAAAGGGAGAGAGAGCAACCAGCAGGCCCAGCCCAACTCGCTACCCCTAGGCCCATACCCTTTCCCCACCTTCTTCCTCCTTGGTACGGTCACCATCCAGGCTACCCACGTTGCATCAGAGAGAACAGACGGTGATCACCCCTCCTCCCCCTCCATAAGAACTCCACCCGGTGCCCTAGCCCTGCCCTAACCTCTCCTTCTCCCTTCTCCCTCTTCTCCCCCGCCGTCCTCTCTCTTCCTCTTCCTCTCTGATCGATGTCCTTTTCTTTCTCTGTAACTGACCGCCGCAGAGCCCCTCATCTCCGGCGATCATCGGAGCTAGGCTCCCTCCGCCGTGGCTAGGGGCGGGAATGGAAAGCCCCTGCCACGCTCCTCCACCCCACGGAGGGCGCCGAGGAGCCTTGCTGCGCCGCCGCCGTCCGCTCGAGTCACCGGCGACCCCCCTGCGTCGACCACACCTCTGCCCCGACACCTCATGTCCGCTCGAGGCCGTCAAGGTGCGCCTCCCTCTCCTGCCCTTCCCTCTCGCTACTCGCCTCCCTCCTCCTCTCGCAGCTCACCCTCGCAGCAGCCCCCAGCAACCACGGCCACCACGCGTTGATTCCCTGTCCGCCGGCGACAGTTCGTCGTTCAGGTCGAGTTTCAGTTAACTGCGAACTGAATAAAATTCAGTTAACACCTCAAACCCCAGCACATACCCCCCCCCCCCCGCAGTCCCCTTCCTTTCAACACACAAGGCACAGCCCACTGGTTCTGTACCCAGCGCACGCAGCAGGAGGTGGGGGGTTCGAACCCCCCTCCCACCAAATAAAACCAACTTTTTATTTTGCTTTGTTTTGGTACAGAAACCTCTCAGAAATCCCAGATAGGTCCCTGTTGATTAAATCTAGACCCCTGTAACATTATTTTTCTAGTCCCTAGTTACTAAAAAGTGGCAGATTTGCACCTAAACTTGTAAAATGGATAACTAAATCATTTTAACTCCAATTTTAACCTTTTAAATATGTTTTCTGTCCCAAATTAAATTTTCTATCCAAATATAAAATTTGTTTACTGTTTTGAATATTTTAAATTGGTGCAATATTTGAAAACTTGTTTAAATCACTTAAATTTGCAAAATTCATAACTTGGGCATAAAAATTCCAAATGCAACAAACTAAATATGTTTTCCAATCAACTTTTCATGTACTTTCCAAATATCAACTTTGTGTACTGTTTTGAATAATTTAAATTGCAGAAAACAATTGTTTCTTAATTATTGCATTTAAAATTGCCAAATTAATAACTTGCTCATTTTAAATCCAATTTCAACAAATGAAATATGTTTTCCATGCAAAATTAAACCACCTATCCAAATATAAACTTTGTTTCATGTTTTGAATAATTAAAATTGCTTAAATAATTTAAACCTTGTTTAAATCATTTAATATTGCTAAATCCATAACTTGATCAAATTAAATTCTTTTGGGACATATAAAATATGATTTCAAACCATAAAAGTATAACCTTTTCAAATATGAACTTTGTATTCTGTTTTGAACAATTAAAATTGTTGAAAATAACAAGTGCTTGAGTGACACCTTTAAGTAACCAAAATTTCTTAACTTAATAAATAAAATTCCAAACTTGGTAAACCTTATTTCTAATTGCCTCTATTGTTATTTTCTTTCTGTTCTCTTCATCCATGCATCATGCTAATTCACTTACACATGATGACTAGTTGTAGAACAATTATTCCAACCATAATTCATGGGCTTTCCATATGCAATCCAATTGCATATGGGTCCATTTAAACTTGTTATCCTGTCAATTAGTTTATTTTGACTCATCAATTAAATTGCCATGCATCATCCCATGATTGTGCATTATATTCTATTATTGATTGTTCGTCTCTTTTCGATTGTGTGTTTGCTTCTTCTCGATTAGACGACGACGTTGATACCGACGAGGGTTACGATACTACTTCAGAGGATTTTAGCTCAGTACCAGGCTACTGAGTTTGCAGGCAAGTTATCACTCACATGAACCACTGTGTTCCTTTCAACATTGGTTACCGATACTTTCCGTTGTCTATTTTGCTAGCCATATGTATCGTTGCTTGTTCTCCGAACCTATCACATGATACCCTGAACCCTGATATTGCCTCACCTCCATACCTAAAACCCCTTGCTTGTTGCCTTAGTCTTACCTAGCATGCTTAGGGTTGCTTTTGCTCGATTCTGTCGTCGGTTAATTCTTTTACTATCTTTTATTATCGTTCTGGGGGCTCGATGTTAATCAATCAATCCTGTTAATGCTAATGGTAATAATAATTTGATGATAAGGCACCGGCAGGAGGCCCTGTGTGGTTTTGAGGCCTGCTAGTGTCGACCCTAATAGGAAAAGGGTCTTGTCTACTGATCCATGATGAGCGCACTACCCGCATGTGGGAAGCGAGTATGGGCGCCCCCCTCAATTTGACTCGATTCGCATCTCGTCCAAATCGCCTCATTTAGTTCGTGTTTTCCATTTGCCGCATGCATGTTTTTGCGAGCCCAAGCCAGGGTGGAACTTTCGTAGTCGGCATATAGGGGGACACGTTCTTAGAGTGCTATGAGGGTCCATTTTCTTCTGGGCTCGATTAGCCGTGCGCCCAAGGTGCTTTGGGCTTGATGCGAAGAAGAGTTGAGTTGTGTTGAGTGCCCCGCTTGGTGGGAGGCATCCCATCTGGCGAGGTATTCTTACGTGTACGGCCAAATTGGTGCAACCCTGCAGGGATAAATCTTCTCGAGAAGCCGTGTTTTCCGCGGTTATGGACTACTTGGTGAAAGTACTGGCTAACAAGTACTCAGGACAACTTAAACCTAATGATTAACAACCTTACACCCAATGATTAACAACTTGACTAGTAATAGACTATTGACACAACAATCTGAACCAGCATTAATCCAACTGTGTGAGTTATCCTCGGATTGCTTCTTTGGATAAGGGGCGAGATCCAGGATGGGTTTGTTTGAAGTTATCTGTCAGTTGGTTACTATACTCGATCTTATCTTCTTCTGTTAGCCGGAACTTGTAGTATATCTTCTGTAGTTGGTTAGAGCAGCCGCTGCAGCAACTTTTACATCACCTATTCTTCCGTTGAACCTAAAGCATTTGTGTCCGGTGTTGCCGGGTACACCTTGGTGAAGTGTGAGTCTTGCTTGCCAGTACTTGGATGTACTGACCCCTTTGGGGCTGTGGTTTACGCAGAGTACGGCTACGATGATCCCCATGGAGGCTACTACGTGGAGTACGACGAGACTGCAGACGAGTAGATAGCGGACCCGGGCAGGATCCGAGACGATGTGGATGGGCTCCGTTTTCTTTTCATTCCCGGCTTCTTAAGCCTATTTGGTTTTTGTCTGTACTCAGACCCATTGAGTGTTTCTGCTGCCATGTAATGATGCTATGTTGGGACATGTGTCCTCTGAATGATTGTATTTGCTATTCTCTGCCTTAGTGAAGGCCAGTTGCAACTTATTTCAATCTTTTGTGTCTTAGAGATATGTTGTGGTATCATTTCGTTTAACGCCGTTGACGTACCATGTGTGATTGGTATGAAGTACGTCGACGGTAGTACCTTTGATCTCTAGTGGATAGTTTACATCGACGATGGAATAGCGGAGCTTGGTTGTCGCACATAAGTGCTGGCCTACTCGTAAGAGGATGCGGGAGCAGTTAGGCCCCGTAATCCAAGCATCTGCTATCCAGTTCGGCCCGGTGAGTATCCTCTAGAAGTCAGGGTGCGACAAGCCGAGTAGCCACTCTTCTCTCTACGTGATGTGTATGCTAAGTGTTCTCTCCAAGGCAGCGACCCTCGCACAGGAGGGGGCAGGGAACCTTATATACTGGTGCCCAGCCGAATACAGCCAAGAGGGAAAAGTACAAACAAATGTCGACATAGTGTGCACACTGCACACTTCCAGCTTCTCGCTGACAGCTTTGGCTTCCTAGTTTGTCTTGTGTGCAAAGTCGTTGTGCAAAACCAAGTTGGCGATCTGTTATCACTGTCACGGCCACATGGTAGGCCCCCTAACCTGCGCCGCCTTGCTGACACCCTGGCGCGGATAAGCACGCGCTCTGCAGATGAACAGTGCACCAGTACGGACCCAGGATACGCGGGATCCTATGTCAAAACGGCTCCTTTGACTTCTGGCCCGAGTAGGAACTCACTCCCTCTACTCGGACCACTTCCTCTACTCGGAGGAATATAATTTCCTTGATTCTTTCTCCTGGCCATCAGCGTGTATGGCCGAATAGCAGTTGACCGGGTAGCGAGTACCGGGTAGCCAACTACTCTGCCAAACGTCTCTTCTGACCTTTCCCTTAGCACTTGCCTTTACCCTACTCGGGGGTAACCCCCCGACATTTCCACTATACTTGTTAATTGTTCCTTCAATGGTACAATCACTAAGAAGCTTGGAGAACCAAGTATTCCTACCATTCCTTTCTCTATAAAAAATAATTATGTGAGAACTGCTTTATGTGATCTTGGTGCTAGAGTTAGTGTTATGCCTCTCTCTTTTTATAAGAGACTCTATTTGGATAAATTGATTCCTACTGACATCTCTTTGCAAATGGCTGATAAATCTACTGCTATTCTTATTGGCATTTGTGAGGATGTCCATGTCTAGGTTGCTAATTGTTTAATATTAAATGCTTTGTTGCGTTGGAAATGCCTGAGGATAAAAGTACGTCTATTACTATTGGGAGACATTTTCTTAATATTGCAGGGGTTGTTATTGACCGTAGTAAAGGGAAGGTCACTTTCAATGTCAATGATAAAGAACCTACTGTTTTTTTCCAAAGAAGATTGATAAGAAATATGGTCTAAACTCAATTGAAAATATTAAGACCATCAAGATTGGATAATTCTATTGTCCAATTTTAGTGCCACAAAAATAATATGAACTATTATGATTGGTACCATGTCTATCAAAATTGAAGTAAAATATTTAATGAAGTGCAAAGTTGTATTTCATATAAAATTGGTTTGGTGACAAGACTTGATCAACGTTGTTAGCAAATTGGTTTGGTCACTTTTTTCCCATTTGTTTTCCTTTGTTTCCTCCTTGTTTTCTGTTGTTTCCATTTTGTTTTCCGCCTTGTTTTCACATGTTTTCATCATGCCCAATTTTGTTTTCCTCGGTTTTCACCTTGCGTTCTTATGTTTCCACTTGTCATTTGCATTGTAGCATATCTTAGAACTTGTGTAGAATTAGTTTTGGTTTTGTTTTCCATCACTTTGTAAACATTTTTCTGTGTTATAATTATTCATTGAAATTTTGGAGTTGCCCAAAAATTAAGTTTCGCGAAAAAATCCACAAAAATTACATTAATTTTTTATGCAAAAGAAGGGCATAGTGGCACCTGGGGAAACCCAGTGGGACCCACATGTCACTCAGGGGGCAGCAAGAGCGGCCACCCCATAGGCCGCGCCTAGGAGGCTCCTGGGGGGCCTAGGGCCCCACCACTTTAGTGCCCGCCTCCGCAGCATTCTTTCTCTCTCCCGAGAAACACCATTGCTCCAGGAAAATTTTGAGTTCTCGCTGTTCTTCCTCAGATTTCTTAGATCTCCTTATTTTGCCCTTCACTTGTGCTGAAATCTGATACATCTCTTCTCCGATACGTGACTCCTCCGCCTATACTTGTAAAATTTTGATTGGTTATTTGAGCTAGCATGCTCGTTTTGAGCTAATTTAAATTGTTTTGCAGCATAGTTCTCCTAAGTTTGCTAGAGTGGTTTCCTATAATATTTATCCTCATGGTTAACTTTTATTGGGCTTGCTAAAAAATTCAGAATAGGAGTATGAAGAAGTTTGGAGGCTGATTTGAAGTAGTTTTTTTTTGTTTGGTTGATATGATAGTTTTGATTGGTTAGTTTTCTTTTATAGCACACGAGAGGGCTTCTCCGATCTCTTCATCGTGAAGCCACAGAGAGCCCTACTGAAGTCACCAAAAGGCTACAAAGTTTCAAGTCACAAAAGGTGAAAAGGCCTGATCAATCAGTATAGCTGGATGCTGTTTATGCACACATCATTTATGCTGCAGCTGGAAATAGATAAAGGAATCCCGGTGTCATTTTTAGCCATTTGCCTGTTAGAGCTTTGTTAGCTGGCAGGCACACATTCCATCTTGTCCCGATGAGTTCACGCAATTATTCATCAGTAACATTAGTAAGTGAGTCATCTTCTCATTACCGTACGTTCTTACCGGGAAAGACCTTACCGGCCAAGGCTTCGTGCAGCTTTGAGATGTTCAGCCGAAGTAGCAAATGGTGACTAGACTGTGATCGGGACACAGCTACCTGCAGACAAAGACTATTCATACACTGCCAATAACGGAAATAGGCCTGGAAAAAGAAAACAAAACAAAAGTAAATGAAAAAAAAAAATCGGAACGTTGGCCTTCCCTGCCGTCCCCGAGTACATATGCTGGGCTGCCTCCCGGCCGTCGTCCCCAACATACACCGTGAATCAAGGGCATGGCGTCCCTCCCGCACCTCCTCCTCCTCCTCCTCCTGTGCTACCAAGCTCCCCTCGTAGCTAGCGCAAGGCATCCCTCCCGCAGCCACACCATTCTCGCGATCAAGCCTCAAGCCGCCTGCTCCCAGCCCACGACCCCACCTTCGTCCAGCGGCCGAGCCACGGTGCCGCTGAGTCACCGGCGCGGCGCGTGCTCTCCGGTGCCGTCGGAGGAGAAGCGTACCATCGCCGAACTGCTCCGCCGCGATCAACTTCGAGCCGAATTTCTGCAACGGAAGTTCTCCCAGGACCACCGCGTCGGCGTCAGTGGGCTCCAGGCATCCGAAGTTGCCGTGCCAACAGCGTTGGGAGCGTCCCTAGATACCCTCGAGTACGTCGTCACCGTCGACTTCGGCTCTCCCGCCGTGAAGCAGACAGTGATCGTCGACACCGGCAGCGACCTGTCGTGGGTGCGCTGCCACGACGGGTCGCCCTTCGACCCGAGCAAGTCCACCACGTACACCGCCATGTCCTGCGGCGCCGCGGCGTGCACGCAACTGGGCGCGGAAGGCAATGGCTGCTCCAACTCGCAGTGTCAGTACATGGTCATGTACGGCGACGGCTCCAACACCACCGGCACGTACGGCTCCGACGCGCTGGGGCTGACCGGCTCCGAGACCGTCACCAACTTCCAGTTCGGCTGCAGCCATGCCGAGAACGATCTCGGCGACGAGACCGACGGGCTCATGGGGCTGGGCGGCGACTCGCAGTCGCTCGTGTCGCAGACGGCGGCGACGTACGGCAAGGCCTTCTCGTACTGCCTCCCGCCGACATGGAGCACCCAGGGCTTCCTCACGCTCGGCGCGCCCAGTACCTCGTCGGGCTTCACGACGACGGGAATGCGCAGAAGCGAGAACGCCCCGACCTTCTACGGCGTGCTCCTCGAGGGCATCAGCGTGGGCGGGGAGATGCTGGGCGTGTCGCCGTCGGTCTTCTCTGCCGGGTCGTTTCTCGACTCCGGCACGATCATCACGCGACTGCCGCCGACGGCGTACTCGGCGCTCTCGTCGGCGTTCAAGGACGGCATGAAGCAGTACCCTCCGGCGCCGCCCAGCGGCATCCTGGACACGTGCTTCGACTTGGGTGGCCAGGACAACGTCACGATACCGTCCGTCGCGCTGGTGTTCGACGGCGGCGCGGTGGTCAGCTTGGATGCGAACGGGATCGTGCTGGAGAATTGTCTCGCGTTCACGGCCACGGACGACGACGGCAGCACCGGCATCATCGGGAACGTGCAGCAGCGGACGTTGGAGGTGATGTACGACGTTGGGCAGAGCGTGCTGGGGTTCCGTCCCAACGCGTGCTAATCAGAGCTCTTTCTTCATGGTTTACGACGGAGGCAACCCAGATGCGTGCTAGTGCTCCATGATACGTGTCCGTGGCGTCTCCCCTGTTCGCTTGTCTCAGGACTCCCGCCTGCGTGCGGCTTCCCCCCTCCTGCAGTCCATGTATGCTGCCTCGTCCGTGCGCGCGCGCGCGTGTGTGTTAGCTGCTGTATGGCGTTTCCCCCATGTATGATACGGGCTAGCTTGTGTTCTGTTCATGTTCCATTGTGTCGCTGACCCAGTTCAAGCAGCTGTTCTGTTCATGTTCCATTGTGCCGTGACTACCGTTTGCGTCCGCGCTGCCTTCCTCGACCATTGGAGACTTCAACATCGCCGTTGACCCCCACGACAGGAATACCCATGATCTGCACTCCCTCGAGCTTCAAGGCCTGCCACTGCTCGACCACCGTTTCACTTGGACAAACGGGCATGGGGAGACCAATTGTTCAACTCGGCCCCCACCCTCACATCGCTGCTCCGGGACACATCGGACCAAGTGCCTGCTACCTCCCGCGCACGGCAAGTCCTGAATACCGCCCGCATGCGGCAAAATTCAGCTCGGCCGTTTGAAGGGAGGCGATGTCGGCCCGGCCCCTTTCAGCATTCGGAAGTATTCTCGTTTTTTTTTTTCCTTTTCCCCTTTTTTTTTCACGTGTTCCTTTCCCTTTTTTATGTGTCCCTTCTGTGTTTTTTTTCACCGTGTTTCTTTTCTGTTTCTTTTTTCATTTTTCGAAATTGTTCAGCTTTATTGGGCCGCATTTTTTGAAATAATATATTCAGACTTAAAAAAACACAGCGTAAAAACGTATAGTACTTTTTTATTGGGCCGCATTTTGAAGCGGCCCATGAAAGTGATTCTTCACGCGGCAGAGCCACGAAGCACCGCTGTAGAGCAGCAAATAGGAGCTCCCCCCCGCGCACCATCGAGTCAGGTCTTAAGGTACGAACGCTCGTGGGTCATGTCCCCGGAATATCGGGCTCGTGGTTTCGTCGGTTTGGTCGAGACCCCAGAAACAGGGAAGAGAGTCTGCTGCCTCCCGACTCTTAAATATGCCCGGGCTGCTTCCAAGAAATGGGCCCGCTCTCGACGAAGGCCTGCTAATTTAATCTCAAATTGTCGGCGGGTCCTAGATGTTATGGAAGAACTTCATTTGCTCCTCCCATGGATACAAAGTTCGAACCTATACTGGAACAAGGCCCCTTAAATAGGTCACCCAAATATCCAACCGTTGGGGACAAAATCGCGCAGGGGCGGTACCTCCTGTCAAACCACCAGAACTACCACCCCCGGATGAGTTAGAACACCAAAATGGCTGGAAAACTGCCCCAGGCAGCGGAACCTCCAGTGGTTTCACCAGAGGTACCGCCACGGGCATCCCGAAAGGGTTTCCGGCGGAACCACCACCGGAACTTCCGGTGCTGGAAAATCTGTAGAACACCCGGTTGTTAAATTGTCGTAACTTTTGCATGCGGATTCCGTTTTAGATGTTCTTGGGCTCATTGAAATCGCAACGGCGATCAATACAAGAATATGCAGAGAAACATCATAGTCCAAAATGGGAATATAAAACCAAATGATGAAATTTTTTACCTATCAATAAAGGACAACCGGTAGAAACCTCCAACAACAAATATGCGACAAGTTTTTAATACGAAATCCATTTTTGATGAACTTGACCTTGACATGAAGAACATGAAAGCTCTAAAACCTCACATGGAGAAAACCCAAATAAGAACCAAGAAGGATGATTCCAAGTATTCCAAGGTTTAAGCTCTCTACGATAGATACGATCAAGATATGTATTCAAGAGCCCCGCTTGATAGTACGGTTATCTATCCTATAATCCGGTCTCCCAGCTAGCATAATGAGACTGGTAAAATAGAAACTCTATCTAAGTCATACCTTTACCTTGCGCAATCCAATTGAGCTATATGATGACGATCTTAATCAGCTCAAGTTGGACCACCTTTCTTGATTGCGCTCCGCTTCGTGAAGACTTGTAAATTGCTCCCCCATAAGCTAATATTAGAGAGCTTCTCACATGACCATAATCTCCATATGGGTGGTAAGCTTTGCACACCTACTTGATCAACCAAGTATCTTCTCTTTATTAATGATGATGATAACTTGAAGGTAAACATGAATGTTCACACAATCTCCTTCTTCAAGACATGCTTGTAATATGGTCAATAGTAGCATGAAAATTCTTCTCTTGATCTTATAGATATATTCATTATAAGTGATGATCTTGATAGCATACAAACTTGAATCCAACACATGGAGTTCAAGTGGTGCCAATGGACAAACCTACAAGAATGTCTCTATGCAAACATTAGTACATAAGTATTGTCATTAATTACCAAAATCATACATGGGGGAACCATGCACTTTCATCTGCGACCAGTGAGCATATCCTTCGGATTGATGCATCACCAAAAATCTTCATCGGACAAAACATCGTTATCGGGCGATTCACCCAAGTTTACGGGATAGACGTCGTAAAGGATTCAGAGTGGGATTCCCTTCGGCGAGTTCAAGATTTTCGTAGGAATCATGAATGCTTAACCACCAAAGCTCACAAAGTTAAACGTCAAGGAGCATTACGGTTTGGACTACCGGTTTTGGATGGAAGAGAGCGACCCAGACACTGTAAGCTTGGAAAGTACCAGAGTCGTCGGAAGGCTAAAGCGTAAAAGAGAGCAAGCTACAGACAGGCTGCAAGGAGTCAACATGGCAAGGGTCCTACCACAGCCTTTCCCTCACCATACCAAGCCGAACAATCCAGCACATCAACAACTTAAGGACTGTCCCGACAACTGGTGACATTTAGTAAAGAGAAGCCGCAAGAACAAGTCCCAAGTCAGCCAGGATTCAGACTTGCGACAACCTTGCCTACGCCACGCCTAGCCCCCTAGTTTGACAGATTGTAAACCCAAGCCTCGTCGGTGGATTCCGTAGAAGGAGTACAAGAAAAAAATTGCAAGGAGGGATTTTTCGTCGGCCCTGCATGTATCATCAGAGAAAGTACAGACCGACCAATCACTTCTTGCCTCTATGGTTGGTTTGTGCATGCCATGTGTTCCGAAGAAAGAGCCATCCGTATAGTTTTTTTTTCCTGAGATTGAAAATGAAAGCTTGGATAAAAGGAGCAAAAACAAGGGTCGTTTTACGAAAAACCAAGCTTTGCCGTATCTCTTCATACAGGAGATACATCACATCAATCATTGTCGGATATATACCAATTAGGGGTATATCAGATAGTGTCCTAAAGTGTCGGATTACCAGGGTGGCCTGAATGGTAATGGATTACGGTCCATTAGGCGGCCCAGTAAGCTGACGGGCAGAAGCCGGGTTCTAGAAGAGTAGAAGGCGGATTCTTGCCTTCCAAGTTAGAACTTACGGTAGTCTTCTAGGTTTCCTTTTCTGTAAGCCCTAATCCGGCTATTATATAAAGCCGAAGAGGATAGAAGAAAGATAGACAATATGCTAGAGGCTAACTCGCCGAGAGGTTGATCCTTGTCGAGTAGCTAATCGAACTCACATTGTACTTTGTATACTTCAGGCTTCAGCCCTGATTTAGTGAGATTGCAGGAGTAGGAACGCCGCCTAGTTGCGTTGTACCGAACCTGGGTAAAAATTTGGTGTCCTGGATCGTCATACTACCACGTCCCCCTACATCTCTATCAGTAGTCTCATGGCACCCCCGTCTATGAATTCTACTACGATGTCTCGACAGTTGGCGCCGAGCGTGGGTCCAGCGACGTCAGGCGTTATGTTTCGATCGGGGGTACTCGGCGGAATTGGCAGTACATGCCAGCACGACGTCGGGCGCTTCCTCGACAACGGATCGTACATGCCAGCACGGAATCATCTAGTAAGTGCCTGCGTTTTACCGATTCGATCTGCAAACATCTTTATCGGATTAACTGCAGATGCAATGGGATTCCGTGGTGGAAGCAAATTTATCCCACCCGCCCATTCGAAGAAGACTATGACGCCGGATTTTGCTCAGATCACCGATATCACGCTGAATCGCACTTTATCGGTATGGTGTAATCCGAGATCGTCGAAAACATAGATGAAAACAATCCCGTGGAAGAGGCAGAAAACAACAATCCCACAATAGAGGTGGAAGATCCGACATCCGTCAATATGACAACGAACTCGGAAGCTGACTCCGTATTAGCCGCCATTGAGGCGAGAATGGAATCAGAATCCGGATCAGACGAATTCGATTCCAAAGATGAAGACGAAGATGCTTCCGAAAGAAAGGTCAAATCTCTTCAAGAGGGATTCCACGAAGTACTAATGACAAAACTGGCTGAAAACACGGATGACGAAAGTCAAGAAAGCCCTAAAACACCTCCGCCAGATGAGGAAAGAGAGGAAGGAAAAACCACACCAACGTACCCAGATGTCAAGGAATTGACAGAAGATGAACCTGGTAAAAAAAACCTCTTCCAAGAAAAGACACAAAGCTTCCAAGAAACTCCAGTACAAAATCCGGAAGAAAAAACTGGCTAATCCAGCCAGCGAAAACCTGGAAGCAGAAGGAGGAGGTGGAGTTAAGCCTGTGGAGAAGAAAGCGAAGGAAATCTCTGTTCCGCCAATGTCAGAACAAGACGAACATGATCTACTTCAAACACCAGTGGGACCCCACGAATGTAACATCCCAATTTTTGCTTAACTAGGGTGTGTGGTGTTGTGTTCATCTCATACATGCATGAATCAAAACTTTAATCATGTTTTAACCAATTTAAATTGTGAATTTAAATGGTTTGAGAAAATCCCACAAATAGTACTTAAATGGGTTCCAAAATTTTGTACTGAAAAATATTTCAATTTCACCAAAAAAAATATGGTGTGGTTGTAAATTTGATGAGCTTTCCAATTCTTATTTTTTGCTAATTTTTATCTTTTCAAAAGGCCCTCAGATTTTAGTTTTCAGTTCTCTTTTTAAAGGGAAAAGGACTTAGTTGTGGTTTTGTAAAAGTACATGGGGTTTTCGCAAGATCCCCTTTGTCTTCCTCCTGCCATTAGGAGTAGCTGCGTGGAGGCACCGCCGGCGTCGATTGCCACGTCCTGCTCGAGTATATGCGCCCCTCTTGCGTGGATGACCTCCTAGGACACCGTGGCTTCTTCTCCTCCTCCTCCCTATCCTCTCTCGCTCTTTGTATCGTCCGAAAGAACAAAACCGAACAAAACCCTAGCTCTTGTGTGCCCGTTCGGCCGCCGCCGAGTCCGGCGATTGCCGCCGCTATAGACCACCTCAAGGCTCGTTGTTGGTCTCTATAGCTCCGTGGAGTTCCCCTCTACCTTCTACCCGCAGGAATCGAGCCGAGAAGCCCTGAGTCGCCGCCGCCGTGCGTATCTTCCCGAGCTCCGGCCGCCGGTGGTCGAGCTCGATGTCGTCGCCTCCGTCCGCCCCTGCCGTCTCCATCCGCTCCACCGCGCCGTGGTGAGCCTTCCCATGCTTTCCATTTGCCCCCTCTCCCTCTGTACGGCCCCACTGCCGTGCAACACCGCCGGCCGCTGTCGGACCTCGTCGCCGGCGAGGAATCCGGCCACCATTCGGCCTTCCGCCACCACCCCTCAACTCCCCTCGAGCTCCTCTCTGTTGTGGTATAGTTTGTTCCCTCGATTGCGCTCGATTTCGCGGGAATTTGGGATCAAATGTGAAGAACATAGCACTGTGATGTCACAGTGGTGTCACAGTGACGTCATAAGTCCCCTTTTTAGAAATTCCAGAAAAAGAATAAAATTGATATTTTAATAACTTCCGGTTTATAACTCAAAAAAATAAAATATAAATATGGTGATGTTCAGAAAAATATAATCTAGATGTTTATGTCATTTTCATACATGTTTGAAAAAGTTGATTTTCGACCATTATTTAATGCTGTTTAATTCATTTAAAAATAGAAAAATAAGTTTTTATTCAATAAAATTTAGAAAATTAAAAGTTATATACCAAAATGCTTAAAATGAAAAATGCAATCTATCTATGATGTTTTCAAACCCATTTGAGCTTTTAAAACTGTACTCACTTTCATAATCACCCGAATTGCCCTCCGGGGTCTATTTCGGGCTAATTTCAGTAAAATTGCATAACTGCCATACGAACCCTAGCAACCCAACAAACATGTTTAGGTTTTTCTTTCGGTGCATTAACTTGCTCATGCATACATATTGCGCATTGCATCGATGACATGTGTTTATTGTTGTTCTCCTTTTCGGTGTTGTTCCCCCTCGGTAGAATGCGACTCTGAAGTGAAGGCTAGCAACTCCAATGGTGAATACTTGATCTTAACCAAGGAGTCAAGCACTTATTCCAGAAGATCTTTATTTGGTTTTATTATAACCAAGGCAAGCATAACCTCTTATCTGCTCATATATATTTTTGGAACAACATTTGAACCTCGTACTTTGCAATCGATTCCAAAGTATTTGATGCTAGTAGATATAGTTCACCTATATACTGCATTGCCTTAATATCCTGATCCACCGCTCCTAGCCGCCATAGATTTGCTGTTGCGCATCGCCAGAGCCTCATATCTGCTTCGCTTAGCTTTACATGTTTGTTTACCTCTGCTCCATCCGGTTGATCAATCAGACATGCGATAACCTAGTATGATATGATGACGTGGTGAGATGAGCATTGTGTGGTTAACCTGACTTGCCAACCCTAAGGGCATCTCCAGTCGTTGCGCCCCCCCCCCCCCCCAGGACGCAAAAACCCTCGCTTTTTTTCCGCCGCGGCGCGAAACGGCGCTATTCTGGGAACTGGGGGGGCGCGTTTCCCAGCCGTGAACCCAGGCCGCCCCCCTAGCGGCGACTCGGCCAAATTTGGGCAATCAAAAAAAAATCCCACCAAATAAATAGAGTTTTGCCACATAAATAAATAGAGTTTTGCCACACAAATAAATAGAGTTTTGCCACACAAATAAATAGTTCAACAATTTTAAAAAAAAAGTACACTAGTCATCGTCCTCAACATTGCCATTCCCCTTTCGCGCCCACAAATGCTGCACCAGGTCATCCTGCAGAGCATGATGTGTTGCAGCGTGTCGAATCTCATGTCGCTTGGTGAGGAAGTCTGTCCATGATGCCGGCACCTGGTGATCAACATCTGCAAGAGGGCCTTGCCGGTAGTATGGTGTGCTTGCCTCACTGTCAGGCACCGGGTCATCCCGCTCACTCTCAATGATCATGTTGTGCAAGATCACACAACACTGCATCACCTCCCATATGTTGGACTTCGACCAAGTCATAGCTGGGTACCGGACAACGGCGAATCGAGATTGCAGCGCACCAAATGCCCGCTCAACATCCTTCCTGCAAGCCTCCTGGCACTTGGAAAACCAAACTTTTGCGCTTCCTGGGATAGGGTTGGAGATGCTCTTCACAAATGTTGCCCACTTCGGGTAGATGCCATCTGCAAGATAGTACCCCTTTGTATACTGGTGTCCATTGATCTCATAGTTCACAGGGGGGCATGGCCTTCGACAAGATCGGCAAAGACATTCGAGCACTGCAAGACATTGATGTCGTTGTGACTTCCAGGCATACCAAAGAATGAATGACAAATCCATAGATCGTACGAAGCCACGGCCTTGAGAACCACCGAGCACTCTCCTTCCTTTCCCTTGTACATCCCTTGCCAGTCAAATGGGAAGTTCTTCCATGCCCACTGCATGCAGTCGATACTGCCAAGCATCCCAGGAAACCCTCTTGCTTCATTCTCTGCGAGGAGACGAGCAGTGTCTTGCGCATTGGGTGATCGCAGGTATATTGGGCCAAAAACTGCAACCACTGCCCGGCAGAACTTGTTCAAGCACTCGAGGGCCGTGGACTCGCTCATGCGCAGGTAGTCATCTTGTGCATCTGCGGGAGCACCGTATGCAAGCAACCTCATGGCCATCGTGCACTTCTGGATAGAGGTAAACCCTACCGTGCCGGTGCAGTCCTTCTTCAACTTGAAGTAGGTGTCGAACTCCCGGATGGCATGCATGATCTTGAGGAAGAGCGTGTGTTTCATCCTGAAACGACGCTGGAACACCTTCTCGTCGTTGGTGGGATCCTCGGCGAAGTAGTCGGAGTAGAGGATGCAGTAGCCCTCGTACCGCTGCCTCGACCTGCTCTTGTGGCAACCGGGCTTCGGTCCAGTGCGGCGCGGCGCGGTGTCCTGGGCCTGCAATCCGGCCAGGCAGCTCAGGACGAGCAGGTGCTCCTCGTCGTCGATGGCGGCCTGGTCTTCCTCGTTGAATAGCTCGGCGAGCATCTCCTCGGCGTCGGAGTCCATGGCTCGGACAGAGCGTCGAACACCTTGCTGGCGGTGGACGCGGCTCACCGGGTACAACCTCCTTCGCGGCGGAGACACGATCGAACGGCGGCGACGATGTGGTGGACTAGCCGGCGGTGGTTTGTCTCGTCGATCTTGTGCGATGGTGGCCGACAGCGGCGACGTGGAGTGCGGCCGGTGGGGTGGCGACGGCGAGGCGGGCGAGCAGAAAAGACGAGTCGGGGGTGGGGAAAGTGGGCAAATAGCGCTCCCCTCGCCGACAGCGCTGGCCCACGCGCGCTTTTCCTTTCGCCGCCCCCCCAGGCCGAACCCAACGGGCTGGGTTCCGCCTGGGGGCGGCGGCGCTAATTTCCGCCGAAACAACGCCTTTTCAGGTCCTGGGGGGCGACTGGTGAAAAAATGGCGCTTTTCGCGCAAAACGGCGCTAATTTGCGTCCTGGGGGGGCTCTGGGGGGACGACTGGAGATGCCCTAAGATTAAGGTCTCGTCGCGGAAACCAAGACTGAGCGTGCAACCACACGCGAGGCCTAACAAACCGCGCTCGACTAACTAACTTGTTTGGTTCTATCCGTGAGTCACGTAGTTTGGGATTTCCATCTCCGTGTGAGTCAAAAACCTTTTGGAGGTGTTTAGGGCATGACCGGGACAAGTGATGGAAGTACACGGATCTTGATCCCGACTCACAGAACAGGTGACGTCACGAGGTGGCCAACTCCCTATTGACGGGGTGGCCCTGTTTGGGTTGACTCATGGATAGGTCTCGACAAGGTAAAGGTCGTGGCCAGCCACCCTCTGCCGCGCTCCGTGGACGAGCGTACATGTGGCGTTAATATTTGTATGGTACGTGTGGGTAAAGTGTACCACCCTGCAGGGATAAATCTTTCGGAAAGCCGTGTCCACGGTGAAGGACGACTTGGTGGAAGACACGAGGTCATAGATAACTTGATAGTGACGTAAAAGATGTTGACAATGATTGAAGGGTGCCTCCTCGGAGATGCCGAGATGGGTGATCCTTGTAGCATGTGAGTTGTTGGGAAATGATGTCGGTGGATAAAAAGATGATGATTACAGTAGTTGAGTTTCTCATCTGTTTTGAAAACATTCTATGAGACGTGCTATTCTTGCTCGATTTGGAAAACAAAGATTGCTTTACGCAAAATAGCCTTCATAAAACCCTTTCTGAAGATAGCAGATATATAATAGGTTAACTAAGTCTTGTTGAGTACCTCTCGTACTCAAGTTTGCCTAATTTTGGTTCAGGTGAAGTTACTCACATCTGTGGTGATTCAACGTGGATATCGACGAGTAGTTTGGGGTTCCCAGGTAGCAGCCTGGAATCTATGGGCTGGGACGTTGCCTTATGTTGCAGCCTCTTAGGCCTTTTTGGTTCTTGTTGACTAGCAACATAATTTACCTTCTGTTGTCTGATGTAATGTTGGGCCATGTGACCTCTGTTTGTAAGCTATACTCTAGTAACACCTGTTTAATACAGCTTCCATGTCTAGAGTGCTGCTTTGATCGGTTGTTGGTTTCGAGCCCCTTGTTATACAGTTTTGGCTATGCCTGCATAGTTGTCGCGGTCGAGGGGTTGTGGAGCCGATGATCCATGTCCGAGCCCGCCTGCCGATGTGATTCGGCCTGGGGCGAGGTAACCCCAGTAACCCTCGATTGTTGTTGCACTTTCTGGACACATAGCAGCTCTGTATAACTTTGGTCCCGTTCCTTCAGTTTCATCCGACTCGTGGACGCTTGGGTATGCATAATTGGTTATGACTAGCATGGATACAAGGAGTAGTAGACCGGGGATCTGGACTACGTGCCGATGAATCCGGTCTGCCTGCTGTTGTTTGTTGTGGCCGGGGCTGGTAACCCTGAAGCCCTTGTGAGTCCATGGCTAGGAGCACATAATAGTATGTATACCTTTGGGTCCGGGGGTCTGACAGGTCATGGTATTAGAGCAGGACTGCCTGTAGGAAAACCTTACTGCTTGGTCGATGTTGAGTCTAGAGTTTGTGAAAACTACTTTGAAACTCCAAATGGATTGTGAAAAAACTCCTTAGGATTCTTTTTACTCCTTATCTGGTATCACTCTAACTCTGGGTCATCTTACCTGTTTTGATTTGAAAAGGTTTTGCTATCTCTTCTAGTCATTCAAAACCTAGGTGCCTTCTTTGGCAAGAACGTCTTTACCCAAGTTGACCTAGTGTTAAGTTCTAGAGTCGTGTGTGTTCCTTAATCTGTTGTTTCTTGTTAAAACTGGGAGATTCCCTTTCATTCGTAATCTCTCAAAGTTGTTCGAATTCCACACTCCTATGTTCTTAAGTTTCAATTCCAGAACCTCGAGATTTTCGTTCCTCTCGAATGTATCCTTTGGCCTTTGCTCAAAAAAATTCCGGATATATGTTTGTATTTTGAAAGATACTTCGTGATTGCTATTCGTAGTGTCCTTCAAGGCGGTAAGATAGTAGTTACTCCTTTCTCTGAGTTTTTAACCCTTGGACTTGAACCGAAGGTCCCGGCATGTGCTGGATTGCGGTGGGTTGAATCATGTGATTTTATAACCATGTGATGCTCACTCCATCAGTACAGGATGCTGACCTTTAACCCGAGTTCCTTTTTGTTGACCCCGAGGAACATCTTCTACCTCAAGATGGCTAGGTAATCTCAACTCTAATAGCCATAGGTTTTCTCTTGGAATCAAATGGATCACATCAAGAGTGATCATCATGAATTCCACATCTTTTTTCTTGATTCAGTTAAACCAATCTACCTAGCATGGGTTCTACAAAAGAGTATCACCCTGTGCATTCCCCGTGATCTATGGATTTTCCGGAGCATGTTCTTAATCTTTACTTGCTTTCCTACCTTTGTCCATGGTTTGGAAACCAAGTTGCATATGTGTGTTGGATTCTTCCAATGCATTTGTTCTTGTTTTCTGTCAAAAAATTCCACCTTGGGATGTCAGGAGAAACAAACTCCAGTGCCTCGTTCATCTCTAGGGCCAGGTCAAAGTTTTGTAATTCGCGGATTAAAGAAGTCTCATTAGTTTCTGTTCCGTTCTACCTTCGAGTATCACACCCTTGCATATCAAGAGGTCGTGCTGAGTTTCATGGCCCTATTGATGAAGTGATACTCCCACACATCCTTAACCACCTTTCGTTCAAGCCTGAAATGCTCGAGAATGTTGGGTGTGCTTTGAGGTGTGTATTAGATATTCTTAGAAATTATTATTGCTTTGAAGAATATAAGAAACATTTATATCCTTCTTAGCACTATTGGTCACCCAGCCTCTATTTGAGGTTGACGTGTTACCAAATCCGTTCATTCCGGTGCACATTATTGGTCAAAGAGTTAGGTTCATGCTAAAGCTCTCAAGATCATATCGGTTGCTTTGAAAAGCAAAAATTACTTCCAAATCCAAGACATACCGGTAGGTTGTGATATTCTAGTTGTCTTTCTAGAAGTATCACCAGGTTGTTACCTGACCGTGATGTCTAAACAAAGGTTAATTTGAACTACTCTTTTCTCCAAGAAACTACGCTAGACATCTTGGACTAGTGGTTGAGCTTAAACAACAACTTGGAGAGTTGAAAGACATGAGCTCTCCCTGGCTTGTTCCTTTGCAATGGGATGTCTAGTTTTCCTCATGTTGAAGCCAAATAGTATCTCCTTCGTGGACATGCTACCATCTTACGTTGATTTGATTTGGGCTATCGTCAGATCAAGTCCAGATTCAAGGACTATCTCGATGGTGTTTTACTCATGGTGTTTTGCCGAGTACACCTTCGTGTCCTTTAGTCTGACCAATATTTTGCCTCGTTCATGTATCATATGAGTCCCTCTTCCTGGAGTGTCTTGAAAAGGGTGTTGTTGAACCCATCGATGCCATTCCTATTTTCTCCAAGTTGCAAGAAGCTCATGCTGAACAATTGGCACTAATGTTGGAAACTTTCGAGGCCATCTTTGTGTCATCACGAAGGTTGTGTTCTTGATGTTCGAAGTGGCTTGCTCTAGTCCATGTGCTTATGGTGAAAGTTGTCACCATGGGTCCGAGTAGAGTTTTCTTGTTCCTTCGGGAATAATCCCAAGTCGGTCATGCATGTGTGGACTATTCTTGAGACCGTAGGTCGTTACCTCCATTGATTTGAAGAAGTTTGTATCCACACTAAGCCACTGACTGATTGTTCGTGAAAGAGAAGAAGTTTAAGAACTTCGTTATCTTCGCAATCATCTTTCCAACCAAGACTCTTAATGTGTTTCATTGCAAGTTAAACCATGTAGGTGCAACGTATTTCGCAAGTTGCTAATACATGGGTTCTGCAATCTCGCTCATCTTCTTGAGCGTGGCATCGTAGTCCATATCTTGAGAATCCAATAGATGTATCTCGTTGAGAACCGGTGCAACCTCTTTGATCAAACATACTGAGTCTCAGTTATCAACCCACTAACCAGAGATGAATCTCAAACAACAACGATGGTTGGTGTTCCCTCAAGGGTATTGAATTAGGTCTTTCCAGAATCCAACATGGTTGATGTTGTGGTTGACACAATTATCCGGAAGGCCTAACTTTGTAATCCTTTGAATCCGTAAGAACAGCCACTCTCCGTGATAATTCTTGTGTGGCTCGTTTTCAACAAGTTTTCCTCACCGTTCTTCCAAACTGGAGTTCTACATTCACTTGATGGCCTATAGGAGGTTTGTTAAGAGCCTGCTGTCGGTATCTAAAACATCAAGGATAACCTGGACGTTGATTCTTCCAATGTCTCTTTGTTGATCCTCAAAACCTTTGTTCCGGTGGAAACAAGTTCATCATGAAAACATCTCGTGGTGTTTTGTAACCGCCATTGATTAGTTCTCTTTTTCAAGTTGTTTGTACTTGAAGTTTTGTTCATCTCACACATTGTATGAATTTGTCAGTCACTTCAGCCGTGGGATCTTAACTATGTGGTATATGTATTGCTATGTCAAATCCACCATAGGAAAGAGATTCCCTATTCCTTCTGGTGTTTCAACCCTCGTTGGTTATTCATCCTTATGGTGTGACCAAGGATTCTTTCTTTGTTACGGTGCTCCAACTTATTTGGTTACTCCTGTTTGTGCTGTGAAGTAACATACCGATCTTTGAAAAAGATTTCGAAAAATTTGACGGAATGGAGTGAATTTCCGTTATCTTCCGTGTCCACTCCGAAGAGTGAATATGATCCTATATCAAATTTACTCCCACACACGAATTACAGTGTTTTCTCGTGTTCTTCCTCATCTACGGATATTACGTTGTGATATCTAAGACCATTCGTCCCATCTTGGTATTCTACCTCGAAGAAACCTCGATGTCATAAGTTGTCCAACCTTTCTTTTCCAAAAGGATTTAAAGTCTTATGCAAAGCTCATATTCTAAATCCTTGTAAGAACCATCATCCGTAAACTTGAAACCTTCTTTTATTCCCTCTGTTATCTTGATGTGTTTCATGCATGTTAACTCAAAAAGTTCTTTACGAACATTTTTGTCCTGAGTTAGCCATGAGATACTCGATCTTCGTGAAGATCAATTCCAAGAGTTTTCCCTCTACTTAAGGTGTAACCGCTGGATATCTTTGCAAGTTCTACTGATCAACCTCGTCAAGAAGAGAACCGTAATGTTCGAGAAGATCGTTCAAAACCGGTGTTCCTTCTTTCTTTCTCCTTCGGGAATCTCGGGGCGAGATTCTTGTAAGGGGGGTAGATTTGTAACATCCCAATTTTTGCTTAACTAGGGTGTGTGGTGTTGTGTTCATCTCATACATGAATGAATCAAAAATTTAATCATGGTTTAACCAATTTAAATTGTGAATTTAAATGGTTTGAGAAAATCCCAGAGATAGTACTTAAATGGGTTCCAAAATTTTGTACTGAAAAAGATTTCAATTTCACCAAAAAAATATATGGTGTGGTTGTAAATTTGATGAGCTTTCCAAATCTTATTTTTTTGCTAATTTTTATCTTTACAAAAGGCCCTCAAATTTTAGTTTTCAGTTCTGTTTTTAAAGGGAAAAGGACTTAGTTGTGGTTTTGTAAAAGTAGAGGGGGTTTTCGCAAGATCCCCTTTGTCTTCCTCCTGCCAGTAGGAGTAGCTGCGTGGAGGCACCGCTGGCGTCGATTGCCACGTCCTGATGGAGTATGTGCGCCCCCTTGCGTGGATGACCTCCCAGGACACCGTGGCCTTCTTCTCCTCCTCCTCCCTATCCTCTCTCGCTCTTTGTATCGTCCGGAAGAACAAAACCGAACCAAACCCTAGCTCTTTTGTGCCCGTTTGGCCGCCACCGAGTCCGGCGATTGCCGCCGCTGTAGACCACCTCAAGGCTCGTAATTGATCTCTATAGCTCCGTGGAGTTCCCCTCTACCTTCTACCCGCAGGAATCGAGCCGAGAAGTCCTGAGTCGCCGCCGTCGTGCGCATCTTCCCGAGCTTCGGCCGCCGGTGGTCGAGCTCGATGCCTTCACCTCCGTCCGCCCCTGCCGTCTCCATCCGCTCCACCGCGCCGTGGTGAGCCTCCCCATTCTCTCCGTTTGCCCCTCTCACTCTGTACCGCCCCGCTGCCGATCACCACCGGCGGCCGCTGTCGGACCTCGTTGCCGGCGAGGAATCCAGCCACCATTCGACCTTCCGCCACCACCCCTCAACTCCCCTCGAGCTCCTCTCCGTTGTGGTATAGTTTGTTCCCTCGATTGCGCTTGATTTCGCGGGAATTTGGGATCAAATGTGAAGAACAAAGCACTGTGATGTCACAGTGACGTCATAAGTCCCCTTTTTAGAAATTCCAAGAAATTCGAGAAAAAGAATAAAATTGATATTTTAATAACTTCTGTTTTATAACTCGGAAAAATAAAATATAAATATGGTGATGTTCCGAAAAATATAATCTACCTGCTTATGTCATTTCCATACATGTTTGACAAAGTTGATTTTCGACCATTATTTAATGCTGTTTAATTCATTTAAAAATAGAAAAATAACTTTTTATTCAATAAAATTTAGAAAATTAAAAGTTATATATCAAAATGCTCAAATGACAAATGCAATCTATCTATGATGTTTTCAAACCCATTTGAGCTTTTAAAACCGTACTCACTTTCATAATCACCCGAATTGCCCTCCGGGGTCTATTTCGGGCTAATTTCAGTAAAATTGCATAACTGCCATACGAACCCTAGCAACCCAACAAACAAGTTTAGGGCTTTCTTTTAGTGCATTAAATTGCTCATGCATAGATATTGCGCATTGCATCGATGCCATGTGTTGATTGTTGTTCTCCTTTTTGGTGTTGTTCCCCCTCGGTAGAATGCGACTCCGAAGTGAAGGCCAGCAACTCCAATGGTGAATACTTGATCTTAACCGACAAGTCAAGCACTTATTCCAGAAGATGTTTATTTGGTTTTCTTATAACCAAGGCAAGCATAACCTCTTATTTGCTCATATATGTTTTCGAACAACATTTGAATCTCGTACTTTGCATTCGATTCCAAAGTATTTGATGCTAGTAGATATAGTTCACCTGTATACTGCATTGCTTCAATATCATGATCCACCGCTCCTAGCCGCCATAGATTTGCTTGTGCGCATCGCTAGAGCCTCATATCTGCTTCGCTTAGCTTTACATGTTTGTTTACCTCTGCTCCATCCGGTTGATGAATCAGAGATGCGATAACCTAGTATGATATGATGACGTGGTGAGATGAGCATTGTGTGGTTAACCTGACTAAGGATTGGACGGGAGGCCACTTGGGAAGTGGTTATTTGTCCTGTACTTGCCAACCCTAGGATTAAGGTCTCGCCGCGGAAACCAAGACCGAGCGTGCAACCACACGTGGGGCCTAACAGACCGCGCTCGACTAACTAACTTGTTTGGTTCTATCCGTGATTCATGTAGTTTGGGATTTTCATCTGCGTGTGAGTCAAAAACCTTTTGGAAGTGTTTAGGGCGTGACCGGGACAAGTGATGGACATACACGGATCTTGATCTCGACTCAAAGAACAGGTGTCGTCAGGAGGTGGCCAACTCCCTGTTGACGGGGTGGCCCTGTTTGGGTTGACTCATGGATAGGTCTCGACAAGGTAAAGGTCGTGGCCAGCCACCCTCTGCCGCGCTCCATGGACGAGCGTACATGTGGCCTTAAGAGTCGGATGGTACGTGTGGGTAAAGTGTACCACCCTGCATGGATAAATCTTTCGGAAAGCCGTGTCCACGGTTAAGGACGACTTGGTGGAAGACACAAGGTCATAGATAACTTGAAAGTGACGTAAAAGATGTTGACGATTGAAGGGTGCCTCCTCGGAGATGCCGAGAGGGCTGATCCTTGTAGCATGTGAGTTGTTGGGAAATGATGTCGGTGGATAAAAAGATGATGATTACAGTAGTTGAGTTTCTCATCTGTTTTGAAAACATTCTATGAGACGTGCTATTCTTCCTCGATTTGGAAAACAAAGATTGCTTTACGCAAAATAGCCTTCATAAAACCCTTTCTGAAGATAGCAGATATATAATAGGTTAACTAAGTCTTGTTGAGTACCTCCCGTACTCAAGTTTGCCTAATTTTGGTTCAGGTGAAGTTACTCACATCGGTGGTGATTCAACCTGGACATCGACGAGTAGTTTGGGGTTCCCAGGTAGCAGCCTGGAATCTATGGGCTGGGACGTTGCCTTATATTGCGGCCTCTTAGGCCTTTTTGGTTCTTGTTGACTAGCAACATAATTTGCCTTCCGTTGTCTGATGTAATGTTGGGTCATGTGACCTCTGTTTGTAAACTATACTCTAGTAACACCTGTTTAATACAACTTCCATGTCTAGAGTGCTGCTTTGATTGGTTGTTGGTTTCGAGCCGGTTGTTATACAGTTTTGGCTATTCCTGCATAGTTGTCGCAATCGAGGGGTTGTGGAGCCGATGATCCATGTCCGAGCCCGCCTGCCGATGTGATTCGGCCTGGGGCGAGGTAACCCCAGTAACCCTCGATTGTTGTTGCACTTTCTGGACACATAGCAGCTCTGTATAACTTTGGTCTCGTTGCTTCAGTTTCATCCGACTCGTGGACGCTTGGGTATGCATAATTGGTTATGGCTAGCATGGATACAAGGAGTAGTAGACCGGGGATCCGGACTACGTGCCGATGAATCCGTTCTGCCTGCCGTTGTTTATTGCGGCCGGGGCTGGTAACCCTGAAGCCCTTGTGAGTCCATGGCTAGGAGCACATAATAGTATGTATACCTTTGAGTCCGATAGTCTGACAACGAACCCCCTGAAGTGCTGGAAGCCAGGAGACAAGCTCTCCAAAGGCAACAACAACATCTATTCAGAACTCGGGAACATCTCCAAAAAACCCAGGCTGACATTAAGTTGCAGCAGGAAGAAATCAAGGAGTACGAGAGAAGGAATAGATCTGGCATTAAACCTACACGGTTACCCTGAATCGCAAGACCGGAAGTACTGACGCCAAAGGAACAGTTTCAAAACCCGGCCTGGCAAAAGCAAGTAAACGGCACGGACGCCAGGGGCGAACCTATATACAAAACCGCAGCAGAAAACGCGGAAGCCACGTTTGCCATCCTCCATAATGACATATACTCCAATGGCGAAAAACTTCAAGGGGTATATGCTTTCTTAGGAAAGGCATCACAACAGAAACATCGAGGACACGCCGATAGAGCAGAAAGAGATGATCTATACTTCGGACCTAAGTGTTTCACTGACAGGATCGGAAGAATAACTCTACATTCTGGCTTCGCCAAAGTTGGTCTAACATATCAAAAATATACCGGTAGTACAAACCCGGATACCTGGCTCTCAGACTATTACACAGCCGTCCAGATTAACAATGGGACAGACTTAGAGGCAGTAAAATTCATCCCCCTTATGTTACTCGATGGAGCCAGAGATTGGATCAACGGGCTCCCGTCAAGAACTGTCGATAGCTCGGATGATATGTGTAACATCCCAAGTATGAAAATCTCCCCCTAGATGTTTGTTTCTTGTTTCATTATTGTTTTGCATCATGTCATCATAGTCTTTGCTTTTGTTTTGCATTTGATTTCAATTGTTTCCATCTGTTTTCTATTTGAATTCCAAACAAAAATTCAATTGTTGTTCATACTTGCTATGTTACATGTTTCAAATAACAACTACAAAATAAACAAACAAATTGTTCCACTAAAATTGGAATCAGAAACTTAAATTGGCTTGAGTGGCATTTGTTCTTTTGATACCAAAAAAATTGCTAAAATCATTTAATTTCCAAACAACAACATCAATTAATTTTATTTGGGAAACAAATGTTGCATAATGATGTTTTTATAATAAGTAACTCAAGACATTTTTCACTAAATTTTATCTAGCCTAAAACCATCTATTCTTCCTCCTTTTCCAAAGCTGCAAAAAAAAAAACAGAAAAGTTTAAAGAAAAAGAGAGGGGGAATAGGGGCATCCAGCCCACTTTGGGGCCAGCCCAAGCTGCCCAAGGCCCGTACCCCCCACCCTTCCCTAACCTCCATACGGCACCCCATCGGGGGTGCCCACGTCGACATGTTCAGGCAGGGGACGGTGATCGAGCTCCCCCTCCCCTTTTTAGCCTGCCCTCGAGCTCCTCCTTGCCCTAAATCTCTCCACTCCTCTCTTCCCTCGACCGCCGCCCTTTTCCCTTCCGCTGCTCTCTCTCTCGCTCCTCTCTGTACCCCACCGGAACCATCATCACCGTCGCCTCCCTCCGGCGAGCGCCGCCGTCCCGGTGCCCGCCCGGCCGCGCTAGGGCCGGGAACGGAACCGTCCTGGCTTCTCTACCTCGCCGTGCCCTCCATCTCCCTCGAGGGCACCGGAATCGCCGCCGCCATCCGATTTTCGCCGCCGGCCGCACCCTGACGACCACCACCGAGCGCCTCCTTCCCTGCCTCCCTCCGTTCCCCTCTGTGAGTCGCCTCCCTTCCCTCTCCTTTCACTCTCCGGCACCAGCTCGCAGCAGCCGCACACCGGCAGCACCAACAAGCACACGCACGCCTCACCGCGCGGAGCGCCCGCGAGCATGCCACGGCCGCCGGCGTCCACCCCTCGATCGCTGTTACTGTCGCTGTATGTTTCAGTTTCGTCAGGCAAATAAACTGACGGAAAGCACACATTAAAAACTTCCGCACACCTACCCTATCAAAACCGCTCAGTTACCACAGTGGCCAGCGCGCAACGTGCGCAACCGCGGGGTCGCGGGTTCGACTCCTCCCCCCCCCTCCGCGCGTTAGCCAAACTTTTTTCCGTTTTATTTTCAGATCCAGCACAGCACTCCATATTTCGCACAGGTCCTTGTATATTTATTCTAGGTCCCTGCAATTTTGTTCTAAGTCCCTAGCTGAGGAATAAAATGGCAGATTAACAACCAAACTTTAAAAATGCCTAACTAATTAATTACAACTCCAAATTTAACATTTTTAATATGTTTTCAATACCAAATTTAATTCTCTATCTAATTAAGCCATTTGTTTTCTGTTTTGAGCATTGCAAATGTTTTCAAATTTCAAATTCAAACTATTCCTTTCACATTTGCTTAATTCCATAACTATTTCAATATTAATCCAAATGTCACAAATAAGATATGTTTCCCATGTCAAATTAAACCATCTATCCAAATATAATTTTTGTTACATGTTTTGAATAATTAAAATTGCTTAAATAATTTAAACCTTGGTTAATTCATTTAAAATTGCTAAATTCATAACTTGCTCAAATTGAATTATTTTTGAACATATAAAATATGTTTTCAAACCAGAAAAACATAATCTTTTCAAATATGAATTTTGTTTAATGTTTTGAACAAATAAAAATTCAATTAATATTAGTAATTGAATTAAATTCATTTAAATCTTGTTGAATTCATAAATAATTCATCCTAATTCCTTTTTCAATAATTGAAACATGTAATCCAACTAAAATTTGGTGTTCTTTTCAAATATAAACTTTATTATCTGTTTTGAACAATTTAACTTGGTGAAAACAACAAATACTTGTGTGACACCTTTAAGGAACCAAAATTCCATAATTTACTAAATAAATTTCCAAAATTGGTAAACCTTATTTCCAATTGATTCTATTGTTGTTATTTTTCTGTTTTCATCATCCATGCATCATGCTAATCCACTTTCACCCGTTGATTAGTTGTAAAACAATTATTTCAACCTAAATGCATGGGCTTTTCATATGCAACTCAACTTGCATGTGGGTCCATTTAAAATTGTGTTACCATGTCAACTAGTTTATTTTTGATGCATCAATTAAATGGTCATGCATCATCCCATGATTGTGCACTATGCCATGTTATTGATTGTTTGTTCTCTGTGTTGTTTGTTTGCTTCTTCTCGAATAGACGACGACGTTGAGACAGACGATCTTACGACACCCTTCATAGGATTTAGCTCAGTACCAGGCTACTGAGTTTGCAGGCAAGTATTCACTCACATGAACCATTGTGTTCCTTTCAACATTGGATACCGATACTTTCCGTTGTCTATTCTGCTAGCCCTATGAATAGTTGCTTCTGTTACGAACCTATCACATGTATCCTTTAACCCTGATATTGCCTCACCTCCACTCCCATAACCCCGTTGTTTGAGCCCGTGTCTTACTAGCATGCTTAGGGTTGTTTTTGCTCGAGTCTGCTGTCCGTTATTTTCTGTTATCATATGTTATTATGTTCTGGGACTCGATGTTAAACAATCAACCTGTTAATGTTATGGGCAATAATAATTTGATGATAAGGCACCGGCAGGAGGCCCGGCGTGGTTTTGAGGCCTGCTAGTGTCGACCCTAATTAGGAAAAGGGTCTTGTCTACTGATCCATGATGAGCGTGCTCACCGCATCCGGGAGGTAGTATGGGACCCCCTCGACTTAGACCTGATCTGCAACTTGTCCGAAGAGCCACACTTAGTTCGGGTGTTCCATTTGCTCCTTGCATAATGGGTTGATCACCCATGGTTACCTATGATGATGATGATGCATATAGGACGAGGCCTGTGGTGCCGGGGGGTGTGGTTTTCACCCTTGCGCTTAGCGGACTGGCCGGGACCTTATAGCTCCGTGGCTCCTAGGATGGGTTGTAGAGATGGTTTGGGTCGTGTCAAGCCAACCTGAGTTTTAGTTGGTGGCTTGAGTGTGTACGGGTACTGGAGCACACCCTGCAGGGATGAATCTTCTCGAGAAGCCGTGTTGTCCGCGGTTATGTGACGACTTGGTGAAAGTACTGGCTAACAAGTACTCAGACAACTTACACCTAACTAATGATAACCTGACTAGTAATAGGTTTATTGACACAATAACCTGAACCATCATTAATCCAACTGTGTGAGTTATCCTCGGATTGCTTCTTTGGATAAGGGGCGAGATCCAGGATGGGTTTGTTTGGAGTTAGCTGGTAGTTGGTTACGATACACTATCTTATCCCTTTTCTGATAGCCGGAAGTTGTAGTATGTTTCTGTAGTTGGTTAGTGCAGCCCGCTGCCGCATCTTTTGTATCACCCCTCTCTTCCGTTGAACCCGAAGCATCTGTGCTTGGTGTTGACGGGTTACACTTTGGTGAACTGTGAGTCTTACTTGCCAGTACGTTTATGTACTGACCCCCTTGGGGCTGTGGTTTCCGCAGACGACGATTCCGAGGATCCCCATGGTGGCTACTACGTGGAGTACGACGAGGCTGCTGACGAGTAGATAGCGGACCCGGGCAGGATCCGAGACTTCGTGGATGGGCTCCGTCTTTTCGTTTCCGGCTTCTTAAGCCTATTTGGATCTTGTCTGTACTCAGACCTGTTGAATGCTTCCGCTGTGATGTAATGATGATATGTTGGGACATGTGTCCTCTGGATGATTGTATTTGCTATCTCTGCTCTAATGAGAGCCATTTGCAACTTATTTTCATCTTTTGTGTCTTAGAGATATGTTGTGCTATCATTTTGTTCAACGCCGTTGACGTACCATGTGTGTGTGGTATGAAGTACGTCAATGGTAGTATCCTGATTTCTATGGGATAGTTTACGTCGACGCTGAACAGACAGGGGTTGGTTGTCACACATACGTGTGTTGGCCTACTCGTAAGAGGACGCGGGTGCCGGTAAGCCCCGTAATCCAATCTACTACTGTTCAACGGAACGGCGAGTATCCTTTAGAAGTCCGGGTGCGACAATATGGCTAGAGTTTTTACTCAGCATTTTCGGGGAAATTACAAACGCCCCAACAGCATCAACCAGCTAAACCGATGCACCCAGTTTGAAGATCAGCCATACGTGGACTTCATCTCAAGGTGGACTGCAATGAAGAACAACTGCTCTAGAGTAACTGACATACAAGCAATGCATGCTTTCGTCAATGGCTTAAAACCCGGACTCGTACTGTTCATGATTGGTTTAAAAAAGCACAAAGATATCGGAGCTATGCTTACAACCGCAAATGAGCATGCAACGGCCAAAGACGACATCAGAGCGCGAGGTGGAAATATTGACACTTTGATTCAAACCAAAAAGACCCCTCGTCCTGAGAAAAAAGCAACTCCAGAAGTACAACAAAAGCCCAAAGAAGTTAACATAGCCTTTGGAAGAGAAAATGGGAGCAAATGGAAAGGACGAAGCACAGAACCGATCGCCTACACAAAGGAAGAGTGGGAAAGAATTAAGTCGGAAAACGGTGTCCACCATTCGCAATTTGGGAAACCCACCCATACTAACGCACAATGCTGGCTCAACAGGCATATGAAAGACAGTGCAGGATCCGGAAGCAAAGGGAGGAGTTCCAAGAGGAAATTCTCCAAGCAAAAGCCAGAAGCTGAAAAAGAAGACATTGAATCTGACACTGATGAAAAAATCCAGGAACAACAGCGAAAAGGCGAGCCTAAGTTTCCGAGAGTTGACAGAGAATGCAACCTAACTTTCCTGGCAACTCCTTCAGCAAAGGTGGCAAAGAGGACACTTTGAGAAATAAACGTGGTTGTCCCACCAACCCCGAAATTCTTGAAGTACTCAAATACACCAATTACCTGGGATCAGTCTGATCATCCCAGAAATATCCCAGAACCCGGCACGCAAGCTCTAGTTGTAAGTCCTATTGTTCAAAACACTGGGCTAAAAAGAGTGCTGATGGATGGAGGATCCAGCATCAACATAATGTACCTGGATACATTGAAGCATCTGCGAACCTCCGCGACCCAGCTCAATCATAGCAACATACGTTTTCACGACATCGTTCCTGGCAGGCAAGCACGATCCCTAGGAGAAATTTCCCTATATGTAACCTTTGGAGAGAAAGTACATTTCCGTCAGGAAAAAGTCTCTTTCGAGGTTGTGCCGTTCGAAAGTGTGTATCACACAATACTCGGACGTCCAGCTTTCGCCAAATTCATGCCAAGATCATGTTATATCTATAACAAGCTGAAGATGCCAGGACCAAAAGGAGGATTAATCACCATAAAGGGAGACTTCAAATTGGCAAATGAGCTGGGAAAAGAAAACACCCTTTGCGTAGAAAAAGTGATAGCAAAGGAAGAACTGAAAGAGCTGGCAAAAGAAGTATCGCCGACATAAATGCAGGCAGGAAAAGAAAGCCGGAAGCCGGCATACAACTTCAAAGCTTCCGAGAATACAAGACAGGTTATCCTAGATCCCAAAGATCCGACAAAATTTGTCGTAGTAGGTACTGGGATGACCGACAAATAGGAAAGCGAGCTCATCAAGTTCCTCCGTGAGAACTGGGATATTTTTGCATGGTGTCCAGCTGACATGCCAGGCGTATCCAGGGAACTTGCTGAGCACCAACTCAAGGTGATTCCAGGATCTAAACCCGTCAAACAAGGTCTCCGTCGATTTGACGGAAGGCTATTGGCAAGGAAATTATCCGGCTATTGGCAGCTGATTTTATCCGGTAAGTTATACATACCGAATGGTCTGCAAACCCAGTATTAGCCCCGAAGAAAGATAGTACCGTTCTTAGGATGTGTATAGATTACACCGACCTAAACAAATTGTGTCCAAAAGATAGATTTGCGGTACCGCGAATCGATCAAATAATAGATGCCACTACTGGCTCCGAGCTTTTATGTTTTTTGGATGCTTATTCCGGGTACCATCAAATACGTATGAAGGAAGAAGACCAGATCAAAACCTCCTTCATAATCCCATATGGAACATACTACTACATAATCATGCCTTTTGGCCTGAAGAACGCAGGTGCAACCTACCAGCGTTGCATGCAACGATGTTTGCATAGTCAGATTGGCAAAAATGTTCATGTTTACGTGGATGACATTGCCGTCGTTTCCAAGTAAAAAGACACGCTCCTTGAAGATTTGCGAGAAACCTTCGAAAATTTGCGCACTTATAAAATGAAGTTGAATCCATTGAAGTGCGTACTCGGGGTTCCCTCACGAAAACTTCTGGGTTTCATCGTTTCTCATAGAGGAATAGAAGTAAACCCGGAAAATATCAAGGCAATCCTAAACATCTCAAGGCCTACGTGCTTAAAATATGTACAAAGATTGACGCGTTCTACAGCTGTCGTCAGTAGGTTTATAAGCCGGCTAGGAGATAAAGCTCTGTCATTATACAAATTGTTGAAGAAATCCGACAAATTTGCATGGACAGAAGAGGCAGATGCAGCATTAACCCAGTTAAAAGAAACCTTGATGAAAGCTCCGATTATGGCATCACCAAAAGACGAAGAACCCATGTTATTGTACCTCACAACAACAAATAGGGTTATTAGCGCAGTGATAGTTGTGGAAAGGCAGAAAGACGAGAAAAGCATACCAGATCAACATCCGGTGTATTATGTAAGTGAAGTTTTTTCTGAGTCCAAGCAAAGGTACCCACACTATCAAAAACTGACATATGGCGTTTTTTTCGCATCTTGAAAACTCCGTCATTATTTTCAAGGACATTCCATAACAATGGTATGCAAAGCACCACTAGGGGATATAATCAACAATGCGGATGCAACATGCCGAGTATCCAAATGGGGCATCGAGTTGGCTGCGTTCGACATTAAGTACCAACCCCGGATGGCAATAAAATCCCAGGTGTTGACAGATTTCGTCGCTGATTGGACAGAAGCAATGGAAAATACACCAATGTCGGAGTCGGAATACTGGGTTATGCACTTTGATGGATCCAAGATGAAGGAAGGCGCTGGAGCTGGTGTAGTCTTAAAATCCTCAAAGGGAGACACAATGGCGTATGTATTACAAATACACTTCAACGCCAACAATAATGTGGCAGAATACGAAACTTTGCTTCATGGCTTGCATATTGCAAATGAAATAGGTGTCAAACGCATCCTATGTTATGGTGACTCAGATTTGGTACAACATCAGCTCAACCAAACATGGGACGCCAAAAGCCCCATCATGGCCGAATATCAGAGAACGGTGGACGAGTTTGCAATTTGCTTCCTGGGATTTGAAATACTTCACGTCAAAAGGGAAGAAAATTGGAACGCGGATACATTAGCCCGCATGGGCTCGGAAAGAGTGAAAACCCTACCACCAGGTGTGTCTGTCGAGCATTTGCATGAACCATCCATAAAAGGTGGAGATGTCGACTATCCTCTCATTTCCGAGTCAATCGGAGTCCTGCTCGTTAACCCGGATTGGACAATTCCATATCTAAACTTTTTAGTAGATCAGAAGTACCCGGATGGAGCAGACGAGGTCTTGCAAAGACAAATAAAACGTCGATGCAAAGAATACACAATAATCAATGGTTGCCTGTATAAACGCAACACTACCGGAATTTTTCTGAGATGTATTTCGCCAGAAGAAGGTCGAGAAATTCTGCAAGAAATCCATGCTGGAGATTGCGGACATCATGCTCAATCAAAAAGCATAGTTAATAAAGCATTCCGTGTAGGGTTTTTCTGGCTACAGCCAAGACAGATGCCGAACACATAGTCAATACATGTGCCGGATGTCAGTATTACGCCAAGCATACGAATATGCTAGCCCAAGCACTCAAAACTATCCCTATCACATCATTGACGTAGATATGATGGGACCATTCAAAACTGCAAGAGGTGGACTTACACATCTACTCGTTGCAGTAGATAAGTATACCAAGTGGGTGGAAGCAAAACCCATCAAAAAGCTTGACGGTGTAACTGCCAGAAATTTCATCATTGACGTAGTCATGAGATACGGCGTTCCACACAGCATAAAAACCGACAACGGGACAAATTTCTCTATTGGAGAGTTGGCAAAATATTGCCGACAAACGGGAATACGCCTAAATCTTGCATCTGTGGCACACCCGCAATCCAATGGACAGGTTGAAAGAATGAATAGTTCCATCCTGCAAGGAATACGCCCAAGACTCGAATCTCCTCTTCATAGAGCAGCTGGAGCATGGGTGGAAGAATTACCCTCTGTGTTTTGGAGTATTCGAACGACGCCAAACAGGTCAACATGGCAAATCCCGTTTTTCCTAGTTTACGGCGCGGAAGTAGTCCTTCCAACGGACATGATCCATGATAGCCCAAGAGTGCAGGCTTTCGATGACTCGGATGCCGAAAGCGCACGACAGGATGTCGTCGATCTCCTAGAAGAAGATCGAGAATTTGTGCTTCAAAGATCTGCCATTTATCAGCAAGGTTTACGATGTTACTATAGTCGGAAAATCAGGCATCGTTCTTTTAAAGAAGGTGACTTAGTGCTAAGATTGGTACAACAAAGAAAGCACAAATTGGCCCTAGTTTGGGAAGGACCATTCGTCATCAGCAAGGCTATGAAAAATGGATCATACTATCTTGTAGATATTCGAGACACGGAAGATGATCCCGAAAGGCCGAATCGCAAAAGAAAGAGAAAGATAGATGACGAACTAGGGGAGACCAAAAGACCCTGGAGCATCCAACAGTTACGTCCCTTCTATACTTAGTTCAATTTCTATGTAAACATCTTTGAGATCATGAAATAAAGTTGTCGGAATTCGTACATCTATGTTTTACATTTATTATATTATAAAGCATAATTCCGTCTTATCTATTTCCCAATGATCTTTCAAAAATACTCAATGTTAACTCGAATTGTACCTGCGTGCTCGGTGTTAAAAAAAATTGAATGATTTTCAGCCTAAAAAGGCTTAAGGAAACCCAGATTGTGCCTGCGTGCCTGAGTTTCATTCAAAAAATTCCTTATTGTTCTCTAAGTATTATCTGATTGTTTTTGTGTTGGGTCAGTGGAGCTAGTAAGTAAAAATGCCTTTCGTATGATCCATGTTTCCAAATTTCGACTGATTGGTTATACACAGTCACTTGGCATAAAGATTAAAATACTATCGAGCCATTTCAAACACTAAGGACAGTTAAATCATATAAACTAGAGAAGTTAGAATATAAAGGAATAAAAACCCGGAAAACTTGCAAAAGACTTAATAATATTACTCCAAAGGCGGAATAAAGCATTACAATAAGTTTACATTGTAAGATCAATAATGATTCTATTTCCTATTTTCTACCCAGGACCAGGAAACTTCCTTCAGGCATCCGACTCTTCTTCGCTGCTGGATTCCTCGGGAGTTTCCGGAATAGCTTCCTCGGGGTAGAAGGTGGAGACGTTCACCATGGTGGCAATCTTGGTGGCGTTACCTTTGATTTCTTCAAAGATGCTGGCCCGCTGCGCCTCCGTATATCCTTGAGGGATGCCGGACGCCACGCGCCAAGATTTGGCAGTTGGAATGTGCATGTGCATGAGCCCTAGAGCCATGCGCGCACCACCGCGTGTCGCGGAGAGAAGGATGGACTCCCTGGACTCCTCCACCTCCACGATGGCCCCCGAAAGTTTTTCAACTTCCGAGAACTCCCCAGACCTGGAAGGAAGGCATTTGTTTACCAGCAACATCCCCGCAGCCTTGATTGCGGTAAATACCTTCCCAAAAGCTCGGATTTTTTCAATCCGAGTAAGCTGGGGGTTATCTCCTGTTTCAGTAAAACACAACAGTGTTAGAGAAAACAGAGAAAGATGAAAACATGGAAAATCCGGTAAAAGGTAAAGTACTTACCGGGAATCTTATCCATCTCGGTACTTTCCTCCAAGCGCTGGTTCAAGGCATTCTCCAAATCTCGGATGGTGTCCTTGTCCTTAGCTGCTTGGTTGGAGGCATTGGACTCGGCAATGCCAACGGCTAATTGGTTGGCCTCCAGGTCCTACTGTAACTTCACATTATGCTTGTGAAGATCCAGGTTTTCCCCGGCGGAGGTTTTCGGCGTTGCCGGCATCTTCAGCAATTTGTTTGGCTTTCGCCAAAGAAGCTGAAAAGCAAGTAAAAAAAGACGAGTTAAACAACTCGGAAAAATACTTAGAAAAAATTACACAACTGAAAGCATAGAAAATATTTTACCTGTTGAATCCTTCAGCTGCTGCTGAGTGGATGCCATTTCTGCCTCTTAACATCAAGAATAGAAAGAAGGTTTTTCACCTCCTTGTTCTTGATGGTAAGATTGTTGAAAACTTCCAGGTTAATGTTCTCAGCAGTTTGCTGAAACACGGAAAAGAGACAAAAAATGCTTAAGTTAAAAACAAGCATACAAGTGAAAAAAAGCATTAAGGCAAAAGCATGCATGTGACTTACTGCTTGGGGGCTAGAGATATTACCTGGCTCATCCGCTGCAAACCTGACAAGTTTTTGTTAAACTCTTTTGAAAACTCTGCAAAAAGAGTCCCGACATTGCTAAGGCCTTCCTGGATGACCTTGAAATCCTTGTCAAAAGTGGGAATGGGATCCTCCTCAGCTCTCCGAGAAGGACCTCCCATTTCTGGGGCCGCCCTTTCCCTCGTGTCCGTTTTCGGCACAATGGGATGGCTGGTCTGCTGGGTTTCTTCGTTCATAGTAGCAGTATGCTCTTCAGTGGCAGCAACTGGAGTATCTGGGGCAACTGCAGGAGAAGGATGTGGTCCTCTTTTGGCCACAGACTTAAGCCTCTTTAGCTTTTTTGGCTTCAAGGTTGTTGGAGCCAGGCTAAAAAGATAATTACCGAGAAATTAAAATTCCGAGACAAAGGAAGAAAGTTCCGACAAAAAGAACAAACTCGGATGTCAAACCTGGAGGTAGAGACGGGAACCCCGTCAAGGTCGATTATCTCCTGGGAAACGGAAACCTACTTGCGCTTCCGTCCACCTGCAAAGTTGGCACGCAGTGCGTCCAACTCGGCATCAGTCGCGAGGTCCGTCTCAGGAAGATCGAAAATCTGTCAAAGAAGACAAAGTCCGGGTTAAGACAATTATCCGAGAAAGAAAGAACGCAAAAACCAAAATGTAAAAGATGTACCTTTGGAGCCGGGTTTGTATCGGCCGACTTTCCTCATATTGGTCGCGTGCTGCGACCAACTGGTTCACGCGCTTTCGCAAATCCTTTGTCGTCAAGGATTTGTTTGTCGTCCGCATAGCGTCCGTGGTTCCCGTTTAATCGCATAAGAGCCAGGGACCGTGGTCAGCCAAAGGCTGAATTCGCCTCTCTAACCAGCATAGAACTGTATCCATGCCGGTCAGAGGTGGATCGGAAGTGACGAGTTTGGCGATGCGTCGCTTAATTCTAAGCAGATCCGGCGGCAGGGTTTGCACTGCTTCTCTCGCCCAGTTTTCCTGGGGAGTGGCGGCAGTGTTGGCGAAAGGTGGAATCCCCGTTGTCGTTCCAGGAAACGGGACGTCAGGGTGGTAGAAGAAGGAACCCGTCCAGAATTTGACGGATTCCGAAATTTTTATCTTGGGGAACCAATCTTCCCTAAATCTACGCAGGGTAAAAGATATGGTCCCGCAAGTCGGGAGTACGCCCTCAGAGGGGTTTCGCTTAACCCTGAAACAGTACATCCAAAAATCTAACCTAGGGGCTAAACCTAGATACCCTTAGAAAAGGGCCTGGAACCCGGCTAAGTATAGAATGGAGTTGGGTGGCAGGTTGTGAGGCTGGATGTTGTAATGATTGAGTACCTGGAGGAAGAAGGCAGATGGTGGAAATCCCATACCTCGCGATATGTGCGAGGTGAGGAGAACCCACTCTCCGGCTCTAGGCGAAGGCTCGGAGTCATCCTCCTCGTACCGCCATTTACCTTTCACAATCAACCCCTCCTTATCCATTGTCGGAAGAAGGGAGGGGATGATGTTGCACCGTCTCCAATTGCCGAAAGTCTCGCCCTCGTCCTCGTCCTCGGCTCCGGCGGCGGCGGCCGCGGTGGCGAGCTCCTCTCCAACGAGGGTGACCTTTACTTCCGCCGTTTCGGGGACGAGTGGCGAAGGCGGCGCAGAGGAAGAGGCGGCCAGATTCTCGGCCGCGAGATGCAGATCCTCGCGGGCCTAGCTTCCGGAAATGTTCTCCGGCGCGTCGACGGTGGCGTGGCTCGGCGAGTCGAGCAGCGGGTCCATCGTGTTGATGATTTCGTCGATGTCCACAGCGATGGAGTGCTCTTGGGAAGCGCGCGGTGAGCCCATGATTTGGCGGCACGGTGAGGACTACGAGCTCCCGAGGAGAAGTTCCGGGAACGGTGCTAGGATAAGCACGGGCTCCGCTCTGCTCTCGCTGGAACTTGTCTTGGGGGTTATGGCGCTTGGAAGCTTGAAGGCGAGGGAAGAGCGGAAGGATCGCCGGAGGGCACGAAGAAAGCTATTTATAGCCGGAAAACCTTTACGATGCGCGCTAATGACTCTTTAGACCATTGGATTTTCAACGCGTGTCACTCGCCGGAAAATCCGGGAAATGAATCGACAGGTGATTATTGCTATGTCCTCGTTTCCCGCGAGAATCTGTCAGAGATACGTTTCAGGGTTTCACACTCGAAACCCAAACGTCCCTAACGTCAGCATGATTTTATCGCTGACGTAGGAAGTTCCTTCTCCACGAAGGTTCGTGGGAGGAAAAGCCGGATTTCCCGAAATCCGAGTTTCGCGTTAAAGCATGACTTGAAGGAAAAGAAGAATCGAGACGAAGAGCCGACATTTCTCGGAAGGAATGCAAAATTGACGAAAGACGGCGAATTGAAATCTCAATCCTTCTTGGGGGCTACTGTCGGATATATACCAATTAGGGGTATATCGGATAGTGTCCTAAAGTGACGGATTACCAGGGTGGCCTGAATGGTAATGGATTACGGTCCATTAGGTGATCCAGTAAGCTAACACGCAGAAGCCGGATTCTAGAAGAACCCGGACCACAGCCCGTGTGGTACGGCTTGGAGTAGAAGGCAGATTCTTGCCTTCCAAGTTAGAACTTACCGTAGTATTCTAGGTTTCCTTTTCTGTAAGCCCTAATCCGGCTATTATATAAAGTCGGACGAGAGAGAAGAAAGATAGACAATAAGCTAGAGGCTAACTCGCCGAGAGGTTGATCCTTGTCGAGTAGCTAATCCAACTCACATTTTACTTTGTCTACTTCAGGCTTCAGCCCTGATTTAGTGAGATTGCAGGAGTAGGAACGCCGCCTAGTTGCGTTGTACCGAACCTGGGTAAAACTTTGGTGTCCTGGATCGTCATACTACCACGCCCCCCCACATCTCTATCAGTAGTCTCATGGCACGTCCGTCTATGAATTCTACTACGATGTCTCGACAATCATTTTCACCTTCTCCAGCAATATTGGGTACACCAAAGGAGTTTTTTCACATATCGTCGTATGTTGCATGAGTCTCCCAACTTTGGCAACACGGTCCAACAAAAAAGCGTGTATAATGTATAAAAAATGGGCAGGAAGCCTTTACGGTGACCATGTATAAAATACGTACGAGCAATAGGATAGCACCTGCAAAGATCATTGAGCTTCTTCAAAGGGCCAGCATGGAAATGGAAGAATCTTTCATCGTCTTCTTTAGTCAGTTTACGAATTCCAATGGCAGCAGCAAAGTCTTTGAGTGTGCCTTTATATTTGACGCCAACGGGCATCTAGTAAAATTGCACATCTTCATTCGGCACAATATAGAGTGTAGCATAGAATTGCATAATCACTTCTTCATTGTAGTAATGCTCGACCTTCATGATCTATACTAGGCTCAACTGCTCACACAATTGATGCACGTCTTTAAATCGAGCACGATCGTCGGCACCATCGATGTGTTTGAAATCAATGGCCTTCTGGGGAGCAATCTTGTGATTCGGTTTGAGAATCACATAATTGTATATACTCTTTTGAGTGTGTGTGTGTGTGTCGAACCTAGTGTCCTCCAAATCTGTATCCCTAACATATTCATATAGATTGGTATGGCAATGAAGCTCCGTGTACTCTTTCTTGGTCATGCTCATCACAAATTTATCTTTCTTCACCTTTGGCTTTGCTCAACTGTTGAACACATTACGACTAGCACCTTTCTTCATAGCTATACCACCAGGGGTCCTTCTTGGCACCTCATCGTCCACTACATGAGAATGTTTACCTTGCTTTTTTGCACTCAAAGCCTGTCGGGCCTCAGCACGGTCTGAACGATCCACCCACCTATACGTCCAAAACGTATCTTCTTTTCCGAACACTTTTGCTATTGTTTCCCTCTAAAATCGTGAGTTTTGGATGCAACTAACACGGACTAACGTTGTTTTCAGCAGAATTACCCTGATGTCTTGTTTTTGTGCAGAAAAAACAACTTTCGGAAAATTGCCCAGAAAAGATCCCAATGACCTTATTTCACCCGAAGACCCCCGGAGCTAGAAGTACACCCGGGGGAAGGAGGGCCCACACCACCCCCTGGGCGCCCCCCTAGGCCGCGCCACCAGGTGGTGTGGCTGCCGCAAGCACCCCCTCGGGCTCCCCTTTCGACTACATAACCCCATAACCCTAAAACATCAGGGGGTTCGTCATATTCCAGAGAAACACACTCAAGCGCCGCCGCCACCTCGAAACCAAATTCGGGGATCAGAACTTCCTATTCTGGCGAATTGCTAACATGCTTAACTGCAAATTGGATGAATTTCCCTTTATCTATCTTGGACTGCCAATCTCTGACCGCAAAGTGCAAAGTGAGGCGTATCTTGGACTTTTTCTATGGGCCTATTTCTTCTGCAAGACGGTGTTCATGAGAAGTTTGACTCGATCATGGCTAGGGTTCTTCTGGGAAGGGTCGGAGCCAAAATGAAAGTACCACATGGTTAATTGGCCGGCTGTTGCCGCCCCAAATATTGTGAAGGGCTCGGGCTTACCAACACCAAAATAGTGAAAAAAGGCTCTCTTGCTCAAGTGGGTTTGGAAGTTGTATAAGCAAGAAGCCTCGATTTGGCGTTCCCTTATCTCTGCAAAATACCCAGAAGCCTCCAACATATTCGCAACTACGAGCCAAGGGGGCTCGCAGTTCGGGCGAAGTCTTCACAAGATAAAGCACCTCCTCAAGCCGGGTGCGTGTTTTTGAGGTAAAAAATGGGGCGCGGACGGTGTTCTGGCTCGATTGGTGGGTTGGCGAGGCTCCCTTCAAGGACCTTTTTCCACGTCCTTCTACCATTTGTGACAATCTGAAGATCCTTGTGTGGGAGGCCTTTGCCCCCGATGAGCCTAGGGTGGGATTTAGGCGCACCCTCGACCTGGAGGGTGCCGTGCAATGGGCGGCGTTGAATACCGAATTGTAGGAGTTCTCCCTCCAAGAGGGTTTAGATGTAGTTAAGTGGACCCTAGAACCTTCGGGTGTGTTCTCGGTGTCTTCGATGTATCGCAAACTACTGCAAGGGGCGCTAGTTTTGCCGAGCCGTGTCGTGTGGGCCGCTAAGCTTCCTCTTAAAATAAAGGATTTTCACTTGGCAGATGACTCTTGATCGGCTCCCCTCGGGGATTGAGCCGTCTAAGCGTCTTGGCCCCTCAAATGGGAATTGTGCCCTTTGTGATGAGCCGGAAGATGCTGCTCATATTTTTTCAAGTGCTTGTTAGCTAGATTGGGCTAGACCGCTGGAGTGTGGTCTGTTCACCCCGCACACACAAGAGAACAAAGCTACTAGGAGATTACAGGTAAACACCGAAGACCACCGCCACTATCTACACAGGTAAACAGGCTCAACAGGGAGTCGCCAAGAGGACAGCCGAGGAGGTTACAGACGACCACAACGATCGCCGCCACTGACCACAGAGCTGCCGACAGGCTCAACAGGGAGGCCTCGTGGGGGACGCCGGGTAGATTACATGAGAGCATCGATGAGCACCGCCACTGACCACAAAGGTTGCAGCCAGGCACCAGGAAGCCCCAAGCAAGAAACACTGGTGTGCAGAAGAAGTTGTAAACCTTGCCAGAGAGCGCCCGACGAGGGGATGCCGCACAGGTACCGCATCCATCGCCACACCACCTCCGAAAAGTGACATGTCGTGAACTCCAAGGCGGCGTCTTCAAGAAGAGCACGACGTCGGAACGCCACCACCGCCCGATCCGAGGATCTTGAGTTTTCACCCGGAGCACGAAGGAGGGCTAAAAGAAGCCACCACGGCGCCTTCAAGAAGGAAACGACGTGCATGAACGTCGCCGCCGCGTCCCGGGAATATCCCGGGAGAGGGTTTCGCCTCGGCATGAACTCAAAGCCGCCCCAACACAGGGCAATGAACGCCGCCTATACGACCTTCGCACCGCTGCCACGCCATGACGCTTGCCAATCACCACGCCGCCCACACGACCGAGGTCACCAACCAGCACTCGAACCACTGGTACGCCCGCTAACCAACGTGGTTCCCACCGTCCAGGGCCGCCGCCCCGGCAACCAAACTCCCCGCGCCACCGAACTGGAAAGAAATCGAGAACCGCCGCCGCCGTAGCACGATACCCGGCCAGCCAGCGCACAGACTCCGGGAAATTGCACCCGCAGACCCGCACCACCACGAAGGGCAACCGAGCCCCTCCAGCCTGCAAGAAGAACACCATCCCCCATGGCTGCTGTCAAGCTCGGATCTGGAGGAAAGAGGAGGAAGGGACCGCAGCCTTTCTGGAACGCCGGCCCGCAGCCACCGTGGCTGCCGGCAATCGCCCATCCAGGGGGAGGCGACGCAGATGGGCTCGCAGGGCCCGGGGCCCCTACCCCTGGCCCAGAGACGCGAGGCGGCTGGACCCTCGTCAGCAGCCGCCCAACCCAGGCGCCGTCATCTTCAACCTCCAGCAGAAGCAGCGACCGGAGCTCCGCCGCCAGACAGATCGCCGCCAAGGTCGCAGCCGGTCACCTGCGGCGAGGGGACTCGATCACCTCCAGACAGCCAAGCGAGAGGAGGGGGCCTCATCGCCGCCGTCAACCGCGCGGGCGAGGCCCGGCGGAGGCCACCGGCGGCGGCGAGGGAGGGGGAGGGGGCGGTTTCCTAGGGTTTGGGTCGCCTCCGGAGTCGCCCACCGAGCGACCCGGGAGGCAGGTGCCTACCTAGTTCCGTTTCCCCCATCTAAAGAACTAGACGATACCCCGCGCGTTGCGGCGGAAATTTGAGCAATGAACTTGTATAGAATAATTACCAACTGTGTATTATAGATGTGGTGACAAATAATGTCAAGCAGAAACGACATGTATGCATAATCGATGTGTCAAATTGTTGGTTAGAACATTGAGAACAAATGTTCAAGTCATCTATATAGACAATGACCGCCAAAAGAAATAGCGTCTTACATTTGTAGATACTTTTTACATGCCTAAGTAAATTTTGTCTCATATATGTTGTTCGAGAATCGAGAATGAAGGATCATTTTTGCTCAAATTCTGTTCTGAGGGTTATAAATGAACATGGACGAAGTTTTGTAGGTGCCTGCAAAATCTAAAGTACAGTAGACCTTGCAACCTTGAATGAAACAGACACGTCCTTAAGCTCTCAATGAGAAAAAATTTAAATATTTAAGTTTAGCAAATTTAATTTGCCTATCTCTGTAAGTCACAATAATCGCTGCAGCAGGAAATATTAGGTGGATGCAATATGAAAACAAATGCTATAATATTTGGGAAAAGGAGATCAAAACTTCCTCCGGTCACTACTTGTATATCCTTTTTTTAGTAGTACTAACCAATAAAGATAACAATGCTATAACCGGTGCTATACCTGAGTAACTATCAGTTAAAAAAAGCCATATCAAAGAATATACATTCTTACCTTCTCAAGGCTCTAACATCTGCCATGCCTACTGAGAAATCGCATCAGATTCAGACCCCTGCTTGAATCAACACTTTGCAAATAAAAAGAGAGGACGTACACATCACTTGCTAAATTCATTAGAACATAAAACGGGAGTAAATTGATGTCAGATTAATGCCTCTTTCCACATGTTGATTCCCCTTCCCAAGAAGCATCCATATGTAGCATGTGTAGGGAACAAAATCAAAGATCACAACAACTATCCGAGAGTGTATATAACATACTACGGCTGAAATTAAACAGCATGTCAGCTGGATAGATTTTTTTTTAGATAAAAGGCGTTACGCCCAACCTTGAATTAGCAAAGCTCGACAAATCCAAACGTTATACAAAATGCTGGGCACTACAGCTTCGCCAAGGAAAGGTAGGACTAACGGCCAAAGGCCACAAACAGCAACAGCACTACAGAAACAGGCAGGAAAGCTGCCACGAACTACGAAAAAACAGCAACAGAAACGGGAAAACACGGCAGCAGCTAAACTGGAAGAAGCGGCAGCAGCACCGCAAAGCCTGGAGCTGCTAGCTAGGATGTCCTCGGCAGGTATGGTGCAGCCTCCTGAGATCGCCCACCAGTCTTCTCTCGTCAGGGCCCTGTCATCAGGCTTCATCAGGGGAAGCCAAAGCTGCAAGAAGACCGCAGATTTGAAGATGATATCAGCAGGGTGACGCAAAATAATTCCCTCTATAGCGTGCTTATTTCTAACATGCCACAGCGCCCAAGCCGTGGCAAGAAACAGCGACCAAACCAATCTACGGTAAGCACCCGAGAGGGTAGAGACAATTGCCAGAAATTCGGCGAAATTGGATGGGGACCAAGGTTGGCCAAGGGCCTGTCTCAAAGCACTCCAGGCAAACCTTGCCAAGGAGCAACCAAAGAAAAGGTGATCCGCGTTCTCCGGGGCCGTGCAAAGTGCACACGTTCCATCGGAAGGGCCTGCTCTTGTTGCAAGTTGCAAACCGGTAGGGAGACGGTCCAAAATCAGCTGCCACGAGAATACTTTGATCTTCAAAGGGAGGGCATTGTTCCACACTTCCGGGGCAAAGGGCACAGCCGCTCCGTGAGTGAGTGCCGCGTACATGGAGCTAACCGAAAATTTCCCAGAAGGGCCAAGGGACCAGGATATAGAATCCAGCGCGTCCGAGGGAGGGATAGAAGTGATGATAGCGTGTAGGCGGATGCATTCTACTGATTCCCTTTGGAGTACATAGAAAGTAAGGGAATAGAGGTTAATTATGCAGCACTACATACACTTTGTAATATACCGCAGATGTCATGGTGAAAAAGAGATGTCCAATTTTTTTTTTTTTTGCCAATTATGAGAAGGGACATGAGATAAATAAAGCTCTGTGAAAGTAGTGTCCTCAACAGGTCAATATATTGTCTTCATGAAATATCCAACTGCAATGGCAATCTGTAATGGAACAATTGCTTATAGACATTGTAACAAACACATACACTGCATATAGACATTTTATAAAAAACACAGGGAATAATCAGGGGAACAAATACATGCGACCAGCAAGAGTAGCAAAATGAAAGATGCAACGTGCTCACCCAATGTAAATTAAAAATGGAGAGGAAGACATGGGAGCTTTTGTACCAATGCAAGCATCTACTGTTGTCGAGCGTTCCCAATCAAAATACAATCGAATCAGGAGGGCTTGAGCGAGCAGCACACCAATCGAAATCCAACCAAATTGGGAGGGCATAAGCCAGCAGCATGGATAATCCAATGAAAATCCAATCAAATCTGGTGAGACAAAACATCAAGCCGGAAGGCAACCTGGCACTGACAAACATGGCCGGGGGATAAATAAGAAAGGACTCAGGAAAATCAAGAGCGGACCGTACCAGAATGCGGTGCTGGACGGCAATACGGGTAGGTCTAATAAACATGGAGGCGGCGGCGGCTCAATTTCTTACGCATTTGCACATCAGCCCAGCCGCGCTCGAAATCCATGGGAAGGGAGTGAACTTTTTAAAGATGGAGGTGGTGTCGGATCAATTCGATCGGTTTCTTCTTAATTTAGAGGGCAATCATGGATGATGAATATTGGGCAGGATGGTGCGGTTTGATGAGCAATTGTAGGGGGGGAGGGCATCAGGTCGACTTTTTTTAGGGCAAGCGACTGAATCATTCAGTTTCACGTTTGGTTTCGTTACATACGTCGCCGTTTCGGCCAGAGCAGGGTAACCGTGCAGAACCCATGTACAGCCCATGATGTCACCACACCTCATAAGGCATCGTGAGCTGCTCGTGTCCGTAAAATAAAGCGAGCAACGCAGCATACAAAGGGCTGAGCGAGGGCGGGGAATAAAAGGTGACGTGGACGCTGGAAACCGCTGGAAATTCAGTTAGTGGGGCATTTCTATTTAGTTATAGAAGATAATCTGTTTTTTTGGACTTAGGGTGATTTACAGCTTGTTAACTCCTGGTCTTCCACCTTAAGTGTGATGTTCTTCCAGTTTGTTCTTGGGGAGGCCGACCCCGTTATTTGTCGGAGTGGGTATGTGCGGGCTAAGTTGTAGGCATCAATGTTTGTCTAAAACCCTATGTTCGGAACTGGTTGCTTCATTAATAATTTAAAAAAGGAAAACGCTGGTGATAATCCGGGGGATCGCGCGTCGCGCGTCCCCCGCCTCCTAAGCGCGCCACGCGTCCAGCCAAGGAAGGAAAACGTGAGACGGGGCATGGCACGTGTGTGGGTCCAGCACTTCCTACCTTTTATTCTCCTCCACTCATTCATCCAGGATGGTCGCTCGCTCTATCCCATTTTCTATCTTCTTCCTCCCCGCGCCTCTATCCCCTTTTCTTTCTTCTTCCTCCCCACGCACACATCTCTGCCCGCAAATCCTCATGAAATCGTGCCATGCGCTAGCTCCAACACCGGCTAGAATCTTGGCCGCACATTGGGTCGAGATCTGGCGCTGCAGCAAGCTGGGCGACGGCAGTGCTTCAAGAGGCCGGCGGCGGTGCTCTCGAAGGGCGGTGGCGGTGCTCCCCATGGCCGCCGACCTTGCTCACTCAGGCGGGCGGCGGTGCTCCCCAAGACCAGTGGGTGGTGCTCCCACAGGAGGACGGCGGTGCTCCCTAGAGTCGCCGGTGTTGCTCCCCAAGGCGGGCGGCGGTGCTTCCCAAGGCGGATGGCAGTGCTCCCCAAGGCCAATGGTGGTGCTCCATAGGGCCACCGGTGTTGCTCACACAGGCAAGAGGAGGTGCTTCCCAAGGCATGTGGGGGTGCTCCCCAAGGCGGACGACGGTGCTCCCCAAGGCCAATGGTGGTGCTCCCACAGGAGGACGGCGGTGCTCCCTAGGATCGCCGGTGTTGCTCCCCAAGGCAAGCGGAGGTGCTTCCCAAGGCAAGTGGGGGTGCTCCCCAAGGCCAATGGTGCTGCTCCCAGGGCCGCCGGTGTTGCTCACACAGGCGGGCGGCGGTACTCCCAAGGCGAACAACAGTGCTCCCCAAGGCGAACAACGATGCTCCCCAAGGCAAGTTGTGGTGCTCCCACAGGCGGACAGTGCTGCTCTCTAAGGACGGCGGTGGTGCTCCCACAGGTGCGCGGCGGTGCTACAGATCGGCGTGCGGCGGTGCTACAGTGCGCCCCGGCGGTGCTACTTTAGGAGTTTGCAGTGCTACGAAAGGCTTCTCGGCGGTGTTACTCGAGGCGCACGTCTGTCTGCTAGGCGGCGGTCCAGCCGGCCGGTGGCGCGTGCTGCTGGCGGCGCTGCCATAGGCACAGGATGCCGGCGGCCGACCTCGCGAGCGTTTGTTGTTTTTTTTTTTTTTTTGCGGAGGCGGGAAAGCGCACATGGGCTCGTTGACTGAGTGTGGAGGACACGTGTCGTGCGCTCCATCCGGGGGATCGAGTGGAATTATCCCCCGGGGACGCTCAGCATCGCCCTTTAAAAAAAGGGCATATAATGCCTTTTATCTAAAAATATGCAGAACTACTCACTCTTTCAAGAAATAGCAAAGTCAATATAACCATCGTAATCGTGCTTAGTTTACAGAAGAAGAGGCACTCCTAAAACAGTTTGATTTTTCAAAGTTTAAGCACGCGAAGCGTTGGAAGTTCACGAATGGCGCATGATCCTCCACGGAGCCGGGGAGGCGCCGTACCTGGCATCACGCACGCAATACAAGGCGGATCCGTCCATAACGACATCGCCACCGGGCTGCCGACCCAGGGCCCCACCGTCGATCGCACGTGAGCGTCGGCGCCTCCCAGACCCAGGCCTGCGTTACGCAGTCACGTAAAAGCGACGCGGCAGAGCGGCCAGCCGTCGCGGTCAATAGCGACGCGCGCACGCTCCTGGCGTACCCGCCACCACCGCGCACGCCACCGACGACTGGGCCCCGCCCGCCCCCGAGAAAAAACCGGAAGACACGAGGAACAAACGCCCAGTAGTAACCGAGCAGTCGAGAGCACTAGCAACAACAGCACAGCAGTATAGGCGGAGTAGGAGTAGGCGGAAAGGGAAGAAGCGTGAGCGCGAGGGAGACGGAGAGCGACGCGCGCGGATCAAACGCACGCACGCTCCCACCGACTCCAATTCCGTTGCCTCGATCGGGAAACCCTCGCCGCGGCCTCGATTCCTCCGTCCCGCGGCGGCGGAGGAGGACGGAGCTCGCGGCCTCCCGACGATCCGGATCGCGAGTTGGAGCGAGCGAGCGCGAGCGGCGGATCTCCCTCTCCCGTGGCGAGGTACGGATTCGGTTCCGATTTCCGTTTCGTTCGCGCGTCCCGTTCGGAACGATTGGATCTAGCTGTGCGGTATCCCGCGTGATTCCCGAGGCCGTTAGGGGGCGCGGCCTACACTGGATCTCGCGGCGGGAGCATTTATTGTGGATTACGCGATCGCCTTTCCTTTCTGGAATCACCTTTTTTTTGGGGGTTTGTTTCCATGGCTTCTACTCCAGAGCTCTACCTACTCGTTGCCATGAATCGGATAACATGGCCACGAGTTTGATGTTTGCCAGTACAACTCTCTGTCCCTAAATTGAGTTCTAATCTGTATTCGTTTATCTCGCTCGGTAAAGGTAGCGAATCATCTGTATTTTTTTTTGTGTGTGGCAGGGTGGACGCTCGAGTGGCTGTATATATATATAGACTGACTGTCAGAGCAGTGATCAGTTGTAGAGTAGGAGTGCGAAGCCTAACCCCCGCCTGATCGTTTGGGCCGCATTTGTGGAGAATGTCAGGTATGGACAACTGTTGATTGCTCTGTAGGTATGTAGGTTTAACGGGTCAAGCAATGCAGCTAATGTTACGTGGGTTATAATGGCGTGCTGTTGCAGAGGGCAATATCGACGGCATAGAGATATCGGCCAGTAATGACGAGAGGAGGGACAGAGCGGACGCCGAGAACTCGGAGGACGAGCCAAAGCACCGGAGGATGCGGTCCCTGAGGAAGAAGGCGCTGCACGCGTCCACGAGGCTGACACATTCGCTGAAGAAGAGGGGGAAGCGGAAAGTGGACTGCAGAGTGCCGAGAATAGCGATAGAGGACGTCAGAGACGCAGAGGAAGAGCAGGCCGTCAGCTCGTTCCGGGAGGTTTTGTTCGCTAGGAGCCTGTTGCCCGAGCGGCATGATGATTACCATATGATGCTTAGGTTAATATCAGATGGAACTTTGCTCGTACTGGTGTTTTCAAGCGTCAAATGCCAGTTGGTGATTAATTCATTCTGATATGTCTGGCATGCAGATTTTTGAAAGCTAGGAAGTTCGACTTCGAAAAGGCAGCACAAATGTGGGACGAGATGCTGCAATGGAGGAACGAATTTGGCACAGATACAATTTTGGAAGTAAGAATGCTATCTGTTCTCAGAAGTTGATATGAAAATAAATGATACACCACAGTATGAATTTGAAAGACTGACTGCCATATAATTTGCCTTGCATTGTTGTGTTTACTGATGCCAATAACTCTACTCATTGAAGGATTTTGAATTTCATGAGCTAGAGGAGGTGCTGCAATATTATCCCCAGGGTTATCATGGGGTTGACAAGGATGGAAGGCCTGTCTATATCGAGTTGCTTGGGAAAGTTGAACCCAATAAGCTTGTGCAAACCACAACAGTGGAACGGTATATTAAGTACCATGTACAAGAGTTTGAGAGAGCATTCCGTGAGAAGTTTCCTGCCTGCTCAATTGCTGCTAAAAAGCATGTAGACACAACAACCACAATACTGGATGTTCATGGCGTGGTATGTTGATTGTTTTTTTTCCTAAATATGATTTTCTTCATGCCAGTAAAATGATTCTACACTATAAAGATGTAAGAACATTAACAAAAGAATTATTTTCTTATCTTTACAATAGCGTAGTACTGAAGCTGCATTTTGTTGGTACAACCTTCCATTTAATTTTTTTGTTATGCTTACAATATGTGCTGGGGTTGTACTGTAGTTACAAGAAGTTAGAAACATTGTCTTCCCTGGAACCTGGTCATAAAATACATCTTCTCATTAGATAACATGCTATTGCACAACTGGAAATTTTGGCAGCCCTAGCTAATCTTACTCTCTTAGGGTATATGATCTAAGAAAAATGCGACAATTGTGATTTGTGAACCTGGTCACGCTTTAAAGATCCTATATACTACTATTTTGAGAAATTTCTTTAAACATATCCTAGTGACTAAATCAACTAGGTTGCTTGGGGACATAATAGATCCTTGGAAGTAAGAGAGAAAACAACAACAACAACATATGCCTTCTCTGGAAACCCGTAATTCAGCCCTAAGATGGATTGAATTCATATACTTAGATTGCATTTCTAAAGGGTTTGGGATGAATTCACCCTGTCCAAAATAAAATGCCGCTAGTACAGCTGTAATGTAGATGTTCAATTTCCTAGGAACTTTTGATATTTCTAGAATTGCCTTGGTCCAGTAGCTCTGTTATTTTGGTCGAACTATAAGCATGTATGAACCAGGAGAGATTTTTTTGTGACATAATATTTTTTAACTGTATCTTCGCCTATGCTCTTTAGCATATTGTGCCATCTGCAAAGTTGTTGAGAATGACTTTTGTAAGTGTTGCTGTTTATGTTATGTTTCCTGTTTTGTAGGGTTGGAAGAACTTTGGTAAGATTGCAAGGGATTTGGTGCGTTGTATGCAGAAAATAGATGGTGATTATTATCCCGAGGTAAGCCTTACTGATGAAATATAGGCCTGTGGTTTCCACCTTTCTGATCACCAAATGTGTGCTAAATTATGCAGACACTACATCAAATGTTTATTGTAAATGCTGGAGCTGGTTTCAAATTGATCTGGAGTACTGTGAAAGGACTTCTTGACCCCAAAACATCATCTAAAATTCATGTAAGAACTCTTGCAAGCTTTCCTAATCTATCACATTGTGATGTTTCTGTTGCTTCATTACCTAAAGCTTCGATAACAGGTTCTAGGAACTAAATACCAAAGCAGGCTCCTTGAAGCTATTGATGCAAGGTTGGTGTCTGTAATCTTATGTTGTTTGGATCCTTTACGTTAAGATTATTGCTTGTGGTACAAGGCTTACAAGATTATATCTGCAGCCAATTACCAGAGTTTTTCGGTGGTTTGTGCACGTGCTCTAACCAGGGAGGATGCCTGAGGTCCAACAAAGGCCCTTGGAGTGATCCTTTAATTATGAAGGTAATTTTTCTGAATCTTCTGATGCTCTTTTACTGTACAAGAGGAGAATTAACTTATCTGCTGCAGCTGCTTATGAACTCATTTCTTATTGCAGATTGTGCATAGCATGGAATCATCTTCATGGAGGGAAATTGCGCAAATATCTGATATAGAAGAAACAATTACAGGCTCTGTAAGATTGCGTGCACTCAAGGCAAGATTATGAAATATCCTATTTGTGAACTCTCATTTGCTCAATCAGTTAGTCCATTCTTTTCAGTTTTAACGTTTTATGTGCTGTTCCTGCTTCTTTCAGTTACCAGAAAGGATTAGTGATACATCAAATGCTGAATCAAGTTCAGATGTTGATGATATTGGATCCCCGATAGCCCCTGAAGATGTTGAATATCGTAGTTTGGCTCCAGTTCGTGAGGAAGTAAATTATTGTTCCCTTAATTCTGGCATTATTTTAATAAGTTCTATTCATGATCTCAGTTGCCAACTATTAGCACAAATATTCAGAAGAACATATAAGGAAATAGAAGAATTTCCTTTTTGTTTTCACATGTCTAAATCTGAATGTTTAGGTCATTGCTCCCTCATGACAGAAGTGTTTAGTTGTTGCTATATAGAGCATCATAACCACGTCGTGCTATTTCTTAACAAAATTCATCTCGTGTCTTTTATCATGTAGGCCAGGGAATCAGGATCAACAACATACAGCCGTTCTGATGACCGGTCACTTCCAGTGGATAAAGCTATCGAGTCCAGTAAAAGATGTAACCTTGCTGGAAATGTACTGAGGCAGTACAACACACGTCAAAATTCGTCGACGAATAGAGTTTCACCTGAGCCAGGTATCTAATCATAGTCTTGTATGCACTAGTTAAACAAAATCTCACTGGGTGCTGTTAATATTTCAACTCAGTTGTCTTACTAAGGTGCTCAATATGTGAGTTGAACTAGCAGGTCGTGTCCTGAATGAGCATGAAGGCAATGCAGATGATGGGATTTTGAAACTATTTTCAAGAAAAATTCTTGCTGTAATTCTCAAAGTACTCTCTCTTTTGCGTGTTTTCACCCGCCATCGGCAACAGCTGGAAAATGTTCATCCGCCTGCTGCAACCGTACCCAGTAATCAAGCTAATCTTCAGATAATTAAGGAAGACAGAGTAAATCCTTGTCTGGAGCGTCTTGAAAGACTAGAGTCAATGTGTAATCAACTCAGCAGAAAACCTCCCGAGATCCCACAGGATAAGGATCGTGCTATACAGGATTCTTTTGACAGGATAAAATCCATTGAATATGATCTTGAGAAGACAAAGAAGGTATCTGTCTAACCAAGTGTTACAGCCCTATTGTGCTAACAGCTGTATCCGGATTTATGTTTAGAATTGTATAATGCCTTTTACTAGTAAAGTGTTATGCACCTTGATAAATAAACCTTTGTTCTGTGACTTATTTGGAAAACAATGTAGGCTCAATTAAATTATAAAAATATTGTCTTATTATGAACTTTTCAGCATCTAGTCCAAAAAGAATTGCAAGGAGTTTGCTAGAATCCGAGTGTCCAGCCTTTGCAAAATAGTATCAAGCCTATAAAGATTCACTGATCCAGTAATGCACCTAATTTAAATTAAGAATTTACCAAGACATACCTCTTTAAGGAACACTAGATAAATAGTCCCAGTGCGCAGCTTTGAAACCTTCCACTGCTATCGCGGGGGCCCATTATTCTGAATATGGGTGGGCAAAAATGGTCTCATGGTTTAATCGGTTTGAGCTAGTTCACTATTTTGTGCTAGTTTGAAAATTAGGGTTGAATTCGTGAAGGGAAATGAACTAGCTCACACCTACCCGGTTTCCACGGTTTCAGTTTTGCACACCCCTAATTCTGAAACTGCATGATAAAGAAAGCACCCTGCTACAGGCAGAGAGTGCATACTTGAGTCATAGTTTGTCACATATCTATTTTGTTACTTAACTGATAATCCCATGTTTGTTCTTGTATTTTCAAATGTTCGTATATTTATGTTGTGATTTTTGGATATGCGCTTCCAGGTATTGCATGCAACGGTGATCAAACAAATGCAGATGGCTGAGACATTGGAGTCCGTGAAGGAGCCTGATCATAGGGTAAGCAATATCACATTTAGAGTTTCAATGCTGGTTACCCTTTGCTCAGCCATTCTTGAACCGACAATAATATTCAATTGGGATCTAAAAGGGGGCATATTCAGTGTTTGACTTGTCTCTACAGGATATTGTGTAGCAGTTTGCATTTTTTGATTTACTTTACGGTTTATATTAACCATTAAATTTGTGAGACACTAAAGTTTGCTTGCTTTTTTTCTGGTTTGGTGCAGAGAAGGGCATTTTGTACATAATAAACTTACAGCCATGTACATGAAGAAGAGAAACAGAGATGGTGACTTCAATGTCTGCTTTCTGACAGAATTAATCAGGGATTGCGTTGTACATTGCTGCCGTCTCGCTTTTCCTTTTTGGCCAATCAAAAAGATGAGCGGTGCCTATTGTTAATAAGAAGGATAGATAGATAGTTGGTAACCCGATAAAACCCGAGGATATGGTAAGAAGAGCGTCCTGGAAGATGGCTGAATATAACCAGGCTTATAGACCAAAAGAAAGTTAAAAAGAGGAACCCCAACGTACAGCTCATCTCGTGTCTGTGTTTCCTGTTTCCTCTGCCCCTTCGAGCCTCCAGATCTGCTGTATGCCGATATGTACTGCAATGCTCCCGTGCATTTACATTGTCAGAACAGCTGAGGCTTGCCTCTCATAATTAACATCATTCTTTGGTTGATAGCGTCCATACATATTACTATTACCAGTTTTAGCATCTGACCTGATGCGGCAACAAACCAAACAAGCAGGACATGGTGTTGCAACATTTTTTCTTCCTGTGGTGAAATATCCACGAAGTTTTTTTTTTAAATTTTTTTGTTGTACTGTCATTTTATCTTTTATCTTGACACACGTCAAGGGAATTCTCAACAAGTTGAAACAGTCTCGGGTGGCTTGGCCACGTTCTGTTTGACAAAAATGGGCACTGCCTTTATTGACCACCGTTGTTGATTGGTGCAAGCATCATTGGTGGATCGCATGTTGAGGAAGTGGTATCCTGCCGTGCCGTGAGCTGTGGGGCACTTGGAAGATATACATCGATCTTAGCTGGCAACTGGCACGTCGTTCTTGCGGGTAAGTTTGCTATTAGTAGGAAGCAGCCAGCTGCCCGAGTGAAGGTGGCATCCTCGTCAAATCGAAGGGGGGTCAGTGCAACTGCAATGCATCATGGGAGACGGTTTGGAAAGGTTCAACCATTTTTACTACGTCTATGCGGCATGTGTTCATACCTTGCAATTATCGTGCGGCTGCGGCTGCAGGGAAATAACCGGTCATCCATATAAATAAATTTGACCGCAAATGCAACATGCAGAACTCATAAGCTTCAATCCCCGCTAAATAAAAATAAACAACTCGGAAGCTTAACTCCTGTAATCTGCTTCGCCTTCTGAACAGCTTAGGGCTTCTTTGGATCAAAGAAATTTCATATGAATTCTGGAGGATTTCAAACTATAGGAATTTTTCCTATAAAATGTCTTTGGATTGTAGGATTGACACCACCAAATTCCTAAGGAATCTATTCCTTTTTCCTCCATTCCATAGGAATCTCAACATGAGATTCAATCTCTTTTTATTTTTTCCTTTGAGAAGTCCAATGCACTCATACTCTATCTCTCTCTACTCTCTTCCCATTCCTGCAAAATTCCTGTGTTTGTTTCCTGCGCGCCATCTAAACACATCTATTACAAAATTCCTATGTTTTAAAATCATGTAGGAATTAAATTGCATGACACTGCAATCATTTATTTTTTCTATTCATATGTTTTGAAAATCCTTTGAACCAAAGAGGCTGTTAACATCTGCCATTTGTACAGCTAAATGAGGCTGCCGACTACAGTACCTAGGAAGACAAACGAAAATATTGACCGCTTCACCTCACCTTTGTCCCGCCTCTGTCCGAGTCCATGCCGCTCGCTCCCGGAATCAACTCACCGTCAGGGGAGAAAAACAAATGAGGAAAATACCAAAAAACCCAGACAAAACGCGTCCGCGTGGTCGCGTCGTCCTCCTTCCCTGTTGCCTCATTCAGCTCCTCCAGCTCGCAGCATCCGGCGCCACTAATTAATTGCAGCTGTAGCGGCACCACCCTCCGCTTCCTAGAGCTTAGAAGCACCAGCGAGGAACGTCGAGGCACGCACGTGGGTCTGCAGCCTCTCCTTTCTCCCCCCACCGCCGTCCGCCACCACCACCGCCACCGTCGTCCTAGATCCGTGAAGCCGAGCCCCGGGTTCCACGCTCGGAGGGTCGCAGCAGCAGCCGGCGGAAGACCTCGCGCCGGGCGGGAGGGACGCGCGCGCGCGCGATGGCCGCGGGCCGTGTGTTCTCGCTGCTCCTCTTCTCGGCGGCCGTCATGGTCGGGCTCGCCTCCGCGTCCCCCTTCATTTCCGGTACGTTTCCGTGCTTCGGCGTTCCTTGCTGCCTTCGATCGCTCGCTCGCTTCGGCTTCTGACGAGTTCGTTCTGTTCTGTTCTGCTCGTTGCTGATGCTTCAACAGACGGCGTGTTCCAGGGGAGCGCCGGATCTACGGGGAGGAGCTTGCTGCAGGCCAAGAACAGTACGTTTCCCTTCTCCTCCACCCTGTATGTAACGCATGCTTGATTCGCGATTTTGTTCTCAAATCGAGGCGGAATCGAGAAGATTCGGTTCGGAGTGGTGCTGTTTGTTAGATGCTCCGCTTTATGCGTGGAGCACTGATTCATTCCACGATACTACCCTACGCGGCTACGCCGAAGAAACGCACGTCATGTCATCAGATCGGGGCGGCGTCGACAGTCGGCGACCGCTTCCATTGATTTTGCTCCTTGTCCCTGTAGTGGAAAGCAATTAAGGATCGATGGTTGAGAACCAATCACCGGAATAGTTTGATGGCTGAGCTAAATGACTGGGGGAATTGGGGATTTGGGGTGCTATGAGTTGAATGCTGGGGTGAGGGCTATAGCTTTTTGACGATGCTACTGATTTTCAACTCCTGAGATGGTTTGCCAAATGGCCGTGTTTGGTGGTGTGCACGCTGTACATACTACTTACGCATGCTTGTTAATTGGATACTACGTAGCACCTAATTTAGAGACCAGAGACCCTCTTACTAATTGTGATGTGGTGTTACCGAACTGGTTGTTTGCTGCTACTCGTACCAGTTTTTAGATGCATGGATACTTGCTGTGCCCATCCTTGGGTATTGAGCATAGTAGACTGAAATAATAATGTAATAGCGGAAACGATATTTGTTTAGCTTGTGATGGTAAAACAGGAAAAAGAAATGCGGGGAGATAAAACAGGAATTTGTTGCATGTTAGATGTGTAGTGTCCAGATGTCTGCAAGTTAAAGCAAAATTTAATTAGGTAAGCTGGTTCTAGGCTTCTAGCTGCAAAGTAACCAAATGTTTTGAGGCGGCTCCTAGGTACATGTTCTTGTATTTTCTGTTCACTGATCAATCAATACATACACATAGCTAAAACTGTAGTATCAAGTAACTTCAAGATAGATCCTAAATCATCATTGTAATGTGTGCTGTCTGTGGCATACATCTCCACCATATTTAATGCTTTTGGTGGTACCTTTGATCTAGTATACTTCTGTTTACTCATACCTATGCTTATCAGGTTGCCCGATGAACTTTGAGTTCCAAAACTACACAATCATCACAAGCAAGTGCAAAGGGCCGAAATTTCCTCCTAAAGACTGCTGCGATTCTTTCAAGGAATTTGCATGCCCGTTTAACAACTACATCAATGACGAGAGCAATGACTGTGCATCGACAATGTTCAGCTACATCAACCTCTACGGCAAGTACCCACCAGGCCTGTTTGCCCATGAGTGCCGAGAAGGCAAGCTAGGGCTTTCTTGCGCTGGCGTACCCCAGAAAGAAGTTGCAAGTGGTGGCCAAAGAGTTCAAAGCAGCTTGCTTGCTTTGATTATTCTCGTGTGTGGACTAGTATCATTGCTGTTCCACTGAGTGATGATGAGGCATGAACGCGTCTGCTGCTCCTGAGAGGCTTTTGAAATCTTCTTGCTGTTGTAAAATCGCTTGTAATTTAAAGTTATGTCCGATTACATATTTTCTGGAATCTCAGCTGATTGCCAACCTAGAATTCACCAATTGCTGTTGTATTGTACTTCTTACACTGCATTATCTCTCACCCATGTGTATAATTATATTTATTTTGTTGGTTTAGTCATAGAAACGAGTTTGATGAGCATCATGCCCCTAGCTTATGCCTTATGCTTGTGTTGGAGAAAGTTTTTTTTTTTGCAAGTCTTGAAGAAAGTTGTGACATTGGTTTTCCTATTTATAAGACTAGTAAGCTTGCACGTGCAATGCACGCCTAATAATCTAATATAAATTTATTCAAACATAATAGCTAAATTTCAAACCATGGAATGTCATGAAATAGCATAGCTCTTTTGTAAATACAAAAAAAAACATTATAATCACTAATTATATATCCTTAATTCTAAACTCCAAATACATATTTTTATCATACACTGCTCGATAGCAACATATATCACTTCATGAGAGAAAAGTTTGTTGCACTCATCTACGGAGAAGGCGAATTGTTGTCTGACACCATGGAAAATAAGAAAGTATGGAGCTTCTACCTCGATATTACCATGATATATATAAATCTTTTGATAAATATCCACATCTTTTAGCGAACTTTGCAATCCAAGCTGAACATCCAATGCTTCTTGCCAATATTGAAAAAAAAACAGAACATTAGCGATAGAGTAATATGAGACTATTGGTACACAGAACTTCTATCGGTGGACAATTTCGATGATGACACATAAATCTTGAAGAATATGAAATACATAAGAATATGGCTAGGGGATGCATGTAAATCTGCTTCACTTTATACGTCATGGGGCGAGTGTTCTGGCATAGAAAACATGTCGCCTAAGATCACCTTAAAAGCAAAACAAAATTAGTTCTTATAAGGGCATCTCCAGTCGTTCGGCCCCCCCAGGTTTCAGATCGGCGCTTTTTAGCGTTAGCGCCGCCCCGCACCAAAACCTGGGGGGGCCGATTTCACCAGCCGTTCGGCGGCCCATAAAAGAGAACGACGATATTGTTTGAAACTTCATCTTCCCGCCCCAAAATATAGAGCCCTAGTTCGGCGATCACGGCAGTCATGGTTTGGGCAATAATATTACAAAAAACGCCACAGGTGGGCGATCAAATAGAGTCTAGATCGAATCACACAGACGGGCGCGCGCGGCGTGGGCAAACGGAGGCGATCAGGCAGACGCGTCAGCCGGCGTCAGAGCAGGCGGCGAGCTCGGCGCAACATCCTCCAGGTCGATGACGGCGTCCGAGCAGGCGACGGGCTCGGCGTCCTCCAGGTCGACGACGGGCTCGGCATCCTTGTCGACGACGGTCGCGGCATCTTCCAGGTCTACGTGCGCGCTCGTCGGCGCGGTGGTGTAGCTGGTGCCACCAGACGACGTAGTCGGGGCCGGGGGCGTGGTGATGTCGGTCAGGATGAGGTTGCACTGCGCCAGGAACCAAGCTCTCACCACGGGGGTCATCGCGGCCGGGTCGCCGCCCGTGAGGAAGGCGAGGTCATTGTTCCTCTTCTTCGCCGCGGTGCCAGTCCTGAGGAGGTCGATCTTGACATGCGAGTTGGCCATGAGCGCCGCCCACCGCTGTTTGGAGACCTCGTCCCTCTTGACGGCGTGGGCCTGGGCGTCGGCGATGCAGGTCTCGATCGACGCCTGGAGCTTTGCCGCTGCCGGCGCGCTGTCCCTCGCCAACTTGGCTTTCTTGTGGCCCATCGGCGGACGCCCTTCGGACGCACCTGCAACCACAACGTCGGGAACATACTCCTTGCCCTTGCCGATCGACCGCCGCACCTCCGCCCACTTCTCGCACTTCTCGATAAGGACGAAGACGTGGAGGAACTTGAAGTCGGAGCCCTCGTCGTTCTTGTACGCCTCCAGCATCCGGAAGATCTCCATCTCGCGGTTGGCGCCGCTCTGCGGCCTCATCGAGATCTCCTCCTGGATGCCGTGCCATTTGTTGCAGGACGCCTGGATGTTCGCCCAGTGGTTCGCCATGGCCTTCTGGCCGCGGTCGGTGATGCAGCATGCGTAGTGGGGGTCGATCATGCGGCGCTCGTCGTACGCTGTTTTCACCCGCTTCCAGTAGTTGTCGGCGTGCTGGTTCGCGCCGACGATCGGGTCGTGGCTGATCGTCTTCCATGCCTCGGCGAGGAGTGCGTCCTCCCTGGTCAGCCACTTGATGTGGGGCTCGGCGGGGGGCAGTGGCACCTTCGGTTCCTTGCGAGGACGGCCAGGGCCCCGGCGCTTTCGGCCATCGCCGGTCTGATCTGTCCCCTCTGGAACCACCGGCGTCTCGTCCTCTTCGCCCTGCTCCTCCGTCGCCTGCGTGCCGGAGCCTTCGCCGTAGTCGCCACCGCCCTGCGCGAAGAACTCCCTGCTGTGCTCGAGGAAGCCCGGGCTCGCCGCAGCCGCCATCGAGCCGGACGCGATGATCTCCTCCATGTAGCTGTCCTGGGGCTGAAGCCCGGCGAGAATCGCACGGCGGTGGGACGGGGAAGATGCGTAGCCCGGCGCGGCACCATACATCATCGGCGGGTGGTAGGGGAAGGTGAGGTTGGGGTTGAAACCTCCCAGGGAGTCGCCTTCGACGAACCAGGCAAGCGGCGGGTGCGGTGACATGCGTGGCGACGGCGACGACGACTGCTTCCAGCCGGCAAACCTTGGGGCGAGAGGGCTCTTATTCTTGGCGATCGACGCCGCGGAGGCGACCGGCGTAGGTGGCTCGTCCGGCGCGGTCTCCTCCTCCTCGTCCTCCAGCTCGTCTTCCTCGGCGGCGGCCTGCTCCTCCGCCTGCAGCTGCGCCATCAGCTGCCTCTGCCGCTGCGCTGCCTCCCTCCCCCGGCGCTTCATGTTGGCCGTTTCCAGGCGCGACCTCTTGGCGATCCACTCCTTGTTCGACATGCCGGGCGGCCGCTCCTTCGGCGCCCTCGGCTTGCGCGGTTTCTTGGCCGGTTCGGAGGCCGCGGGAATGGATACGGCGGTGGCGGCGGCGCGGGGACCTGTAAATCGGGCGGGAGCCATAGCGTCTAGATCTCGGGGGCGGGGGGAAATGACGGGAATGGACCGGGGGAAGAGGTAGTTGTGGGGGGAAAGTGGAGGGAAGCGTCGAAAAAAGGGAGGAAAATCGTCTTCCGTCGCCGACAGGCGTGGCCCACGCGCGCATTTCGCCCCCCCAAGCCGAACCCAGCGCGCTGGGTTCGGCCTGGGTTCGGCGGCGCCAAACGGCGCGAAAAACGGCGGAAAGCGGCGCTAAATCGGTTCCTGGGGGGGGGGGGGGGTGACTGGTGCGAAACAACGCGAAACGGCGCGAAAAACGCCTCTTGGGGGGCTCTGGGGGGGACGACTGGAGATGCCCTAAGGAGAGTTGACTGGAAACAAACTATATCTGCAGAATTCACACATGCAAAATTGATTGGGCAAAAAATCTGAAGGTGAACATGCGAATAAAATTTTCAAAAACACTGTACTATGTAAATTATCAAGTTTCTACCTGCACAATAAAGGAGCTAGGTTTCACGCTTTATTACCAGGTTCCAAGGTAATAGATTTCTAACAAACCTTATGTTTAGCATCACTGCATGCATTTGCACTTGCCTACATCAAAACTTTTGCTTTAGAAAATAGTAGTTACGATTTTTCAATTTGACAAATAAAATTCCCCTTCAATATTATTTTCCTCTAGATCCTACACATGAATGAATCAATAAGAATTATGCAGACTTGACTCTGCAAACATGTGAGAATTTCAGCAGTTGGTGCAAGGAGGTCCGACGCGACGACATGCTGCCACTGTTGTCTATGAGTTCACAGAGCGTGGATAGCCTTAGCGCCTCGAGAATGACACGTCCGTGGTGGCATGGCAATATTAGTCCTGCTCTTAAAACAGAAGGATCTTATCTTCTCATCTATAAACAGAGGGAAAATGCCAAATGCAAGGTATTTTTATTGCTATGGTTAGATAATTCGAGATATAAGGCAGTAAATATTACACATTTCAGACGTAAGAAATCGGAGACAAAAATGATCGCATCAGCCTCCTGACATGCCAAGTACGACAAACGTGAGCGAAAATGGTTCTTTCAGAACTTATAAACTATCCAATCTGATGGAAGTGCAGTCCTAAGTCCTAACAGTGAACTTTTATTAGTTCGTAAGTGAATTTGAGGCTCAGCTGACACTTATAAATAACAGCAACCTGCACGCTTGCGGCTAATCTCAGTCACCGCTTGACCAGGCACATGAGCTCCGGATTCAGAACAAGCAAATAGCAACAACTTTCGCATCACCAACATAGAGGTACAATGGAGTAGGGATGCTTGAAGTTTAGAAATAGCCTATGGCAGATACCGACATTAGAAAATAGGACACATGATTAGAGTGCACACTACAAATCCCCCAAACTTAGTTACAAAATAAAAGGCATGGAGATGAAATTTTAAATACTTTCCACATAAATTTTATGAGTCAAACGACGAATTTACAGACAGTGAATAAAGCAACTCAGATCCAGTAGGAAGGAAAAAAAGAACACAATGGAAACGTAAAGACTCACTTGTGATGGACTGGACCGTACTGCAGCTGATTGATGCCCATGCTACCAAAGCGATGGCGGTTCCGTTAGGCGGGCGAAGGATATGCCAAGACGACACATGGTTGTGGCGGTTCCTTCGGACGGCCACACAAACATGGTGAGGGCTACCGCGGGAGGTTGTCGACGACTCGACGGCGACACGTTAATGGCGCTGGGCATGCCAGCGGTATTGTACCCTGTAGGCGGCGCTGCGGGGGAGGGTACAGAGTTCAGCGAGAGCGCACGTGGTCGAGCATGAAACCAAGAGAGATGGATGGAGGGCGCGCGGGTCCGGCGGCTGGGCGAGGCGGTCCGGGTAACTCGACGAGCTGGGCGCAGAGCTCGTTGGAGGGGCCAGAGAGCTTGCATGCCCGGGCATGGAACACCTCGAAGGAGCCAGAATTAGGAGAAACATGGCAATTAATGGCGGAGTATTTATGGAAGTTATGGATTGACGGAGAGATTAGAGGATGAGAAGTGTAGGGGTGAGGCGTCGTGTGGGATTTTGGTGGGGAGAACAAACAAATCCGGACCTGTCGACGGACGTGGATGGATGGCATAGATTGAATTTTCCCACGAAGTTTTGTCTTTTATAAGTAGTGGAGATTATGGATTGACGGAGAGATTAGAGGATGAGAAGTGTAGGGGTGAGGCGTCGTGTGGGATTTTGGTGGGGAGAACAAACAAATCCGGACCGGTCGATGGACGTGGATGGACGGCATAGATTGAATTTTCCCACGAAGTTTTGTCTTTTATAAGTAGTGGAGATAAGATGCCTTTGCCGGGGTGAGTTGCCTGTTTCAATTTTCGCGAGTCAATTGATTGTGATCATTGGATTTGCCTGGAGATTGAGATGTTTATCCAGTGGGAAAATGTGGACTTGTTCGTTTGATTACTACCAGTCCAAACTTTAGGATAAAGGATTGGATTTGCCTGGAGATTGAGATGTTTATCCAGTGGGAAAATGTGGACTTGTTCGTTTGATTACTACCCGTCCAAACTTTAGGATAAAGGCCAGTCTGCATCCGACCCAGTAACTAACAACAGTTCATCCTAATCCATTAGGACTTCTTGAGTCAGTTTCCTGTGATCGTTGGATTTGCATGGAGATTGAGATGTTTATCCCACTGGGAAAATGTGAGCCAGATGCACAAATGAGCCAAAAGGAAAGTAAACATTTATACTCAATCATCTCCGCCATAGTCCCGCGTCAAACAACTCAGCCAGCAGATAAAGTACTCCCTCCGATCCATATTAATGGTCGCTAAATCGGATGTATCTAGCACTAAAATATGTCTAGATACATACGATTTAGCGACCATTAATATGGATCGGAGGGAGTAACATTTTTTTCCATGTGATAACTGTTGACTAGTTTCTTTAAGAAGAAGCCCAAATCTAAAATATCAAACATCCAGGTAATTAAGTGTGCTGAATACATAATGAGTAAGAAATGATACATCATACTACATGCATTTTGTATCGAAATTAATTAAAATCTGAAGATGTCATTTACAAGGTTAGCTCACCTGTGTGTGCTTACATGGAAGCTTGTCAACACGTTGGAGAACCCAAACTAACCCGGGTTCTATCGAGCCCATTTGTTAAAAAATATTGAACTACATGTTTGAATTTTTGAAAAACCTAGAAATATACATCTATATATAGATTGTAACTACTTACATGTAATTAATATTTATATGTGCTACAAAAAAAGAAAAAAATATATATTTATAGTGTTGGAGAATGGTTTTTTCTGCAAGTCTTGAAGAAAGTTTTTTTTAGGGAAGTCTTGAAGAAAGTTGTGACATTGGTTTTCCTATTTATAAGATGCATTCTTTTCCCTTGGGGTGAATTACCTGTTTTGGACTTGTTCGTTTGATTATTGCCAGTCCAAACTTTAGGGTGTTGGACCTGCAGTAACTAACAACAGTTCATCGTAATCCATTTGATGGTTTCGCAGCGACATTTTATGATAAAGGCCAGTCTGCTTTCATTTACTAGTTAAGTCTTCAAATCCTTGTCCTTGGGCATCAGTTCGTTTGGCACTTGTTAACCTGTTTGCCACAAGCTAAACAAACAATGTAAACTAAAATTGGTGGCCAGATGCACAAATGAGCTAAAAGTAAACATTTATAATTAATCGTCTCCGCCATAGCCATGTGCCATGAATTTGCTCCTTCAAATAACACAACCAGAAGAGATGGGGTAACAATTTTTTTCGTGTGTCTTTAAAAACAAGCCCAAATCTAAAATTTGTCAAACCTCTACGTAACTGAGTGTGCTCAATAAATATAGGAATAAGAGATGATACGTCATCGAAATTACTATTTTAAGATGCCATTTACAAGGTTAACTCCCTTACATGGAAGCTTGTCAACAGGTCGGAGAACCCAAACTGACCCAGGGCTCTATCGAATCAATTTCTCCAAAAATTTGAACTCCATGTTTAAAGTTTTGAAAAAACTAGTAGAAAGATACATGTAGATATATATTTTAACTATTTCCATGTAATTAATATTTATACGCGCTACACAAAAAGACAAACTGCAGAAAATTTATTTTGGACTTCATAGAAGGAGATACCTCTTTACAATAGCCTTTAAATCAAATTATAATATAATACCGACATAAAAAACTGTTAACAAGAAAATTCCAAGACAATTTGCATATATGAGACATAGATATTTTGAACTGCCTAGCAAACATGTGAACAAAAACCAAGATCTATTCAAGTAAACAAAAATACTCTTTTGTATTTATTTTTCAAATCGTAGACTGATTTTTTACATAAATTTTGTGACATATAATAGCTTTCTTGCATGTTCATCTTTAAAAATAATTTTAGAATTTCCTTGTCCACTTACATTGTCATTTTTACAACAGCATCATGATATAACTTAAACATGAGTGCACACTTACATTTTTCCTTCTTACATTATAATCAATATCATGCTACAGTAGTGGTTGACCGGTTGGCAGTGGCATATATTACCATGGAGAGAAAGTATCACATAGAAATCAAGTTGCAATGAAAACTTTGTGAAACATAAGTTTTAAAAAATTCGCAAAGAAGTTGTTACAAATAGGCGCAGCAAAACATAGATCAACCAAGAACAAGAACACATATTTTTACGTGGAAACCCTTACGGGAGAAAACCACGGCACGCACAAAGGCGTATCACTGTAATTGGGAGGAGTATTACAATACACGAGAGGACAAACCTTCAACGTGCTAATCTGGTGGATCTCTCTTGATCTCACATCTTTCTCTCTCTCAATCTATTCTATGACTACCTCGTACTATATATTGGGGCAAACAACTCTCTTTCTTGGCGGACACGAAATAGAGTTGTACTTGTGCACGTCTAGCACGGTTGGCATGCCTTAGTCTCGTAGAACTCCATATGTAGTACACCAATTATGTGAGATTCGGAACATAATAAAATAACACTCCACCTTGAGACGAAATCCCGTACAATAATCATAGATAGTATCAACTCCTCAATTAAAGTCATCACAAGTAAACCTTGTGTCTTGAAACGTCCATAGGACTAATAAACTTCTCACGAAGTCATATTGAGCAAATCAATCGGTAGGTCGTCGAGAAAACACACAACTGTCAACACAGCAGACATACGAAACTTGGGAAACTCCCAATAAAAGTCTGAGTCTGTGTCACTGACCTCAAAACACCGAAACTGCCCAATCATCAAATGACATAAGCCATCTTATCTCCTGTGGTGCATAAACGAGCGCATAGCTCATAGTGCAACATCTTGATGCACATCGCATTGTGAAGAACTCATCTCATGGAATCTGAACATGCTACAAAACACATAGCACAAATCTCGGCAAACAATACTCATGCAAGAGCATTTTGTACGGAGCGTATCACGTACACCAAAAACTGCCGTCTGAAAAATCCATGACATGGTCTAAAACTGTCCATGTAAAACAACTGTCGGATGAAGGAACCTTCTAAACATGCGTTGGAGCTTAAAATCTGCAATAGACCCCTCTTGATAGAGCAAAGACAACTAAATTGTACTTGAACCTGAACAATACTAATGTTGTAGTATCTAGCAGACACATATCTCCTTGCATCACAACTGATCCTCATCACGAACATGAACAAAACCTTCACATGCATAACAGCAAATATCTTTGGAGAGTAAAGAGTATATGCTGGCTACCAACAGGCTTAATAATTACCTCCTCCTTAACTGAATTGTGTTCTTCGAATAACTGCAGCAATATTGCATCCATTATATTTGACAGATCATAATCCCAGAAACTCCACCTTAAACAAAAATTATCCAGTGCATCCTCATAGTCGGCTTAACGCTCGCATCTAGACTTGCTATACGGAAATCATTGTGTCACACTCCAACGACGAAAGCTGGTACTTCATGATTACCATGAGCACATAATTTGTGCACAAAGTAGTACAAGCCAAAGGAATAGAAAATATCCCGAAACAAATTAATTTATGCGAAGCGTAGACTTAAGGGATAGCACCTGGTATGGATTAGGGTGGCCATAGCAATTTGATTCGTGCCCATAGCTGACTTGATTAATCTTCACGTGTGATGGCAGCATGTCATCATCACACTTTTTTTTTCATGCGTGCATGTTGACCTCCAAAGAAATTATATGCCTTCACGTGATGGAGTAATGGAACATCACTTTTCTCCTTGGGACTTGACGTGCCTAATCGTGGTGATGGTCCAAGGCTCCAAATACGTGTGCATATCGCATTGACCTGCTAGTCAATGGTTCTGTGATCCACCACACATGTTGCTCGTTCCTTTCATCGATCCGAGGCAGCGCCGAAATTATTTACTCGGCGAACTGGGAACGCACGCACGGACTGCTGCCACAACAAAACGTCTCGTTGGGACTTCATGGCCAGATCTGAACAAATAAGAAACTTGCAGAGAGAACATATCGGCAAAAGACGGCGCACGGACGCCGACCAGAAAATTGTTGACTTCCGATCCCCGATCTGATCTAAAACGATGCTCTACCTTCAAATAGCTGCATGACACCGAAAGATTGCGGTGGTTGATCCAACGATGCGTGGTGCTGCCCGGGAGCGCAGCGGAAAGTCTCCCGGGCAGCGAATCGATCTCCAAACCTGGAGCTCTGATACCACTTGTTACAAATAGGCGCAGCAAAACATAGATCAACCAAGAACAAGAACACAGATTTTTACGTGGAAACCCTTACGGGAGAAAACCACGGCACGCACAAAGGCGTATCACTATAATTGGGAGGAGTATTACAATATACGAGAGGACAAACCCTCAACGTGCTAATCTGGTGGATCTCTCTTGATCTCACATCTTTCTCTCTCTCAATCTATTCTATGACTACCTCGTACTATATATTGGGGCAAACAACTCTCTTTCTTGGCGGACACGAAATAGAGTTGTACTTGTGCACGTCTAGCACGGTTGGCATGCCTTAGTCTCGTAGGACTTCATATGTAGTACACCAATTGTATGTGATTCGGAACATAATAAAATAACAAAAGTATGGTACATGAGAATGATAATGTTATATAAACATGTGAAACTGGAAGTTCAAAAATATATTCATTTGAGAGGTAAGAAAAAAAATAACCTGATTGCGATGCTTTTGGAGAACCTTTTCTTGACCACGGGCAGTACGTGAATGTCAATGTTGGCAGTTATGGGCGCTGGATTTTTTTTTTTCCTTTTAATGATTTGGCTATGTGCATTCTTGATGTCTCGAATTGCTTTTGATGTTGAGTTGTTATAGAGATAAAATGTTTTTGATATTTTTTTGGTATTAATATATTACTTTTTATATGAAAAAATTATGCACCAATCGTGATGCTGTACAACTCGTCAGTCATCACTATTCATTTCTGAATTTGATTTTTTTCCCCCATACGGCCCAAATAAACTTGATGTTGAAGTTGAACTTTTAGAAGCTTTGAAATACGGTTTTCACTCCTCTCCACCGTAACTTGTTTCAGTCGGATATATTTTCTGTTACCGCGAAAGAGAGGAAATAAAGGGGAATCAGTTGCGTTTCGGTGACTTGATAGACTAGCGGTGAGCTGAGAACAACCAAAGAGAGGGAGGTGGCGGCAAAAGGGGAACGAAGGCGGAGATAGTAACAGATATATCTGGTGCTCCATTGAGAGGAGATACCCTAGCGGCCTAGCCCCTGCTGCAACCCCGATCATTCATCAGTGCATCGATCGCTCCGCTCCAGCTCGGCGGTTGACCGAGGCTAGGTGCGTCATGTCCTCCATTTCTGCGTTAGTTTTGCGAAATTTTCATGATCTGGGAATCAGTAACGGGTTCAATTAGGGTAGATCTGGATGGTAAGCAGGCGGGCCGGGATGGAGCGGGACAGCGTCGGCAAATCGGTTGTATGCGCGTGCCCGATTTGATGGGGTTCTTTGAAGGATTTAGTGGAAGAAACTCTTTGGTTCTCCGCGATATTTCTGATGTTAATGTGACTGATAACTTCGTTCTATTTAGTATGGATTTTCCCGTCATTGTTTACTTGTAATCCGTAAGTGGAACAGGCAACTTGCACGCGAATCTAGAAAATTGCCGAGGTGCTAATAGAAGCCGGGAGGAGCTTCTAAATTTTGTAGTAATTGCCCCTGTGTTTACTGATTACCAACTGCCATTACTTGTGGACTGGTGTAGGAAGTTTTAGGTGTGCCTGTTTCTTTTGTTAGCCTAAGCAAACCTGTTGGTAATTAGTTCTAAGTAGCTAGTTGACTTGACTTGACTCTAGTCTTCTCTAGTGTAGTACACAGCAAGGCATGTAGGTGTGGGATGGCACATGGCTGCATGACTTACTCTTGGTCAAGCCTTTTTCCTTAGCTTGTGAGAGTAGCTAGGCAATTTCCTTGAAACTTCATCTAGCTAGTTTCCTTTGTACGTGTATAAAAGGAGAAGTCCAGGCTGCAATATCCAGGCAGCACCACCCAATTCATTCTCTCACTCTCACCGTGTCTTCTCCACTCTAGTGTGTGTCTAAACTACACTCTAGTACGTGTGCGTTTTCTGTCCCGGCAACAACATCTTTGCTCGATGTGCGATTGGTTTCAGTAGGAGCTCTGCTGCTGATGGTGGTGGTCTGTTTGCACTTTGCAGGTTAGGGACGCTTCTCTCCTAAGAGGATCAACATGTGCAATTATCCCGGCGGTCTCGTTGAAGACACGGAGGATGATTATGATATTGATGATCTAGCTGATCACATGGGCCACATGTACCATGAGCGAGGAACAGGGGATTCCGATTCGGAGTATGAAGAGTGCGGCCAGTCGGTATGTCGATCAGTTATTCTATATGTTGTTGCGCCATTGCAATTGGAATTAAGTCGCACAAGATTGGTTTAAATTCAGATCTTATTGGGTTAGCAGAAGTTACAATATTATTTTCCAGTTATGACTACTACTGCTGATATGATTTGGTTACGTGGTTGTGTACTAAATACTAACATAGAGCAGGCATGAATCAGTTACATGACCATATGAATGACTTGATTGGAGCATTGTTGTCCGTTCTCTTATTTAGAGAGGGATGAACGAAGCGACAATAATCTCACGCTTGAGAGCCTGATACATGTATATGGGTTTGAGGGTTTTCGGGACCTATGAAGCTTGCCACTTACACAGTTGCACAATGTCATTTGTCTTCTACCGTTCATTGCCCTACTCTTTGTTATCTACGCAGCTATTTGTTGCAAGTATCTCTTCTCATGAGACCTGCTTGCCAGGCTATGTAAAATGCTTCTACTGTTTTGTCTATTATGTCTTCTATTTCTTAAACCATTTTGGATTTGTTTATCTTATGGGCATAGGATAAAGGAGCAATATTTCTCTTGCTCAGCTGTTAAGTTCATAGACCAATCTTGAACTAAAAAAATATGATTTTTCATAAATAAAATTTTATTTCTGCTGTTGCTAATCTACCATTATTTTAATTGTTATATAAACCAAGCTGCGGTGCCCTAAATAGTTTTTCTTTCTTCTCTGTTTAGAATGATAAGATCCCGGATACTTCAGCAGTGGAGGCAGCAAAAGGAAAAGACATCCAAGGAATACAATGGGAGAAGCTGGCTATCACACGTGGAAGATACAGGCAGGTCAGATTACAGCAGTACAAAAACTATGAGAATATTCCTACTTCTGGAGAAGCAGCAGCCAAGGTGTGTATTGTAGAAAGTCCAGCATCTTATGCAAAATTTTCTGTCTAGATGTTGTTAACAGCTGATACATGCCTTGAAACAGGAATGCAAACAGACTGAGAAAGGCGGAATGTATTATGAATTCAGACAAAATACTAGATCAGTAAAATCAACTATCCTACATTTTCAGGTAGGTTCATTCTACCTCCCCCCACCTCCCCCAGGACGCACACAATACAGTACACTGTAGGATAATCATCAGCTGCAGCTGTTTATGCATCTTTTCGATAAGCGGAAGTATCTTGCTCATTATAAGATTATGTTGTACCGATCGTTATGTTTGATACTCCTATCAACCAACTATCCAAAAAAGACCTTTACATCTGTCGTGTATATGGAATGATCAACACCTCCCTTCCCACCCATTGTGGGGTGGATAAATGTTTGGGGGAAATGCGGGGACTGAGACTTGAACCCAAGACCATAGGTCCGATACCATGTTAGATATTCCTATTTATCGACCAACTATCCCAAAAAAAGACCGATCTGATAGGAAGTGGATATATAATATACTTAACACACGAATGAAATCAGATTCATACATACTAAGTTACTTTATTAGCTAACTTCCATTTTTTTAAGTGCTAACTTCCATTTTGATATATTGTCTTCATAGTCTTTGATGATCCATTTCCATGCATATATTTATATCAAAGGAAAAAATAGTTCCAAATTTGTTGAGTGTAACCCCGTATTTGGTTGTTATTTTAGCTCACCGCATCATGCTAGATGCAGAATCTAACTTCTGGTTTGAATAAAACTGGATCGATGTTTTAGCTGTATTAGCTTCTGAATTCTGTAATTCCTTAAGTTAAATTAAATGCTTTTTGAAGCATGAAATACTTGCTATTTTATTAAATATTTAATACAGGATGAAATGTATTCTTATGTTAAAAAAGAATTGAGGCTGGTTCTTGTACCTTTGGGATTAATTCAATTTTACATGTCTGTTTGGATAAACTTTTACCATAGGAGTTTAACTTGTTCAGGGATCTTTTCAAGTCATCATTATGTGCCGGTCTATAATCTCATGTCAATAACTAAACTATGATGTTTCTGTGTTTGAGCCAATTTTTTGCGTTTGCTCTCAGAACCTTATTTGAGATGATTTTTATCTGCGGTTGTCAATAGCATGAAAAAGTTGACATGAACTGTGCCTGCAGCTGAGAAATTTAGTATGGGCGACATCCAAGCATGATGTCTACCTACTTTCACATTATTCAGTCCGTCACTGGTCAGCATTGAGTGGTGTGGATACTGAAGTTATGAACGTCCAAGATCATGTGGTACCAAGGGAGGTATGATGCATGACTGCAATTCACTACTCCCTCCGTTCCATATTAGATGACTTTGGAATGGGTGTATCTAGACATATTTTAGTGCTAGATACATCCACTGTCAAGTCATCTAATATGGAACGGAGGGAGTATCTGTTTCAGATTTTCACATCATCTACATCTCTACATTTCTACAGCTTATCTTGTTATTCTTCTTCTATTATCTTTTATGGATCTTTTATTACAGAAGCACCTGGGAAGTCTATTGGAGGGGGGTTTTCAGACTCAAGTTAGTACCCTGGCGGTCAAGGACAATCTGCTGGTAGCTGGTGGATTTCAAGGGGAGATAATTTGCAAGGTAGGTTAACCAAAATGACTAGTCCTTTTGATCAAATTCATATGCTTGTTGCTATCACGGCGTCGTGATTGACAAGTTGCATTCACACCCAGCTCCATCTTCCTAGTGCACTATTGAGCATATATGATGATATGTTTGTGGCCAAAATATGTTTTCTTGAGGAAAAAATCAATTGGTGACCAATATAATCAATGGGAAGTTTCTCCTTATGAAAAATGTTGCTAAAAATAACTAGCTGGTGACCAACATATCACTGGTTTTTCTCGTTATGACTGTTTGCTGAAGATAATGAACTGATGGATGTCGTCGTGCATGTGTTCAACATGCTTAATCTGTTTATGAAATCTCAGTATCGATCTGGATGTTGATTTTTTGTTGATGTGGAATGCAGCACCTTGATCGAGAGGGATTAATCTTCTGCTGTCGAAGTACATCTGACAATAATGCTATTACCAATGCAGTTGATATATTCAATACTTCTAGGTAATGTTGTGTCTCAGTTGTTACAGATGTGACCTTGTTGAGTGTTCATGCCTGTTCTTGTTTTTCCCCAGTGGTGCTGTTCATTTCATGGCATCGAATAATGACTCCAGCGTAAGAGACTACGACATGGAGACATTCCAGCTATGCAAGCAATTTCGGTTTCATTGGCCTGTGAACGTAAGTACCTTCGGTTATTTCTTCACCTTTTATCTGTGTCACATAGCTAGAACACACTGTGTGTATTAGAGATGCGTTCTTTTTGTTTTGGTACATATGGCTATGATCTCAGGCCATTGTTTCTCTCAATATGCTTCTGTACATTCATCTTGCTATGTCATCTTAGGCTTACTTTTGATACCTTGTCGACAAATCTACAAAATTAGGACACGAATTTGTGATGTGAGGGCTTGGAGTGTCTAACTTCATGTTGCCTCGGTTAAAAAAAAGGAATAAAACTTCGGTTGCCACAGCTGACACGGCTCTAGGGGATAATGAGAACTGAGAAGTGTGAGTGTTACATCTGTGGAAACTGGTATCCTCCCAAGATTAATCTTGCACATGCTAAGCACAGAACCCTCGCTTTTTGTTTTCTGGGTCGCTGACTTTTCGACATAATATTAATAGTAAATGGAGCAAAACATATGCATCAGAGTGTTGCTTTGCTCTGGCCTTACTATGTTATTTTGTTGATGCAGCACACTTCACTGAGTCCCGATGGAAAGCTTGTTGTTGTAGTGGGGGACGATCTTGATGGTTTACTTATTGATGCCAGTTCAGGACAGGTATACTAGAACATGCAAACCCGGGCATCAAAGACGCAACGTTAACCAAACTTTGATCAATATTTCGCATTAAAGTGCTGATACAATACATGTAACTAAGTAGGACACTAATTTTCATTCTGGATGCAGACACTTCATTCCATGAAAGGCCACCACGATTACTCATTTGCATCAGCCTGGAGCCCTGATGGCCGAACATTTGCTACTGGCAACCAAGACAAGACATGCCGAATTTGGGATACGAGAAACCTGTCGGAAGCCCTTCATGTATTGAAGGGTAATCTTGGGGCAATCAGATCAATCCGGTTTACCTCGGACGGGCAGTTCCTGGCAATGGCAGAAGCAGCAGACTTCGTCCAAATCTTCGACGTCCAGAGTGACTACAACAAAAGGCAGGAGATTGACTTCTTTGGCGAGATATCTGGGATGTCTTTCAGCCCAGACACGGACGCTCTCTTCGTCGGCGTGTGGGGAACGGTTCCTAGCCTCCTCCAGTTTAACCGTAATTATAGCAACTAGCTGTATGGGAAATACGTAGGACAACATGATGGTACTTTATGGGCATGGTTTAGTTCGCGTGACAATTCTCATTTTCTTCTTAACGAATGAAAATGTAAGTTGTTTGACTTCTTTGAAATAAATTTAAGTTGTTTGACTTGTTTAAAATAAACTGGGAACGCCCTCCCTTTATCTGGGTTTTCGTGGCACTATGGGAGCTGTTAGCCCACATAATCGCCTGTCGTCGCACTTATTTCTCAGCCGTAGATATATATTTTACCTTTCGATTCTTGTATATTCCCTGATACTAGTGTCGCGCAACAGCCGTCATCCTGTACCAGTTTCATTGATGTCCTCCCAGACGCGCACTGAAATTTCACGAAATTTTACTTCTACTGCAGATTAAAGTTAAAGTTTGTGCCAAATATGTGTATAAGCTACCGTTGGATTTCGGTTACGCGGTTAGCTTATATGTTGGATTCGAACACTTACAACATTTTCTAATATGTAAAGGTATCGGTGGTATCCAAATAGACTAGACGAAAAATTAGGTTGGACATAAGATCATCTAAAGAACGGTTCGGTGTCCAAGGGTGCCGGACTTGCGTCGTGTGTGTGATTGATACATGTCAAACATAGTGTCAGTTCTACTATCTTCTTATCATCGATTTATATTTTTAATATCATTGCTATATGTTTCTACTATCTTTTTATATCATTCTTTTTTTAGAGAAAACGCAAAAGACTTTTGCGTTTCGTTTCATTGTAAAGATAGAGTTGGTGTTACAATCCTCCTAGAGGCCAATACATGAAGGAAAAACAGGGAGCTAGTGCACGTCCCAGGTCTGCGGGATGAGGGCTCTAAGTCCTAATTAAGGCGCCTGCGCTTGCCCATAGGTCAGCCTCTTCACGGATCTTCGACATCGGAAAGAGCACGGAGGGGCGGGCCCTGTCGAACACGCAATCATTGCGGTGCTTCCAGAGCATCCAGGGGACACGGAGGGTGGTGGAGGCGAGTCCTTTCTGCATAGGCTTGGGGTGAGCTGCCTGGCGGATCGCCACCATGTACAGAGCGACTCGTCATTGTCTGGTCAACCGAGCCAAGCGAGGACCTCGTGCCAAACCTGCCTCGAGAAGGGGCAAGCGAGGAGGAGGTGGAACTGAATTCCGTAAACCCAACACACTTTACTCATTGTGTATAAATACAGAGCTCGCGCAGAGCGTGGCATCGTGTCCAACGGCATGCCGTGATCCTAGCCAGAACTAGTCTATCCTATGGACCGAGTCAGTTAGTTACATTGAGACGTTACATCTAGACGTGACAACAACACACTTCAACATCCCCCCTCAGTCTGAACATCGGAGGGCAAGATGTTCAGACTGAACCGAAAATCTGTGAACAACCTGGTCGGCAACCCCTTGGTGAACACATCGGCAAACTGACACGCCGATGGGACATGCTGTACCTTGGCCTCCCCGAGCGATACTCGATCCCTGGAAAAGTTGAGGTCAATCTCGACATGCTTGGTGTGTTGGTGTTGTACTTGATTCGACGAGAGGTACATGGCCGAGACAATGTCACTGTAGATGAGTGTGGCGCGCTGCGGTGGGCGGCGAAGTTCAGATAACAGCTGCCGCAGCCAACATGATTCAGCGACACAGTTGGCCACCGCCCGGTATTCAGCCTCCGCGCTCGACCTAGACACCGTGGCTTGCCGCTTTGAGGACCAAGAGATGAGGTTGTCGCCCAAGAACACATAGAAGCCTAAGGTGGATTTGCGCGTGTCAGGGCAGCCGGCCCAATCGGTGTCACTGTAGGCGAGCAGATTATGTGACGACGAACGGTAGAACTGAAGACCATAGTGAGACGCACCCTTGAGATATCGGAGCACTCGTTTGATCAACTGGAAATGGGCTGTGGTGGGTGCGTGCATGAAGAGACAAATCTGTTGTACAGCGAAGGCAATGTTAGGGCGGGTGAGAGTTAGGTATTGGAGAGCTCCGGCGAGACTGCGATAAAGTGGCGGATCGGCAAAGGGTTGGCCATCATGAAGAGAGGGCTTGGAGCCAGAATCGACGGGTGTGGACAGAGGGTTACAATTCAGCATGTTGGCGCGCTCCAAGATCTCGAGTGCATACTGTTGCTGAGACAAGAACATGCCGGAGTGGTTGGTGTGGACGTTGATGCCGAGAAAGTGGTGAAGAACACCGAGGTTGGTCATCAAGAATTTTGTAGAGAGGCAGGCTATGATGGAGGTGAGGAGTGTGGGAGTGTTAGCTGTCAAGATGATGTCATCTACGTACAGAAGTAGATAGGCTATGTCTGAACCCCCGCGAAGAATGAACAAAGAAGAGTCGCAACGAGAGACAGAAAACCAAGTGAAAGAAGGTATGTAGTGAATTGGGTGAACCAGGTTCGGAGATCTTGCTTGAGCCCATAGAGTGATTTATGAAGACGGCAAACATGGTTCTGGAGAGAAGAGTCCACGAACCCCGAGGGCTGTTGGCAGTACACGGTTTCTTGAAGATCTCCATGAAGAAAAGGCGTTCTTCACGTCCAATTGATTGATCGGCCAGGCTTGTGTCGTGGCAAGGGCCAACACGACACGAATGCTAGCCGGTTTCACAACGGACTAAAAGTCTACCCATAATCCACACCGGCCTGCTGCGTAAATCCTCAGAGCACCCACCGCGCTTTGTACTATGAGAGAGATCCGTCGGGGTTCAGCTTGGGGCGATATATCCACTCCCCTGTAACTACATTGGCGCCTACAGGACGAGGAATCAAAGTCCACGTATCATTCCGCAACAATGCGTTATATTCATCGAGCATTGCAGCATGCCAATTCGGATCTTTGAGAGCTTGGCGGTAGGAGGAGGGCAAGGGTGAAATCGTAGAGGTGGTGGTGCTGGCAGAGATGTTGAAGAGACATTTTGGCATCAAAAACCCATTTTTGGCTCGGCATCATGTGTGCGTTTTCGGGTGGCTGTATCGGGACGACATACGGTGGCAGGACGGGATTAGGTGGCAGCACGAGAGTGGATGGGGGCGTGTGCAGGTGGCCGACCGGCGCGCGGGGCGAGGAGGATCCGCTCGTGGGAAATGATGGCGACGCGTTTTCGCTGCCACCTGCGATGATTGGCGTGGCATGCGAGGTAGATTCGATCAGTGGAGATCCCGAGGTGGATGCAGCGGCATGTGGGTGCATAAGACGGATCCCGATGCTGATTCGGGTGGGATTTGGTGCGACTGAGTGCTCTGTGGGCGACGGTGTGGATGGCTGTGGTGCACTATATGGAAAAATTGCTTCGTCGAAAGTAACGTGGCGGGACATGATCACCCGGCGTGTGGCTAAGTCAAAGCACCTGTACCCCCCTTGTGTTCAGGTGGATAACCAATGAAGACACAGCGCGTGGAGCGAGGTTGCAGTTTGTTGGTGGTGGTGGCATAGAGATTGGGATAACACAAGCATCCAAAGGTGCGTAGGTGAGTGTAGGTGGGGTACTGGCCGTGCAAGCGAAAGAATGGTGTTTCATGGTCTATGGTGCATGAAGAACGTATATTAAGGAGGTGGTTTGCGGTATGCAGGGCTTCTACCCAAAAGGTTGGAGGAAGATGAGCTTGAACAAGAAGAGTGCGGACGACATCGTTGGTGGTGCGTAGCATGCGCTCTGCCTTGCCGTTTTGTGGTGACGTGTGAGGGAAGGAGAAACGAAAGGAAATGCCCTTGGTGGTGAAGAAAGATCGAAACATATGGTTAAGGAATTCGCCCCCATTGTCGCATTGAACACATTGAATGGTTTTGGAAAACTGGGTTTTGACGTAAACGAAGAAATTTTGCAACGTAGATGCGGTGTCGGATTTGTTATGCAATGGAAAGGCCCAAGAGTAATGAGAAAAGTCATCTAGCACAATCAAGTAATAATTATATCCAGAGAAACTTGCTATCGGAGATGTCCATAAATCACAATGTATAAGTTGAAATGGAGCTGTGGTAAAATTGGAAGAGGTGGGAAATGGGAGCCTAGGGTGTCGTCCGAGCTGACAAGCTTTACAAATGGAAGGTGGAAAGCTAGGTTTATTACATGTTTCGGAAAACATAGAAGAAATGCGAGAAAGGCTAGCTGCACTAGGGTGGCCAAGCCGTCGATGCCACAATTCACGTGTGTTGGAGACCGTCAAGACAACATGTGGAGAATGGAGATCACCAAAGAAGGGTAGAGTTCGACACTGCTACTGGAGCGAAGAAGGGTAGTCCGTGTTGCTAGGTCCTTCACAGAGAAGCCATTAGGGTCAAATTCAATAGAAAAATTATTATTGCGAGTGAATCTACGTACAGAAATCAGATTTTGAATGGCAGAAGGTGAGACTAGAACATTGTTGAGATGGAAGGGTCGATTTGTGAGGGTGGTAGAGCCGACAGAGGAAATAGCCATCTCAGATCCGTTGCCAACTAGAATGCTACGAGAATTAACGTTTGAAGGGGAGTGAGACAAGGTGAGATTACCCTGACTGTTGGTGACGTGTGTAGTTGCGCTGGAGTCGACCACCCAATCGCCGCCAGGGTGGACGCCGTGAGTGTTGCTTGGCGCGGAGTGGTACATGGCGTTGTAGTCGAAGGAGTGTGGTGGTGGAAGCGCTGGGAGTTGTTGCGGCGTCGGTGGATGTGGCGGGGCAGATGCCATCATGGTGTATGCCTGAGAATTGGTGCCGGGTCCTTGGCCAAGAACGCTGCCGGCGTTGGGTGGCACCCACGGTGCCGGACGAGCATGGTGCTGGGGCGCGCCTCCGTGCCCAAACTTCTAGTGCTGTTACGGATGCCCGTACCCGGGGTTGTAACCGCCACGCCCACCGTAGTCGCCACGTCTGTGGCCGTGTCCACGACCGCGATAGTTGTTGTTGTTGCCGTACTGCTGGGGGCCGCCGCCACGCCCTGGTTGAGGTTGCCAGCCGCCACGTCCCTGCTGGCCATAGCCATAGGAGCCGCGGTCACCGCCACGAGGGCAGTGCCGCGCCATGTGGACTTGTTCCCCGCAGGAATAGCAGTTTCCGTGGAAACGGGATCCTGGCGTCCCAGAGCTAGGGCCCCCGGTGTGCAGAACTTGGGGAGGGGCCACAACCTTGAGCTTCAGCTTCTCCTTGGCGAGCTGAAGACGATACTGGGCCTGCATGAAGGAGGGGAACGACTTCATTGTCTCGAGAATTTCCTGCTGCATCTTGAATTTGTCGTCGAGGCTAGCGATCAACCGCATCGTCAGCTTCTTGTCCGTGACCGGTGCGCCAACGTCGCCGAGCTGCTCTGCAAGTCCCTTAGCTTGCGGCAGTAAGAGACAACATCCATGTCACCTTGTGATGCGTTGGAGAACGCTTTGTCGAGGTGGATCTCGCGCCCCTCTGCGTTCTCCATGAAAAAGTGCTTGAGGTTCTGCCATGCCGTGTAGGAAGTGCAGTCCGGCCCCGTCAGGATGACAGCTTGCAATTCGTCGGAGATGGTGGTGTAGATCCACAACACGATATCAGCGTCGGCGGTGTGCCATGCCTCGTCTGCGAGGTGAGGCGAGGTCTCCTCCTCTACATGGTCCCGGGCGTTGTACTTGTTGAGGCCGATGAGGAAGAAGTTCCTCCACTTGTTGTAGTTGCCGATAGAAGCGTCGAGCTTGAACTTTATGAACCTTGTGATGTCCTGGCCATCGGTGGTGGGTGGGGAGGGGAGGAACTGGACTAAGGAGATTCCTACTTGCCTGGAGAGAGGGAGGGAGTCATCGTCGGCCATGGCAGGAGGGGAGAGGAGGAAGAGAAGGTAGGCTCTGATATCAAACTGAATTCCGTAAACCCAACACACTTTACTCATTGTTAGTTACAGGTATAAATACAGAGCCCGCGTAGAGCACGGGTGCCTACACGCAGAGCACGCAGAGCGTGGCATCGTGCCCAACGGCATGCCGTGATCCTAGCCGGAACTAGTCTATCCTATGGACTGAGTCAGTTAGTTACATTGACATGTTACAACTAGACGTGACAACAACACACTTCAACAGGTGGCGCATGGTCTGCGGTTCCTGGTCGCAGAGGGGGCATCGCAGCGGGTGCTGCAGTCCGTGTCGAGCAAGGCGATCCGCCGTCCAGCAACGGTCGAGGTGCGCGAGCCAGTGGAAGAACTTGACGCGCGGAGGCGCCCAACACTTCCATGTCATCTTCCAGGCGTTGCAGAAAGTGGAGCCCTGGAAGGTGGCCAGGTAAGCGGATTGCGCGGTGTAGATCCCGTTCGTGCACCACTTCTAGTGTAGCCAGTCCGGCTCAGTGGATAGCGTAGTTCCCTCGATCATGTTCCAGAGCACCAAGTATTCGCCGATCTCGTGGACGCCGATGGTGCCGTGGATGTCGCGTGCCCAGGCGTGTGCCTGAAGCCCCTCGACCACTGTTCGGTTCTTGCGTCGTCGTTTAGAGATGCTTGCGTGGAGGAGCGGTGCAATCTCACGGATGGCTTTGCCTGTAACCCATCTGTCCTCCCAGAATAGGGCCTGCTCCCCAGTTCCAATCTCTATGACCATGGAGGCGAAGAGGAAATCGCGTCCGGCAGTGGGGAATTGGAGGTCGAGGCCACTCTAGGACCTGTTGGTCTCGGTGCGGCTGAGCCAGAGCCAGCGCATGCGCAGCGCAAGGCCCGTGCGCTCGAGGTCGTGGACGCCGAGGCCTCCAAGGGAAATTGGGAGAGCGACCCGCCGCCAGCATCATCCTGGAGGAATGATGGCCGAACATTTGCTACTGGCAACCAAGACAAGACATGCCGAATTTGGGATGCGAGAAACCTGTCGGAAGCCGTTCATGTATTGAAGGGTAATCTTGGGGCAATCAGATCAATCTGGTTTACCACGGACGGGCAGTTCCTGGCAATGGCAGAAGCAGCAGACTTCGTCCAAATCTTCGACGTCCAGAGTGACTACAACAAAAGGCAGTAGATTTACTTCTTTGGCGAAATATCTGGGATGTCTTTCAGTCCAGACACTACAAGAAACAGAATAGACGCCGACGGTAGCTCCCCCTCGGTGTATCTAGCCTTCCCGTCGGCGTAGCCTTTCGCCGACGGCCACCAAAACACCGAAGTGCAATCTTTGTCATCCAAAACTCATAACACACTTGTACACACATGGTATGGAACCCCCTAGCTCTTGGTGGTATCCCGACGTTCCAGAGCCCCTCTCCGGTGAAAACCTAGTCCCGCTGGAGGAAAACTAGGCTTATATGACTAAAATCGGTACCAACATCAAAAGGGGGTACAAAATTGTAACTAGTTACGTGGTTGTGTTAGGTTAGTCCCTAGGAAGTTACAATACAAAGGTATAACCCAACTCTTGACAGGATTCCCTCCGGTTTGTCCGATTTAGGACTTTTAGGCTATAAGTCATGAAACCCCCTAGAGAGAGGTGGATGCCGGTGAAGCAGGTCACACCCCGGAGTGCAATATTTGCCATCCAAAACCCATAACACACTTGTACACACATGGTATGGAACCCCTATCTCTTGGTGGTATCCCGACGCTCCGGAGCTCCTCTCCGGTGATAACCTAGTCCAGCTGGAGAAAAACTAGGCTTATACGACTAAAGTCGGTACCAATGTCAAAAGGGGGTGGAAAATTTTAACTAGTTGCTTGGTTGTGTTAGGCTAGGACCTAGGAAGTCACAATAAAAAGGTATAATCCAACTCTTGATAGGATTCCCTCCGGTTTGTCCGATCTGGGACTCTCAAGCTATAAGTCATGAACTCCCTAGAGAGAGGTGGATGCCGGTGAGGAAGGTCACACCCCGGAGTGCAATCTTTGCCATCCAAAACCCATAACACACTTGTACACACATGGTATGGAACCCCCTAGCTCTTGGTGGTATCCGGACGCTCCAGAGCTCCTCTCTAGTGAGAACCTAGTCCCTTTGGAGAAAAACTAGGCTTATACGACTAAAGTCGATACCGAACTCAAAAGGGGGTAGAGAAGTGTAACTAGTTGCTTGTTTGTGTTATTCTAGGCCCTAGGAAGTAACAATAGAAAGGTATAACCCAACTCTTGACATGACTCCTTCCGGTTTGTCCGATCTGGGACTTTCAGGCTATAAGTCATGAAACTACCTAGAGAGAGGTGGACGCCGGTGAAGAAGGTCACACCCCGGAGTGCAATATTTTCCATACAAAACCCATAAAACACTTGTACACACATGGTATGGAACCCCCTAGCTCTTGGTGGTATCCCGACGCTACGAAGCCCCTCTCCGGTCAAAACCTAGTTCCGTTGGAGAAAAACTAGGCTTATACGAAAGTCGGTACAAACGTCAAAAAGGGGTAGAAAACTGTAACTAGTTGCTTGGTTGTGTTATTGTAGGCCCTAGGAATTCACAATACAAAGGTATAACCCAACTCTTGACAGGATTCCCTCCGGTTCGTCCGATGTGGGATTTTTAGGGTATAAGTCATGAAACTCCATAGATAGAGGTGGATGCCGGTGAAGCAGGTCAAACCCCGGAGTTCAATCTTTGCCATCCAAAACCCATAACACACTTGTAAACACATGGTATGGAACCCCTTGCTCTTGGTGGTATCCCTACGCTCCGGAGCCCCTCTCCGGTGAAAATCTAGTCCCGCTAGAGAAAACTAGGCTTATACGACTAAATTTGGTACCAACGTCAAAAGGGGGTAGAAAAGTGTAACTAGTTGCTTGGTTGTGTTAGGATAGGCCCTAGGAAGTCACAATACAAAGGTATAACCCAACTCTTGACAGGATTCCCTCCAGTTTGTCCGATCTGGGACTTTCAGGCTATAAGTCATGAGACTCCCTAGAGAGAGGTGGATGCCGGTGAAGCAGGTCACACCTAGGAGTGCAATCTATGCCATCGAAAAGCCATAAAACACTTTACACACATGGTATGGAACCCCCTAGCATGTGGTTGGATCCCGATGCTCTGGAGCCCCTCTCCGGTGAAAAACCTAACCCCGTTGGAGAAAAGGCCTTCATGGTTTATTGTTGGTTCCGTCTTTGCTCATGATTTTTTTTTGAAAAATAGCTTTAATAATATGTATGATTATGTATATTTTCTGCTGCTCTTCGAAACGAGTTAAAAAACATCGATATTCGAGTTTGAATGCAAAAGTTATGATCAAAATGGTGATTAAGTTTTAAAAAATAACTAGGCCGTGGGTGGCTGTCGGCGTAGCTCGAGCTAGGCCGAGAGGGTGGCCGTCGGCATAGCTAAATTTTTTTGGTGCCCTGGTCGGGGTCTACGCCGACGGCCCCGACATTTGTCTGTCGGCGTATGTCACGGCCGTCGGCATCTATAACGTTTCCCGTAGTGAGACACGGAGGCTCTCTTTGTGGGTGTGTGGGATATGCGGCTTGGTAGCCTCCTCCGGTTGAGCCGTCTATATAAGAACTAGATGTATGGGAAATATGTAGGACAACATGATGGTGATTTTTGGGCATGGTTGTGTTCGCTTTTGCCCGGTTTGCCGTACTCGATAATTCTCGCTTTCTTCTTACGTGATAAAAATGTAAGTTTTTTGACTGGTTTAAAATAAATGTAAGTTGTTTGACTTGTTTAAAATTAATTGGGAACGCCCTCTCTTTAACAGAAAATGCTGGCTTCCCCCCGGGGGAACGTGCGCGTCGTATCCTCCTGATGGTGCGCTTGCCACACGTCCAGGCGTTTGACTCCACGGGCGACCTTATCTCCATGGAACACTCTTGTCCGCTCGTCTCCTCCTCCATATCTCATTCAAAAAATTCCCCATCACTTCTCAACCGGGCGAGCCTTCCCGTGCTCCTCCTCCACCGGTCCGTGTTCCACGCGCTGCTCCTCCACCTGCTCTCGCCTTTCCCGGCCTTTCTCCCTCATCGGGGCGCCTTCCTCGTGCTCGGCATGACTCCAAAGGAGGACGACGGGTGTGCTACCGAAGGAGCATCTCGGTGCTCCGATAGGAGGGAACCGGTGCTATCCAAGGAGAGCGGCGGTGCTCTCATGGAAGGTTCCGGTGCTTCCAAAGGAGGACAGTGAGGACGGCGCAATGCTTCCGAAGAAGCACGTCAGTGCTCCCATAGGGTAGCGCCGATGCTGCCGAAGGAGAGCATCAGTGCTACCATGAGAGGGCGCCGGTGCTACCAAGGAGGACGAAGCCGGTGCTACTGAAAGGGTGCCGTGGTGCTCCCATGGGGAAGCGCTGGTGTTGCCCCGAGCTGCTCATTATATGATATTTTTTCTATTATTGCTCTATGGATTTGCTCATTATGATGAATTCTTTTGCTATTATTGTTCTATGGATTTGCTCCTTGGGATAATTTTTTTTTTCTATTATCGTTCTATGGATTTGCTCGTTCGGATGATTTTTTTTGCTATTATCGTTCTATGGATTTCCTCGTTAGGATGAATTATTTTTGCTATTATCGTTCTATGGATTTGCTCATTAGGATGAGTATTTTTGCTATTATCGATTTTTTCTCGTCAGGATGACTCTTTTTGCTATTATTGTTCTATGGATTTGCTTGTTAGGACGATTTTTTTTGCTAGTATCGTTCTATGGATTTTTTTCATCTTAGGATGAATTTTTTGTTGATTTCGCAAGGGCAGGTGAGCCCTCCTGTTGGGAGAGATGATGTGCCGCCGTGGGCCGTCGTGAGCGTGTGTCGATTGGGTGGAGGAGCTCCAGCGGGGAGATGCGTTGTGTTGGGTGATGACCCACAAGTATAGAGGGTGTATCGTAGTAATTTCGATAAATAAGAGTGTCGAACTCAACGAGAAGCAGAAGTCGTTGACAAGCAGATTGGATAGAGAATTCACTATAAACACTAGCAAACGGGTTTTTGGTGGTTTTTTATATAAGAGATAAATAAAGTGCGAGTAAATAAAAGACAGTAAATAATATTGCAGCGAGTGGCCCAATCCTTTTGAGAGCAAAGGACAAGCCGGTTGTTTCACTTATAATTACCAAACGTTCTCGTGGACACAGGGGAATTTCGTCAAGTGCTTTCGCTTCCTATAGTTTATTAATATTTATGTGTTCGTTAAGTGTTGTGTGGGTGAACCTATGCTAATGCACCGCCCAACTAGGACTAATACATACTTGTGATTATACCCCTCGCAAGTATCCGCAAATACAAGAAAGTAATTAAGATAAATCTAACCACAACCTTAAAACTCCGGGACCCAATAATCCCTCGTGCATTGGTTTCCTAACGGGGGTTTAGGTTTCTGTCACTCCGGAACCTTACAGTTAGTAGCCAAATACATAATGCATCCTCCTAGGCCCATAAAAGTTAAGTATCATGTAGTCGATGTTCATATGACACCACTAGAAGAATAGCACCACAAATACCGAACCGAAATATATTACTTCAACATAACTTCACTACTAATATCATGACTTCTCCCATGTCCTCAAGAACTAAATGAACTACTCACGAGACATCATATGGATCATAATCAGAGGTGATATAATGAATGATAACAATCTGGTCATAAAGTGTAAACACCGATAAATCTCACAAGCATCAACTACTAACAAGTAATCTACACCGGGAGAGAGATATAATGAAGAGCAACGATAAAGACCCCTAATTGTTACAGCGGGATGAATGTGGAAGGTGGTCATGATGGTATTGTTGATGAGGATGATGATCTCGATCAAGCCCGAAGTGATGACGGTGACGATGGCGACGATTTCCCCTCTCTGGAGGAATTTCCCCGACAGATTTCTCCCTCCCGGAGAGCTTTTCTCTCTCTAGTGTTTTCCTCCCCGAAGCGGTGGAGGAATAATTCTTCGATGATGTTCCGGGGCTTAGGGTTCCCTGGTGGTCAAGTACGCGAAAGGGGACGCCCAGGAGTGGGCCAGGGGGCCAGACCACCCCCAAGCGCGACAAAGGGGGGGGGGCGCCGCCTGGTGGTGTGGGCCCCAGGTGGCCCCCTTCCGGGTGCCCTTATGGCTCACTTCCTCCTCGAAACTTCTAAGAATCCTCCTGTATCCCCCCTCTTCTTCTGATCTTCTTAAATAGGGTATCTCGACGGTGTTTTTTCCATCAGATTTCTGGTTCCGGTATTACTTATCCCATAATTAAGATGAAATAACATAAGTAATGTATTATAACATGAAATATATCGATGAATAACAGAAAATAACCATATAAAATAGTGATGCAAAATGGACATATCAACTCCCCCAAGCTTATACCTCGCTTGTCCCCAAGCGAAAATGAACTCAGTAAACATGACCACAAGTTTGTGGAGGGAGGTGTAGATATATAAAATGCGTACAAGAAGCATCACCTCTATCAATACACTAGTCATTCTAGCAAGTAACTCCTCATATAATGCAACTTGAAACAAGTAAATGGAGTCACAATAAGGGTGCAAAAAGGAAATCAAAATTGGTGAAGGCAAACTTCGTTCTTGGTCAGAGAAGAATTAACAATGTACTCATATTTCAACCAGAGTCTTTAAATTAGAGCTTTATATTCGCAAAGTTTACCATGCTCAATCATAACAATTTCTTTGCAATCATTGATAACTTTCAAAGTGGTATTCAAACAGATAAAGTATTTGTGCTAAACAAGGAAGAATAAGGACCATAATTGAGTAAATCGACATATAGATGGATGAGTCACAACAACTCAAATGCTTGCTTAAGAAAGAGAAAAATAGGTTTACTGACTCAAAATAAAAGTAAAAGAAAGGCCCTTTGCAGAGGGAAGCATGGATCACTCATGTGCTAGAGCTTTTATTTTAATAAACAGAGGCATAAAATGTTTGACACTCCTCCCAACCATCTTACACAAACCATGGCTAACCGAATACTCGGGTGCCTGCCAGGAATCACATACCATGGAGGAGTGTCTCATTTTTAGAGAGGCGTGTATGTTTATGTCAACGAATGGCAAACAGAAAATACAGTACGTCACAAGACAACTAGACTTCACAAGAGCGGCTCCCATTTAAGTACGCAACTGGTGTACAAGGTCATCCCTCTTTCTCTTTTGTTTACACAATTATGCTTTGACTGATAGATAAGGGGCAAAAATAGTGAAGATAATTTGTTGTATTAGTTTGGGGCTGGGCACCCCTCTACCAACTCTTCTAGCATTTCGATAAACGGGTAAATCCACTAGTCTAGGTGTGTAAATTCCAATCAATAAGTGAGATAAAGATTCTCTATTTGCGTCCTCATGAGATAAAACAGGAACACAAAACAGGAATAATTTTGAAGGTTCTGAAGGTAGCACACAAGCAATTTACTTGGAGTGGCGGTTAAATACCACATATAGGTAGGTATGGTGGACACAAATGGCATGGTTTTAGGCTCAAGGTTTGGATGCACGAGAAGCATTCCCTCTCCGTACAAGTCTTTGGCTAGCAAGTTCGGGTAGCAAGCATAAGAGTTGAGGGAAAACAAACAGCCATATATATGATAAAACCAATCATGCAATCTTCCTTGAGAAGTACAAACAATCTTACTTGAGAATACTAATCTTATGGGCTAGCAAGAAAGAGAGATCATGGAACAATATATCAACATGAAAACTCCCTCTTTTCTACTTAAGTCTCATAGTATTGTTGCTACTGACCAATGCTAAGTTTGCCAAAACCAACTAGATTAATTTGATGGTCCAATATTGATACCAATACTAATAACAAGATCAACTTAATAACAACAATTGCAAGCTAAAATAAAGTGTAGAAGATGATGAAGCTTCTCATTAATATTTCATTACGACAATTCAAACCAAGGGATACAACGATAACCAACTAAAGAGTGATACTTCCATACCGCAAACCATACTATATGATATTTCCTCTACATATGACTCTACTAAAAAGGTAAAAAGGTGAAATATAGAGATGTGATACCACGACACTCCCCCAAGCCTGGAACAAGCCAAGGGGATGCCAATACCCATGATAAATTAATTCTTTGGTGGTGGTGGTGAATCTTTCTCTTCATCATACTTCCAAGGTAGAGGCTCTCCCTCAACAAGTGATGTCTTGGTCTCCAATATCCTGAAACTAGCAGCAGAGCTTATACGTTTAAACGTGTTATCATACTCACAGTTCTTATTCTGGACATCGCAGAGTTGGTCTTGTAAGTTGTTGGTGGTCTTGGTGAGTGAGAAGATCTCCTCCCAAAGCTTTAAGGTCTCCTTCTTGTACTCAGCGATCGTTTCTGTCTTTATCCTGTGGATGATGTCAACTTCAAGCTCCGCCATCTTCTTGTACCTAAAGACTTCTCGCTCCAGCTCTTCTATCCTTGCTTCCAGACTGCCTTCCCCTTGAGGGCCCCGAACATCTTCAATCTGCACATCCCCATCCTTGAGTAGAAACTCTTTGAGATGCGTCTTCAACCCGTTCATGTATGTGTTGACAATGTTCTCAAAGAAGCTGTCTTTGGGAGGTCTGCGAGAGGACATTGCGGCTCTAGATCTGAAGATGTAACCTGGCATAAACAGGTGAAAACAGAAACACGGCGAGAAAACGATATACGAACCTTGGAGGGTCCAGGGGATTATATAGCAAAAATATACGTAACGAAAGAAAAGTCCAGGTCGAAAACAAGTCGGAGAGGGGGTCCGGGGTGCCCAAACCATAGCCAGGCGTGACCAAGGGTGGGCCCGCGCCCAGTAATGGTATGGTGCCCCGGGCACCGTCTCCAACTCCTCTTCGGCCCGATATTTTTCATATTTTCCAAAAACCAATAATCTATAACTTAAAAGGTAGTTTGCAAACTTTTTCTTAACAGAACTGTTACCTATTCGAAAACGGACTCTGCAGATTCTGGAATCTTCTCTCTAATGAATTTCTCTGGAGTCATTACTTGAATAACATCAACATCTTCATCATAAGAATCCCCGAAAATATAATGTTTGAGTCTTTGCCCATTTACCACTTGTGTAGTGTTATCTTTGAGGGAATCAATTTTAATTGCACCCGAACGATACACTTCTTCAATAATATAAGGTCCTTCCCATCTGGAGAATAATTTTCCTGCAAAAAATCTAAGACGAGACCGATACAATAGAACTTTCTTACCAACATGCAACTCTGTCTTAAGGATCCTTTTATAATGCCATTGTTTAACTTTCTCCTTAAAGAGTTTAGCATTTTCATAAGCTTCACATCTCCATTCATCTAAATGATTCAAATCAAGCATTCTTTTCTTACTAGCAAGTTTAAAATCTTTATTAAGTTCATTCACTGCCCAATAAGCTTTGTGTTCTAATTCTAAAGGCAAGTGACAAGCTTTTCCATAAACCATTTTGTAAGGAGACATACCCATTGGATTTTTATAAGCAGTTCTATAAGCCCATAAAGCATCATTTAACTTATCAGACCAATTCTTCCTATATTTATTAAGAGTCTTTTGCAAGATAGATTTAATTTCTCTATTTGATCATTCTACTTTCCCACTGGTTTGAGGATGATAAGCTGAGGCAATTCTATGATTAACATCGTATTTAGCAAAGTTTTTTTTATAAAACCACCATGAATAAAGTGAGAACCTCCGTGAGTCAGAAGATATCTAGGCACACCAAACCTAGGGAAAATAACATCTTTAAGCATTTTTAACGAGGTTTCTCCATCAGCACTTTTAGTAGGTATAGCTTCTAACCATTTAGTAACATAATAAACAACAACAAGAATATGTGTACAACCATTTGAAGGAGGAAAGGGACCCATAAAGTCAAATCCCCAACAATCAAAAGGTTCAATAGCAAGAGAATAATTCATAGGCATTTCATTACGTCTAGAAATATTACCAACTCTTTGACATTCATCACAAGACAAAATAAATTTACGTGCATCTTTAAAAAGGGTAGGCCAATAGAAACCTGATTGTAGAACCTTTTGTGCGGTTCTATCTCCAGCATGATGTCCTCCATAAGCACTATCATGACACTTTCTCAATATTTCTCGTTGTTCATGATCTGGAACACATCTTCTCATAATACCATCTACTCCTTCTTTATATAAGTGTGGGTCATCCCAAAAATAATGCCTCAAATCGTATAAGAATTTTCTTCTTTGTTGAGCTGTAAATGTTGGAGGAAAATACTTGGAAACAATAAAGTTAGCATAATCAGCATACCATGGACTATCCTGGGATTTTACTTTTATTGCAGCTGGTTGTTCATTTGGAAAATTATCATTAATAGGAATAGGATAAAAAACAATGTTTTCCAATCTAGACAAGTTATAAACAACTGGATTTTCAGAACCCTTCCTATTCACAATATGCAAATCAAATTCTTGTAAAAGCAACACTTATCTAATAAGCCTAGGATTAACATCTTTCTTTTCCATAAGATATCTAATAGCATCATGATTAGTATGAATAGTAACCTTTGAATCAACAATATAAGGTCTAAACTTATCACATGCAAAAACTACAGCTAGGAACTCTTTTTCAGTAGTAGCATAATTCTTTTGAGAAGCATCAAGAGTCTTACTAGAGTAATGAATAACATTCAATTTCTTATCTATTCGTTGTCCAAGAACAACACCTACAACAAAATCACTAGCATCACACATAATTTCAAAAGGTAAATTCCAATCAGGCGGTTGAACAATAGGAGCAGTAGTTAAAGCCTTCTTTAAAGTTTCAAAATCTTCCTTGCAATCATCATCAAAAACAAAAGGTACATCTCTTTGAAGAATATTACTAAGAGGTTTGATATTTTCGAGAAATCTTTAATAAACCTCCTATAAAAACCAGCATGACCAAGAGCACTACGAATACCTTTAACATCTCTAGGACATGGCATTTTTTCTATTGCTTCCACTTTAGCTCTGTCAACTTCAATACCTCTTTCAGAAATTCTATGTCCAAGAACAATTCCTTCATTAACCATAAAGTGGCATTTCTCCCAATTAAGAACCGGACTAGTTTCCTCACATCTTTACAAAACTTTATCAAGGTTGTGCAAACAATTATCAAAAGAAGTTCCATAGACAGAGAAATCTTCCATGAATACTTCCACAATCTCTTCACAAAAATCATGAAAAATAGCAGATATGCATATTTGAAAAGTAGCAGGAGCATTGCATAAACCAAAAGGCATACGTGTATAAGCATAAGTACCATAAGGACAAGTAAAGGTTGTTTTCTCTTGATCTTGCGCCCTAACATCAATTTGAGAAAACCCAGAATAACCATCAAGAAAGCAAAAAATGAGTTTTCTTAGACAACCTTTCTAATATTTGATCAATAAAAGGCAAAGGATAATGATCTTTCTTAGTAACCTTATTAACTTTCCTAAAATCAATGCACATCCTATACCCAACTACTACTCTTTGTGGAATAAGCTCATTGGTTTCATTAGGCACAACAGTCATTCCTCCCTTCTTAGGGACACAATGTACATGCCTTACCCATCTACTATCAGCAATAGGAAAAATAATACCAGCATCAAGGAGTTTTAATACCTCATTTCTCACCACTTCCTTTGTCTTAGGAATTAAATGGCGTCGGTGTTCAACTATTGGCTTTGCATCAGGTTCAATATTAATAGCATGCTGACATCAAGAGTATATCCAATAGCTCCACGGTGTTTCTTCAAAATTCCCAATTATCTTTCCTCTTCTTCACCCGAAAGTTTAACACTAATAATAACATGATATATTTTCTTATCATCAATATAAGCATATTTAAGATCATCAGGCAAAGGTTCTAAACCAAACACAGGATTCTCCTTGGGTGGTAATGTGGTACCCAAGTCTTCCACAGGTAAATTATGTATTAGTATCACCGGTTGACGAAGAAGAATATAGTCAATTTCATTTCTCTCTTTCATAAAGACCTCACTTTCATGATCCTTCATATATTGCTGAAAGCATTGTTAGGAGCAAGAGAAATAGAAGCAAGTTGTTCAACTTTAAAATTCTCATCAGGTAATTTAGATTCATAAGGTGCTCTAGCAAATTTGGAGAAATTGAACTCATAAGATTTTCCATCAAAGTTAGTCAATATCGTCTCTCTCTCTTACAATCTATAATAGCACCACAAGTGTTCAGGAAAGGTCTATCAAAAATAATAGGACAAGTTCTACTAGCAGCCTTACCAAGTACTAGAAAATTAGTGGGATATTTAGTTTTACCACATAAAACTTCCACATCCCTAACAATCCCAATCGGAAAGACGGTTTCTCTATTAGCAAGCTGAATAGCCACATCAATATCCTAAAGCTCACAAGAACCAATTTCATGCATAATTTCTTTATAAAGTTCATAAGGTATAGCACTAGAAATAGCACCAATATCACATAAACCATAATAGCAATGATCACCAATCTTAACAGAAAGCATAGGAACACTAGTTTTCTTAGGTCTATTAAGACGGGAAACAATATTTGAGGCATCCTCACAAAAAACAATGCGTTCATTCTCTACGTTCCCACAAACAAGATCTTTTACTATTGCTACTTCAGGTTCAACAGTTATTTGTTCATCGGGTTCAATAGATTTCTTAATGCTCTTATTAACCACACTAACTACAACAGAGTGTTAGCAGGGAAATACATTTCTTCAATATAGGGCTCAAGAACAGCAGGATTAATAGCATGCACTTCTATATTACTATTAGGAACAATATCTTTATAAGGTGCATGATATTTATGATAATATTTCTTAGGAATATCAAGATAGGAGGCAAAACCTTTAAGACAGTTTGCAAAAATTTGAGAATCAAGACCACAAACAACACTAACATTATAGAAATCATCGGTTCCCATAAAAGTTTTAACGCATTCATAATCATAATTTATACCTGACTTTGTACCTTTGTCATTCTCCCATCCTTCAGTGTTTTCTTGAATACGATCAAGAAGACCCCCTTTAGCTTCTTCCTTCATACGTGTGAATGATCCAGAACAAGAAGCATCCAATAAATCCCTGTCATGAAGAGAAAGCCTTGCATAAAAATTATTGATAGCAACATTACACGGGAGCTCATGAACGGGACATTTGAGCATTAATAACTTCATCCTCCCCCAAGCTTGGGGAATACTCTCTCCATCATGAGGCCAAAAATTATATATTTGATTTCGGTCTTTATGAATCTCACTAGGAGGATAGAATTTAGAATAAAAGAGAGGAACAATTTCCTCGCATCCAATGGATTCACCATTCTTCAGTAATTTGAACCATTCGGCGGCTCTTCCTTTCAGCGATAAAGAGTATAATTTCCTTTTAACTTGATCCATAGCAATACCTGCACATCTGAATAACTCACATAATTCATGTATAAAGAGCAAATGATCAGTGGGATGGATAGTTCCATCTCCATAATAGCACTTATCCATAACACGTCCAACAATTTTCATAGGTATTTTCTAAGGATCTAATTCAACACATAACGGGTCACTTACTATCCTAGTAGTGATAGTAGTAGTACCTCTAAACAGGGAATCAAAAGTATTATCCATAATGAAATAAAACCGTAGACACAAATAAAAACAGCACTCACAGTAAAAGCTTCTCTTACCAATTCCACTTACCAATAGCGCTTCACTCCCCAGCAACGGTGCCAGAAAATAGTCTTGATAACCCACAAGTATAGGGTGTGTATCATAGTACTTTCGATAAATAAGAGTGTCGAACCCAACGAGGAGCAGAAGGTGTTGACAAGCAGGTTGGATAGAGGATTCACTGTAAACACTAGCAAACGTGTTTTTGGTGGTTTTTGATATAGCGGGTAAATAAAGTGCGAGTAAACAAAAGACAGTAAATAATATTGCAGCGAGTGGCCCAATCCTTTTGAGAGCAAAGGACAAGACAGTTGTTCTACTTATAATTACCAAACGTTCTCGAGGACACATGGGAATTTCATCAAGTGTTTTTGCTTCATATAGTTGATTACTATTTATGGGTTCGTTAAGTGTTGTGTGGGTGAACCTATGCTAATGCACCGCCCAACTAAGACTAATACATACTTGTGATTATACCCCTCGCAAGCATCCGCAAATACAAGAAAGTAATTAAGATAAATCTAACCACAACCTTAAAACTCCGGGACCCAACACTCCCTCGTGCATTGGTTTCCTAATGGGGGTTTAGGTTTCTGTCACTCCGACAACCCCACAATTAGTAGCCAAATAGACAATGCATCCTCCTAGGCCCACAAAGATGAAGTATCATGTAGTCGACATTCACGTGACACCACTAGAAGAATAGCACCACAACTTAAATACCAAAGTGAGACATATTACTTCAACATAACTTCACTACTAACATCATGACTTCGCCCATGTCCTCAAGAACTAAATGAACTAATCACGAGACATCATATGGATCATAATCAGAGGTGGTATAATGGATGATAACAATATGGTCATAAAGTGTAAACACCGATAAATCTCACAAGCATCAACTACTAACAAGTAATCCACACCGGGAGAGAGATCTAATGAAGAGCAATGAGAAAGACCCCTAATTGTTACAGCGGGAGAAAGGTGGACGGTGGTGGTGATGGTGCTGGTGATGAGGATGATGATGATCTCGATGAAGCCCGAAGTGATGACGGTGACGATGGCGACGATTTCCCCTCTTCGGGGAGGAATTTCCCCGACAGATTTCTCCCTGTCGGAGAGCTTTTCTCTCTTTGGTGTTTTCCGCCCCGAGGCGGCGGCAGAATAATTCTTCGATGATGTTCCGGGGCTTAGGGTTTCCTGGGGGTCAAGTACGCGAAAGGGGGCGCCCAGGAGTGGGCTAGGGGAGCCAGACCACCCCCAGGCGCGGCCAAGGGGGGCGCACCACCTAGTGGTGTGGGCCCCAGGTGGCCCCCCTCCGGGTGCCCTTCTGGCTCACTTCCTTCTCGGAACTTCTAAGACTCATATCCCCCCTCTTATTCTGATCTTTTGAAAATAAGGTATCTCGACGATGCTTTTTCCATCAGATTTCTGGTTCCGGTGTTTCTTCTCCCATAATTATTAAACATGCAAAATAATATGAAATAACATAAGTAATGTATCATAACATGAAATATATCGATGAATAACAGAAAATAATGATATAAAATAGTGATGCAAAATGGACGTATCACTGGGCAAGAGCCAATGCTACATGAAGAGCGCCGTCGTCGCTCCTAGGCGGGTGCCGTCACTGTCGCTGCTTGTGCGAGGATTGGTGGTGCCTAGGGAAGGCATGCAATTGGGGATTTTTTTCCTCTTTCGGATGTGGGATATGACACAGAGAAACGGTGTGGAAGAGAGCCATCGAGCGGTTCAGCAGCCTCCAATCGAACGGCCCCATAGGCAGAGGATCAGGGGATCGGATTCCCCGGGGGACGCTCAGCGGGCGCCCTCTTCAACTGCCTTTTTGTGTGCTATGGGAGCTGTTCGCCCACATGTATTTCCCAGAGAATGGCTTGTCATATCACTTATTTCTCAGACGTGCATATTCTTGTGTATTCCCTGATGCTAGTGTCGAACAACAGGCGTCTTCCTGTACCACCTACCCGTTTCATGGATGTCCTCTCAGACGCGTACTGAAATCTACCGCTTCTAAGTATCTGTAGATTATATAGCACTAAATTACCAAGCTTGACATATTTGTATGAGTAAAACTTCTCTTATGACTGGATTATGAAATTGGACCAGAGCCTTCTAATCCATCTTTGATCCTTGACCGTCCACTAGTACAGTGTTGATTCTCCCTCTGAATGTTAATTGATTCAGGGTTTTCTTGTTGTATTGAGAATTTGGGATAGTACCGTGAAAGATGATATTTCACGTCTAGCTCATTAATTCTGAAGCCACTTCCGTCGGAGACCGAGAGCGGCACCAAGTGAGAGCACGACTCCCGAGTGAAACCGAGTGTGACTCTTGAAGAGACCGAGCAACACTGAGTCGGAGCATGACTCCCGTCCGAGATGGAGTGAGATTCCGAATTATTATATGACGAACTTTAAGTCCACACACGACTACCGCCTAATAATAATCATGCTTCTCGGTTAATCTTAGGACGAGAAGAAAGTAAGTACACATAAAAATTATTTAAAGAAGCCCATAATACCCGGTAACAACTCTCGGGCTATACTAATTCAGAAGAATTTGTCTGTATTTGAGAATAGAAGATTTATTAGTAATAATGAATCAATATTCCGTAGAACTACAAACTAATAGCTCATTCCTGATGGATACTACAACCTTGTGAGCCATTTCATTAAACTTTCAAACCAATTTCCACAATGAAAATTTACACCATATATAAAAATTTCCATCAGGGTACACCCTGACACCAGTCGGCTCCAGTCAGCTCGTAGCTACAAACACAATCTTCTTTGAGGCTATTACCACCGATTGTTTCTCAACGGATAAAAGAATTCTCTTGAATTTAGAAGATCGAGACCATTTTATCAGGAAACAAATCTATACAGTCTAGTCCTTGACTTTGAAAATCATTGTTAGAATTTCTTCATAGTCCAAATCGCTCTCGGGCTTACTATCGATGCATGGCAGGGACTCCTTGTGTGACCAGTTGCTATAGCTGCCATATGTGGCAATGTAGTTGTGCAAGAAGGTGGTTCGATGAACATGGAAATGCACCACTCTCTGTTTGCTCGATTACAAACACAATATCAGATGGTAAGGCACCCCATTGTGAATCTTCACAGTACACACGCCATTTTATGAAGGTGGCCCCAGCGTTGCTGCTTGTTGTACTCCCTCCGTCACAAAATAATTGTCTCAAAGGTGGACAAAAATGGATCTAGTTTTGTCCAACTTCCATTTTTGTCCAACTTTGACACAATTATTTTGAGACGGAGGGAGTAGTTGCATCACAGACCAATCCGTGTAAGAGTTGGAAAATATGCATGAGCGTGTCGTGAAATAAAAAAAGTATGTGTTAAAAAGCGTAAAGCAACAAACATGATCCGCCTGCTCCATGCATAGAACCTGAAAATATTTAAACATCGTTGTCAAGAGCACTTCCGCTACTCTAATATGTCCATAAATGGCAAATGAACGAAAACTACAATCTCTTTGAAGCTGACGATTTTCTCATGCTCCAACATTTGTATGAGTTTAATCTCATCCAAGTTTTTCCATAGAAAATAAAATGGTATTGGACATTTCAGAGGTGTCTAAATGCACATCAAAGATCAATTCGCTCATCCAAAAAGAGTTGGATCGGTTTTGTTGAGATCATAAGGCTTACCCCTTCTTTGCCATCATCATCCGATTAAATTTCTGAAGTACTGCTCTTTTCCATAGTAACGATATCCATAGCCTCAAATACCTCACTGAGATTTGTAGTTAAAAAAAATATAATATCCACTTAGGCATTAAAAAATAGATAGATATAGTGTAACATTGTATTTCCAAATTGCAGTGCTAAGAAGAAAAGGTAGATGATATTGGAAACAAATTATGTATTGATTCTGCACGGACATCATTTTAACAAAATTTACACTAATAAACTGCATCACCTGATGATGTACTGCATACGAACATGCGAACTTGCAGCTGTATAGTAACTCAAAGAGCATTGTACCTTAACATCTAAGCCATAAATCAGTGATAGGTCGGAGTGACAATATCAATCGATTTACCTCAATGATATTGCAAGTAGGAGTGACAGTATTAGTCAAATCACTTTCAAGTCCTGTAGAAGTGGTCCGGTCGGCTCCTAGATGTTCCTCCACGACTCTAGGTCTCCGACGAGGTTCCAAAGAGATCCACGATGGTTCCGAGAGGTCCCGGGTGGTTTGGCCATATTCGTCGAGGATCCGGCCAACTCTGACAAGGGGCCTTGCCAAGGGGCGAGGTGGCCGGAGGTGGAAACGCCTGATGGTATCTATTGAAGTTGGTTAAACCGCAAGTGGAAAGTATGGTGTAGCACCATGGTATTTCCCCTCGTTAAGGAACAAAGGTTATCAATCCAGTAGGATTTCAAAATCTTTCAACCAAATTGTTTGTTGTCTGGCGCGTCAACAAGCATGGACCTACAGACAAACACAAACTCCCCCGTTTCTAACTTTTAGGAAGGTTGTCAATCTTACTATATTGTTGTAAACAAAATTATTAAACATATGTTGTCTTTTGAGATGAAAAGTAAATCGAAACAATGAGTGATGATGAAAAGCAAGTGAACGAGGTTGTAATTGTTGGAGGTATGCCCTAAAGACAATAATATTCAGTTATTACTCTATCTTCAAGTTCAGAATTAAGTTTATGCCATCATGCTACAACCCCTACAACACTTGAAAAGTGAGTTTTCAAAAGAAAATCTTTGTACGGGTGTGAAGACATAAACAAACAAGAGATACTAATCTTGTCTCTAAGATTAGCTTGTGTTTTTTGAAATGATCATATTTTCCTGACCATGTACTTAGAAGAAAGTCTAGCAAAACATGGGAGTTTATTGTTAGGGTAACAATAGTACTGAGCTGACCCAAGTGTATGTTGTTGAAAAAAGACTAAGCAATCAGCATATGTTTTAGCAAATACATATGAAGTTAACATTGGCTATAATTCCTATACTACGAGAATATCTAGTGACCGTATGATCGAAAGTTATACTTTGGATATCATCAACCGTCTTTCCGTAATTGGGGACTATAACTGCAATGTTTGGGTATGACCTAGAAAGTTTAATGGAACTGAGATCGTTCAATAGTAGCACTTAACTCCTCTAGACGATAGAGAGATACATTCTCTGGGCCCTCTCAGTATCACTGATGACATATCGTCTGCGATACACAGTGTGATTTTATCATAGGGTCATAGGGAATATGGATTAGAAAAGAGAACCATATCGGAAAAAGAGTAATATGTGTTATGATCAAAGAGTTTGATCAGACTAGATCACATAGTATCACCTCGTGATATCGTTGATATCATGGAGTTAATGGAATAAGTGCAATCAGTAACTTATAAGGTTCCCTCATACATTGGGAACACACAGGAGCCATCATGGACGTCCCGGTCCCGCTGTTGGTTATTGTTAGGTAAGTGCCCGAACATGCCCTTGTGTTATCGAGCCTTTACAGGTCACACGCTTAAACCATGCCAACCTTTTATTGAGAGAAATAATATGTTGTTATTAGTTTTATAAATGTTTGATGTTGTTTCATATCATAGAAACAAGTCCTATGTCAATCAGAGTGGTTTCGGGGAAGTTACTATAAGAGAAAAATTATGCTGGTGTTTCGTATAATTTATATGAGAAGCTATGGAGTACATGATATGTCCCGGGGTGTTAGAAATAAGTTTCTAATATCGTTAGATAATATCAATGATTTTATCTATAGGGGTAAGGCGGTTCCAGAAAAGTTCTGGTGGATTTTCCTTATATGGAATCACTGCTGGAGAGGGTAATTTTCCCCCTATGGCCAAAACATATTTTTAGGGTTTGTCAGGTGGGGCCCATGGTCTCACAAAGTGCACAAGGATTCCATAATTATTTTTCCTGAATTTATTGAATAAATAAATGAGAAAGAAAAAAAATAAAAAGAGGTGGGATTGGACTCCCTTGGAGTCCAATCCGATTCCTCCTAGGAGGAGTGGTGCGGCCAAGCTAGGAGGGGCAAAACCGACCCCCTTCTATGGCAGGTGCCCTCCTAGCTCCCACTTTATAATCCCACCCCTCCTCCTCTTTGGAGACACAACCGATTGAGCCTTTTGGCCTTCTCTCTCTCTCTCTCTCTCTCTCTCTCTCTCTCTCTCGTAGAATTAGAGATCTAATTAGAGGGCATCTAGAATTAGAGCCTCTAACTAGAGGTCTGATTCGAGAAGCATAATTGAATTAGAGCCTCTAATTAGAAACATTTCTAATTGGATTAGAGACCCTTCTAATCGGATTTTTGAGTTATACTCTCCCGATTAGACCTAGCTCTAATTGTTTCTCTCTCTCTCTCATGTGTTGAGAACTTCCAGTTTCATAATAGTTCCAATCACAGTTGATCAGTGCTACCAACTAGCAATGCCAGAGGGTTGTCTCTCTTTGTCGGTGCTGAGTCCTGGACGGCGGAGTGCTTACGGGTTGACACAAGCGTACACGTGCACACCATAAAAGGGATTACACGTGTGATCCTAAGGAGGGAAGACTTAGCGACATCCTTGCAACTAGGCCTAATTGTGAGGATCTATGATTATTTAGATCTCTTCTACGACTATATCGATTTTGTTGCCCGGTGAGTCGTTTTGCTGATCCTCGCATGTATGGGCATGCCTTATTATCTGCATAGCGATCTTGGCGGACTACGTAGGGAAAAACAAATTAAATTCTACAACGTGCACCAGTGGTGATACCAGAGCATACTATGTGTAGGTACGATTGGATCTAGAGCACGATTTTGTGTGGGTATTGCATAAGCTTGTGCAAGTATATTAGAAATTTCTCTAATATTCAGTTTATTTTTGTTGCTTCCCAATAAGACATGTTTTATTGTTTCCGGCGACATGATTTGATTTTTACAAACTTCTAGCAATCCTAGGACGCTCGAGTTGCCCCTGGCATATCTCTTTTGATCCGAAGAAGTGCTTCGATAGCTTTGGGTCAAACCATAGTTGGTCTCACATAACGACATGGTGGAAGGGGCATGTGGATTGGATCCACACGGGAGTCATGGTTATAATTAAGTTTAGATTGAGGCTCTAGGCATTTTCGTAATTTTTGTGTTTCAATCACCCCGCAAAGTTAATCTAGCAGTGAGAATTAACATACCTCGAATCGCGTAGTTAATAACGATGGTGATCGTAGAACCTACAGCCATGCTAAAATGGGTCCATAGCAGTAGCTAGATGGTCGTCTCCTCCTCATATGCCTCCATGTTTAGATCTCGTGAGATGCCTATCATGATCGAGATTGATCTTATGTAATTCTATATGTTGTGTTTGCTGGGATCCGATGAATATTGACCTTATGCCAAGTTGATTATAGTCTTTATTGCATATGTTATTTGTGATCTTGCATGCTTTCCGTTGCTAGTGGTTTCTCTGGCCAAGTAGTTGCTAGTGACTCCAAGAGGGAGTATTTATGCTTGATAGTGGGTTCATGCCTCCTTGTTGCCTTGCTCGAGTGACAGAAACATGAAGGGGGAGGATGTGTTGTTGCCATTAGGGAGAAAACAACGATGAGAGTGCCCGCGTGCATAATCATTGCTTACATTACACACTTTGTTTAATGCAATTATCTGTTGCTTGCAACTTAATACCTAAGGGGGTTCTGATGATAACCTGATGGTGGATTATTAGTCATACAGGTGGATGTCGGTCTATGTATCTTTTTGTAATGCCCGCACTAAATATCATAGTAATCTTGATGTTATAATGTGCACTATGGTGCAACCTTTATTTGTCAATTGCCCAGCTGTAATTTGTTCAGCCATCATGCTATCTTTTATGGAGAGACACCACTAGTGAACCTATGAACCCCGGTCCATTTTCCACACTGTTAAACAAACCACAACAATTGCATGCTTTTTTTTACTTACTGCAAGCATACACTGTTTTCCACACTATATGTCTTATCTTTGTTTTCAGCAAGACCGGTGAGATTGACAACCTCACTGTACCGTTAGGACAAAGTAATTTGTTTGTGTTGTGTGCAGGTTCCACGTTGTTGCTGACACCGGTGAAGCGCCAGTACCACCGTCAGTGGCATCAACCTTTCGAAGGTCCTCCTTCTCCTACTGGATTGATAGCCTTGATTCTTAACTAAGGGGAAAACTCTTACCGCTGTGCTCATCACACCCACCTCTTGGGGTATCCCAACGAGTGCAAGATCTGCACCATCAAGTACTTTTTCTAGCGCCGTTGCCGGGGAGAAGGAAGTCTTCTGGCAAGGGGAGTCTTTCACTCTCAACCTCTTTATTTTGTTTATTGTCTTGTTTTTATTTTTTTCTTGTTTTTATTCTCAATATTGAAAACACAAAAAATTAGTTTACTTCACAGCTGTTATTTATTTTCTTGATGTTATTTTTGCTTTTCTGCTCTTAAGTTTAATTTCTCATCATGTTTCTCCCTAAATTTACTTTAAAAGATTTGCCGATAGGAAGTGGTTCTATACTTGGAAAGGAAACTATTAAATAATTGTTTGATCATGTTAGTAAGCATGATAACTTTGAGGAAAAATCCATTGTAGAACTTGCTCCCAATTACGAGACTGCTGCAACTTCTTTAGTTCACATGCTAGAAGCTAGGTTTGTTAACCTTCATCCCATAATACAACATATGTTCCTCAACTTGAACAACATTGAAGATGTTGAGAAAAGAAACTTCATCTTAGAAACCATGCTTAAAGAATTTGGAGATGTTGCTATAGAAGCTAGAAAAGTCTTTGATCGTTTCAATATGCTTGGCTCATGTGTAGACGTTGTTGGTGCTCTAGAAAAAAATGAATCTAATAATGAAAACGAGGATAAAATACCAATCCCCTTTAAATTAATGGCACTACACGAAGCCCAAGAAAAGAATTTTGATTGGATTGTTCCAGAGAATTTATTTGATGAAAATAGTTAGCCTAAATATACTAAGAGAGGAGCCTCTGAAACCCACTTGGATAAAATACAATGCATTATTAAAGAGTTGCCAAACCTTTATTTGAATGCCTCACTTTAAAATACTTGAGTTGCCCTTTTATGCCTAGCTGAAAGGCGTTAAAAAAAAGCGCTACCGGGAGACAACCCGTTTTATTCCTCTGTTTTCATTCATTTTTCCTTTGTTTTCTTTGGTTTGCTTTGCACCTGGGTGTTGTCTATTTCCTTAGCAACCCCTCTGTATCTTTTCTTTTGTGTTTTTGTTGACCCAAGTAAAGCCTCTAGTGGAAAGTTGACACTATATTTCGGTCTTCTGCGCAGAAAACAGATTTCTGCTGTCACTGTTAATTTCGTTAAAAATCACAGAAAATTTAAAATGACCTGAGTTTTTTTTTTCTTAATCCTGATATATATACGCAACTTTTCTTATTTTACCACTTTTTGAGTTGAGTAACAGAAGATTTTCGAAAAAAAATCGATCTCTGCCTGCTGTTATGTTTTGACAAATTTCTGCCATTTATTGCATTTGCATCTTAATCTCTTCCTTTTGGTGTTCTTTTGAGAAAAAGAGTTTTGAAAGAAGTTGTGACAGTAGCTAATGTGTTTTTGAGTGCTAGTCTTGTGTTGAAACTGAACCATGAGAGTTTATTATTTCGATTGCACTAACGTTGCTAATGAAGATTGTGAGAATTTTGATGTGAAGGAAGTTTTCAAGGGTCAAGAGAAGAGGATGATATGATGTGATCAAGAAGAGTGAAAATCCTAAGATTGGGTATGCCCTGGTGGTACATCCCAGAAAATTCCAAGAAGACTCAAGCGTCTAAGCTTGGGGATGCTCAAGGCATCCCCTTCTTCATCAACAAATTATCAGGTCACTTCTAGTGAAACTATATTTTTATTCGGTCGCATCTTATGTGCTTTACTTGGAGCGTATTTTATTTTTGTTTGCAGTTTTCTTTTGCATTTTCTTTCAGTTTGTTTTTACTTTCATAATAATCTTGGTTGGACCCCAACATTCTTTTATTGGAGAGTGACACGCTCCGTTTTTTCATGAGACTACGTTGTATTCTTAGTCTCTGTTTGGCTGTTGCATTTATTTAGCTCCTGTTTTGCATGCATCTCTTATTAGAGCTGTTAGTTTTAGTAGTGTTATGTGATTACTCTCATGTTTTCTTGCTGTATCATAAAGAGTATTTTTGTTAAAGCATGTTTTGTATGGTGCTTGTTGGGAGAAAGAAAATTGTTGCTTGAAGTAGAATTTATAACAGTACTAGTAGAAGCTTGTATAGACCGTGGCTAGAACTTTTTCATGCCATGCTAAATGTTATTTTAGTTTTAAAGCCTTGTGGTTATTGAGTAGCATGAATAGCCTCAAATAGCTGAGAGTGTTTAATATGTTTTGAAAGATTCATGAGTTGTTCTTGTCATAGTAAAGCATCAATATATGGTATTCTCTTTCGAATGTTTTATTTGGTTGACTTGGAGCATGCTCACACCATGTTTATGACTACAAACCAGTCACGAATAGTCTCCATGACCACTTAGTTTTTTAACTTGTGATACTGCTTATGTTTTAATTAATGATGCTTATGTCTCTATGCATGATTATGGATCTTATGCTCTCTTGATTTGTCGCTCCCAGTCTTTTGCTAGCCTCCACCTGTACCGAGTATGAGCTCTACTCGTGCATCAAAACTCCCTTTAGCCAAAGTTTTTCCCATTGTGTACACCATACCTACCTACAGGAGGTATTTAACTGCCACTCCAAGTAAATTGCTCATGTGCTACCTTTAAAACCTTCAAAATTGTTCCTGTTTTGTGTTCTTGTTTTTTCTCATGAGGACGTCAATAGAGAATCTTTATATCACTTGTTGATTGGATTTCACACCCTGGAGTAGTGGATTCATCCTCTTATCCAAATGATAGAAGAGCTGGCAGCGGGGTGCCCAGCCCCAAATTAATACAAACAAATTCTCTTCACTATTTTTTCCCTGATTTATCAGTCAAAGCATAATTGTGTAAAAAAAAGAGAAAGAGGGATGACCTTCTACACCAGTTGCGTCCTTCACTATGGGATCCGCTCTTGTGAATCCAATTGGCTTGTGACGTATTGTATTGTATGTTTACCATTCGTTGACACTAGCATACACCTTTCTAAAAAAATAGACACTCCTCCACGGTATGTGATTGTTGGCAGGCACCCGAGGATTCAGTTAGACATGGTTTGTAAAACATGGATGGGAGGAATGTCAAACTTTTAATACCTCTAATTAATAAAATAAAAAGCTCTAGCACATGAGTTGATCCCTGCTTTCCTCTGCGAATGGCCTTTCTTTTACTTTTATGTTGAGTCTCCATCTTCTAACTTTATGCACAGTTGAGAGAGCATTTTTGCCATTCTGAGTTCTATGTGCATTTGTCCCATAAACATCAATGATTACTTCATGATGTGATATCGTTTGTTCTTAAATTATTTGTTCTAGTCTTCCTCTTGAACTTTGAAAGTGTCCTGGCATTTATGTTTTGTCCCACTCTTAAGGACTATCGAAATATCACTTTGCCATGCTTTCTCTATACCTGAAACAAACGTTTATCTTTCTGTGCATTATTGTTCATGATCCTTTATTTGAGTTACTCTTCGTGATGCAAAGTAATTGCCATTCTTTATTATTAAAGTTTTATTTATCATGCGTGTGTTTAAAGTTTTATGATCTCAGCGTGCATATGCTTTTACATTAAATTGATCAAGTTTATGTTAGTAGCATGTCACCTCAGAAATTATTGTTTTATCGTTTACCTACTCGAGGACGAGTAGGAACTAAGCTTGGGGATGCTTGATACGTCATAAACGTATCCCTAATTTCTGATGCTCCATGATGATATTATGCCAATTGCTACATGTTTTCTCCCTTCTTTATGTCATTTTTATCGATTTTCCGGACTAACCTATTGACAAGATGCCACAGAGCCAGTTCCCTGTTTTCTGCTATTTTTAGTTTCAGAAAAGTTGTTATGGAAATATTCTTGGAATTGGAAAGTTTGAAACCCGGAAGTCCTATTTTCCTCGGAAGCATCCAGAAGACCAAAGAAGAGTCGAAGAGGGGCAATAGGGGGGCCACACCATAGGGTGGCGCGGTCCCCCTGGCCGCGCCACCTATGGTTGTAGGGCCCCTGGAGCTCCACCGCCTTTGCCCTTTCGCCTATTTAAGCCCCCCGGATGGAAAACCCTAAGTACCTGATCAAAATCCCCGAAAAATTTCCGCAGCCGCCGTCACCGTCAACCCTAGATCAGGAGGGTTCTGGAGCTGTTTTCCGGCACCCTGCCGGAGGGGAAATCGTCACCGGAGGCTTCTACATCACCATGCCTGCCTCCGAAGTGATGCGTGAGTAGTTCATCCCTAGACTACGGGTCCATAACAGTAGTTAGATGGTCGTCTCCTCCTCATATGCCTCCATGTTTAGATCTCGTGAGCTGCCTATCATGATCGAGATTGATCTTATGTAATTCTATTTGCTGTGTTTGCTGGGATCCGATGAATATGACCTGATGCCAAGTTGATTATAGTCTTTATTGCATATGTTATTTGTGATCTTGCATGCTTTCCGTTGCTAGTGGTTGCTCTGGCCAAGTAGTTGCTAGTGACTCCAAGAGGGAGTATTTATGCTTGATAGTGGGTTCATGCCTCCTTGTTGCCTTGCTCGAGTGACAGAAACATGAATGGGGAGGATGTGTTGTTGCCATTAGGGAGAAAACAGCGGTGAGAGTGCCCGCGTGCATAATCATTGCTTACATTACACACTTTGTTTAATGCAATTATCAGTTGCTTGCAACTTAATACCTAAGGGGGGTCAGATGATAACCTGAGGGTGGATTATTAGTCATAGATGCAGATGGATGTCGGTCTATGTATCTTGTTGCAATGCCCGCACTAAATATCATAGTAATCTTCATGTTATAATGTGCACTACGATGCAACCTTTATTTGTCAATTGCCTAGTTGTAATTTGTTCACCCAGCATGCTATATTTTATGGAGAGACACCACTAGTGAACCTATGAACCCCGGTCCATTTTCCACACTATTAAACGAACCACATCAATTTCCTGCTTTCTTTACTTGCTGCAAGCATACACTGTTTTCCACATTATACGTCTAATCTATGTTTTCAGCAAGACCAGTGAGATTGACAACCTTACTATACCGTTGGGGCAAAGTATTTTGGTTGTGTTGTGTGCAGGTTCCTCGTTGTTGCTGACACCGGTGAAGCGCCAGCACCACCGTCAGTGGCATCAACCTTCTGAAGGTCCTCCTTCTCCTACTGGATTGATAACCTTGGTTCTTAACTAAGGGGAAAACTCCTACCGCTGTGCTCATCACACCCTCCTGTTGGGGTATCCCAACGAGTGCAAGATCTGCACCATCATGCTTCTCATCCATAGACAAGAGCATCCTTCTTTTCTCCCTAGTGGCAACAACACATCCTCCCCCGACACGTTTTTGTCACTCGAGCACAGGCAACAAGGAGGCATGAACCCACTATCTAGCATATAAACCCTTTCTTGAAGGTGAAAACAACTACGTGGCCAAGGTAATCATAAACACCGGATAGAATTACAAGACAAGATAAAAAAACTCTCTACACATCTCAGATTGACATGAACAAAATAATCATAATCTAGTGGTTCATCGGATCCCAGCAAACACAACATGCACAATTACATAATGGTGGTCTCGATCATGTGAGGCAGCTCACGAGACTATAAACATGGAATCATAGGGGAGAGAACAATCATATAGCTACTTCTATGGACCCGTAGTCCCGAGATGAACCCACACATCAGTCTGGACGCGATCATGGAGATGTAGAGGCCTACGGTGACGATCCCCCTCTCTGGCAGGGTGCCTGAGCGGGACTCTAGAAGCCCTAGATTGGACTTTCGAGGTGACATCGCCTCTTTGTATGTTTCGTAGAAAATAAATCCGTCCGCATAATTTTTAGGGTTAAGGGCAATTTATGGGCGAAGAGGCGGTGGCCAGGGGCGCCATTGGCCCACCAGGCGCGGCCAAGGAAGGGGCCGCGCCTGGCCCCTCTCTGGCTCTTCTTTGGACTCTGTCTCCGTTCCGGGTAAAATATAATCTCCGTGGATGTTTAGCCCTTTAGGATAATGTTTCCTTAAGAACTTTTCTGAAATGGAAAAACAACAGCAAACGGCAACTCGCCTAGGGCATCTTGTTAATAGGCTAGTCTGTGAAAACATCCGCAAAACGGAAGAAAACATGTAGAAAACAAAAGGTATTAGGTAGAAAACAAGCATGGAGCATCAAAAATTATAGATACATTCGCAACGTGTCAGCATCCCCAAGCTTAACTCCTGCTCGTCCTCGAGTAGGTAAGTGATAACAAAATAATTTTTGAGGTGACATGAAGCCAACATAAATCTTGATCAACGTTATGTAAAAGCATTGCAAGCTGAGATCAAAGTAATTTAACAAAGGCATGATAAATATTATCTAAACTAATGTAAACTTAGCAATTGTGTTGCTCATGAAAAGTAACACAAACAAAAGACAATAAGTATTGAAACATTGAAAGTTATGCGTTTGTTTCAATTATAAAGAAAATCATAATAAAGTGGTATCCAGCTAGTCCTTCGTGTGGTAGCAAATCATAAATGCCAGGACACCTTCAAAGTTTTAAATGGTGGCTAGATACAAATAATTTGAGAACAAGCAATACCACAATCATAAATCAATCAATAATAAATCTTGGGACTATGCACATTATACTCAGAATGACAACTATGCTCTCTTAGCTTGTGCACAAAGTAAGAAGATTAAGACTCAACATAAAATTAAAAGAAAGGCCCTTGATAGAGGGAAGCAGGGATTACTCATGTGCTCGAGATTTTTATTTAATTAACAGAGGTATTGAAAACAATTTTTTTAGAGAGGTGTCTCTCCATAAAAGATAGATAACATGTGTGGTGAACAAATTAAAGCTGGGCAATTGACAGATATTGAAACATGCATGACATGATGAAAAATATGTGATTCATGCGGGCATTACAAAAAGACTCATAGACCGTTATCCAACTGCATCTATGACTAATAATCCATCCTTAGAATGTCATCGGAGCAATCCTTGGGTATTAAGTTGCAAGCAACAGATAATCGCATTAAGCAAAGTGTGGAATGTAAACTCCCTAATGGCAACAACACATCCCCCATTCGTCACGTTTCTGTCACTCGAGCAAAAATGAAAGGGAGGCATGAACCCACTATCGGGCATAAATACTCCCTCTTGGAGTCCCTAGCATCTACTTGGCCAGAGCATCTACTAACAACGGAGAGCATGAAAGATCATAAATAACAAACACATCAAGATAACATTATAGATTGATAATCAAGAGACATAGCATTCAATATTCATCGAATCCCAACAAACACAACATGTAGCATTACAATAAGATGATCTTGATCATGTAGGGAAGCTCACAAGATCTAAACATGAGTCATAAAGAGGAGAGATCAACCATCTAGCTACTGCTATGGACTCGTAGTCCAAGGATGAACTACTCACGCGTCATTCTGGAGGCGGGCATGGCGGTGTAGAGCCCTCCGGTGATGATTTCCCCTCCTGGAGGGTGCCGTGGAGAGCTCGAGAACCCTCCCGACTAGGGTTGACGATGACGGCGGCCTCGGGTGTTTTTCATGGAAAAGACTTATTGTTTTAGGGTTAACTATCCGAGGGGAATAAATAGGCGAAAGGGCAACGTTGGTGGGCGGACAGGGGGCCCACACCACCCCATGGCGTAGCCAGGGGCGCCGCCCCTATGGTGTGGGGCCCCGGTGGCCCCCCTCCGGGTCTCCTCCGGACTCCGTGTGCGCGACAGATTTCTAAACCCCCTGGTTTTTTAACCGTCCAATTTTGAGAATATTTTCAGAACAACTTTTCTGAAACCAAAAACAGCAGAAAAAAAGGAACTCGCTCGGTGGCATCTTGTCAATAGGTTAGTCCCCAGAAATCGATAAAAATGATATAAAGTGTATACAAACATGTAGAAAATAACATGAAAACAACATGGAACATCAGAAATTATGGATACGTTTATGACGTATCATTGCTCTTTGTCCCAAATCTCACTGATCTAACTACACCACGTTTTGGTGTTCGATGTGTGTGATCAAAATAACACTTTCACAGTTAACATCTTGATAAATAAAGTACTTAGTATTGTTAACTAACAAAAAAAATCATCGGGAAAAAGAAATGCACTTTCAAGTAGGATATTTAGTTTTATCACATAAAACTTCCACATCTCTAACAATACCAATCGGAAAGACAGTTTCTCTATTAGCAAGCTGAATAACCACATCAATATATTCAAGTTCATAAGAACCAATTTCATGCATGATTTCTTTATAAATCTCGTAAGGAATAGCACTAGAACTTGCACCAATATCACATAAACCATAATAGCAATGATCACCAATCCTAACAGAAAGCACTGGAACACTAGTTTTCTTAGGTCTATTGGGATGTGAAACAATATTAGAATCATCCTCATAGAAGATATTGTGTTCATCTTCTACATCTTCAGAGACAAGATCTTTAACCATAGCTATTGTATAGTTATTTGTTCATAGGGTTCAATAGGTTTCTTTATATTCTTGTTAACCACACTATATAAAATAGAATGTTCCTTTACCTTAGTAGGGAAATGCATTTTCTCAATATAAGGTTCATGAAATGCAGGATTAACAACATGAACTTCTATGTTTCTAGAAGGAACACAATTAACAATATATTTATAAGGTGCATGGTACTTGTTCAACTCCTTTTTGGGAATATCAAGATATGAATCAAAGGCTTTAAGAAAATTTGCTAAGATTTGAGAATCAAGACCACAAACAGCACTAACATTATAGAAATCATCGGTTCCCATAAAAGTTTTAATGCATTCATAATCATAATTTATACTTGACTTTCTACCCTTTTCATTCGGTCAAGAAGGTCCCATTTATCTTCTTCTTTCATACGTGTGAATGATCTAGAACAAGAAGCATCCAATAAATCCTTATCATGAAGAGAAAGCCTTGCATAAAAAATATTGATAACAATATTACTCGGGAGCTCATGAACGGGACATTTAAGCATTAATAACTTCATTCTCCCCCAATCTTGGGCAATACTCTCTCCATCATGAGGCCAGAAATTATATATTTCATTTTGATCTTTATGAATCTCATTGGGAGGATAGAATTTAGAATAAAAGAGATGTACAATTTCCTCCTAATTAAGATAAATCTAACCACAACCTTAAACTCTGAGATCCTACACTCCCTCGTGCATCGGTTTCCTAACGGGGGTTTAGGTTTCCGTCACTCCGATAACCCCACAATTAGTAGCCAAATACACAATGCATCCTCCTAGGATCATAAAGGTGAAGTGTCATGTAGTCAATATTCACATGACACCACTAGAAGAATAACACCACAACTTAAATATCAAACCACTAGATATTACTTCAACATAATTTCACTACTAACATCTTGACTTCTCCCATGTCCTCAAGAACTAAACGAACTACTCACAAGCCATCATATGGATCATAATCAGAGGTGACATAATGATGAATACCAATCTGGTTATAAAGTGCAAACACTGATAAATCTCGTAGGCATCAACTACTAACAAGTAATCCACGCCGGGAGAGAGATCTAGTGGAAAATAACGATAAAGAACCCTAATTGTTATAGAAGGATGAAGGTGGACAGTGTGTGCGACGGTGCTGGTGGTGAGGACGATGACGATGATGATCTTGATGATGCCTGGAGTGATGACGGTGACGATGGCGACGATTTCCCCTCTCGAGGAAGGAATTTCTCCGGCAGATTTATCCCTGCTGGAGAGTTTTCTCTCTCTATTGTTTTCCACCCCAAGGAGGCGGTGGAATATTTCCTCGATGGTCCCTTGTGGCTTAGGGTTCATTGAGGGTCAAGTACGCGAAAGGAGGCGGGCAGTGGTGGGCCAGGGTGGCCACACCACGTGACGGCGCGGCCAGGGGGCGCCACCTGGTGGTGTGGGCCCCTGGTGACCCCCCTCTGGCCCCCCTTGCGTCTGGCTCCCTCTTCTGAACTTCTAAGACTCCTCCGATATCCCCCTTCTTCTTCTGATCTTTAGAAATAGGGTAGCTTGACGGTGTTTTTCCCGCTTATTTCTGGTCACGGTGTTTATTCTCCAATAATTAACAAACATGCAAAATAAGATGAAATAACATAATTAATGCATCATAATATGAAATATATCGATGAATAACAGAAAATTATTATATAAAATAGTGATGCAAAATGTACATATCATCGTCAAATCCTTCTGCCTAGAACAGAGCGCCCCGCAGAAGAAGTTTGACTAAATTATCCGGCTTTAGACGGAATGAAGGACCGCGCTCTAAAGAAAACTTGAAAGGGAAGGATTCAAGATCAGTGATCCGCCATCCCGTTTTGATGGAAGAACAATGGCAGAATGCTCCTAAACCTATCTGGGGCTATTGTCGGAGATACCTGAAACATGATGTCATCCGACATCCACAAGGCCGGACTGCGTGGCTGGCTCAAAGCAATATGGCAGTAGGCCATAAGGGAAAGCCTCGTGGAACAAAGCGCAGGACGGCCTGAGATGGCGGTCCACAAGCCCATCCAAGTTAGGTCAAGACCCGAATGGCGTAGAATTTAGGTTTAGTTTTTTGGACTGTCAATTCTCCTATAATACTTGGTCCGGCTCTCCTATATAAAGCCGTACGAGATAAACCCTAAGGCAGACTCAATCTAGCCTAGGTACTTGTAACATGTGTTCGGCTACCGCTGTCTTAGTTGACCTTGCAGGAAGTAGGGAGCCATTCGGCTACCTGAACCTGGGTAGACCTTCGCTTCCTCGTCCTAAGCACTCCCCTATGCTCGCCCCCACGTTCTACCTCTGGAATATGGCATCCCCCTCGGGGAAACCTTCTCCGGAAACACGACATGGAAACTAAAAGACAAACCAGGATCAAATGATTATGAATTTGCAGATGAAAATCTAGAAGACCGAGAAATACAAAATGATCCCTAGGGTTTCCTGCAACCGCCGTAGCGAGCGTCTGCCGCCAAAGCGAACGCTGAAAGAGACGTCGACCCTCCGACATTGCAAGATCCGAGAAAACACCATCTCGAACGAGGCTTTATGAGTCGATGAACAGGTCTGCTGCATGCAGCAAGGCACATGTCATTGTGGCACGTCGACCATGGGACGTCCCCGTGTTGTCTTGAACCAAGATCTGTCACCTCCCATCGACGAAGTCGGAGAGGAACGACAGATCCACCACCTCCTGAGCATCATCCTCGCTCCAGAAGAACCATCTCGCCCCGGCTGCCAGCGTCGTCGCGAGTAACCACGAACGGTAGCGACACACCGAGAAACCGATCTCGTGAGATCTGAAGAACGGTGAAAAGACCAAGCTGCCAGTATAAAGGACCAAGCAGCACACATAGCCATCAACTCTGAGACGCCACCGTGAAGGTCACGGCCGTTATGGGATTGGAGTTGAGGTAGATTTATTTGCCCGGACGTCGCTCCCACCATCCCAACGGCGCCCCAAAAGAACACCAGGCAAACCCTAACTACAAGCCGGCGCTGAAGCGCCATGGCCCCCACATTCTCACGTCGCCGGAGTGAACAACGGAGGAGGCAGGGACCGGTGGCGGCCGGTGTAGTTCACTACAGGAAACAGTCTATATGCCTACGGCCAGGTACCGTCGGCGTAGCCCCAAAAGCCGTAGGTATATAGCTATGCCTACGGCAAAACTGTATGCCTACGGCAAAACGTCGTCGGCAACTTCTTCATAGGCATAGCTCCAAAAAGCCGTCGGCATAGAAAAGCCGTCGGCATAGCTCTATGCCGACGGCCAAATTGGAGATATGCCGACGGCTTCTCTCTGCCACGTGGCACCCCCAAGTAGCTCAAGGATAACTATGCCGACGGCTTTTATGTTGTAAGCCGAGGGCAAAAGCCGTCGGCATACTTGTTGACCAGAAACAAAAAAAAAAAACAAAAAAGGTTAATTACAAAGACACGATTTAGCATGGAAATCACAATGTATTAATCTTCAAAAATTATTAATGAGCTATACAATTTAGTTTCAGCCAGCCAACAACAAATGCTTAAAGCCCACATTTAGTTTGAGGCTTTCAGCCCACCAACTGCAATTGTATGAGCAACCGGTAAAAAGCAAATAAAACCCTTATTGAACAGCTAGAACAGCCAAAAACATATTTGGAACAAAGCTGCTTCATAAACAGTCTAAAGTAAGAAACATATTCGAAATAGGAGCAAAAACATTAAAAAAAAATCCACATATTCAATGAGTGGAGTTTACTAGAAGACCATACAGTTTATGCAATAAATAATCAAGTTTGAGCACCCTATGATAGGTGGTGAACATGTACATATATATGTAGAATTAAATGATTACTGCACCTAGGCAACTAACAAGGGGAAAAGGCGCAAATGGATAAGAAGAACACAAGCTATCATCAACATCTGAAGAATTCTCTAATAAATTTCAATGTAGGAGCTATCAGTTTTAACAGTCCAGGTTCGATGGATATATATGTGCATCGAGAAACAGATGTAATATATACACCTAATAAGCAACACTCCCATTTATTTACCAACCAAAAGGGCACCAACAATGTGCAGCCAAAACAATACAGAATTTTATTATGAGCGAAAGGCAGCAGCTAGCAGTCGTTGTCACCGTTCCTGTCCGCGGTGTCCTAGTCAAGGAAGTGGTCAATCAGCGTGAAGCTGCAAACCCACCCTACACATGCCACCGCCGGCACCGGCACGGCGGCCTTGGGCTCTGCCACCTAACAAATAAATGAAATCACGTAAGCAGATTGATATGGACCTGCTAAACGCATGCAATATTTGCACAAAATAAACTCAGATCAGCAATGCAAACGTGATAAATTCAGTATGGCGAGCAGCTCGACCTAGCTAGTTTTGCACAGAATTGTCAATGTTCAGATAAACATTTACCTCTCCCTTGAGTTTACATACATCTAGCACACAAGGTTGTAGTGCAAATTTGCTATGGTTACTAATACTAGTACCGATTGAAGGGCAGACTTGTTACGTGCCTAGAGTTTGTAAATTCAAAATTGTGAGTACTCTTTCCTACATGTCTAGATTAAGTTGAGCACGACGGCTGTCCAACGCTGCATCCAGAAATAAAAGAGAGATCGGGATGGAAGAATTGAATCTTAATAGGAGGGAACGGAGGAGGGGAGGTGCTGGAGCGTCGATCTCTAGACTCCATGGAGAGCTACACAAGAATAAGAAAAAGGTCGATGCGTGGACTCCATGGACAGGTTGTTTGGGGCACAGATCAGGTACCTTACGCATCTAGAGACAGGTCCTGGCGCGAGGGAGTCGGTCATGAGCAGCATGCTTCCAATTATAATGACCATTAGCACCGAACCCCAAAATTAACCTGCACCAACATTACAGCTGAAATCGCTAACTCACTATGCAGTTTGAACATAATTTCTTTTCACACTTTATAGGATGGTGTCAAAAATTGCTAGTGCTACCATGTACGTTAAAGAAAAACTATCATGTACTATAGACGAGGAACAGCAGCGACCATCAACTCCTCATTTACTAGCAGATAGATATATATTTTTACCAAAAGAGATCAACGGACTTTACCACAAAACAGCATGTCATAATCAATCCTGGGCCAGCTCATCAGCACTACAGACCAATTGTGTTGCCAAACCTAGCAAAATCCTTTTGTGCGTCGGAATTGCACGATGGGGAGCAAGGAAAATTATCAAGGAGATGCTCCGGGAGGCACCTACAGGTCCTAGTCGTTCTCATCCCCGTCCACGTCCGAGTGGTCACCCTCTTGAACCTATCCTCGCCGTCGTCGCTGCCGCCGACTTGGACTGGCTGTACCACCACCACCACACCAAACCATCAACACCAGACCAACACGCACCCACACAACAGGAACCACAGCATGAGCAGAGTGGAAACAGGCATGAGGTCTCACCTGCGTGCAGCGGCGACAGGGTCGGTGCAAGGAAGCAGCTCGTCGTTGGCATCAGAGAAGAGCAGCCGTGCATCTGGAGGAACAGCGTCGGTTTGCCGTCCTTGCCCCGGATGACCGCCGGAGCATCCCTGCCGTCGGAGGAGAGTAGCAGTGCCTCCTTGTCGCGGTGACGCGCCTGGAGGTGAGCGCCGTTGTCCTTCTCCTGGATATATGGCCGCCGAAACAGAGACGGCCGTGTCTAGGCGGACCAAGTGCCGACGTGCGGAGATGGCTCAACCTTGGCCGCTAGAAAAGCATGTGAGGTTCGCGCGGGGCGGCGCGATTTGAGGCGCGAGAGGGCTTCGTTGGCGGGGGAATCGACCGGGGAGACCGCATCTAAGCTGCGTCGGCCAGCAATGGGGCATGTATGGGCGATGGCTGCTCGAGAGAGGGGTATCGCGAGGGGATTGTGGGACATGGCCGAATCGAGAGAGATCGAGGTTCGGGCTGTGTTCACTGGCGCGAGAGCTCACCGGAATCGGCCGGATCTGCCGGCGGCGGAAAAGAGGATGTGCAAAGGGGGCTGTCGCTGGAGGGATAAGATGCGCAGATGGGGAAGTGTGGACGGGGTAGAGTTTCGGCTCCGCTTTAGCCCAAATTTCGTTCCCCTGAATTTTTTGCCGCTCGGTCCTTTGGTCTACGCGCGCTTTGGGTAGAAAATTTGGTCTACACGACGACACAGCTAACACGTTTATTTTCTTTTTTTATTTTCGGAGATTTGCGTAATAATTTAACGTAGCGACATGTTATACTTACCCTAACTAATATGCAAATAATGTGAATTTCTACCAAAAAGATTATAAGTTTCGACAAGTTTTGTATATTACTATCACAATACATGTATGTTGCAATGGGTCAACAAATCATAAATAATTTCAAGAAAAATAACTTAAATAAAATATCCGGCAGCAATGGTTCAACAAATGATAAATAGTTGCCATGAAAGACGGCGGTCTATTTTCTTGTTAATCAGTGGCACCTAGTAGCCTCGCAGAGGGTGTTTTCTATCTCACATAGTGATATAGATTTGATACTTCATTAACCGATTTGATCTTCGATCAAACGAGCAATCCAATTTTCACGACACATTTTTTTATCTTCACGGGGTATACTCGTGTTAGGGCACCACCTATGTTTTGGTTCAATTCTGACGCTCTGGAGCCACCATATCGGTCTTACCCTGACCCCAACTATTCTACATAGGCATGCATAATGGAACAACTAACAATGTTCACGAAGAAAGTTTTATTTTTTCATTGAATAAAAATACCATTTTCCATTTTCGGAGTGTCAAAAAAGGGTTTTTTTGAAGCACCTATCGAAAATATGTTAAAGAATTGTACAAAGTAAAATTCTAAATATATTATGTCATATTTGATCTATAAATAACAAATTTACCACCTCTCAATAGCTCAAAATACACCTCTTTTGAAATAGACAAATTTCTACCGATTCCGCTGAAACCGGGCAAAATTTGAACTACAGGTGCCTCGTAGTTTGCTCATGATTTTTTGTAAAAATCATTTTTAGGTACACAACTACCTATTTAAATATAGATATATCAGTACTTTATCAATATTCAACATCTAGCTACGAACGGTCATGCCCGCCGTCTTGACTTTTTCCTAAAACCGGCTTAGAAAATTCCAGAAAATTCAAAAAAAAATCGAAATGATGCAAGGCCTTCGCGTGGTGTTATTATATACGTCCTAGTATCGACCAAAAATAATAAACTTGGAATATGACAACTGGGTTGAAAAGATGTTCATAGAAATGAGCTATCTGCTACAAAAAATCTTGGGTTTCGGGCCAAATGACGAGTGTTATGGCCACACTCATGGGATAGTTTGTTGAAATGTGCCCATATTCTACACAAGCATGCATAATGGAACAACTAACAATGTTCATGAAGAAAGTTTTATTTTTCATTGAATAAAAATACCATTTTCCATTTTCTGCGACGAAACCCTCGCCTAGATGAGGCCTAGTCAAACTTATCGGCTACAGGTTTGACCGGAGCCCGAAAGGGGGTAGCAATGTGGAACTAATTGCTTCATTGTGTTAGGGTGCACCCTAGGAAGTCTCAAAACAATGGTAGGGCCCACCTCTATAGAAGATTCCACCACGACAGTCCGTTTTCGGGAGTTTCAGGCTCGTAGCACATAAACCATCGAAGAGAGAAGTCGATACCGGTGAAGCCCCAACATGGAGAGTGAGGGTGTATTTGGCCTCTAAAACCCTAGTAACACTAGTTCACACATGGTATGACACCCAATACCTTATGGTGCCACCCCGACGCTCCGGACCACTCTGCCACGAAACCCTGGCCCAGCTTAGGCCTAGTCAAACTTATCGTCTACAGGTTTGACCGGAGCCCGAAAGCGGGTAGTAATGTGAAACTAATTGATTCATTGTGTTAGGGTGGACCATAGGAAGTCCCAAAACGATGGTAGGGCCCACCTCTAAAGAAGATTCCACCCCGACAGTCCGTTTCCGGGAGTTTCAGCCTCGTAGCACATAAACTTTGAGAGAGAGAAGTCGATGCCGGGGAAGCCCCAACTCAGAGAGTGAGGGTATATTTGGCCTCTACAACCCTAGTAACACTAGTTCACACATGGTATGAAACCCAATACCTTATGGTGCCACCCCGACGCTCCAGAGCCACTATGCGACGAAACCCTGGCCCAAATGAGGCCTAGTCAAACTTATCGCCTACAGGTTTGACCGGAGCCCGAAAGGGGGTAGCAATGTGGAACTAATTGCTTCATTGTGTTAGGGTGCACCCTAGGAAGTCTCAAAACAATGGTAGGGCCCATCTCTACAGAAGATTCCACCGCGACAGTCCGTTTTCGGGAGTTTCAGGCTCATAGCACATAAACTATCGAAGAGAGAAGTCGATACCGGTGAAGCCCCAACATGGAGAGTGAGGGTATATTTGGCCTCTACAACCCTAGTAACACTAGTTCACACATGGTATGACACCCAATACCTTATGGTGCCACCCCGACGCTCCGGAGCCACGCTGCGACGAAACCCTGACCCAGCTTAGGCCTAGTCAAACTTATCGTCTACAGGTTTGACCGGAGCCCTAAAGGGGGTAGCAATGTGGAACTAATTGCTTCATTGTGTTAGGGTGGACCATAGGAAGTCCCAAAACGATGGTAGGGCCCACCTCTAAAGAAGATTCCACCCCGACAGTTCGTTTCCGGTAGTTTCAGCCCCGTAGCACATAAACTTTGAGAGAGAGAAGTCGATGCCGGGGAAGCCTCAACTCAGAGAGTGAGGGTATATTTGGCCTCTACAACCCTAGTAACACTAGTTCACACATGGTATGACACCCAATACCTTATGGTGCCACCCCGACGCTCCGGAGCCACTCTACGATGAAACCCTGGCTCAGATGAGGCCTAGTCAAACTTATCGCCTACAGGTTTGACCGGAGCCCGAAAGGGGGTAGCAATGTGGAACTAATTGCTTCATTGTGTTAGGGTGCACCCTAGGAAGTCTCAAAACAATGTTAGGGCCTACCTCTACAGAATATTCCACCGCGACAGTCCGTTTTCAGGAGTTTAAGGCTCGTAGCACATAAACCATCGAAGAGAGAAGTCGATACCGGTGAAGCCCCAACATGGAGAGTGAGGGTGTATTTGGCCTCTACAACCCTAGTAACACTAGTTCACACATGGTATGACACCCAATACCTTATGGTGCCACCCCGACGCTCCGGAGGCACTCTGCGACGAAACCCTGGCCCAACTTAGGCCTAGTCAAACTTATCGCCTACAGGTTTGACCGGAGCCCGAAAGCGGGTAGCAATGTGAAACTAATTGCTTCATTGTGTTAGGGTGGACCATAGGAAGTCCCAAAACGATGGTAGGGCCCACCTCTAAAGAAGATTCCACCCCGACAGTCCGTTTCCGGGAGTTTCAGCCTCGTAGCACATAAACTTTGAGAGAGAGAAGTCGATGCCGGGGAAGCCCCAACTCAGAGAGTGAGGGTATATTTGGCCTCTACAACCCTAGTAACACTAGTTCACACATGGTATGACACCCAATACCTTATGGTGCCACCCCGACGCTCCGGAGCCACTCTGCGACGAAACCCTGGCCCAGATGAGGCCTAGTCAAACTTATCGCCTACAGGTTTGACCGGAGCCCGAAAGGGGGTAGAAATGTGGAACTAATTGCTTAATTGTGTTAGGGTGCACCCTAGGAAGTCTCAAAACAATGGTAGGTCCCATCTCTATAGAAGATTCCACCGCGACAGTCCGTTTTCGGGAGTTTCAGGCTCGTAGCACATAAACTATCGAAGAGAGAAGTCGATACCGGTGAAGCCCCAACATGGAGAGTGAGGGTATATTTGGCCTCTACAACCCTAGTAACACTAGTTCACACATGGTATGACACCCAATACCTTATGGTGCCACCCCGACGCTCCGGAGCCACTCTGCGACGAAACCCTGGCCCAGCTGAGGCCTAGTCAAACTTATCGTCTACAGGTTTGAGCGGAGCCCGAAAGGGGGTAGCAATGTGGAACTAATTGCTTCATTGTGTTAGGGTGGACCATAGGAAGTCCCAAAACGATGGCAGGGCCCACCTCTAAAGAAGATTCCACCCCGATAGTTCGTTTCCGGGAGTTTCAGCCCCGTAGCACATAAACTTTGAGAGAGAGAAGTCGATGCCGGGGAAGCCTCAACTCAGAGAGTGAGGGTATATTTGGCCTCTACAACCCTAGTAACACTAGTTCACACATGGTATGACACCCAATACCTTATGGTGCCACCCCGACGCTCCGGAGCCACTCTGCGACGAAACCCTGATTCAGATGAGGCCTAGTCAAACTTATCGCCTACAGGTTTGACCGGAGCCCGAAAGGGGGTAGCAATGTGGAACTAATTGCTTCATTGTGTTAGGGTGCACCCTATGAAGTCTCAAAACAATGGTAGGGCCTACCTCTACAGAATATTCCACCGCGACAGTCCGTTTTCAGGAGTTTCAGGCTCGTAGCACATAAACCATCGAAGAGAGAAGTCGATACCGGTGAAGCCCCAACATGGAGAGTGAGGGTGTATTTGGCCTCTACAACCCTAGTAACACTAGTTCACACATGGTATGACACCCAATACCTTATGGTGCCACCCCGACGCTCCGGAGCCACTCTGCGACGAAACCCTGGCCCAGCTTAGGCCTAGTCAAACTTATCGTCTACAGGTTTGACCAGAGCCCGAAAGCGGGTAGCAATGTGAAACTAATTGCTTCATTGTGTTAGGGTGGACCATAGGAAGTCCCAAAACGATGGTAGGGCCCACCTCTAAAGAAGATTCCACCCCGACAGTCCGTTTCCGGGAGTTTCAGCCTCGTAGCACATAAAGTTTGAGAGAGAGAAGTCGATGCCGGGGAAGCCCCAACTCAGAGAGTGAGGGTATATTTGGCCTCTACAACCCTAGTAACACTAGTTCACACATGGTATGAAACCCAATACCTTATGGTGCCACCCCGACGCTCCGGAGCCACTCTGCGACGAAACCCTGGCCCAGATGAGGCCTAGTCAAACTTATCGCCTACAGGTTTGACCGGAGCCCGAAAGGGGGTAGCAATATGGAACTAATTGCTTCATTGTGTTAGGGTGCACTTTAGGAAGTCTCAAAACAATGGTAGGTCCCATCTCTACAGAAGATTCCACCGCGACAGTCCGTTTTCGGGAGTTTCAGGCTCGTAGCACATAAACTATCGAAGAGAGAAGTCGATACCGGTGAATCCCCAACATGGAGAGTGAGGGTATATTTGGCCTCTACAACCCTAGTAACACTAGTTCACACATGGTATGACACCCAATACCTTATGGTGCCACCCCGATGCTCCGGAGCCACTCTGCGACGAAACCCTGGCCCAGCTGAGGCCTAGTCAAACTTATCGTCTACATGTTTGACCGGAGCCCGAAAGGGGGTAGCAATGTGAAACCCTAGTAACACTGGTGAACACATGGCGTGCCACCCAAAACATTTAGAAAGAGGAGAAAATATCTATGCCGACGACCTTTTATCGGGGCCGTCGGCATACCTTTTGGTGGGACCAATCCGATCTGGCTAGCAGGTAGGTAAGCCGACGGCTAAAGGTATGCCGACGGCCAAGATAAAAAGCCGTAAGCATAGCATCTACTGGGCCCGCCCTGGCCATGCTGCGAGCCAGGTATGCCGACGGCCACGAGAAAAAGACGTAGGCTTAGATTATGTATGCCGACGGCTAAAGGTATGCCGACGGCCAAGATAAAAGCCGTAGGCATAGCATCTGCTGGGCCCGCCCTGACCATGCTGCGAGCCAGGTATGCCGACGGCCAAAGGTATGCCTACGGCTGCGAGAAAAAGCCGTAGGCTTAGATTATGTATGCCGACGGCTATAGCTATGCCGACGGCTGGTTAAAAAGGCCGTAGGCATATGTGCTATGTGCCGACGGCCAAATCTACGCCGACGGTTTTATTTTTGCCGTCGGCATACCACCTTGTATGCCGACGGCCCCGACTAAAAGCCGTCGGCATACCTTTTGCCGTCGGCGTCTGGCCATTTTCCTGTAGTGGTTGGGGGCAGATGGGTCACCATCCAGATCGCCTTTTCTCTCGTCCACGCGTGGGAGCGAAACGGTTTGGTAAAGGAAATCGGGACATAGGATTTGGGAAAGGGAAATAAAGAAGATAGACGGGTTATTGTAAAAAAAAATGGTAGACGGGTCTGTCCTGCTCGAGTTTTCCAGTAAGTGCAGGGTTTAAAAAAAATGCACTGCTCAAACGCTGATCGATGGGTTCGGTGCTGCTGCCGCTTAAATCTGGGTCCAACCAAGCCACGTCAGCAAATACGTAGCTTCGGTGTCTGCACTGACCGTAGGTGACACAACAACACGTATTCAATGACCGGAATTATAGAGACAGTCGCTTGCAAGTTCGATGATGCCTGACGTATTTTACTCATCTGCTAATGATTCAGCCATCTCTCATCTAGGATCCTGAAAGCTTCAGGCTTCACGATGAGGGCAATACGGATACAACATCCACAGTCAAACGCATGTTGGCATTGCAGGCGAACTCACCAAAGAGACGCAAACACAGTTGGCCCAAGCCATTCATTACAAAGACGCATTCACAAATTGTCTACAAATCTTCAATGGAGAATGCGTGATACGGATACATCATCTCCTTCTAAGTAAAATTCCATTAGTGGAGGACCATCTCCGGCCATACAGCACAGCCAAAGCTAGATACAGACCAAACAGCATAGTTCCCATGCAGAACACGGTGTGTTTACTTAACGCCATTACAGAACAACGAAGGTCCACCAGTGTTTGCCACTAGTGTTTGCCATTACAGAACAACGAAGGTCCAACAGTGTTTGCCAAAAGAAAAAGTGTCCAGCAGGTATTCAGGTAAGCTATCCAAACATGTCCGCCGACATACATGCGCCGTGTGTTGAAGACCTCAGTTGTGATTCTTGCCAACTTGAGACTTCTAATGCATGGTCCCTGGCCATGAGTGTAGTTCAGTAACAAGAGAAACAAGGAGCTGGTTCAGAGCGTACAAGTCAGGCTGCATATTTCCCTGACCACTTCAGATGTTAACAATGTGCAAGTTCTGCTATAAGGTAATCGATTCACATTACATAACGGTACATATGAATGCTTGGTGGGCAACTAACTAAGCAAGGTAATTATTCAGCTAAGAGCGTCACTAGGAGTCAACCTACTGTAGCCTGAAATAAACAACTGTGTGGGATCTTGTACTATCAGATAGACAAGGTGTGTAAAGCAAGTGGGTACAGCATCCCACAAGGTGAATAACCACATATGACAGGGTACAGCTGAAAGATATAACATCGCCACAATGCATGCCTAAATAAACCAACTTAGCGGCACATAAACTTAACATTTCATAATCGAAGAACTCAGAAAGACCAGAGCGATGCAATGATGATTACATGGTACAATCAGTCAGGATGACTGGATGCAATCAGCAAGCAATAAAATACCATTACTAGGTACCTCACAATTCAAGTTAATCATTCTAGTAGTGCTCGAGATCTACCCAATATTCAGGTGACATACAAAAAAAGAGCCTAAATCAGTGCACACCTAGTTGATGAGATTTCAACTGCTGCAAAAGGTCCATCATCAGATAACTTTGTTCCTTGCTGAAAGGTATTCAGGTCAGCACTCCAAACTCGGTATGGCTGTGTGTCGGTTGCGACACTTGCCAGCTTGCGACTCGCTGGGCCTATAATTGATGTATGACACAAGAAAAATTTATTAGGATGAGTAACACAGAGCAGAAGGAACTGGCTCAGACTGTGCAAACTCAGGCTATATATCACACAGAACACCTAGAAATCTTGGTGTGCCTAAAATCTGCTGACAAGTAAGCTTTGCATAACAGTAATACAATGTATATGATGACCTTGTGTGCTAAGAACCTCATTAGGAGTTGACTCCTGGAACATAAGACTGAGGGATCAGGATCTTGTATTAATAGACAGGCAAGGAGTGTTGTGTACACAAAATGGATAATTTCATATCTTACTTGATAAAGGAAGGTGCAGACCTACGAATAGGGAACATCGCACTACTATCTACAGGACCCAAATTGTCAACAGGCTTGAAGATCGCAAGGTGCATAAGGCATTATTCTTAAGTTCGCACCCATGCTCCATACAAATATGATCCATAGTGGCAAATTAAGAGTATTTCTGTTTTCTTAAGTTCGCACCCCCATGCTCCATACAGATATGATCCATAGAACTTGTATGTCATTATTCAGCTAGAGTTTGATAACAGTTTCTTATTCTTGTGTCTGTCTGCAGCCAATTCCACGAAAATAAACTCTGATTTACAAGAGGAAACAAACATGAGCAATTTACCTTCCGAGTAGATTCACGCTACAAACGTGAAACTTCACTAAACATGAAGCGTAAGTCTTCAGGAAATCCCGAAAGTGGTGTGCTTAGTTTATGACTTGATTCTACACATGAAGTTAAAAAAAAAAACACTTCTCCCCCATGCAGTTCTTGGAGATCGAACAACGGGACGCAGCAGCTTTAAGGTTGATGTACAGATCTGCAATAGTAGCAAGGTGAATGAGAAACACAGCACATTTCAGCCTTTACACCTTCGGCGTGTCAGGCATCAGCATTGAAAAAAGTAATATTCAGTAAGTTGCTGCACAAAGATGGATACAAACCATCTTGAAGGACTCCAACTTTGTAGGAATTGTGTAACGCTTCTTCTCACTATTTAACAGCAAGAAATGGCGCAACTCAAGTTTAGAAAGTTTCCTAGGATCTTGAGTCAGTGTAGCAGAACAAACTATCTTTGCTGGTCTTGGATAGCATTTAAACCCTCGTTCAACACCCCTAAATGTCATAGGATTAATATAAGTCCCTAGTTGAAATATAGAGTGGTTAAAGCGGGCAATAATAATATGAGGAATTAATTTGGTAAGATTAAGGCTTACGATCTTCTAATGGTAGTTAGTGGATGTAGTAGATTTTGTCCAGCAGTTTCATGCCAGAGATGATCTTGTTTAGTCGAGTGAGTAAACTGGATAACTGTTGGCAACCAGGATTGATATGCCTCTCTTAACATCCTATCTGTGCCATCAACAACCTAAAATCGCAAGTGTCAAAAGGAAGTATGACACATTAATGAGATGCCAAAGTACAATGCTGTGACCAAGTTTCATATCATCATATGCCATAAAATATAGCAAAATTCTACAAACAGCTGGCCCTATCAGCCGAGTAACTCGCTGCAAATGGCACAAACAGGGCACGCCAAACTATGCTGTAAATAGCGGGAACACTTGCATGGCTTTGAAACAGAGCAGGGGTCCAAAGGAAGATGTGAATCTGGGAAAAACAATTAGTCGGCCCAAAATGCCCGCAAAATAACCGTGTATTGGTGCTATTTGGATACAGGAAAACTAAAATAAATCATATACACTTTGGTCTAAACCCATTATATATAGAGATTACACGATACCGCGGAACTATACTGCACACACAAACAGTAGTAGAGTCAATCTTTCCACAAAATTGTGATGCCTCAAATATGTATCAACGCATCGCATAGGAACTCAGCAGTTCATTGTATGGAGGATGGCATGTAAAATAGGATACAGAAATCTTTGCCAATAAGCTTACCAGGTTTTAAAAGATGCTCTAGACTGAAACCTTTTGTCATGTTGATAAAATCCAAGGAGTTGCCACCAGTATATCTACTCTAGTGTGTGGTTCCATTTCAACATAATCTTGATCAACAGTTGGGAAGAGTTCTTGTTTAGGTTTTTTTTTATAAGATGTGAAATTTTATCCGCTATGGATGAATGACCGACCGGTGAAGCTACTGACAAGCCGAAAACCTATTTAACCTGAAATCAAATAACAAACAGAAAGCACTTCCATTTTTTGAGATGACCTGAAGAATATGAAGCTGATAAACCGCTGACACTGCTACTATAGCCTAGTAAACATAAGTATCTACAATGTTAAAAGAAATCACACGAACCTGCAATGATAGGTCCCATGTAGGCAGCACGAGCAAGACAAGCGAGCACCTTACTTTCCAAGTGGAGAGCATTTGCACAATAGGCAAGGCACAAGCAAGAGTTTTGCCGGCTCCAGTTGGGGAGTCAATACAGATATCCCTCTGAAAAGCATCAGGACCAACTGTTTCCAGCCCCATTGCTATCTGAACTTAGAACAAAGTTTCGATTTCATCCCTCCTAACTCACTGGAAGTCATCACCCCTGATGCTCAAGAGCACACTGGAAGTCAGGGACCCACTTCCGCGACCTCACCTCAGTGGCGCGGCGTGCGATGAGGGATCCCCGCCCTCAGGAAAGCTTGGATGGGATCGAAGCGGACTGCAACCGAAGGGGATGGACCCTCATTCTCCTTCGTGGCGGTTGCGGAGAGGTTCGGCGAGCAATGGCAGTGCGACCGGAAGTGCTCGCCGAGATCCAGAGAGAAACACCGTCAACCTCCTCATCCTCCGCCGAGGTAATTGCTTTTCTCCAACACCGAGTCACCGGAGAGCGCTGCCTGAGGGGGATCTCTCGGGAGTAGACAATCCAGATGATAGTCCAAGGACAGGTGGTTCCCCCTGCGATGTCCACATTGTCAGAAGGGCTAGAGCAGTTGGAGGAGCAGAGGTTCGAGCTCATAAGGGATCTGCAGCTTGGAAACCTGAGGTCCAACATGTTCTCAACCCGAGGGAGAAGACTGCCACCGCGCAGAGCAAGCCGCAGACTCTAATTCATTCTGAATCGATTCAGATTTGCTTTGCTGACCATGGTGGCTTCACCCTCAAAACCTTTGCAACTCCTCAAAGTCAAAGTTCGGTGATCAAACGCATCGAGAACGAATTTCTCCATGCCCATTTTCCTTCAAAGCAGTCGAGAGCACGCCGGAAGCTCGAGCCAGTCTTCAGTGCGCGGTCTGCTGCGTTTCAAACATCTGGCGATGACGGGTTTCTGAACTCCGCCACCACAACTGGTGCAGAGCCCAGCCCATTTTTGGCTGGTGGTGAGGCCCTCTTTGGGCAGCTCTGGGACCCTTGTCCTCTCCCTCCACAACGCCACCTGGTCTGGATCAGGAAGGAACTAGTCGCTTCGAGGTCCTTCTTGATCTCAGATTGCCATCCGGCGGCGATTGGCTGCGGAGCTACTCCGACCACGGTCTACCTATCCAAAGGACGCTGGTCATCCACCCCCAAACCCTCACTGGCGCTACTCGAACAGAAGATTTCCATGGCGGACAAGGCTCGGGGAAGAGGCCGTGGAAGAGGTAGGGGAACCACCAAGGTCCGCCCCCTCCACAGCAAGAACCACCGCAGCCACCACCACCCCCTCAGTTCAGTTTCCCTCCGATGCAAGGTTTCGGCTACCCTGGGCAGCAACAGCAGTGGGGTGGCTACCCTCAATTCCAAGGTAATCCCTTCCCAGCTGGTCCTTACCCTCCTTTCCCTCATATCCAACCCTGACAAGGACCGGCCTTCTGGCATCCACAGCAGCAAGGACAGGGGAGCGCGGGCCAAGGGCCGCCTGTTCAACAGCAGGGGCAGCCTGTTCAGCACCAAGGACCGCCACCTGCCCAACAGACAGTGCCTCACAACCAGCAGATGTCCCAAGGGGCCTCGAAACAGAAGAAAAATCAGAAACAGAGAGGCAAGGTCAATCCTCAAGCTGGACAATTGAACGCAGATAAAGTAGATTCTGGTGAGGATAGGAATCCCAAATACGAGCAAGCAGTTTGCTACAACTGTGGAGAACCAGGACACAGTACTGGAAACTGCCCGGCACCAAAAGCTTGCTTCATCTGTAAGAAGGTCAACCATGAGGTTGAAGATTTCCCTGTCCGCAGACAGCCACATCAGGTTGCTACATATGTTGGTAGTTCTCCTTCTGGCCTTGGCTTCTACAACATTGAACTTCCTGCTAAAGGAGCTAGCTGCAATATCTCTAGGAATGTAGGGCTTGTTTACCTGGAGTATGGTGAAGTTAACAAAGATCAGCTTGCTCAGGATTAATTCTCTGTCATCTACAGAACCAATTGGCCATGGCAGATTAGACAATTAGATACATGGTCCTTTCTTGTCAAATTCCCTCCACACATTTCAGTAGAAGATGTGGCAGGTTACCCTAGCTTTGGGCTAGCCAAAGAAGGTGTTTCAGTCAAGGTAGAGGTCTGGAAAGGCAACATTGATTGCTTTGCTGAATTACAGGAAGTTTGGGTTCAGTTGAGGGGTTTGCAGCCTGACTGGGTGGAATGGAATGTGCTTGACAGAGTCACATCTGTTTTTGGCATACTTTTGGATGTGGATTGGAAGTCTAGATTCCTCAATGTGTGTGAAGTTGTTAGGGTCAAGATTCTCTGCAAGGACTACAGCAAAATCCCCCAGGACAGGGTTTTTGGTTTCAATGGACAGCTCTTTCTGATCAAAATTGCACTTGAGGTCCCTAACAATCTAGCTGCAGCAGATGATGATGCAGATGACCTTGACCCTGATACTCACCACTCTAGTTCTGTTCAATCAACCAAGGATGTCAATGCACCCCCTGCCTCTAACCCTGAAAAGAGTGACACCTTTAGCAAGAATAGCAGTAAATCCTCAACCACAGGGGCCAAAAACGTTCCTGCTGGCTCCTTCCAAGCAATGTCCTGTAGTCCTGGATTACACTCCCCCCTTAGCTTGCTCAAAGACAAGCTAGATGAGCAGATGGTGGAGATTAGCAAAGAAATCTTGGACTGGGCAAATGCTGATCCTTCTGCTAATGATCATAGCTACTCCCTGTTGCAAGATATGGAGCTTTTGGAGGATGACTCCACCCTAGCCTCAGATACAGTGCTGTGCAATGAATACCCACAAGTCAAAGAGAAGGATGCATCACCTCCCAAGACCTACCTCCAAACACTGGTCCCTGATGACCCCCAGCCAGTGGGTGTTGAACCAAAAAAGAGACTCCCTCTGGACCCCCAAGGCAAGCTGCAGAAGGTGCCCAGACATGGCCAGAACTGGGGGCCAACCCATGGAACCAGGCAGAGTTCTAGGCTAATGGGTGAAAACTTATCCATTGTAGAAAAAGCACAGTTGAAGAAGCAGAAAGAAAACTTAGAGGTACTGGTCCCACTGAAGAATCAAGGTAACAAAAAGAAACCCGAGAACTTCTCTATTTCTAAAGACCCTAATTTTGTTTTCATTGCTAAGTCTATAGGTGTAGAAGTAGATTTACCTGCTGTTGATGCTGAAACCTCAGGGGAACAGGTCACTGTCTCCCCTTTAGTTGATAGTCTGGACAAAAACACTCCACATACTCCTGGCCATTATTTGGCTGGACCTGAGGATATTTGTGACAGTGAGACCAGATGGACAAAAATTGAAAAACTTGGACGGGGCAAGCAACCTATGACAATAGTTTCCAAATGAATTACACCATTTCTAACATTAGAGGGATAACTGCTCCAGGCAGAAAAGAGTGCCTTCTAGATTTCTTTGCTAAGGTTAAACCCACAATAATTGGTTTTCAGGAAACTAAGAAAGAAAAAGTTCCAGTTTCCCTGCTAAAATCAATTGTTGGGGGAAAGATGTTCTCCTGGCAGGAGCTACCTGCCATAGGCTCAGCTGGTGGGCTCCTGATGGGAGTAGATTTAGATTTTTTTTTGATGTTATTAACTGGGAAGTTAGATCCTTCTCTATCTCTTGTACATTAAAAGTAAAAGCTAGTGGTATAATTTTTAGGGCTGTAAATGTTTATGGATCTCCTTATGAAGAAGGAAAAGAAAATTTTATCTCAGAACTCCATGAGTTACTGATTAGTAATAACTCCATGACTCTTATAGCAGGAGATTTAAACCTAGTCCGTTTCTCATCTCTACTACTATTAAAAGAGCAAACATATTCTTCCCTAAGTACACCCCACTAAACGTACACAAACCCCTACAAACCAACTATAACCTCACGATCATCCACGTATAATTAGATCTAACCGCCCAAATCAAAACTAACCCTCACCGAAACTACCTCTAGCAATTTTCATCGGCGGACGAAAACTCTGCCCGACTGCCTCCGTCCCGCACTTGACTTTCAGAAAGGAAAAAAAAAGGCCACAATTAACGGGATAAACATGTCCGTCTCCCATCCCCACACCCCTTACCATCGCTACTTCGCTAGCCATCATTCGACGGCGCATCTCCCGGCGGGTACGCACTGGTTCGTGCAGCCTGCCAATCAAAGGTTACATATCACATCAAGGTACTAACTTCGCCTGCTTGCCCCAAATCCGTGTTCCTCGATTCCCTTTATGTATCCTTCCTCTCTACTACTATTTTTTGAAATAAAACTCACTATATAAAACCAGGCATGCAAGCCGCCTCATTAAAAACCTTCCAGTCCCCGTAGGTACCCTGGTAAGGAAAAGAGTGCGTCTGAAACTTGCAGCCCCACATTATTCAGTCATTACATCGAGAACCAAGAAATTGATCAACCATCCCGGAGGTTGGCTGATCCAGCTAACTGAATTCCTATTACAAAAGCCAAACTTAGCTAATTCATGAGCTACACTATTAGCAGATCTAGAGCAGTGACTAAACTTAACATTACCGATGCTAGAAACTAAATCAAGACATTCCGCAAAGATTGCAGATGCAGCATCCCACCATTGAGTCTGCCCAGAACAGAAATTTATGACCTCCAAAGAATCAGACTCGGCCTCAATATTATTAAATCCCAGTCCAGCAGCAAGAGATAATCCATCCCTCATAGCCATAGCTTCCAAAGTGATCACATCAGCTCCCCTTTCCACATAGATGCACTGAGCAACAAATTCCCCTTATAATCTCTTATGACCACTGATGTAGATCCCTCCCTTCAATTCTCATGAAAGGATGCATCCACATTGATTTTAATTTTCTTGGGGTCCGGTTTTCTCCATTTTATCACAGTTGGAGAACCACCTACAGAAATAGACTTCTTATAGTTATTAGCAATAGCAAGAATCGATAAAGCCCACCTTTCCGATCTTGGAATTGGTTCATCATGTGTGGTTTGCCTTCTTATCCACCAGAGATACCATCCGCCAATCAACAATATTTTTTTGATACCTATATTTGGCATAATGGTACTTTTCCTGTCCTCAGCCAATAGAAGAGATTCCAAAATAACCGAGCCCGAACGCTCTCCCATAACCATTGAGTTAATATAATCCGAAAGCTCCAAGTTTTTCCACAATTCAGTAGCAG